>BNCR01000012.1:29873977-31073977 GCA_014656515.1 Oryzias celebensis | reverse complement strand
CTTATTCACTCTCATTCGTGCTCCAAACCCTTTGTTGCTCAGGATGTGGTCATCTCTGTGGCTCTGATTAGAGTAAAGGGTGAAACAACACACTGTCTGCTAACACACTGTATGGCGGTACACAAGACTTTGATCAAATATTGCCAACTGGGTGAACAAAATAGCAAAATAAAAAAAAAGAGAACTTATTTCAGACCAAGATAACAACCCCCTTTCAGAAAAACTAACAAGTTAAACAGACTTGAAAACAAGTTTTTCTATTTCTTCTTCTTTCGTTATAGAGAAAGAAAGAAGAAAAACTTATCCTTCAATTCAGAAAACCTTCCTATCATTTTATTAAGTCAAAATTTGTGAAAATCCTCTTTTGAGTAAAATATGAATTCATTCAGACAATTTAGAGTAACCAATTAACCTATGAAGCATGTTTTTGGATGGTGGGAGGAAGCCAGAGTCCCAGGAGAAAACCCATGCATTCACGGGAGAACATGCAAACTCCATACAGAAAGGTCCCCCATTGGTGATATTGTTTCAAGTCCCCCAGCCAGGACTTGAACCGGGAACCTTATAGCTGTGAGGGAAGAGCGCTAACCACTGCACCACCGTGCAGCCCTGAGTAAAATATCTTGATGAAAATGAAAGAATATTTAGAAAGAACACATCCCGAGGAAGATTTCTAAAACTATGCCATACCAAAAGCATGTAGAAATCAAAGCTAGACATAATGCAATAAAACAGCAATTTGTGGTAAAGTTTCTTTTTTTTTTTTCTGAAAGACATTAAACGGAAACAGTCGCCTTTTTTCTTGTATGTGTTCTATCGTATAATCAATGGAACAAAGTATCTGAGAGTGAATTAAAAAAATAATGTGTTTACTTTTTTCCTTTGGGAAATTTAAGTGTTTAGGCAAGGTCTGTGGGCAGTTCTGTACCTTGAACTTTAACTGGTATTAGTAGATGGTTAGCCAACATTTAATACCTGATCTGCAAACTAAATCAATTAAGTATTAGTTATTATCTCATAAATGCTATTCGGACATTATTCTTTGTTACAAACGTTCCTCATTTACTGACAGTTAAGAAATGAGGAAAAGCTGCAACTTAAAAAAATGTTAAAAAATCATCCCAGTAACTAAATAAACTATTAACTGATACTTAACAAGTCATTGTAAGTACTTTACAAATAACTAGTTCATGATCTATTACTTATTGATAAGGTACAGTTATAAATAGGATGTATTGATTGATGTTAACAGTGATTCAATTCATAGTCGATATTGGTTGTCTTGATGGTTTGATTATTATTATTTTTTTTTTTTGCTGCCATCACATGAGTGTTGTCCACTGTGATGGCATTTGGTCATTTTTTCCCTCATGGTAAAATAAACCTACCATGTCTTAATCCAAATGGCATTTTCCAATATATATTATATAATATTCTTTTATAATAATATACTACACACTTAGTTAAAAATCTTGAACATATGGTTAACAAGTCACATATAACTTGCAAACTAACACCTTGTTAGTTATCTGCTGGCTATCCATAAGGGACATTTACAAATTCTTAAGAAAAATGTTATTTAACAAGTCACAAGTGATTAAGTAAGAGTGTATTAATGATTTATTAACTATGTAAAACAGAAAATATAAAGTGTTAACCAGCTTTTAGTTGTCACACACTTAGGTGTGTGAAATGTGTACTCTGCATTTCCTGGGGGAGCGGTGAGCTGCAGACACAGCTGTTGTTGGAAATCATTTGGTGGTTTAAGTTCCCAATCCAACCCTGCAATGCTGAGCATCAAGCAGGAATGCATTGGGCCCCATTTTTAGAGTCTTTGGTACGACTTGGCCATGGATTTGAACTCATGACCTTCCAATCTCAGGGCGGACATTCTACCTCAAGGCCATTGAGCAGGTAATCTTTCCTTCTATTGGAAAACAGTTACCCGTCTAAAAATACCGGTAAATAAGGGACGCACCCTGCATTCATCTTCAGCACCAATTTTCATTGGGATTCCTCCCATCAGACCAGATTGACCAATTGAATGTCAGATCAATTGAATGTCAGATCAATTGAATGTCGGGGTGTGTGTGTGTGCGTGTGTGGGTGTGTGTGCGTGGGTGTGTGTGTGTGTGTGTGTGGGTGTGTGTATCTAATTTAGCATTGGTGAATCAGTTGCAGAAAGAGATTTTTTTTCACATTCTAAAGATGCATTATTATACATATTGTGATGTATTCTAAAAATAAAATGAATTCAATAATGCTAATACAATATTTAGCTTATTAAATGCCAAATCTTTCTTTTTTTTGTTTCATAATAGCCAGTAATTGTGATAGGGAATTTCATGGGTCACATTTAATGGGTTTTGTTATGTTTACTGACCTTTCTATGCTGACAAACAACATAAAAAACACCTAAAATTGCCTCATTTTTTTCTTGCACATCTTGTTGTTTTTCCTAAAAGCAGCCACCTCAGTCAGAGACTCAGACACTAGCCCTTAACAGATAAATAATTATAGAGCATTTCTTCTTGGCTTTTACATTACCATAATCATTTTCTATCCTCATATTTGATATCCTGAAAAACAGGATTATGTCCCTGGACTTTAAAATGAAAGATGCAAGCAAAATTACAGCTTCAATTAAAATTAGGATTTAATTCAAAAAGGGAAATAAAAAGCTTAAATCTGTTTTAAATTCAATTTAATTTTAGTGGCGGAAATTAGTTTTCAATGTTTTTCTTTTCAATTGCACGACAACTCATTTTTTTGTTAAATATCTGCATTAGTTCTAAATTGCTTGATTTTTAGTGAAATACCTTTACGAACAATGAATAATAAATACTAGACAGGTGAGGAATTTTGGAATATTACGGGTGTGACAAAACTAACAAAAAATTGAAACAAAAAATTCAGCTCCTTTTTCCTTTGAGAGAATTCACATAAACCTGGGAAAAAATAACCTGTAACACTTTGATTAGTTATTACTGAGTCGCTCAGTTTTCCATTCATCCTGCCTGGTTGAAATTTCACACCTGAGCAAAAGAAAAGAAAAGAAATCTCCCCCTAAGAAATAAGAGGGAAACGCCAAATGCGCCAATCTCAAGGACGCAGACATGCTGTAGCTGTTTGCTGACATCCCTGCATGAATACTAAAGCACAGACATGAAAGAGTACTCCTGTGCTTTGCCTGTCCTTCCCTTTGCCATTGCTGGAAGAAGAAAGACTCCAAAAATGATTTAAATGTAAAGAAAAAAGTGCTCTTACATAGCTTATACCAAAATAGGTCACATCAGTTCCTGGAGAAACATCTCCAGCGTCTGTCTGTGGGGCTTTGATCAACTGCTTCTCTGATAGAGCTTGGAAGCTAAAAGGCGCCTCAAGTTCATCACAAATGGTCAGAGACAAAATTATGAAGAACAGGTGGGGAATGGAGGAGCCGCAAAATGAAAGGGGACAAAGAAACGACAAGGTTTGGACCGCATTCTGGGTTTGCGCATTCCTTTGAGCATTCCTTCTGCTAATGATGCTGTACATCTTGGACATCATCCGTGGTCAAGCATTTGCCATTATCCAGGCTTTTTCCTGTGTGGATGTCCTCCTGCGCTTCACGGGGGGCAACATCAGCCCTTCCTTCTGCCTCTCTGACCTCACATTCTCAGAAAAAAATAGTGCCGGGGTATTTACTCGTAGGGCACTGCCCCTGCAGCTAATGAGGGGGGAAGAGGCCACACTGACAGACATAATTATCACAGTTTTGTTGGACTCAGACAGGGGTCCCATTTGTGGTGTAATTGCTGTCCTTTTATCCACACACCACTGCATCTGCTGCTACTCCCCTCACACACTTACACACACATAAACCTAACAATTTCGGCAGAAGAATAGATTTGATTAGACAAAATGTGTACGACTCCTTTTGTGTCCATGAGAACAGCGCATTTGCTGCTATTCATAAGAGCAAACTGAGACCACTGAGGCTTCTAGTTTAAATAAAAAAAAACATGCAAATGATCCAACAACAACAACATTGTAAACAGTACTTACTATTGGGCTCGCATTGATGTAATCTGAGTTGCCATGATTATTCTCTGTTTTTAGGGTGATCCTGGAATGATCATCTGTAAATAGAGAGAAAAAAGTCATCACTTTATAGATTTAAGCTAAAATTGAACTCAGATGCAATTAATCTCACAAACAAACAACCAAAAAGCTCAAAAACAAAAATAAATCAACAAGTTTACTATTTAAGCTTTATATTGCTTTATATATTTTCTTTACTTTTATGTATTTACTCTGAAAACCTAAAATCTTGTTTTACAATTATATATAAGAGGATAAAACAAAAAAAATCTCTTTATTTAAATTGGAGGCTCAAAGCTAATTGACAGGAGGTCAATCAGCTGTTAAAATGTCTAAATTGATTTAAAAATCAGCTCTGATTCGTACTTGTGTTGCCTAGCCTGTCCATAATCAGAATGATTTGAAAAAGATGATGTAAACTTGACTGTAAAATACTGTTGTTAAGCATTCCTGTGAATTAAAGCCCCACCCTGAAGCAAATTGTTTTTTAAATGATTTTTCTGTTTTTAATAAATCTAGAAAAACTACCCCCTATTGGCCATTACAGGGATTACAGGATGCTCCCTTGGGTGGATATCCTTTTCTGAATGAGAGATGTCCATTGATTCCATTGAATTCGGTTTTTACACATTTCTTCTCTCATAAACAGAACATGAATCATAACTTTATTATATTTATCAAATTCACTGAAAATAAACCAAAATGAATTTTAAATGTACTGCATGAAAGATGTCACAAATATATTAAATTGTTGCTGAGATGGAATAAATAAGACATATTTATCTATATAATTATCTATATAATTATAAAGTAAACTGAACCGTATGTTGCACAGTTTGCATATCTTTACGTTGTAAGTGTCAAACTGTAGGCAAAATGTATTATATTTAATAGTGTTTTATTACATTACACTAGATTTAGCATGAGCCAACTGAAAGGTATTTCGTCATTGTTACTCGCTTATTAAAAAAACTAAAAAAGATTATTGTGAATTTGTAGGTTTTTGTTATTGCTTTGTACACAAGAATAAAAAGATAATATAACACAAAAATGAAGGTTTAAACCAAATCGTGGTGAAAGTGAACTGTTGCATTCCTAATTTGAAAGGACTTGAAAAGGTCTGGTCAAATTATTTTCCTTCCATCTTTTAGCTCCAAATAAAATCCAAGAAATCATGTTCTCATGTTCAAAGAAAAAAAAAAAGTAATGTAATTGCGTTAGTGAAGTTATAATTGTTAACAAAATTTAATTAAAAAGAAACTCTTGCATTGTTTGATGAGTTAAAGTGGAAAATTGTATAGAAGTTAAAGCTCAGGGGGTGAAAATTCCTAACTTTAAACATTGATAGAAGTTTTTTTTCAACTCAAACAACTGAACCATTTTTACTCTGTCAACAGCCCTTTTCCAAAGATGTAAGCTTATTGCAAGACAGAGACCCTTCTTTCATTAGAGAGTCTCTACAGGATTACGACAAGTGACGATCCTTGGCTAACAGTCATTATTTGTTCATTTTGAGAACATATTTTCGACTTTGTTTCTTTGGCAGATTTATTCGACTGGCTTTATGTTCCAGCGTGTGTTCACAAATACATTTTTGAAACTGTTGGAGCTCCATGATCAGCTTCACATCATTCTCGTAAAATGGTGGGAACGTTCCCACAGGAATAAAAAAAAAATCCTTAAAACAAACAAAAAAAAAAGCACAGGCTTCCAAATGGACTCACATGCAACCACGCCATCAGAGCGGTTCCTCTTGGAGTTCTGCTCGCCTTGACCTATGCTGCAAGTGCTGGGCTCTGCCTGGTAGGAGCATAGTGCCTCCCACTCACGCTCCAGACGGTTCTTGTTCTTTAAGTGGTCCTCCATGTATGACTAGAACAAAAAAAAAAAAAAAAACACACATCATCTCATCCACTACTCAGAACGCCAACCAGTTTTATCTCTAAAATATAGATGTAAAAATAAGTTTTTTCTTTGAAAAAAATTGGACAAATTTGATCTGAGAAAACAAAAAAAAAGATCTTTGCCATCTTCTCAAAGCTATTTATTATCATTGCATCTTACAAAAAAAAAAAAAAAGAAATAAGACAAAACTCCTCCCGTTTAAAGCTATGATCAGCTGTCACAGAGCATTATTAACCCGAGCTGCAGTGAAGCAGAACGACTGGGTGAGGTTGCAGAGGATCGAGGTGGGGAAGGTTTGCTAATGCTGGTGCATTTGTGTGTCAGACTGAGAGGAAAGAAAAAAATAGCAGGAGGAAAACACACAGTTAAGACTCCTGGAAGACTTGTCTGCATTGGAAATACTTCAGGGGTGTTTCAATCCTGTCCCTCACTGCTTGCACAGACTGATAAGATTGTCTGCATTTAAGCCGACGTTTGGAGAAGACAAAATTGAATTCGCCAGAGAGACAAAGATGGAAGAAGAAAAGGGGGAGGAGTAACGGCCTTCTCCTCAAGCAGGAAAAGTCTGAGGGAGCTTAGAGTCTAGAGCTGCCAAAACGAGTCCCCTATAGTTGATTCCCCTGTATCATGGCTCCCCTCCCGATGGGGTTTAATGGTTCAGTCCACTATTGTGCGAGACAGAAGATTACAGACTCATAAACTGATGTCAGGGATCAGCTGGCTAATACAATGACAGTGATACCCGGATGTGCTGCGTTTTTATCCCATATTAAAGGCAGTTTACAGGTAGGCAGAGCAGAGAGGTGATGCTCCATTCTTACACTCAAAGCTCTCTAAAGTCTTTGCAGAACACATACAATTACAACCAAGATCATAATCACAAATAAGCTTGTCCAACAAATAATGGGTAATTAACCTCTGATGGATCATGAATTCAGAATTTTCCTGCACGAATGCAAAGGGCACAAAGAGGCTTATAAAATATTAGAAACACTACAGACAAAGGAATCATTGTTTATTATTTTTTTTAAAAAAGAGGTTTAATTTAGGTTTCAAAGTGAAAGTGAGAGCAAAGAAGCACTTGAGAAGAATTCAGATTTTAATTCTGATCTGTTTTTGGTGCTTTTAACAGTTGATACTAAAACCGTTTTTGTTTTTAGACATTCAAGATTTTGTCCTGGGCTGCCCTGTCCTTGCTCAGATTAACTGAGAGTGGAAATGAATTCAGTGAAGAAGAGCTAACTTTGCCTCCCAAAATTAAACATGGTGAGATTGTTGTTTTGCTCTACAACTTTCCAAGCTTTTCCTAGTCCAACACATCCAGAATTTTTTTTTGTCTCATCAAGAACTAGTATCTAGAAATCAGGAAATTAGTATTAAAATTAGTCAAAATCCTTTTGCTCCATACTATTAACAACAGAAAAACGTGACTTAAGACAAAAAAAAAATGAACCGGCAACTTTTCAATTTAAGGATAGTATTTTATAGTACAAAAAGTCTTGTTTTAAAAACAACAATTTTAATTTTTTTTTTAAGGATACATTTTTGATTTTATGAGAATTTACTGAATTAGGCTAACTTGAACTAAGATCATATACTCAATGTATTAACATTTTGTTCTAAAACATGTCATTTCCACTTTTTGTCACTGAAATCAAAAATACCAGAATTAAAATTAGGTACATTAAAAATTAACAAAATACAAACCATTTGCTTTAAACTAGCAAAAAAAAAATATATTATTTGGCTGTATAACATTTAGTTAGTCATTCTCTCTAACAGTTAGGTTTTTAGCTTATTTTACCTTGAAGGCTTGTGTGGGAATCCTTGTTTCTAGATTTTGATATTTGATACCTCTCTTTGCAGTGAAAATGTTCTCGTCGCATTTTGCTAATGTTGGAGGTTATATAGTAGGAAAATTAAGCTAAAAACTGCATTTTTGAGTATTTCTCTATTCAAATTGTGAATCAAGTGCAGAGGAAAAAATGCTGTAGAATTGTTGCAAAGAAAATACAATAGGCAAGCTCTCAGCAATAGAGAGGGAGAAGTGGGGGCGGGGTTTCTCCAAAATAATGGTCCTGTCGACAACTTCGTGATTAATTTTTGACGAACTACTGCTGCTCTGCAGAAACTATGCCCTAGAAAATGACACTGTTTTTTTTTTTAATTTTGCCTAAAAAAGTCATAATCACAACGCTTTTAGGCAAAATAAAACTTTATGAATTATTTATAAATAAAGCAATGGTATGATTTATTTATTAGCAACAAAAGACCCAGTGGTATTTTATTTTTAAGCAAAATAAAAGTGGTCTTTTATTTTGACTAAAAATAAAAGACCACTGTGAATGCTTTTACAATAAATCAAGATGACTGGAATAGGTCTTTAATATTTTTGTATGAGACATCAGTGTAATACATAGGACATATGCAAATGCTTAAAAAAAAGTTAATGTCAGTCCTAATAGTGGGTATGCATGTGTTTTTCAGAACTCGAGTTGTGTGTTGTCTACAGGAACACACAGTGCTGTCTTCCCAGGAAATGACAGAATGCCATTATGGCCACTTGACAGAGCCTGTCAGCACCATGCTCTTGTCACCCTGCACAAGTACTCTCTGCATGCCAGCCTGACAGCATCCCACCTCCTCCACCAATATTACATCTCCATGTACTCGATATATCCACTCTGAATTGCATCCCATTCTATTCAAGCGATGCCCTGAATCGATTGCATTCCAAATTCATATTTTTCATAGCTTAATGCAATGCAGCCAGCAGGCCCTTATCAAGCCCTCCCTTTTCCAAGGGGAAAGGCAGCGGACCATGGTGTATTCCAGAGACAGAGTAACGAAGGTTTGGTGAATGGGGGGATTATGTCTGCCAATCAGAGGGCTGGGATGGGAGGCCTGACTGTCAGGGAAACAATGTCTAATCCTTCATGAGCAGTCTCGGCAGCAGCAGAAGGGCGCTGGATGAAATCAGGATGAAGGCACAAGCAGAAGCAACATACACAACAGGTAACACATCAGACTCGGTTCTAAAATTCAAATGCTGGTTGCAGTTTGGCGCAGAGCTTTATGATACGATAAGCAGCTACGAGTCAGGAAAAGGCATAATAATGTAAAATGTGATTTTATGACAAATAATAGCTAAACGAAACCTACTTTGAATAGAACAACCAAATTAAAGGTTCAGAAAAAAACATTATTGCATCAAGAGCATCTATTTTACTACTGAACAAATAAATCATAAAAAAAATTAAAAAATCTTAATTATCACAAGCCCCAAGCTACTTGTGGAATTTTTTTTCTTCATAAAAACTACTTCAGCCACTGATTTAACGTTTTCGCCTTGTTTCCAATGAGTGTGCTGTCCATGGTGCTGAAATGGAGCCACATGCTGCTCCAATGCCACAGCTGACCATTTCACCTCTCAATACAGATTAAAGGGCTAGTTAAAGCATCCCAGTGCTGCATAAAAAAGAAAATAAACTTAACAAAACATCAGAGGTTTTGTCAAAGCTACAAAAAGGAGAAAAAAAGTAGGGGAAAAAAATCACAACAGATGACTCAGCACAGAGGCATTCAATTTCAGTTCTGAAGTTGGAAGTCATTATGCAAGACTTCTTAAGTCTTAAAACGGCCTGCACAGCAGGACACAGCATCCGAGTTCATTTATCCTGACACCACCAAAATCTCTCAGTACGTGAGCGTAAAAAGAATGTGTGTGTGTGTGTGTGAGTGTGTGTGTGTGTGTGAGGTGAATTGGTCTCAGAAAAACAGGACCCCCAGCACCGGTGCTTTTGGAAAACTGGGTATTCATCATCCTCTATACAGCGTGTGAGCTCAAAAGAGCCAGAAAGAGAATATGAGGTGAAGAGAAGAGCTGAGATGGGGGGAAATATAGGCCCGATATCAGTGATAACAAGGCAATCTCACACATGGTTTCACGTGAGATGGTTGGGAAATCTTAAAGAAGAGCCCCTATAGGACATTTTTGTGTCAATCATGCCACGAATCAGAAGTGAAGTCCTGGTGCGTTTTACCTTTCTACATTTTAACGCCTGCATTGTATCTGCAAAGAAACAAGGGCTAATAATAAAAACAGCTCCTAGAAATGATTCACAGTGGCTCTTTTGTTATTTGTGAGGCTAAATGCTTTTCTATTGTCAATGTTTTCAAAAGGAGCTTCACAAACAAGCCTTGACGAGTGCAACAAAACCCATCTATTACCACCAATGCAAGGCATTACTCAGATTCTCTCTCATTCATTATAGACTCCCAGTATAAAAGCCAGACATGCGGTGTGATGAATGCTCTCTCCATTAATGGAAACACCGCAAGGCATCTATCCATTCTTTTTATCAAGCTTGTTTCAAATGAAAGTTGTGCAAAATTAAAACAATCCATTGTGTGTTTGTGGGAATGCTGGCAACCTAAAGCTTTTTCATTAAAAACACACACATGGACAGAAAAAAAGAGCAACATCTCAAAAATGCTCAGATTACATTCATCTGGCTAATGATATTTCACTTTGGTGCTGCTCTCATCACGCAAAAAAACAAAACAAAAACAATGTCTGGCTTGTTTAGTTGTGGCTTTGAGAGAAACAGAATGGGTGAAAGACAAAAGTGTCAGAGAGGAAACAGAGGAAAGGAGTGATAAAGAAAGAAAATGACAAAAAAAGTTAAAGGAAGGAAAAAAATGAAGGCAGCTGAGTCAAGATAAAACAGGAAGAGAAAAACAGCGGGAAAAGTGATGAAAGAAACAAACAAAGATAAGAAGCTTCTGGAAAAAAAACGAGGTAAGAGTGGGTTGGAAAAAAGAGGCAGCCAAACAGAAAAATAAGGCAAATTCATAGCAGAGTATATTGTAATTTTAAGTTTATAAAATGTCAAATAAATAAATCTACTACTTGTATTCCAAAAAAAGGTTCTTCTGGATGTACCCGAGGGTGGAACTGTAGATTTGTAACAAATTTCAACAATTTTTAAAAAACTCTTACAGCACCTTACAGTCACTTTTAACCATTTATAGCAACTCAATCCCACTTTTCTGAAACACCATCTCTAGCAGGTCTTTACATTTAACCAGGACTTTTTTAAATTTGAAACAGCTAAATTCACGTTCACAGATTTGGAGCTTTGCCCTGATGCTTTGTGAACTTAATAAATGACATTATCCAGGATTTTTTTTAAAAATGCTTCCATCTAGTCATTTTTACTGCATGGGCCTAAATCTGAATGAAATCATGCCTAGAGGTGCCTTTATTGACTTTTTATTCTTCCTACACCCATTTTCAACCACTGAATCACCACTTGTGTGCTTTTCGGAGTCTTTACCAGGATCATGTGACCAGTGGAGATGTCCATGTTGGATGGGACTGGCTCCTCACACCAGGAGGAGGTGCTGCTGCGGGTTGACGGGCTGGCTGCGGGGCCATCACTGAACTGAGACGAGACGCTGTTGAGGCGGGAGTGCCGCAGGGTCTCCGGTCGTTCAACTCGCTCAGAGGTTCTGATTGCCATGCGCTGGCGACACAGCTCCTGGGTATGACAGAGCATGGAGACGGTGAAGGACCGGATAATCCTGAATGCTGCTTTTGCTCGCATTTCTTGCAAGCTGTCATGTGTTTATCTTTTTCTCATGCACACAATAGTCAATGTATTTTAAGTGCTGAGCCGCAGCTGTAAGGAGTTGAGTTCTTATTGTAAAATTCTGTCTTTTCTCTGTAGATTAGTGGTTTATCCTCATGGATTATGGAGATTATATTAATTATGTCAAAAACACATGGTTAAGGAAGCAAAGATGACTTTGAGGGAAAAAATGCCACAATTTCCTCCCACACAACAACTCTTTCCAGTGATTTAAAATAATTTTGAATTTAAGAAATACATATCACAAAAAATCAATCTGTTTTTTAAACAACCCCTCTTAAATTATTATTATTTATTAAAAGAGTTGACCAAAAAGACCGAATCCACAGAGAACCCAAAAATATAAGAATGCTCTGTCAAAAAAGTTAAGTCTAATTCTTTGATGTGATTGAGACCGTTGTATATCAGGCTAAAATATCCCCTACTTAGATAAACTTGATGCTTATGACTCAGTTTCTCTCTCATAGTGGTCCTGTGCAAACTCTGCAACACAAACATGGAGGAAAACAAGAAAAAAAAAAGTCCTTACTACAACTTATATTTATTATTTAAAACATTTTCTGTAGAATAGGGTGTGGTCTCCTATATATTTGTATGTTAAACCTGCAATCTTTCAACCTCACCATGTTTAATTTTGGGAGGCAAAGCTGTCTTCTTCACTGAATTCATTTCCATACTCAATTAATCTGAGCGAGGACAGGGCAGCCCAGAGACAATGTCTTGTGAAAGCACACACTATCTCATGATGAATCATAGTGATATTTCCCTCTAGAGCACTGTCCTCCCTCCTCGTCTAAGCCCTAGTCTTGGATCAGCTTTTTTTCTCCATCAGACTTTAATGATTAGAGCCATGAAGCGGTGCCCAGGGCCTTGGCCTCAGGGCACCATCCAGGTCCACCTCATAATTCATCCCACTTCTCAGCATCTCTGCAAAGCGCCGCTGTCTGCCAGGGCCGAGAAATTTTCCCCGAAGAAGGCAGAGGGATGCAGTTAGAGCCAGAGTAGAAATGAAGGGGGGGGGGGGGGGGGGGGGGGGGGGGGGGCAGGTTGTAGGAGTACTAGCTCCCCGTTGCCCCCCACTTTTTTTAAAGGTGTTTTAGAAAGAGGGAAAACAAGCCAGAAAGTCTATACAATCTGTACACCCATCGTTCCGTATCTCAGCAACTCTCTGTCTGGTGAACATCAAGCTAAAGGTTCCATGTTTTGATGTGCAGGTGCAGAACAAAGCAAACTACAAGGAGAAAACTTGAACATTTCTTGTTTAGGACTACTTTTGTTCCTATTTCCAATATGTGGCCATAACTGTGATACCTCTGGCTTTTGTATCAGCCCTGTGAAAACCTGATTAAATATTGAAAATGTTAAGGCGACATGCAGATAAATGTGTTGAGAATGCCACGCTGGGCACAGCTGAGCCCCAACCCTGGAAAATCAATAAGCTCCAGCTACCCCCTGCCCAGGAGGAACTGAGGGAATAGGTCATGGTGCGGGCTCCTTCCCCGCCTTACACACAGATGCAAAAATCACACTTTGCATTGAAAGCTAAGCAGGAATTGAATGATGGACACAAAAGTACACTAAACGTAATCAAATACTTCTTTAAACTTTATGGTCACTACAACTGAAATCCATCTAAAGAACAGAGGAGAAAAAACTGCTCAGACAGAGACACTCATCTGCCAACTGACTGATCACGGGACGAGCTTCTCCAATAGCAGAGCACAGGCTCTGTGTCCTGGCCTCTGATTGGCTCATGGTGAGGGGCTTGGTCTAACCTGATAGGTTGCAGTGGCGTCAGTGCTAGTGTCAGTCCCCAGGCTGGCCAGCTTCTCCTTCATGTGGATGTGTGAGCGCTGGCGCACGCAGAAGAAGGTGGCGGACACTGCCACCGCCACCAGGATGAAGAGCACGCAGAGGATGGAGAGCAGCAGGAACTGGCCTGACTCCACCCTGGTCTCCTTCACCACAGGGATCTGGGTCAGGCTGCCTCTCTGGAGAATGCACACAAGCAGAGAGAAAACATACTGTCAGAGCGGTAAAGGATGCTACTCTGTCGCCTCTCAGATTGACACCATCATTTTTGATTTACAGCAGGCACCACATCAAGTCTGTAGCGCCTCGTTTTTCACCTGAGAAGCTTGTGTTGACTCTTCCGTGACAAAAATGGAATGCAATAGGGAGACAAAAGACCCTTTTTTTTAACCTACACCTCCTTACATCCACCCACAGAGACTATGTGAACTGCCCCACATAATAAACACATCCAACACTTACCTTAAAACGTGCATTTAGTCTCCTCAACCTTATTTATAGCCCCTGTCATCTGCTTCCTTTCGTCTATATGTACCACCACCACAGATATTTACAACTCCATTTAGTGCTGCCATGAGGCAGGCTGGCACTGTGAATCTGCAGGAGTCTGGGATACTAAAAGCTTGTGCTTAATTAGCTCCTCTGGTTCCGAGTTTGGCTGGATTAGAACCTGTCCAAAAGCTGCACAGCTAATGGCTACCAGGGGCTGCGGGACACAAACAAGCCAGAGCGAATCACCAAGCAGTTCTAAAACTTTTTTCATTTAAACATTTTTGTTGTTTTTGCATTGATTTATCAAACCAACATTTATTTTGGGAAAAGTAAAATAGTTGCTTGATAAGAAAAAAAAAAGTGTTTACTCTGGGGACAAATAATCTCTGCTCTATTGATGTCGAACATTTGAAAGCAGAACAGTAACAATCAGAATTGAGATGAATTTGTCACAAATCCCCAAATTGCTGCCATGAGTATAATTTTATTTTTCCAAATCCAAAAGCATTCTGTCAAATGGTTGCAAAAGCAGAGAGAGGCAATTTGCACGGAACTGTTTTCTTCACATAAATCATCCTTACTGTCTCTGGGATTGACATGAAAACATTGGGTTTCTGGTGAAAGCCAGTTCTTCTCTGATTCTGATCTAATTTTACCAGAGGCACGCCCTCTAATAGCTATACATCTGCAAAAGGGCAGTATCAATAACCATGCACACATTCATCAGCAGGCTCCTAATTGTCTGAGTGCAATATTGAATGATGGATTTGTGAGGGGAATCAAACCTGAAAAAAAGAAATAAATAAATGCGTCAGCATTCAGCTTAAGGATCCAAATAAAGAGGGGAAGCATCTTGTTGTAGTATTTTCATACCAGACTCTTCAGGTCACACTAAAAGCAATGACCTTGTGGCTCTAACACGCCAAGGCCTTTGTGTTGGTTTGTTCCACTACTGTGTCGGGCCAGAAGATAGCTGCTGGTGATTACAAGTGCAGTAAAAAGCTCCAATCAAGCAGTAAGAGGTTAGAATGCATGTGAGAGGTCTGAAGAGGCCTGATGCACAGGGGAAGGCTTTCCAACCACAGACGTGTGTGTCTGTCTAACACACAGCAACACTAAAATCAGAGCTGTTTTCACTTCCTGAGTGTTTTAAGGCAGATTTGGACTAAATCAATCAGAAAAACAACAATTACAGTAGTTAAAATCTATTTTCAAATGGCTTAATAAAAAAAAAACAAAAAAAACACCAGCACCATACACAAATCTTGCGAGAGAGCTCAAACCACACCAAGACTCTCCCACAAAAAGGATGTAATCAAGTTCATCAGAGACATGGCCTTTTATCTGAGGCAACTATTGAGAGATTTTCACCTTAAAATGGATAAAAACCAGTTCCACTGGGGGAACAAACAGGCTTGGAATACACTGCAAGCATAAAAGAGCGTTTGAAGGCAGTAATCACATTGAAAGAAACAAGACTAACTTCAGAGGAATTGGAGGGAACAGAGATGATTTAAGGCTAAGATTTACCTTCAAAGGCAAGGGTTTGTGGGTTTTTTTTTTTTTTTTCTAGTTCCTAATTAAAGTAAAAATTAAGAAAAAAGAATTGATTGATATGAATTGTTAAAAATACAATTTGTTTTTCTGTAATACTTAGCTTTAAACATGTCCCTTCTATCTTTAAATTTGCTTCGTTACCGCATATGGAGAAACATTTTTTGCTCAAAATTATTTTCATTTTTTTAAAGAAATAACATTAGTGCAAAACAATAAATCATATGTAATATTTTACTATACTCCCTGTTTTTATAGATGTTCTATCTCTGGTTCTATTCATGTACCCCTTGTTTGGTGAATTTGCCAATCTGAGGGGAGACGAGGGGCCAGATGGATGTCGATGCTCTGAATTATTCAAATGATGTGAGGCAGGGTCAGGCAGAGAGATGCTGTCCGGCGAATGGATGTCCATTCAGACTGATCAAATAATAACCTTTAAGCAGAGTTTTAACACACAACTGAAAAACCATAAATCAGTTTAAAGTCATTACTATAAATTTAAAATATAGCACACGTTTACAGTTAAGCTTTTATGTAAATAAGTTAGAAGCAATTCTAGGGCTTTATGTGTTAAATAGGATCTTTTAAATTTACTCAAGATACAATATAGTTTTCTTTATTGAACAATAAAGTTTAATGTTTTTTTTTATTGAATGGTTGGAATGATTTTATCTATTTTTCAGTAGTATAAAATACAATGGAAAAACACGTAATTTTCATAATTTTAAAACATCAATATACGAATATTTTAGATTATTTTCATTTCCAAGAGATAATTAAAAAACAAAAAGGTAGAAACATTTCACAGAATAAAATAATGTTTTTATTGATTTTTTTAAAGCACTAAATGAATATCCAACTTTCTTCTTTGGGTTTTTGGAGCTGCTCCCCGCGCCAAGCAGCATGAACCTGCGCAAACTTTGTCTCCAGATGTGCTCATAGAAAGCGTGCGACCCTCTCGTCGGGTTAAGTTCACATGTTTGATTCCGATGCTCTGTTAGCTTTTGGAAAAATGATCTCCAGTAACGCGTAGCGCGTGGAGAGAATGGAATAAAGCGCAGCCACGAGGACAGCACCACTAACTAACCAGCCAGCCAGCCACCTTTTTTATCCATTAACATCGAACCACAGAACTCATATCTTTTAAAGCAGAAGATAATTACCTAAATCCATTTCGCGAGGAGCTATTCCAGAGAGCGTGGATGAGCGTGGATGCGCACTGGCGCTCGCCGCAGCTCCGACAGGCGTTTGAGCGTCCCGGCCGCCCACTCACCCTCGCCTCACCAAAAAAGTTCCCCTTTGGAGGGTCCCATGCATCCTTCAGCGCCAACAAAAGAGCGTCGCTTCAGTTCGTAGATAAAAAAAAAAGGTCGAAGAGAATAAGAAAATGGGAGAAGAATGTGGGATATGCCCGCCTGATTTTCCGAGCCTTGGAAGAATGTGCAGAAGCCCCACTAGTGAGTCCTTTCAGCTCCTCTGTGCCAATGAAAGGAGATGGGGAGGTGGTGGGGTTGGCTTTTTTTTTCCTCCCCCGATCATTTAGTTAAGGCTGAGCCCCTCCTTATATTCAGAAGCTCAGGAGTCCCCGTCCATTGCACATGTCATATCCACTGGTTGCTATAGCGATGCCTCCACATGTTGTCGACAGTGAATGTTCAAGGAGCAATGCCTGGCTAATAGGCTTGCGGCCCATATAAATGGACACAGGGCTAGTCGCTCATTTGTTGAGCTACTAGGGGTCTCTGTATTTGGTGTGTGAATTGCTGTTTTCTCTGGCTTTCCTTCTCACTCTGAGCTCCCAGAGATTCAGTTCAGAATAAGGGAGATGGGTATTCAAAGCAGAAATGAGCGCCACAATGACAGACTACACACCACAGTACTGGAAAACTATATGAATACATTGAAGATTAGCAGGGGAAAAAAAAGTTCAGCCTATAATGTAAATGATGTGTAATTGGGTAAGTCTTTTCTTTGCTCCCCTCTCAGATCTGCTAGATTAAAGAAAAGAGGGGGTGGAAAATTGCAAGTTTTACAAGTTTTCAAGATAAAACTCTCTAAAATGCTATCCTAATTAGCAATCAGTCTGGAAAAAAAAAAGATCCAATGGAGAGCAACAGCTGCACTTAGCAGGGAAAGAGCGAGGAAGGGGGATTATGAGGAGCACAGGGATAGAAAAGGAGAAAGCAAAAGAAAAGGGGCGGTGAAGAGAGGAGAACGGGGGTCCTGTCAAATGCAGATGACGAGTCTTAGGGAAGGGGGGGTGTTGTGTGACGGGAGCTCTCCAGTTTATTTTTTCCATTCAGCGAGCACCCCCTCCTCCTTTTCCCCTTGCCTATTGTCCCTTGGTGTGACAGCTGGAGTTGGCGATGTGAAGGGGAGAACAAAAACGAGCATGCAGTCCAGCCCGGGTCTGTGGACACCACCCTGCTTTCTGAAGAGTAGAGCTGACAGGGCGGCCCAACCAAAAATCCTACCAGGTTCTGAAAACACCACCATGGAATAGAAGCAGATGCAACACCAGTGAATCTTAGTTGCATTGCACCGTGAGTGGCACTTGTCATGTTGAGCCGTTTTGCACACGTGCATCCTGAAATATAAGAAATGTTTCCGAATCCTGATTCTATTTTGTGTCTGGCTGCCAGAGAGCACACCTAACATGTCAGGCCGGAGAGAATCCTGAGGAATTTTCATTCAGCTTGTGCGCAAGAACACATTCTTTTTTTTCAGGGCTTGTTGCTGCGCAAATACTAGGTGGATGCAGAAGTAATGCATGGCAGGAGACTTTTATCGTGACTGCCAGTTAGTGGGCTTTGTTACAAGTGAGAAATAAATAGCAGCCCGTGAGCTTAATCCTCAGAAAATCAGTCCTGACATGAAGTCAACCATGTGATTATATGTGCATGGCTTTTTTTTTCCTTTTTGAACAGAAAGAGAGTCTGCTTCATTCCTTCCCTTGGAGATTGCCCGGGCCCACACCTGTGAGAATCCAGTCAGAAAAACTGAAGCAGCAGATAATAAAAACCAGTATAGAAAAGGTAGAACTAGACTTTTTTTTGGATGTTTGCGGCAAAGCCTGACTTTGATTTGCTGCTTTTCTATTCAAACTCTGCGTAAATGGACGTAGCTTCTTCACACGTCATCTGCACAGTTCAATTTCACAACTAATGCCTCACTGCTAATGGTTATCACACCAGGGAGGTTTGGTGTGATCGATTGGTTCACACGAAAACCACCCAGCAGTCACTTTCAAGTCCCTGTGATGGTCACGTGCAATTGTCGCTGTGAAGCCTTTGTGTTCCTCCAGTTGGTACTTCCTCGGGGCAACACATGCTCCAACAGTTGCAGTGAGTTCTGCGAGCCTTATCTGTCCTCCTCGTGCACCGGAGTTCGCCACTATGACACATTTCTGATTCCTAGTAAGAGAAAGATAGAAAAGTGGCGTGTGCGTTTAAGCCCTGCAGGAAGGAGGCGCTGGGTGAAGTGAGGGATGCAGGAGGTTGAAAAAAATGTCAGGATCAAGTGCTTTAGCTGGGATGGCAGGGCTGTGGCACTGGAAATTACCAAAATCAGTTTTTTCCAAAGGTCTAAGGACTGAAGAAGCTTTTTTCAGGGATTAATGGCTTTCTTCCATTTATTTTGTTAGTGCTTTATTTAAACAACTTGTTTTTTTTTTTTATTTTATTTTATTTTATTTTATTTTATTTTTATTTTATTTTATTCATTTTATTTACAGGATTATTTCTTTACTGCAGCATCAAGACAGGTTTCCTGTTTCCTGGTTATATTTTGAGTTTATTCATGTGTCATTTTATGAGTCATCATGGGTCAGAAAGGTGGGGGGCATTGTGAGTCTTCTATGATTTCATTCTTAACTGGACTAAATCTATAAAGCATTTTGGGTTACTGTTGTATGAAAAGTTTATGAATAAAGTTAAAATTTGATTTAAATTTTGCAGGAGCATCAGAAAAAATATTTTGAATATCTAAGTTTATAATGTAAAAACACAAAAGTGCGATGTCTTTGCACTGCAGTCTGGTATCACAGAAATATATTAAAAAAAACCATTTCTTTTACACGACATTAGGTGGTTTTGCCAAGTCATGTGTTCAAATTACATGCTGGCACCACAGAGTGTGACAAGCTTGTCATCCATTGATTTTATGGTGCTAAGAAGCTGTGTGAGTTTCTTGTATTTCTGTCAGGACCTCCTGCTTGGTTGGTGGGATGATTAAAGAGGGAAACAGCCACTATTTTCAGCTTTTTCTTGATTTATTTTGTGCGAGCAGGCTTCAAAAAGTTTGTAAAACTTTGTCATATTTGACAGTTGCATCATATTATTTTGTATTTGCTGTAGCTTTTTATGTAATTTGCTTTTTAGGGAGCTAAAACAGCAGCTAAGAGGAACATTTGACTGTTAAGCATTGGAAGTTTCAGGTATTCAAGTCAGTTACAGAACTACAGAGAATGGCTGGATATAAGGTAGTTATAAATACGGGAATTTCAAGGCTGCAAAATAATGTTATGAAAGAGAAATATTCTGAAACACATTCCCTCCCATTTTTGATCTCAAAATGCATTGAACATCACCTAAGAAACAGGAAATGAACAATTTAATCATAAATTATACATCTTATTATACATCTTTCTTGGAAAATGAAAACAGAAAAAAAACACATTTACTTACTCCAAGTATCATTTTTTTGTATATGGTAATTTTCAAATTTTCTCTTATAAAAAAGGCTAGTTAGTATGTTTTGACAAAATGTTTTATCTCATTATCTGACTAATTACTGGAAGAGTTCACTACAGAATCAGTGCGATAAATAGGCTACACATATATAAATGAGACCATCGTCTGTAAAAGTATGTTCCTTTATACATACACAGACTACTACAACCACAACAAAAGCACAAAAAGAAAAAAAAAAAGACTGTTTACTCGTGTTTACTAGTAGTGTGTTAAAATAATTGACAGTATATAGGAACTGGACTGAATGACCCTCCTCCCTGCTGACTCAAAGAAGCCAAAATCCCATAGACTTCTATGGAGAAATAAACAGCTATAACTTAGTCATTCTATTTGTCAGAGTAACACATCTAGGTCTACTGCCTGTTTTTAAACATGTTCTTACTAATCAATTTGTCTTTTTATGATAGTTTTTTTGTAGGGAGAGTTATTCAACTTATATAATTACCAATCAGATGCCTTAATAAAAGAATGTGGCCTAAAGAGGAATTTTCTAAAAGTTTGATCGACAGATTATCCACTAGGTGGTAGGGATGCAGACTTCCAACAAGGATACTCCTGGTTGTATAGCAAATAAGAAGTAAGTAATTTTCTATGGATGATGTCACACTTACTCAGTCCAGTTCTCATCTACATTCAGTGGGTGAAATACACAACTATTAATTTAATGAGTTCTGTTCACAGCAGGAGAAGAGATACTCTGAGTGTCTGTTTAGGAAAAAATGCATTACAGTACAGCTGCAGTGATTCGAGATGATATGAAAATTGTTTTTTGGGTCCAGGGTGTCACTGGTTAATCTGGCTTTGCAACATAGTCCAAGCATTGGTTAGAATAAACACAATTTAGAGCTCAAGCCCTCTGATTTTTACAAGACTGTTTTAATCTGAAACTATACATAAAACAGTCTTATAAAAAAGGTGGAAAAACATTAACTTTTGTTCAAGTTTCAAAGTATTGCAGAATTTAAACGAGCTACTTTTCCCGCCAAACTGCATTCATCCACATCTTAACAGAGAGTTCCCACTCGCACTTTAACCTGGTGATTCAAACTGTTTTATGTGCATTTCAGCACACAGAAAAAAAAAAAGGCTGGTGACACAGACCCATTGCGCCGGTGGAGCAAATAAAGTATATAGATACCTCATGATAATTAGATCAGCAAAAGGCTAATGTTTGCAGTTCTTCACAAAGAACCAACAGCTGTTCCTTACACCTGTGACTTAAGTAATGCAAGATACACCAAAAATAGTCGGTTTTCTGCTTGGCTCTTTGAAATGGGGGGCAATAAATTATTCATAATAATATGTGAGCCAGGCGGTTGCTGTGGCTCAATTTAGGAAGGCGTCGGAGGATCAGCTTGGAACTGTTGTGGGGAGCGAAATTCATATAAAACAAAATACATTTGGGTGCCATGTTATTTTCTTCCCCAGATCCTCCAGCTGTTTGTGTTGTTATTGAAACGATACACAAGGAGTGAGTAAGCAAGGAGCATAAATGTCCCGCTTCGTCTGGGATTTAACTCCTCAAAGTGTTTGATTGATATGTTCAGTTTATAATATTTATGATAAAACAAAATAAAAATATTGCATGCACAGAAGATGTAAAGACCAAGTTTGGTTGGCGAGAAAACGTCTTTTGGGATTCACGACGAAACACTGTGATTTCTGTATAATTATATGTAGCTCTGTGGCTTGATTTCACCCGACAGGAGAAAGTTATGTCGTAGAGACAAAATAGATGACACGTTTCCCTTTGGTCTAAAGTCTCACTTCAGGAGCAGAAACTTGACAGCAAAGTTGAGTTTTTTTTTCAAGGTCTTGTTTTTAAGTGTATTCATGTGTGGGAGGAAAAAAAATAAATTTAGAGGAACAAAAAAAGTCACATTTTTGGGTTTCAGTGAGTCATTTGAGTTGCCACATCTCATGGAACCATTTTAAGCCTGTACGAGTGTTTTTATTTATACAGATGTACGTCAGCCATGTCATTCTGGCATGGTATCCCCAGATGAACTTGTTCAAATAGACCTTTTTCTTTGCTTTGCCAACTAGTTCAAAGCATTTGACATCATGGTTAACTCGATGCCTGTCACAAATATTATATTTAAAGAGTGGAGAATCACGCAGATGTGCACTTCAGTTGAAGCGGCACTGTGGCTTACAGCTTCATGTGTAAAACAAGACCAGATCTATAGGTCTTTTCTTATGAAAATAAAACTTGTTGAAATTGCATTGAATATTGAGAGAATAATATTTGTCTTTACCTTTAAATGTTGGATTGTTGGGTCAGAGCAGTTTTTAAAGACCCTCTCCGATCATCTTTTGATCTATATAAAAAGTTTTCCCAGTGGTATTTTAACAACGATTATGCCGTTTTTAGCCAAAATAAAAACAGTGTTGTTTTATAAGACATAGTTTCTGCAGAGCAGCAGTAGTTCACCAGCAATTCACCTCTGAGTTGTGGGCGGGACTGTTGGTGCAAAAGTAAGCCTCATATTATTTCCCATGATCCCCTTGCCAACTTACTTGCTAGCTTACAGCCCCTCACAACCCCAAGCTAACATTAATGGTGCAACCAAAATGTGATCAATATCAGAGCTATCCAGCTGTGCAGCTTTGAGCCAGATATTATCTTAAATGAGGAAAACAATAATGGATAGTAATGGATCTACAAGTGGATGTATTGGAAAGGAGCTGAGCAGTGAGACTTTGGCCCGCCCATCACAGTTTCTATGCATCAACAGGAAGTTTTTTCAAGTGGCATTTAAAAAAAAACATATTCCTTATTCACCACAATTTGAATAAAGAAATACTTATGTATTAAACAATTTAATCTTTAAAATTCTGTCTTCTGTTATGAGAGAAATGCTACAAGAATGTGTTAAAACATTTGTTTCATGAGATGTTTTGGCAGCAACTGCAGATGGCTTGTTGGTCTTGTGTGTTCAGTAGATATGTAAAACTGCTCATTAATACATTAATTCATCTGAACTTGAAATTGCCAATGAAATCCCACAACTAGCTAGATACAAAACAAGCAAGCACACTTATTGTAATTACCAGATTTATTACTGTAATTAAAAGTAATGTGAAGTAAATGTAATGTCACTGGACTGAACAGAAAATGCCATCTTTCATTTAATCAAACTCCCATTCATTGTTTGAAAGTACATACACTCAAAATAATACTTTTTACTGTTAATCAGTGGTAAACTACCTCAATATTGTTAGTAATTTGGCGAGATGAGCATTGTAAGAACACAGCTGTGTTAGAATATTGGTAGATTTATAACTCCTGCATTTAGTACAAGATGCGGCAGAAAATTCACCCTAAAACTACAGAAAGGTTTTTCAGGGGGGGGGGGTATTCAATACCAATAGAAAGATGGTGTTTGATGTAGATAAAACTAAGCATTTATTTCCTTGATTTGTTGCTGTAGAAACAGATTAACACAGTCATTCAATTGTTGAGATTTTTTTTTATGTTGTGCATCAGTCAAAAAAGCAATTTGAATGGTTTAAGGAAAGTCGACCCGACAAAATAAAAGTTTCTGCTCTTAGTTCATATAATTTTTTAACAGGCATGTCTGCCTATAATCACTAAGACATATCTCTAATCTGTGAGAATTCTCTCTGAAGATATCCCTTGGAAAAATGTTTGTTCCAGTTCTTGCAAAAAGGGAAAATTATTTAAAAAGTTCAGGTACGTTACCAAACCTTTGTTTTTACAGAGCTCTATAGTTTATTCTACTGTTAGATAAAAGTTAAAAATTTTATAAAATAACCAGAACAGACTCAGAAAAAAAATATTTTGAAAATGTATACATATATATTTTGCTATACATTTTGGAACATGACATCTCAGATAAATTTGTTTATTAGAGACTAAGCTTTTTGCAACAGAACTAAATCAGAAGACCTAATGATTAGTAATTAATTTTATTAAGGGAAATTAAAAAAAATCCCTTAAACATCTTTTCCATCATGTCAACAGTTAAAAACAGTAAGAAATACAAAATGTTTTAATTGTTTTATTTGAACAGACACACTACTTTTAGACTATTGTGCTTTCAGCAAATGTTTCTGTTTAATCTCAGAGAGAGATAAGACTGCAATTAATTTGGAGAGGCAGGGGGAACACTGACACAATACATCAAGTCACACATGAATGGAGGAAGGCAGGGATACGTGGTCTGCTGTGGAGTAACACAGATAGTCAAAGCAGCAATAAAAAAAAAAGAAACTCCTGCCACTAGAGACTTGGGGAAGTGGTGCTGGAAAACTGTGATACTAAAGTTTACACTAAAGAGACAAATAGAGACGTTTTAGAGCTGTGTTGAGACTGACATGAGTTCAGGGGGCGTGTCCTTGTATACTTAAAAGTGCTGGACACTGCATTGAATTTTCATTTAACTGTGACACAGTTTTTGTGAATTTTGATGTAAGAAAATAAGTATTTTAGAATTTACAAGGCCGTACCATAACTGATGAAAAAATACAGTAAATATGCTTCAGTTAAAGAGGAAAAAGTGTATTATGTTATTAAAATTTTTAACTCCATCACCCAAAAAAGGGATTTACCGGGTTCAGAAAATGGATGGATAATTGCAATTTTAAAGCTCTTCAGTGGCATCCACAGAATAGCACATTTCTTATTGTTACATCTGACAAATGCTTTTTTTTAAATATGCATAGATTTTTTAAAAAGAAATTACCACCACTTTTTAAAATGTCACCATTCCAGACATAATGGAAAAAGGACCTTCATCACATCTCGACTTTAACAAATTGAAATAAAGGCTTGCAGGGGAGATGCCACTGATAAGAGACCTCTTGTTTGAGTGACAAGGGACATCTGTTTTATTCAAATCTCTCACATTTGGGCATCTGGTGTTAATTTTGGAGCTGAATAAGTTATTTCAGATCAGTAAAGTGGAATACATTTCAAATCAGTTCTTTCTGTACTTGTCTGATTGTACCATTGATTTCAGATCATAAGACTTTGGCAACCTCAAATATTCATTAAGAAATCTGAAACAATTCTCTAAGCATTTGTTAAACTTGACAGAAAAAGAAAAGACAGAAAAGCATTCAATGCCCACCTGTATACAATTTTATGGCACATTGTGCTTCTAGCATGTGAAATTTGTGTTCTTCATGGGGAAAGAGGAGAACATCTCAGAACAGAGGAGGAAGTGTTATGATTTGTGTTTGCTTCATAAATGGGGGACATGTGAAGCAATGATAAAATTAGAACCATGTTAAATGGGATTCAAGTTAGATTATACCAGCACACCAGTGTGCAGTGAGATGGTCAGGTGTGCTGTGGGAAATTATTTATTTTCACCTAATTGGTCTAAAAGCATTTCCCATTGCCAAGATTTCAGCTGTGTTCATCCAAACAGGTCCAGATTTCACACTCAGTACAAGATCTTTTAATACTTTTTGCTTATTTGATTATTATTCAAGACAGTTGGATAAACTGTATATTGTTAATAAAGTCTGCAGAGTTTCTTTTTTTAATGTGGGGTGAGTGGTGTGCCTTGTGATTTTTTTTAAGGAAAAGGTGTACCTTGGTTCAAAAAGAGTATTTTAAAAGTGTTCTCAGTAGTATTTTAATGATGATTATGCAATTTTAAGCCAAAAAAAAAAAACACTGTTGTTTTCTGAGACATAGTTCCTGCAGAGCGGCAGTAGTTCGAAAGATATTCACCTATGAGTTGCATGCGGGACCCTGAGAGCCGTCTGTTTAATGCTATCCCACTAGCTTAAAGGGAGCTTGTGACCTGCCCAGCAAATCTTCTGTCATAAATTCAATCTTTTTCAAACTTTCTTTTTTTGTGTGGTCCTGATTCACAGCGATACTCAAATACTAAGAAATGCAATTTTGAGCTTAATTTCCTTTAAACAGACAAATATACATAGCACATGCCCTCTATCAATGGAAAAATGCCACAAGAACATCCTAAAAATACACTAAAAACATGGAATAAATCATCAGTCATGCACAGGCTTTTTTTTTTTTAACAAGAACAAAATATTTCTCACAAAAGGTGTTACACCGATAATTAGAGGAACAGTCTTACATATATTAATTTCCTTTATAGCATTTTAAATATTTTGTGCCTGAAATAAAACCCAAAATTGAAACAACAATGAGACAAAATGGAACAGATACTGAACTGAATTTAAACAATTTCAGGAAGTGTTTATTGTTTTAAACTCACAGTGAGTTCTTGACTCTTCTGCAGAGGTGTTGACCGTCGGTGGAAAAAAACAGCCAGAATTTGTGTAGCATTAGTGCCATAACCAATCTGTCCTGTCTGACATTGTTGCTGAATATGGTGTCAACTGCAGCTACAGTGAATGGGATCCTGTGCTTGTTAGCTTAGGAGGCTCCCTGCCTGACAGAGCACAGACAAGCCAATAAGACTAAGAAGTAAGAACAAGCATTCTGAGGGGGGCAACCTCAGATTTGATCACCAGACATATTCCCTGTAATAACAAACTTGCCTCTTGTAGTCACATATCCACCACATTTGCCTGTCTAAAAATACCATATCTGATCTTGAAAGCATGCAGCCTCTAATAAATTTGTGATTAAATTATCACTTCTTGTGTCTCTCAGGACAATAGTGGATCTTTACTCCACTAGTTTAAATAAAATGAAAACAATAAACATTTCTGATCACAACAAATTGAGTTGATTGGGCAGCCAGTGCCCAGCATGTCTCCAGCTGCACCTTGGTGACAAAGGACTTGAAGCATATTGAAGCCACCTGCCCGAACATACGCGCCCTTCATCAGCTACAAGTCGTGTAAGTGAAGATTTAGATGTAGAACGACAGGAGGCGGAGCGTGATGGGCTAAGGGTCATCTCCCTGTAAATGCACACTGCCACGGCCTCATAAATTCTCATCAGTGTCTTCATTAAACATTTTCCCCCGTTGTCGCCATGACAACGCTGGCCCAGCGTGTGCCCTTAGGGAGAGGCGTGTGTGCCTGGAGATTTTTTTGGGGGGTAACTTGGCACAGACGACACTAGCCCATACCTCCACTGCAGATTTGAACTGGTGGAAGGGTGGCATCCAGCCAGGGCTAGTAGATCTGCTCCATGACGATCACACTTGACAAGCACTGGCTGTGTCTGGACAGGAAGCAAGCACACTGATTTCTTTCTATAATTACTGCTAATCGGAGGAGCCGTAGCCCATGCTAATGAAGCCACACCAATCAGCTGGAGCGGGGGTGTCAGGGGCCTTGTGCTGCACAGCAGCTCTTTGCATGAACTGAGCTGACATTTCCTGGCCAGCGCCGCAGCCTCACTTGCATGTCTGTTTGTCTCACAGCTCCAGCGGCTTTATAAGCGTAGTCTGCCCTCGAGCCAAACCAAGCAGCACGGCTTGTGGAGAGACACCCCTGTGAATCCTTAATGAGGCTGCAGCTACGGCCGTTTCAGCTGCCAGTTTGCAGCTCACATCTCCCGCTGCTTCGCACCACAGTCTCTCACAACAACACAAAGTACGGCTGATCAGAATTTCTGAAGGCAGAATTAATTATGATTTATGTCAGGATTTTGATGGCCTTGTAATGTAATAATATATCAGCAGTTCATTATTCTGAATGCATATAATCAATCTAGCCTATTTTCACCCACAAACATAATTACACTGAATGGCTTTTAGTGAAACTGTGATGCCTTCTTTTTCATGTATATAATGAATAGTGACAGACATGATTGCATGTATTTGAGGACTTGGCTTCCTAAGATTCAATTGCCTTTTGTTGTTTCCAACAATGAAAATTAATCCTGCTACTAGTTCATCATATAGACGATGCTTTGAAAATGACACAGAATTACAGAGATTGATCCCAAAATTGTAAAGAGATGACTTTTGTCTTTCATAGCTGATCAAACTGCAGATGACACATATGATAGAAAGCAACGCAGAAATAGCAGCTTTTAAGTCACAGCTTTTTTTGTTTTTTTTACATCCATTTGGCTTCAAACTATTTAGAATACAGGTCTTGCCCACTAACTAATCCTATGCTTTTCCTCTTTCGGCAGTTATGCACCTGTGGTGGCTGCATCTGAGCATTTGCAGCAAACACCTGACAAAGCTGCATGTTAATTTAAACAGGTCTCCAGGCAACCACATCTAAATGAAGATGACTGCAATGTGGAAAGCACATAGTCAAAGAGCGCTTTAAGATCCACTTCTGATTTAGTCTTTGAGTTTATATTTTTGAGGCCCGATTGTGCAGTCATTACATCATATTTACACCAGATAAGACTCATGATGACAAATGGTGTTCACTAGAAAAAAAAGGTTAATCTCAAAACAAGGTAAATCATTTCAAATACAAGGTACTTTTCTCATTTTAAGTAAAAAAAAACAAAAAAATCTGCCAATGGAACCAATCAAATTTGTCCTAGTAAGATTTCATTCAAGAAGTTGTGATTCTTACTCTTGTTAGACAAAATCTCATCTTAAAGTTAGCTATAAACACTCATGATTGGGTATTTTGCTCTGATAATGAAAACTATTTTGTTCTAAAGCATGTGTGTATATATCTCTAGTTATATAGAATTAAAGTAGGAACATTTGCATCTAAAAAATGTAGAGATATTACTTAATAAAGTTCAAATGACTCAACGAGACTGTCTAGATTTACTGTCTTAAAACAAGTCGTAATATCATACTAAAAAGTTACTAAGAAATTAGTTTTTGTCTTTTATTTAAACTAAAATATATGCCCTCTAGTTTACATTGGATCCAGTGTAAATCTTTAGACTATAGAGTCTATAGACTAATGAAATGTAGGGGTTTTGTGTTTTTGCATTGTTATATCCTATTTCATTAAAGAGATTGACAAAAAACATCTCGATGTTGCATCCATGCAATCTACAGAGAAAAAGAAACAAGCATTTGTTGGAGCAATTATGTGAGACTTTAAAATAATCAAACTCAGTGGTAGAGAAAGTTGCTCTAAGATGCCCCAGAACTTTGCAGCCACAAGAATTTTTTTATGGAACTCAGAATCGTGCATATTAGACGAGCAAAAATACTTGTTTAGGACAAAACCTGCTTTGAAACAATTTCAATAAAGAAGATCTATGTTGGGTTTTCCCATCACTCTACACACCATTATTAATTAGGCCTTTACTTTGAACCATAGCTAAATTTCCAGCCTTCTTCTCTGTTAGGCATTAGAGTTCAAGAACCCAGATGCAGAGAAGGCTTGGATGCAAAAGGACAAGTTGAAACTTTTTTTAATGCCAGAAACAACAGAAATCACCACACAAGAGGGAAAAAAGGGAAAAGTAAATAAAACACACCTAAGGAGCACTATGTGCAACATGACAAACCTAAAGCTCACAGAACGCTTCAACACAGAAAGCTGGAAAAAGGTGACTTAAATCGTCATACAACACAATCAACTAACAGGAAGCAGCTGTGATCACCTCCGGCAGGAAACACAGGTGAGTGGGTCACAGCAGCAAGGGAAAGCCACAGCAGACCCGCACAATATCAGGAAGTGAGAACCAAGAACAAAACAAGTAGACTGTGTCATTCTCAGTCAATCACAATCATATTTTTGCTTTTAAATTCATAAATGGTTGTTTCTCTTTGAATGTTGGATGATTTGCCATCCCTCTTCCACTCTGTTCTCCACCTGGAGGGATATTTTAGAATGGTTTGGCCTCTACAGACCCCCAGCAGGTTTATACATCCCAAGTATGCAAGATGTCATCACCCTACAGCCTAACCGCCAAAGATTGTGGATCCATTTCATGTGTTGTACATGTTCTAGAACACAAACAAATCTTTACTTGCATTCTTAAAGGTGCTTACACACCGAATGCAATTCGCATGGTGGAGGCGGCTAGTTTCAATGTCAAGTCAATGGTTTTTGACTTTCTGGGGCGCGAACAGCAGCCAGCGCGCCACGAATGTCTGAAAACAGCGTGAATTGAGCGACGCGAATTCACTGTCGGGCACGGCGAGCCAGAGTAAAAAAATCGAAACTCTTGGGAGGTCGCCACATCTGTGCCAACCTATAATGGACTCAACTAGGGTCACGTGACGGTTTTAGTGACAGCGGGTAGAATACACATCCAATATGGTGGATCGGAACTCCTGTACTTTCATTCATTTTCTTAACCTGATGTATTCCTTTTAGGGCATTGGAGTTTCCTGAACCCGTTCCGCTTCTGTTAGGCGAGAGTCTGTTTCAAACGCGGTCAGAGAGAGACGGAAACACCGCGGAAGTGGCCATCATCCTGACACAGTTAGACTGAAGCTCACTTTACCCAGAGAACCTCTAAATCAGGGGTGCTCACACTTTTTTTTGGCATGCTAGCTACTTAAAACTCATAAAATAATGTGAAGTTTTTAATTTTTAAGTGCTCAAACATACAACAAACATACTGTTACAACAGAAACACACGATTCCTGTTTAAAAACGATGAAAACTCCATGGATGAACAAATCCTTTTGTGACAACTCGAGCGAGCCCTTCACTCAGCATTTTGTGGGCAGCTGTCTTTATTAAGTGACAAACCCTTCAGTCAGTTAGTTACTTTTGTGGTGAATGTTGCTGGTCCCTAAGCACTGTAATTTTTGTTGTCAAAAAAATCCCGGGTTCAAATCCAGCACCCGGCTTTTGAAGAATCTTTTTTTTCCTTTTTTTTTCTTGTTAAAAAACTTAACACACATTACTTTAAATATTAATTAAAAACATCAGGATAATTCTTTGGATTTAAAACGTCATCGTAATGTATTTTTATAGCCATGAGTTTTTTTTAGTAATACATATTTAACAAAGAAATATAGTCTGTGAAACCTTTAGTCTAAATTTTCTTTGTTTTAAAAAAATATTCATAGAAATTTATTTTGGATAAAAAAATGATGTGTTCTTTATGCTAAATAAAATACAAATATATTTTAAAAAGTAAAACGCAACAATACTGAGATTCAAACCAGGTTACTGGAATGGTAGTTTAACAAGCTCACAACAAATCTCTGTCGCCACAAGCGCAGGTTCGTTTCAAGGAGTGTTTACTATTTGATCACAGAATTTAACTTTTTTTGTGGGTAGAAGGTTTATAAATTTGTTAATTTATTTTTGATGACCTGCGATCTAAATGGAGATGTGATCAACGATGTTTTTGAAGAGATCTTCGAAAGAGAAAACTAATCTCTAAACATCATCCGTGTCTTCTATGCACTGTGAATGAAATACAGACAAAGCTTAATGTAGTGATCAACAACATCAGCTGCTAGCTCCTCCCACACATGAAGAGGTGGCGAGCTTTAGGAAACACATTTTTGGCTACGCGGCGAGCAGCTAATTTGCGGCGCGGCGAGAGGGGGCAAGCCACGCGAATTGGCCGCATTGAGTTCGGTGTGAATGCACCTTAATATCTCTCCTTAATGAAACATTCAGATGAAAAAAGTTCTACTTTTACTTTCTTTTTCTTAGAAATCACTTAGAACAACATGAGCCTTGAAAAATCAATATTTGTTCCTATTTTCATCAATTAATTCTTCACGCTGCAGGATTTTTCTGACAGTCTTTTCTTCCTTTAGAAGAAAGATTGAACTAATTCAGTGATCCAAACCAGTAAATTATGTCAAACATCAAATTGTTTTCCATCTTGAAAGCTTTACCTCAAGAAATACAAGATCCTCACTATTCTTCTTTACCCAAGGTCGCCATATTATGAACCATAACAGCTCATCAAGGAATTCACTTGACCTTGCCATGCAGAAAGCATCAAGATTTACAGCAGGACTCACAATTACAGTCAATTAAAGTCAATAAAAGATGATATGACAGTTGATTGCATTTAATTTGCTGAGAGCAGAGCTGCTTCCGTGTTGTGCACCCTCTGAACTATAATTAATGTGCTGCTTTACAGCTACCACACATTCCGACTGTGGTGTATGCTAAAAAGTCAGTTAGGACTCAATCACAAATCAAGATAAACACACGAATATGAAGCAGAGTCGATTATTTCCATTCAACCTCACACCCTTCCACAGAAAAAACTCTCAACGTGCTGATCACTGTTTTCTAAATACAATGACTTTTCTGGCATCTAAACTACAAGCTACTATAAGTTGTCAAAGGAATAGTTGTGCTTGGATTTTGTTTTGATATTAAAACGATTAGCATGGGCTGCTGCTTAGCCTGCAGCACGGGTTTTCCTCCTGCTGCTGTCAGTGCTAAGGTGCCAGATGTGCTAGGCAAAAAGCCACATGATAAATGGCAGAAGGTGAGGGCTATGCAGTGCTGACCGGGAGCACCCTGCTCCAGCATCCTGCTGCCGGTCCCTTGGCATGCAGCTTGTCAGGCCAAATGGCAAACACATCCCCCCTTTAACTCTGACATTTAAAACCTTTGCCATGCTATCCAGCTGTGGACACTGCAGGGTCCCCCAGCACAGTAACCTCAGCCTATTTCAGGCACCCAGACTTCTACCCTACTGCTGCCACTGCCAGACGCCATTCAAAAAATTTCCATAAACTGTCAGGGCATGTCTTTCAAAAACTATTGCATGGTTTGGAATTCATGGATATTATTACATGAATTGTTACAGTGCGTTTTTAAAATTCAGACTTTAAGCCCGACTAGGAGGCCATACCCAGAACACATTTGGATATGAATTAATCATGAAAATGAAAGTGTACTGATTTAAAGCATCAGGGAAAGATAACTCCACTGCCATGTTTGACAGTGGGGTTTTTATAACGGGCATGTATTTTTCCCTCTTACATGATCTGATACGTATCTCAATACATGGTCCATGAATCAATATTAATCAATATTCAATACTTGTTTTTGATTGCTGGGTGTGGATTAAAAAGTGATAACGTTCACCCAAAAAGTAGTTCCGGTCACATAGCCCAAATGTCATTGTATATCATTGTCCTGACTTCTTTAAAACAAACTTTTGCTTCATCTTCTGGACAAAAACAAGTAGTAAGAGGTGAACTTGCATTCTGAACTGATGCTTTATTCAACCTATCGTGATGATCATCATATCGCTTTCCTTTGCTGCTGGAGTCGAAGTCGGTGCAGGCTCAGCCATTTCAATGACAATGCGCCGCACCACATATCAAATAGTCCGCTTTTTGTGAAAAAGCGATCTAAACCGAAAGAAAATAACAAGAATAAAGAACAAAAAAGTGATTAAATATTTTTTTCTTTTTTAAGTGACCGTAGTAAAAGTAGGATAATGCCCTTCGAAGTGTACATTTTCAGAAATTAACACACTTCACAAAATCAACCGTCGGATGCATGCAAAGCAAGAAACGTTTAACAAACATTCATTTCTGATAATTGACACCTTGTTGGGTATTATCCATTACATAAACGATTCAACTAACTTTATGGTGATAAGTTCAGGGCATTCTGGTTTCTACATATGTCAATTATGGAGCTGTAATCTGCTGTCTTATTAAACAATATTGAGGCAGCACAGAGGGCACAAGATACAACTGTCTGGAGAAGCAGTGGATCGATTAGACTATTTATGACATTGTAAAAGCTTTCATCACTGCGTCTTTTTGGATTTAATTTGATCTAAACCTACATAATACCTCCAAGGCCATCTTGGCCTTGAGCTTCTCCCAAAAGTGAGAGGCAGACACGGGAAAAAAGAAACTGCCCTTCAAAGAACGAAGTAAAAAATACCAGCGTCAAGCAAACACAGCAGCCACATCTCCCTTTAACAAAGCAGAACATAAAAGAAGCAAGAGAGTAAACACTTTACATTCTAACTCTCATTAAAAAACAGACAAGTACAGCCGCTCCGGAGAGGGGGAGCGCACGTCATGATATATAGAGAAAGGCAAATACCAAGCTGCATGGCATGTTATCAAAGGCATTTCTTCAGTCCAAAGGTCAGGTGATGGTAAAAGGTTGCTGAGAAACGGAGCTGCTGGACGGGCTTTCATCAGTGGGAGGCAGCTGGAGTCTCCAAAGAGGAAGCGTTTCTCCAGGCTGCATTCTCAGTGGGGCTGCTCCACTATGACATTTCACATCCAGATCTGCCACAGTAATGGCATTTTAGCCACTTTTAAAACAGCCGGATTGGCCTCCCGCACAGCTGAAAGTTTTATAGATGGCTCTCGTTTATTGTTTACATTTAGTACTGTGTTTGAGGAGGATTGTATAGGTTATCAATATGAAAGGGACAGCTGAGGACCAATGTGCCAATTGATTGGCTTATAGAAATACATGTGCTAAAATGCACACAGTAACTAAACAACTCAAAACCAAGCAGAGCTCAAGATTTGTATGCATAAAGCCAGCCAAATGTCCTCTCGGGCTCTTAATGCCCGACAACAAAAGAATTAACATGATTGTTTCTCATCTTCCTCTTCTTGTGGTTTGAAAAAAGTTGGGAAAACATGTACGAAGCAAAGCTAATACTGCATAAACTTGCTGTCACATATTCCTGCCAGAGCACATTTTCTCTTCGCTAGGAAACGGTCTGTTTAGTTTTCCTTTGAAGTCTCAGCTGAAATGATTTGTCCCATTTGCTTGGTTAGATTGCAGTCACTGCTGGTTGCACAAGTGCAATACACTACAATATTCAGGCTTTGTTAGATAAAAGACAGTAGAAATGCACTGGTAAAATATATATTCATAAAATATATATATTCAAAAAAATAAATATTCATTCAACAAAGTCTTCTGTCAAAAGAATATGTAAATTGAGCGTGATCATCTCTGGGGCTGAAGATGTTGGATCCCGCTGAGTGCATTTTGGATGGTGGTACAAATGTAGTTTTTGTTCTTTACTTTTGATTCAATTGTAATTTTGACATAAAAGGAACACCATGTAGAGTTTGGGGGACAAAGCAGGTAAAACAAAAATAGATTACAAAGGTGTGACTATCGTAATTACAAACTGGATGTCCTTCATGAGCAGAAGATTTTAGAACATTTTTTTAAAATAAATGGAGTTTATGTTAGCACAACTGTACTTGCTGAGACATGTTAATGTTTTAATTATTAAAGCAAAATCACAAATTTAGATGTTAGGAAATGGCTCAGTACGTTCTGAATTTTGCAAGACATTTATAAACAAGCTTTTTCAAAAAAGATAGATCGTATGTTTATTTATATCTACCTACCCAGTGTGATGGAAATTGTGGTAAATGGGAAATGGCGTATATATCGCTTTTCTACCTTCACTGAAAGCCCAGTCATAGTCCCATTCACACACACATTCTATAAAAATGGCATTTTTGGTGTTTTAACATGTTTTTGTGGCATTTTTCTCCTAATGGAGGACATATATTAAGAAAATTAAGATTAAAACTGTGTAAATGAGTATTTCTTTACTCAAATCGTGAATCAGAAGCAGACAGAAGATTGCAGTTTTAAAAAAAAAGAGCTTATTTGTGACAGAAAATAAGCCTCAAGCTCTCTGCTCTGCTTCATTCTGATGCATCCACTTGTAAGCGACATCCACTTGTGGTGAATGTCTTCATTTTCCTAGTGTTAGCTGGCAACTGGCTCAAAACTGTACAGCTGGATAGCTCCAAAGTTGCTTGCCGTTTTTGTTGTAATGGTTATTTTAGGTTGAGGATGTAAGGAGCTGTAAGCTAGTGGGAGAGCACGTTGTATAAACAGAGAGTTCTCAGTAATGGGTGAGCGGAAGATTGGGCATGGTTAATCCATGCCACAACCCTGCCCACAACTTTGACAAGAATTTCTGAAGAACTACTGCTACCCTGCAGAAATTATATTTTAGAAAACCACACAGATTATTTTTATTATTATTTTGGACTAAACCAGCATCATCATCATAAAAAAAAACACTGGAAACACTTTCAAAAAATGTTTAAAAGATGATTAAAGTATTTAATGGTTCTAATGTCAAATAAAAAAAACAAAAACAAATATAGACTTTGGTAAAGGATTGAATGCTTTGTGACTTTTGCCAAGAAACATTTATCTTAGAAGCTTTTTTTTTTTTTTTTTAAACACACATTTCAAAATTAACATTTTTGTGAATTCATGAACAAAATCTATTACATTTAGGTTATATTTACTGTTTCAGGTATATCTTATGTCAAATTTGACACCTAAATTTATTTTTTTAATATTGATTTTAATATAATTTTCATGATGTTTTTATTTTGTACTTTCCTCTAACCCTTTACGTTTCCATTTAGGTGTTTTCAATTGTTGTAGTTAATTGCATTAGCTGTTACTTTTCAATAATTTATCTCCTATACCTGCTATTTATACCAGCTGATCTTTGCCTAAACTTTTTCATGCTTTTTGCCTTCACCTGGTCTTTTACGTTTTTATTATTCCAACACAAAATATAACAAGCAAAAGGTTAATTAAAGCACCATCCTTTCTCTTGAATCCTTTTTTTAATAGGGTAATTCAAATTTTCACTGTACAAATCGCTCAGATTGAAAAATAAAGTTTTTTTTCCAATTAAGTTGTTGGAGTTGCAATAATAGTAAAGCAAAAATATTTCAAAGAAACTTTTCTAGATTCATGGTAAAGGGGTCGTCATTACATGTGACCTTATTTCTGAAATGAATTCAGTGTCCGTGGCTCTGCATTTTGTCATTTGATTAGGAAGATAACACGAGCTTTCAGCATTCATAACACTGTAGCCTTCGATGTGTGTTCTTCACATCAGAGATATTTTCGAGTTTTATTTCTCCTGAAATGTAATTTTAAACAGAAGCAAGAGAAAAATAAAAATTGTTGTACAAATGAAAAGTATGTTAGTCTCATGAGGCTGCAAAAAAATTATATAAAAACCTGCAAATAAATAGAGTATTTCTAACAGCCAAGGACAAACATTGATACCACACACAGACCACTTCGTATATATTGCACAATTGCGCATGCAAAATGCATATGCAACTCACACATGCACAGTGCTGAGACTTCCCGTCTGCCATATATGATTTACATTTAGTGGTTGAACAATCAGTTGACATGCAGCTCTGGGATTTCCGTGCTTAATGAGTGCTACTTCACAGACGCAGTTTACTGGAGTTATCCTGAGCATAAGACCACTGTCAAAATGTCATTGGATTTCAATTTAACTACCAACCTAATCACAAGGGAAACACCCCATGCAGAGAGAATGGATGCAAAAATGAAATTTTTCTGCTTTATTAGGACTATCGGCACAGAGAAAACACATGCTACGGACGTGCAGCTGTCAGGGTGATCATTATTGTCGTTTTCTTATAATTACATTTATAATTTTAGAGGAAAGTATCTCCTTGTGAATGTCTGTGGTATTTCCAGAGTAAGTTGGAGATCATTAGCAATTAAACTAAGAGAAATGTTTATGTTCAGAAGAGATTTTTCAAGCTTAAATATCCCACAAACATTAAGGAAAATTTAAAGGTCACTTTTTTCCCAGAGGAAGATGCTAATATTGGCGATCAAACCCACAATATAACCGCTGAAAATCTTAAAAAAGAAAGAGATTGACGAAGCCCACACAAAGCACAGGCTGGCTGCAAATCCACCGCTTTCACAGTGACTCAGAGTAGGAAGGCATAGCGAAGCAGTCACACCGCTTTTGAGGAACAATTAAGTTATGGAAGTCGGCGTGCAACATCAACTTCCTGGGTCTACATCCCACACTGTGAGCAGCTTGATAATAACATATTCTCAACATATTTTCAGCCCATTGTGAATATAAACAGTGCAGCCACTTAGTGCTTTTGAATTTCAAATAAAACACATGTCTAAAACGCACTTTAAAATATAAGAAGTAATCTATATTTTCTCTTCTTTGAAAACCATCATCCAGGCAATATGTAACATGGTAGCTACTTCTCAGCTTATTGACTAAAGTCTCCTCCTCCCCACTTTGACATTTGCTTATCCTCGTCCGTATCCACCAGTATTGACGTTTGCGCTATCTGGACATCTTCCTAAGCTGTTCTGTCATTTGTCACCCCTTAAATAAAACCAAGGAGAGTGAGGCTGTTAGTGATAGGACTTAACGGTACAAGCCAACCTTTTTTCCTACAAATGTAAGAGAAAAAATCCAGAACTTTCAGCTGATTAATTCCTCGCTTTGTATTTGTAATAAATTGAAAGAGCAAGCACATTTCTATTTCTGCAACAAAAAAAAAAAAAATCTTTCTCGCAATCTCTATCAGGAATTCACTCATAAATGCGGTCAATTTAGTACAAATTTACTGAAAGCAAGCTCCTGGTTTAACACCTTTTAAACTAATGCATTTGAAGAGCCCACTTTACAAGCTCTTCTGTCAAAAGCTACTATTTTTCCCCAACTTACCCTTAAACTCTCCGCTTCTGCAATACAAACTGGTGAGATCAACACATTCACATTAGAGCTGTTGTTCATAAAACACTTTACGAGCGCCTATCACAATTTGTCCTCTGCCAGCTTGATATTTGCAGAACAGTAAATGCTGCACTTCCTCTACATGCATCTCTGCAAACACAGTCTGGTGCAGATTTTCTCCCTATGAGGTGGAAGAAGGATTCTTCCTCTTCTCCCTCCCACTTTCTAAGCATAGCCTCCCTCAACCTATCTCCTGCAGTGAGGCTATTATTGCAGCTAATTATCTACAAATAGGCTCAATATGACAAACACAGCCCTGTTCCAGAACTAGCAAAGCACAGGAATCTCTCTGAGAATGCAAACTCGAAAGAAAGGAAGCCAGGGAGGGAAGAAATGTAGCAAATATAACAAAGAAAAACGGAAAATTTTGATTAATAGGTGATAAACACACAAATTGGAATAACATGAGAAAAACTGTGCAAATAATGTACAACGTGATGGGAGGCAGGTGGGGGAAGAAAGGCTCTGACGTCATAAAGGAGACTGCATGGATGGCACTAACACAACGAAATGCTCTTGTGTGAGCTGTGTGTGATGGTTGTTGCTACTGGCAACTGTCCTGCAGTGCACAGGCCATATCCACTTAGCTCCCAGCATGCCTCAGGATCAGGGCAGCTCAAGGGTCTGTGGCTGCCTGTCTCATTTCCATAGGGGAACTCCATAGGGGAAAGGCTACCAAGCAAGCACGGAGGGCTATAACACATGAATGGGTGCTTGATTAGATCCTCACCTTTGATATATATGAATATTTATCACTGTTGAATAAATACACATTTACTCTCCTTTCATCTGCATCATACGAAGAGCACTTCTTCTCCTCCTCTTCTCTTAATTTTTTCCAATGAATATGTCACCGTGGTGTTCAGGCTCCTGACAAGTGACAAGCACTTGAGATAATCCCTTTATTGTTGCTCATAGGCAGCGAACAACACTTACTTTAAGTTTCATATAGCTCATCGTGCTTTTGTCTTGTTTTTCATTGGGAATGGTGATAACAGCTCCAAGACACCTCAAGGAAATGAATCGGAGGGACAGCAATCACCTTGGCACACTGAAAAATGTGTGCTGTAAAAGATTACTGTTTGGCTGCACAGCTGAAACAGCAGGTGTGATGCAGATGCTAAGACAAGCTGAAATAACACCGTTTTTCCTGTTTAATCTGCCCATGTACAGAAGATGAACATGATTACACCCACTCTTTTACTTTTACCTTTCAGAACATTGTAGAGGGTGTTGGGGGGGGGGGGGGGGGGGGGGGGGGGGGGGGGGGGGTTTACTTACATCGCTAACGCCAGCCTCCACTATCTTCAGGCCCGTCTCCTTCTCCAGCTGCAGCTTCTGCTGGACTGCGATGGGAGACAAAAGCAGAGGAGGTGTGAGGGAAGGATGAACAATGGATGACAAGGCAGCAGATTCATCTACTCCTGAGGCAGAACAAGAGGTCAGTGAAACTGAGAATGATGCAGCGGATCTGAGTCAGATGTCAGACAGCTCATAGAAAGTGTGCATCCCACAAATGCTCATCTTTTCTAATATCTGTCATCACTTTGTTCTGTAGGGATAATAAAGGCAGCTTTGCATGATCATTTTTGCACTTGAGGTTAATTTTGAGTCCATATACGGCCTAGTATAGCTGCTTGAGAACAGTAAATTAGCTGCAGGTACAAACTCCAACAAACTTAAAACATGCTAATCTACAAAGGCCCCAGCTAAGATTCAAGTCAAACACAAATACAAAAGCTCACATGCGCAGAGTAATGCATTTAAGCTCATTTTCCAGTGAATGAGCATAGACTTTACCATGTCAATTTAGAATAAATATTTGGCAGACCTTCAGTAAATAACAAGACATAGATTCTATTCTAGAACAGCAATTTTGAACTTGAGTATTTCAAGTTCAAAAAAGCTTGCATTAGTGCTCGTTTAAATAATTTTAAAAAATCAAAAATCGTACTTTTTTGCACAGAAAAAAAAAGAAGATTTGTATTCTAGTCCCCTGCAGCTTGACTTGATTCACAGCTATAAAAAAACGGCATATGTTTTTGCTTTCAAGAAGATGCTAAATGAAGTTAAGTTTAGAGCAGAAGCGCTTTGATGCATATTTGTTTTATTAAGCGATAAGAGTTTAAATTCCCAAGTCTTCCTCAACCAAATTTTTGTAAAAAGGCAATTCATTTCAATTCAATGTATGATAAAGCACCAGCTGACAATAGAGGTTACCCGGAAAAAGAAAAAATGTAAAAGGGTTACGTTTAATTTTTAATTTAATTTAATTTAATTTTTCATGACTGGACTGTCAAAGTATTGAAGTCAATGGAGTAGCTGCTAGATTTAGTGAAAAGAGCACATTGCTGCAACAATTATGAATATTGTATTGATTACAAAATATTTAAAATATTTGCGAAAGTGAGTGGTAGGTATGCCAGCACAGCATAGCATGTGAGCACAAATTAGTTGTTCTACATTATTTAGTAGAATAAAGCTCTAAGGATAAAATGATGTCAAACTGTTGGAACTTTAGCTAAGAATAAAGTTATAAAACCTGTATTTGGTAATACTTGGTGTGTTAGATAATGTTAAATTGAGCCTTTAGAAATATCTAATTTCAAACACAATTTTCTGAATAGGGAATTTGAGAGTTAGTACTTTACAAAGTAGAGGACAGACATTCATTACAGACAGTCATTACAAAACCTGCTTAATGATAAATGAATAATCCAAAATATATCACTTTGAATGCACTTATTATTGAGCACAAGGGCCTCGACTTGCGTAAGATTACCAGATACAGTGCCTATACATTCACAGCAAACAATACTTAAGCTCCAGCCTTTGTTCTTGTAGTAATTAATACAACACCCACATCAGATCCTCAAATCTTCTGATCTAATCAAATATGGCATCCTATTTCCAACGCTTTGTTCACAAAGGATATTGTCATGCAAATCAAACTAAAAGTGGGCTGATGCTGAATATCCGTCGCTGAAGATCACAGTGTTGCCGACTTTTTCCTCCTCACCGTGCTTATCCTGCCTTCCGTACTTTAATGGAAACATTCATTTTTCCAAACAAAATCAAAGCGGCCTTAATAGATTACACCAATTTATAGACTGAAAAGAAAAAAAAAAAGATAATTTTAATTAAGTCTGTTTGCATCTGAATGTGATTGGTAATGTAGAAAAGGAAAAAAAAAGAAGAGTTGAAGGGAGAGCAGGTCCTTTAAATCCCATCTCCCCAGATGAAGGCTATGCAAATGACCCTGAAGAGCTGAACCCCACCTCACACTCCAAATTCGGCGGTGGGCCTGTTTAATTAGTATTTTAATCTACCCCGATGATTCCACTCAGTCCACAATGCATGCAAAATTCTATCTAATTAACTACGCTACTTTTAGTATAATCATCCATCTCCTTGGCTCTTCCTCTGTCGCCTTTTCTCTTTCTGGTTATTAAGGATCCTGCAAACATTGATCATCCTATCATCCCATCAACACGCCAGCAAAGGGACAACTTCTATTTTGGGTGTCACCCAGGGGTGTTTAAAGGGACCAAAATGAAAGTTAAGGGACTTTGAAAGGGAAAACATACATTTAAAATCTCCAGAGAGGTGAAGAAAGGAGGACAAAAACTGTGTTTCCATGGACACAAGCAATCGGATTAAAAAAGATGGTTGGGTTATGCCAATTGTGGTGCATGTACACAATTTATTCTGATTGTGGGCTTTTTTATCAGACGATGTGTGCTCCAGAGGACGTTTCAGATGCCTCCAAGGCTAAATGTTGTTGTATGTTGGTTGTATTAACCTAAACATAACCTTAACCCTAACCCTTCCTCCGGGTCCGTGCGATCAAGAGAAAAGTTCAGCACTGGGCGCACGCATTTAGAAAATTACGTGCGAATAGTCACTTTCAACAAATAAAAATAAGTACGATCAGAAGATTCTCGGTCCATGTCAACTGCAGCCATGTTTGTTTACAACTGAACTCTGCTACTACTTCTAAGGCCATTTCCAGTATTTTTGATAGCTCTGGGCAATTCCAAATACATTTTTCTGCTGTAACGTGTGACGATGTAAACGTTTGTTATAATCGGACACATGTACACAGTTCAATTCTAATCCGATTGTTGATCAGATTAAAGACATTTTGTATTTGTACACGCAGCTATTGAAGGCAAAAAGAAGACATTCCTTTATCAGTGAGGGGAAAATGGCTCTAAACTGAAGTGTACGTTCACTCCCCTGCATTTAATCGCACACCACCAGAACCTGCTCAGGTCTGGCGCTGTTTAGGAGGGGGTAATGAGTGAGGTAATTGGGCCCTGGTTTGTATGGGTGGGTGAGGGTGTAGGTGGTGAAAGAAGCTGCTTAAAGGTCATACAACATCTTTGGTCCTAATGAGGACCCTTCTAGGGTCACAGCCCATCATGAGTCAAACTACCAAAGCTTAGCCAAGAAATCAAAACGCACCCTCAGATTTGATCGACAGCCTGACATGAACCATTGCCCGAAGAAACTAAAGAGGCCTGAAGGTCAGCTGGGAAACAAAGGTAAAACATCCAAACAACCTAAAGGAAAGGACAGTCCCACAACAACCACTTTAAATGTAAATACAATGTACTTGCCAAGCTCATTAGCTGGTGACGAGATGGTTTTGAGTGCAGTTGCGATAGATTGCTTGTCCTCTCACTGGTTGTACAGATAACAGCCTACAGCATTTCTTTTCGGTCACCTCTTCAATTAACCTCCCACAGGAGCTTGACTCTGTCTCTCTTTTTCTTCTCAAAGACCTACACATTCGGTTTTTACAGGTTTCAAATTAGAGACCAAATACTCCTGACAGGCTGTGGAAAAGAGATGTCAGGTCTCATTTCAGAGCAGCTCCTCCATCTGTTTTAATAGGCACTGTCTGAGGCTATCTAGTCTAATTTTTACTGGTGAGATCTGATCCCCTGTGCCAGTTTGATCCATTCGGTTTATAAATCGGATTAAGAAAAAGCCCAGAAAAAGACAGAATGTTTTAAAGGTGAACTGAAATGAAAAAGCTACATGCTTTATCTAAAAGAATACAAAAACTTGACTTCAAAGAAGTTTATTCTAAATTCACGAGTTTTTTTTTTTGTTTGTTTTATTTTTTTTACAATAGGAGCTTCAAACTAAGAAATAATTTTCAAATTTTGAGTTTTTAAAATTTCAGAAGTCATCTCTCCACAAATAGAAATACCTGAGGCTGAGAAAGGTTTCTGAATAAATAACTTCTTTCTGCCTCCATGTAGAATTTAAAAGTAGAAACAAAAGGAAAAAAAAATGAAAATAAAAAAATTCCACAATGTAACTACGGTATGTTTTTGGCTTCACCACACACAAACCAGAACTAAAATTACACGTTTACTCTTCAACATAAATAACTGTAGTGCTTTGTTTTTAAATAAAAACAAAAAAAAGAGTTTATTTTAGCCAATACATTACATTTATTTGAGTTGCTGGTGAAGTAATTTATAAACTTTAAAAAACACACAACTGTTCCTCAGAGTGCTGGGAGTGCAGGGCCAAGCTTTAATTTAAACCCTAATCAATGTTGCTGTTAGGCTGAGAAGCAGAAGAACACTTCAGAAACTCTTCAGGGATTTGTTGAAGAAAAGGAAAAGGCCATTTCAATCAACGAAGTAAAGGATGATTGAGAGTATGGCTGCGTTTCCTTGATGTGCATGTTAATGAAGAGCAATATAGAATTAAAAAAAAAGAAAATCGCCAATTAAGTTAGGTTTTTATATGACATCTAGGTAGCTTTGCAGCAAAAGAATCTATGTAAAGTTTGATTAAAATCTTACTATAGTTTAAATTCAGCATCACGTTTCATTTTTGTACGACGCTCAGCTCCGGATGATAGTTTCCTCTTCAACCAAACTCAGGTATTTGCAGTAGTTGGGGAAAAAAAAGAAGCATATTATCCTCTGATTGATCTTTTAATATTCAATAACATCCCAATCCATTCCACCTATCTGTTTCCTCTCCCTTCTGTTCCTCAGGCCCTCTACGTTCACCACTTCCATCACTCCATCCTTCACTCCAACCAAACAAAATGAAGGCGTTTATTGCGGAGGAGGGCTGACGCCGCTCTACAGCCGTTAGCCTTATCAGCAGGCAATCACACCGATATTAAAGTTGCCATTTTGCTCATCACTTTCCCGTTGCACATATGACGGCTGTCTCGGCCTATCAGAGGCAGCGATTGCAGGGGAAAAGGAGGGGGGGCAAGGGAAGGTGAAGGCAAAGAGAAGAAGCTGATCTCTCTGACAGATATGATGCAAGGCAGCCAATTTTTCAGTCAAAACCTAAGGCGGGGAACAAAACAGTAATATTCCTCTATAGCTCAGAGTATGAAGAGATGTTACCTGGACTTTAGAGCAGGAACATATTTATTACATGTATAATATAAACACAAAGGGTAAGCCCTTCAGATGTGACATCTACCTGCTAATAAAAACAAAATTGAAACATGGGCTGTGTGCAAACCAGGGGCATTTATAACTTTACTATAAAATACATTGAACACAAAGAATTTAAAGACACACTCCAATGAAAATCGAGTTGTTTTTTTTTTAACATGATCTTGTAACCTTTTTTTTTCACAATGGAGAAAATGTATAAAATAAATTAATGTTAAAACTACATTTCTTCATGCAAATCATGTTGCATGAAAACTCGCGGGTTGAAAAAGCTCAGGTTTGTGAGGCAGCAACTGCTGTGGGCAGGCCAAAGTCTCCCTTCTCCGCTATAATTCTGATGCATCCAGTCGTTGGCAAACAGATTCATTCACATCTTCATTAAAGCAAAAACTGCATAATCATAATTAAAAGACCACTGGGAACTATTTTACAACAGAAACAAATATAGGAGTAGAATTTAAGTTTCTAAAAGCATATTTAAATGACCAAAAGTTGGTGTTTTTATAAGGCCCTGCTGCATTGCATCAATATTTGGGTTCATCTGGCGCCCAAGTCAGCACCTCAATGTTGTGATGAAAAAAAGCATTTCAAATGAATTACCTAGTTTTTTTCCATAACTTGTTTTTTTAAACAGTCTTTTTCATATTAATCTGCCATTTGCTATACAGTACGTTAGATACATTATGATTTAATGGATAATATCAGACTTCCAACAAGATGATTGCCCAAAGGTTGGTGGTTGGGGGGTTGCTGGGTGTGTCTCAAGTAGCTCTAATCAGTTTAAAGTCTTTAACAATCAAAGGATTCCCAGAATTGGCAGCTGATTGATCAGCAACAAAACATGTTTTCTGCAGAGTGAAACAAAGTTAAATCTAAGCTCTTTTAGGTCATGAACACACTTTCTTCATCAAATATACAGTTGAAGGGAAATCAGATGAAGTTTCAGAAGTTTAATATACAGAGGAAATTAAAAATAAAATGATTTCATAATGTGACAACATTATCTTTCAGAATTGTAGCAAAGAAATTAGCTCATAAAAGTTGACTTTTATAGGATATACTAAATTAAATAAAATCTCTCGAAGTTGATGCCGTGTCAGAAATTGTTATAGAGAAAGATTAAGATTTTTAAACTTATCTGGGTTTTTTATGGTCTTTTTCTAATTAAAGGTATTTTTTTTCCTCTAGTACTTAGACACAGTCACTTTTTTTAGAACAGTTCTACCCCAAACATTTAGACAAAGCAATGCATTTTTATGTATGTGAGAGCATGTCAATAAATGTCTTAAAAATAAAAACAAACTGTGATATGATTTGTGCAACATTTGGTTTTTTCAAGATTTAAGTTTCAAGATTTTTTTGTTGTTGTCAACAATATATTTTAACATGTCGCACAGATGAAAGTACCGTCTTCACAGACTGGTGCATATATGCAGAAAATCAAATAACAATTAAAAAGACATGAGCGTAAAAATAGAAAAATAAGTAAAAATAATGAACACATAAACTTATAAAATGTAAAAAGAAGAAGTAATATAAATTAAAAGTAATGAAAAGTGAAAAGTAGGAGTGTAACTTAATTGATGAATCGATTCATATTCCTACGATCCAAACAGGTTGATCTGTCTGAGGAAAGTTGTTCATTATATTGAATGGAATCAACCCATATATCATAAGCTTTGCAGTATGATAAACGTTCGTACAATTAAACACAATCTGGCCATATTTAAAAGTACAATAAATGCAAATTAACACCTGAATGGAAAATCTTGATTTCTTTTTTTTTTCATACCAAACCAAATGTACATAAACTTGCTTAATCATATGCCAGGGAGACTAGGTCCAAATTTCCAATCAGCAGTGCCAATCATAAAAGCCCCTCACGTCACATGGTAGAACCATGCTGTTAACATCAGGGTTTCTGACTGACTCGCTGTTTATTCATCCTGATCGATCGGTTCCTGTGGATAAGACAACAGTGCTCCCCAACAAACCAACTGCTGCCATACAGCCTAAATCCTCGCATCAACTCATACCACCAAAAAAAAAAAGAAAAAAAAACTCTGCTGCATCTCACAAAACCATTTTTTTTTTTGATCACAAGAAATACAAAGAAAGAGATTCTGGTTCAAAAAACAGGAAAGAGTGTGGTTTCAGCTCCTGTGACTGAACTCAATCAGAATGCGCTTTAGGTCCACTGCAGAAGCTTTCACATGCCTTACATGCACCTCCGCTTTTCAGTCAGAACACACATGACATTTATAATTGCTTCCTCCCTTATTAGAAACCCCTTTCAATGCTGGATGAATAATCCACCTACGCTAGTCCTCACCTGCTGTTCCTGAACCCACACAGCACACAAACACTGCCCGCACACACATAAATAATATCTGTTTCTTTGCCGGATTGTTGATTAATAGATTGTGGCTGCTCTGACACTCTGTGTGGAAAAGGCATTTTGCCTCTGATAGGTGCTGACACCAATTCTTCACGGACTGCAGGAGACCAGGGAACAGAAGCGGCGCTTTGCGAGGGGCTCGATGGCAGACACCTCCAGATGTGGGGAGAAAAACCCCACGGATGTCACCACGGATTCTCGCCGGGGACGCTCTCCCATCGTTTACGCTCCCTTTCAGAGATGACAATCTGCAGATGTGTGACATATGCAGGCCAAATCGTATCTGACAATCGCTCAAAAAGAGCAGATGGATTTATGGATTACAGCGAGCCAAAAGTAAACAACAAACATCAGAAGAAATGGTGCTGATCTGAAGTCCAGTAAGCAGCAAACCTCTAAAGAACATACGTTTGAAAAATTTATATTTATGAAACAGTACATAAATCTGTAACATATGCAGAAATCTTTACAACTGGCATCTATTTGGTGCCCCTGTATGACGCTGCAAATTCAAATAAAATGCATTTTTAAGAGATTTTGAGGGTCAAATTTACAATAAATTAATTCAATTCTTTTAATGTTCATAGATATAATCATTTGTAAGTGTTTAGCAACTTAAAGGAGACCTACTAGAAAAATGCTCATGGAAAGAAGGGATAGTGAAGCTGACACAAACACAGTTGCATCCGTGCACACATTCTGTCTGCTTCCCCACTGAGGGGACTGACAGAGGAAGCCCTACCTGTCACTGTTGTAGCAATTATCCTGCAGCCTTTCTCCATGGACCATCTCCTGCAGGTCTCCACTTTTACTAACCACATCACTAAGCCCACAGACACATACACACCCACAAACACACACTGGGTGTGAGCTGACACACAGGACAGCACACCCGTGAGTACAACTACTACACATGTGTACGCAGACAGAAGCGCACTTTTCATCCCTGATTCTCTCTCCACAAGCTAATGGCTTGAGCAAATCAAAATTACGTGTTGGTGCAGACATCCTGCTCAAGCCTGGAGAAAAACGCATATTAGGGTGCTCATGCAAGTGTGTATACATTTCAGCTTTTTGTAACTCATGTGTTGTCATAAAAGAGAGCTAACATTTCTATAAATAAACAAGATAAAACCTGAAAAAAAGAATAAACAAGCAAGGCATGTTTGGAAATGAAACGAGTCATGACTATGAGAGCAGGATATGAGCTTCAGCGACTAAGTTAAGAAGGAAACAGTGATGCTGCAGGAAGGTTGGATTAATTTGATGCTGGTTGACCAGATCTCCAGTACAGACCCAATGTGAGTTTCTGTGGAAGTTTGACTGTACAAAGCTGTGAAGGGTGATTTCAGAGAAAGGAAGGAAAAAAACCCCAATGTGACCTCATTACTGTAGATTTGTTCCGACTGTCATTAGAATCATAAACGCCATCAATCAAGTCAGGAATAAGAGGGAGCGGATGAGTTAGAGTTAGTAGGGGCAGATGGGGGTGGGTTTGCATGATGGTAATCAAGTGCATTTGATCTGAAAAACGAAGCCTATCTTCGACAAATCTTTAAATACACATGTAGTTTATGCACACATTCAGTTTTGGCCCAAGGAAATAATTTGCAATGTAGGTTAATTACCACCACGACTGTGACACATTAAATACTTAAACAACTTCACACAGAGCTCTTGAGGAGAAATACTTGTATTTTCAAAATAAAAGAAGATGAGAAACACTCAGTGGAAACAAAAAATAATGTTCATTGACATCACTGCTTCTGCATTGAAGACAAAGAAGATTTCTTTTTTTCTTTTTTCTTTTAAGTGCACCAAGAAACAACACCTCCTGGTGCCATAGATCTTTGCTCCAGCGAGCTGGTCTAATGTGAGCAAGTGATAAAGATCACTGCAGATGACAAAATGCACTGTTATAATGCCAAATGCTGGTAGCTGTTGCACATTTCATGCCCTATTTATCTCTGTTTAAAGCTCACCTTTACAGCGCAACAATCTCTAAACAGGCAGGAAACTTGCATTGTGGAGATCTTAGATTTATGGGCTCCTTCAATGAACTCTGTGTGGTTCTTTTGCTTCAAAGCAGGGGTGTCAAACTCCACGCCTTGAGGGCCAGTGTGCCCTACATGTTTTACAACCAACCTGCCGTTGAAGCTCCTCATTGGCTAAACACACCTGATCCAGGTAATCAGTAATAAATTCAGCAGGATTTCTGTAAAACCAGCAGGTCGACTCCTGCTTTAAAGGGAAGTCCATTTCTTCACGCCTTGGAGCTATAAGCAATAACCAAAGTGAGAAAACGCTGTATATTTTGCTTTGCTTAAATCCTACAGAATACGAATTCACAGTTTGATTATATTATTAATTTAACATAAGGGATCTTTTTGGACCATAGATTAACTTAGCTAACATTAAACACTATGGAAGATCATTATGACGGTTATATTCAATTCAGAATGGAATTACAAAATGATGTTCTCTTGTTCATAAGGTCTGAAAACGATGCGTTTAAACGAGGGATGTGTGAACAGCACAGACAAACAGCCCGTCTGGCTCTTCATGATAACGTAATGAGTTCAATTACAGTAATATCGGAAAATATTAAGTCCACAAAGGAGAAATAATGCTCCAAAGGGTGTTCATTTACTAGCCATCCTATAATCATGCATTAATCACTAACTTCTGAAATGTGTCGTTGTTGTGATCAAATCCTCCAGGAATAAATATAAAGTTTGTAAGGAAAACTTATATTTAGTTAAGGAAACTTTTGCTTTCATTAAAGTTTTGAGAGATTTTCTGGGTAACCAGTAAAGTAGTCAAATTAAAGGTGAAAATATTGATTGAAACATGTACCAAACATTGACTAACAAAAGAAAATCAACTCGTTTTATTGAAGCACTGCTAATTTAACATTTGCGTTACTTCAGGGAATTAAAGGTGTTTTTAGCTAGCAGAGGCGAATGCCAAAGACTACATGTTTGTCACGGCTGGCCTTCAAGTAAATCTCTCCCACCCTGTCTACAGATGTTAGTGGACATCTTCCCTCAGAGGGTGGATAAAGCGAGCTGCATCCTATCAGTCTGCCTCACTCCGCCTCTGTAAAGCCTCCTGGCAGCTCCTCGGGTCGCAGTGTTAATCTGGCCGCGTTGCTTACCAGCGTGCAGCTGGGAACAGTAGGTGGAAAAATGAAAGTGTAACGCAACAGCCTCCTGCAGGTGTCAAAATGAGAAATATGACATTTCTCTTTTGAGATTTTATTAGCACAGATATCATTTTGCATTCAGCCTGTCTGGTGTGTCATTGGACTCTTTTATGATTATTTTGCTTCAAGACAAAGTGAGATAATCATTATTATATGCTGAAAGCAGGAACAGCTGTCTCCAAAGAGAAAAACATTGAAATGGGCTCAGGATGCGGTGCAATTGGAAAATCAAAAACACAAACTTTGACTCGTCTATTCTGAATTGATCATGTTACTGCAGGGCTCCTTTAACAATTGCTTTTAAAAGCGAGGCAGCAGTTTAGATTCACAGCATGATGATTAAATCTATGCACCACAGAAACATTGACACCGTTTTTTTTTCTTCTTTTCCTCCTTGGAAGATTAATTTCCTAAATATTTTTTGAATCTCTGCTCCTCCTGTGGCTGAACTCTAAGTAGTCAGAAGGAGACAGACAAGCCTGTGTAAGCACGCCTCCCTGTCTTTTTAAGGACACCTGTTGGGCTGCAAGGCTCATCTCCCCCTCATTTAGCAGTCTGCTTCGACTCCGTGGGGCTGATTACCAGGAAGAGCTGATTCCAGTTGTACTGCTTATCAGTCTAATTAGAGCCCCTGGCAGGTGACTTTAAGGAAATGTGCTGAAAACGTTGAGGCACTGCAATTTGAACAGGCATGGTAGCTGCAGAACATGTCATAGTAAAATCATGCAAAAGAAGAGTATGCATTTGCTGCTTGGGAATTAGATAATTCTTTGTGAAGGTGTTTCAGTGTGGAAAATATCCTCTGTGGAAATAGGGGCCCCCTTGAGGAACTTTAATAGCATGCTTTGCATCACAGCATAAAAAAAATCGTGGCAAAGACAACCGGGAATTTGGCAAAAGATAATGCTGTTGAACAATGAGGAGCGAAATCAGCAGGTTTATGATCCTAGCTGAGAAAATGGAGGATGGAATGAGTGACTGGGGGTAAAATAAATGCAGAAGAAGAAAGACAGAAACCTTGAGGACAATAGCAGAATCAACGGAGAGGGGGGCAAAAGAGTTTCTAGGTAGAGTATCTGTTGCTGACAAGAGGTCAGAAATCTGCTGTTTGGGCACACATGTGCTAATGCAACACCTCTCACACCTTTCTCAGCTGCTTGTGTTTGGCTGCCTGCAGGTTGGAGGGCAGCGAGGCTTTTGTTTGTGCTAGAATAATATGTTGTAATCCCCCGTTTCAGATGTGGCTTTAGCACAGGTAATTGGACTTGGAGTGTGAGGAAGCCTGTGGCTAGATACAAACACCACTGAGAAACACAAAGACTGCAGTCTGAGTCCAAATCTGACAGAAAATCAACTTTTTGGAAGCTTTATCTCTGGTTATGGAATGATTTTGTGTTGTACGTAGTAGGTAAAACAGACATCAGATGATACAATACCTTACATTGTTGTAACATTTGCAAAATGTTAGACATTTTCGCAATTCAGTTTCTCTAAATGTAAGTTTTTACACTTTTATATATTCATTCATTTTTGTTTCTATGCTATTATTTTTGACAGAAAATGATTAGAGCAGTACATTTCTGTTTTAAAAAGCATCAACTGAAAAGTAAAATTGAGGAAAAACTGTTTTCTTTAAACATTTTTTAGTTTTCAAAAGTAGATTTTTGGAGCCAGAGGGTTGTGAAAGATTACAAGCACTGGCAAAAAAAAAAAAAAAAAAAGGATTTCAGTTATAACCCAGTTAAGACCCACTCCAAGGACAATTTTTTGTGTTTTTAATATGTTCTTGTGGCATTTTTCTCATGATGAAGGACATATATTAAGAAAATTAAGCTTAATGTTGCACTTTTAAGTATTTCCTTTATTCGAATCTTTCACATTCAGAATCGAGCTTATTTGATTCATGGAAAAAGAGCTCCCTGCTCTGTGTCAACTGTAGACAACTTAGAAGTACGTTTCTAATGAACTCCTGCTGCTCTGCAGAAACTATGTCCTAGTAAAGATTTCTTTTTTTTAAATTCTGCTTAAAAAGGACAAAATCCTTGTTGAAAGACTACTAGGAATGCTTTTAAAATAGATCAAAAGATTATTGGAAGATTATTGTCTTTAAAGAAACAGTATTTGGAAAAGAAAACAATAGTTTGAGGGATTTAATTTAAATGTTCTTATTTTATGTATGACTTCCCTCTCATAATAAATGATAAAAAAATAAATAATTAGTAATCGCTTAGTTTCAAGACATTTTTTGACTAATAGTTAAGCTAATAAAAGACAAAAATGTCAGACATGAACTTATAAGTCCTGCTCCTCAAAAACACCTAAAAGGAGACAATGATATGAAACATTTAGCTTGACTGAAAAGTAAAAAAACAAAAACCAGAATAAGTTTATTGTGCAGATTCACTCTAAAACACTCTAAAAGAATTAACTCTGCAAAAAATGCATGAGTTAAGAAGAAATAAATATTTCGTGCTAAAACACATTTACAAGTTCTCAACACTGATGAAAACTCAGGTAATTCTTTCTCTAAACTTTGCTAATATTTGCAAACAAAGATAACAGCGTTTATTCTACATCCACATGACCTTTTTTTTTTTATAAATACACACATAAAAGAGGGACAGGTCAGATTAAATATAAACTGATAATGAAGTCAAAAGTAATGCTTTCATTTTTTGGTAAATCGTGACTGGAGAGACGGAGAGATGAGATGCCTCGCTGAGACTTCCCCCTAAGAGGTAGACCAGGGCAAGAAAGATGGAAGAAAGGCTGTGCAAATGTAAACAGCCGAAGACATATCACACATTTGCTTTGTTCAACAGGATGTCGACTGCAATTTTTCTGAAATCGACTTTTTCATTCTAATGCAGTTTGATAACACCCAAAAAGATATTTGTTACACACACATATATTATGGCTGCCAAAATTAATGTGTTATTTACTAACGCAGATTGGTGACACGTCAAAAGTGACCATCTTCTGCTTTGTGCTGGACAGTTTAGGCTTCCACGGTGTGCGTCAATTTCTAAAAAAACAAATTTGTCAAGGTATTATTCCACTTATACCATGGTCACTTACAAAAGAAATAAATATTCAATTATTTTTTGGCACTTTTAGTGCTAAAATTTTCACTCTGGCCTTTTTTCTTTTGTTTGAAAGCTGAATATCGCAGTTTAAAATCTAACTTGTACAATATTGTGAGTATTCACGACCTAGAAGTGTGTGTGTGTGTGTGTATATATATATATATATATATATATATGTTTCTGTGTGTGTGTATGTGTAAGGTGACAGATGGAGTTAAACAGAAACACTGTTAAAGAGTGGTTTAAGGTCCAAGTTATCACCTCCACAAAGAGCCCTGGGGAACACGGCACTCCTCTGTAGCAACCCTGCCTCACGCATACAGGCCACTGACCCATGACAGGCAGCCCATATCGATTTAATAGGAGGCAGAGGACACAGAGAGAAACGAAAATGGGGAAGGGCGGGAGTGAAGAAATGAAAAACATTGAGGAGGGCAGAGAGCAATATCCCTTTTAAAACTTATCCATAATTCATTGTCTTTTCCTTTCATACAACCTATTTATTTCTTTTTTTTCCAATGACTGTACAACAGGATAGCGCTCAACTTAAAGAACGATTAGCAACAGCCTGTTTTAAACGGCTCTCTCACACAGTGATACACAGAGAGGCAGATCGAACAACCAATTTCACACAGAGAAGATCCAGCTGCCAACAAAAACCTTTTGGATATTGCTGTTGCAAAGTGCAGATCCATGAATGCTGCTTAATAGAAAGAGATGCTGTAAAAAACATGAATTTTAATGATCAAGGCAACCATAATGTTTTCATAAATGAAGCTCCAATTTGTAAATATGTTTCGGTGAAACAGTCAAAAAGACAATTCCTTCATTGACATAGAAGAATAGTAAAACAGGTTGTTACCATGTCGCTCAAAGGTGAGATGGTTAAGATGATTTGCTTTTTTTGTTTTATTTTTTATAAAACAATATTACATCATGCAATATTGTTTACCTGTGTAAATTTGTTAAAATTATATGTAATTTTGATAAAATATGTAATACTTAACCAATGATCCCAACATTCAATGTAAGATGATTCTGTTGGTAAAAAATAGGGCAACCAATATACACTTTTAAAGATCACGAAATTGTTCAGCTTACTGTCTTCTGTAATAAAATCAAATATAATTTTACACTGAAATGTCTAAAAAGAATGAAAACTGTTTTTTTCTTTGACTTCTGTGTCTCTGCAGCCAAGCATCAATTTTCCTATATGAGCTAAATTTGCTCTCCTCAGTAAATTTGTTGAACGGACTGTTTATTGTGTTTTTTGAAAACTAATCACTTTTTGCAAGTTCAAGTCTCAAGACTATGCATTTAAGTTACAAAAGTCAAGTCTTAAGTCTTCTGCTATAATCAAACTTTGAATCCTAAAATATACTTCTAAAAATGTATTTTCTGTCACAGATTGTTTACAATGCAAAGTCATGGCAAAGACATTGTTTAGTTTCAGATCTTATAGAAATGTAAAATCAAAATGTAAAGTAAATTAAAAAAAAAAACAAAACAAAACAATGAATACGCTATGGCTATCTGAATAATTGTTCTTATGTTGCACTTAAATCCCTGATATTTCATGAAGCTAAATAAGCATAGATGCATTCAGGTTCTTGGTCCTTTATTTATTGTGCATTTTTTGGTATCTGCGACTTATAGTCTGACAAATACAGTACATTTACATTTCTGCATTTACGCTTTCTTTAGATTTAGATCGGTAGGGTACCATTATTTTTTGCTTGTTAAAAAAAAAAGCATGATAGAGATTATTTTTTTAATAATGTAAGTGTTCTACAAAATCCCTAAATGCTGTTTATTAAATGCTGTCAGGTACAGGTTCTGTGAATTCCCATCAACAACTGCAAAAAAACCAAAACAAGAACCTCATAAAATTTGCTGTACATTATCTTGCTCCATTTTGCATTACAATGCATTGGTCATCCCCAAAGTACTAATGTCCATCTGCAGAGCTCTGTCATTATCACAGTTAATGAGGAGTTTATGTATCTCGTATGACATGCTTCACTGAAACTCTATGAAAGCACAGCTTCACTATTTGCTCTTGGCTTGTTTTCATGAGAACATAATCAACCATATTTTAATAAAAACAAGAAAATGTTTCACTATTGAATGCTTTTTTAAGAAATGTGTCATTTCTTGATTGAGATGCTTTACTCACCCCTAACCCCAACCGCAACATTCACATCTCTGAAGTGGCAGCCAGCAGTTAGTCATGGCCGTGGCTTGTTTTAATTGCTTTTCATTGTAAAGAACAAGGACACCGTAGTTATGATGAAAGATGTTTGTGCGTGCACAAACATGTATGAAGAGAACCACAAAGAAAGTGTAAATTGGACATCTGCCTACGTCCTCTTTCAACCGCTGGTGTTGCACCTGGACATGAATTATAGAGCGGAACCCGGATGAGAAGAAAGGAAGCTGAAGAGACGAGGCAGATGAGAATAAGAGGACAGGGTGGATTTCATATCTACCCCCATCTGGAGATTCTCATTGGGAGAGGGGGCTCGCTGGGTCAGTGATCACTTCAGCTCCAGTACAAAAAACGGGGGGTGGTTGTGTGTAATGTCATGATTTTTTGCTGTATTTTGTGCAAGAATAGATAGAAAAAATGCTGGTAAGTATATTTCAAAATGCATGAGGAGCTCATTCAGTAACTTTGTTAACAAGATCATGAATAGGGTTCATGAATTCAGCTATTCTGTAGACATATATATATTTATATAAACTACAACAGCAAATACTGCTTTGAAGATTGAAAGCCTAAAATGTCACCCACTTGCTTTGAAGCTCCCTGGCTTGCTTTTTGTTTCTCTGCACTTGTAGCTAACAGAACTACAGGCAGAGTAAAATGGATTCAGTGACCAATTGTACATGAATGTGCCATTAGGAAATAAAAAAGGCAAATCATAAAAACAAAGACAAATAAGATTAGACAGGAATATGTTGAAGAAATACAGATTCAAACGCACATAAAAACACACCTGGAAAGGCTACATTGTGCAGATGTCTGGACGTTCCTTTGATTTTTATCAAGCCTTTGTGGTTTGGAGCACTTTAAATGTCATCAGCTGGCTCTTTGATACACTCATGCAGTTTTGTTAGTCCATTAACAGATGTACCCAACATGAACAATGTGTATTTCTTCTGCATTTACATTTCCTCCCTGTACAGGGAGTATTTTTCTACATCTGTGTTTTATTGATAATTAATTATCTCTTCAGATTTGTTCTCTCTGGGTTTTACTCATCTGTAGTTGTTAGAAAGTCGTATACAGGTTTGACAGAATAAGTTATTTATTCTCAAAAAAAAATAACAAAATGTTTGTGTTAGTTCAATGATTTGCTAAAATGATGGATATGGTCCTCAAAACGACACGTCTGCGTCTCACCTACTTCATCCTTACTTACCCTCGCATGTTAAGTGTTTGCTATGACCTGTCACTTGCAGCATCCCTGTAGAAAAAAATGTGCATGAGCATTTTTGCTATATGGGCTCACCTAGCAGTCTACAACGTTGATATTTTGTGTGAGTCACCTGTTGATCCCATACAGGTTTTTAAAATTGCCTGCAACACAGCTTATAATCACATGTAAAGGCAGTTGTGTCTAAGGTTTAATGCTGTGCAGCACAGAACTATTCCTCTAAACAGGCAGGAACTGTGACCAGTAACTCTTTTTTTTAGTGGTTTAGGACTTCATTTCTCTTCTGATTTACCCTTTGATTACCTGCTACAGTCCTTTCAGCACCATAAAAAAAGCAGCTTTGTACCATTGTGCTTTTGTTTAGATGCCACACATCAACATATGGAAAGAAACAATCCTGTCTTGCAAAGATTTTCTAAAAAACAAGAAATCACAAAAAAATTATATTTAAAACAAAAGTCTATTTAAAGTCATCTAGACCAAGTCAGTTAACAAAGTTACCACCAAGCTTTGTACATCAGTCCTCATCATTCCAATGTCGAATGGCCCAACTTTACAGAAGAAACAACTGTTTACCTGTTATTTGTTAACTACCTATCACAACCATACATTTTGATGAACATTTCAGTTTGCATTTTACCTCAAATTGTGAACCAATAAGAGTGTGGTATTTTGATTGACATCCCTCCTTCGTCAGTTGCCTTGTGGGGTAAGTTTTAAATACTATAGGTTAGGTTGCCTGGCCAGAAATGAACCTAAAAACTGGCATCAGAACAACACTAACCAAAAGGTCACAGGACTTTAGCCTTCATCCATCTTTGCTACAGTCATGCTACACATTTTAAAAAGAGGATCTGAGATATCAGCTAGCTGATGCAATATTGCAGAAAAACACTAGACCCAAATCTCACTCCTGATATTCAAATTATCTAATTTCCATAGAAACCTGCAACAATGCAACGTAAAACTGCATATTTGAGGCTACCAAGGGTATTACTTATGGTTTAAGCCTGTAGGATCCATGTAAAAAAACTATTGGAAATAAGAACTCTGAAAATTTGTCAACTAAAATAAGGTCATGTCATGAAGAATTTTGACATTTGGAATTAAAAATTGTTAGCGGTCAAGCAAAATTATGGTATAACATATTTTTACTGGCCTGTTTGTCAAGAAAAAGGCAGAGATTGTTAAAGGCCCATCTAAGTCGCTGTTTTGTGCAGATTGATTTAATATTTTCATGAAGAATTCTTGAGGAAAGTTTTCAAAAACTGAAAAATAGAATTGTCCCAAAACAAATTTAAATGAAACAACATGAAAACCTTAAAGATGTATGTTTTCTACTCCTGCTATAATGCACTGGAATGAAAACATGGCGAAAACTACATCTTAACTTAAAATAATGAATGAGATCTCAGAATATTTCTGTCTCTGGAGTTTATTCAAAGCAGGAGATGGAAAGAGGCTCATTATTGTAACTGTTTATAACTGCTGCATCGCGAGGTGGTACCTATCGAGTGTACAAGCCACTGCACAAACAGGATGTACGAGTACCTGCTGTTCTAGGTATGAGGGGCAGCAGCACACAGACTCTCACTCTGAGTGGGTTTCACTGCAGGTGCAGTCATTGAAGATGAAGAGACAAAGGAATATAGAGATGGAGGTTGGAGGGATCAGATGAAGCAAAGAGAGACTGCTGGTTGTGGCAAGACTGAAATGCAGGTTGGATTTTCTGCTCAACACTTACACTGCTTTTGTGTCTTCAGCTCCTGGAAAATACAAAACAGTAAACCTCTGGAGCTGTACTCCAGTCAGAAAGTCTTTCCACTGAAAATGTCAGCACCACCATCGCAAACTCAACAAAAGATCGTTAAGGCTTTTATGTAAAATCTTTTATGTTGTCATTTTATGACCTGAAGATGCTGTGAGCCAGTTATGAACTCCACATTTATGTGCATCAACACATTCAGCTTCAGCTGACCATGACACTGTATTTTTTTCCACAAACATCAATTTAGTTAACTTGCAAACAGCTTGTATTTATGCTTTTGAAGGCACTAGGAGCTCCAAAGACAACATAATTTCTTCCTAATTAAAGTCCCATCACAATCACAGAGACACCATTTTTGCCTCAGCTCCAAGAACTCCAGCTTCAGGCATGAGTGTGGATCGAGCCAATGGCTCAAACAGAAACAGCTTGGGACCACTGTGGTCCTCAGCAACATAAATGTCAGCTGCAGGGGATTCTCGAGCTGCACGGAGCAGATTCTGCTTTGCACATCGTTCCCTCTTCCTTGCCTTCTTGCAAAATGTTGAAGCCACTTGTCAAGATTTTTGCATTTTTCAAATTAGAGTGAAACCAGGCTCAGAGCTGGTTTCATGTTTAATTCAGAACACTATTTTACTTGCACATCCTCTCAACTTTTGGCCAATATCTGATTAAGAAGCTGAGGGACACGAGACTGATATGGATGTCATAATTTGTTTGCAGGTACTTAGCTTGAAGCCGAAAAGAAAAAAATTCTCTCTGAGTGAAATCAAGAAATCACCATGATACACTTTATTGCATATTAGGTGCAGATAAATAACTGCTTCATTTCTAGCCACTTTCACTTTTTGAATGAAAGGTGCAGGATTTTACTAAAATTTTATACTTTATGCCATAAATAATGGTGATACACATCAGCTTTTACTAAAAGAAACAAATAAAATAACAAATTATCCTGAAAAAGAAAAACTTTTTTTTTAAAAAAAAGCTAAAATGACAGAATGGCCATGAACCAAAACAATGAGCAAAGGGTTTTGTACAAAAGTATTATCATTTCTAATTGAAGTGTCCCATTGAAGCTGTTGTTTAAATGTGAATATGTAAAAGAACTGAGATAGTTCTCCAACTGTGTTTATCCACAGAGAGACAGAAAAATAAATACAATAGAAAGAATAAAAAGTGACTTGTCTCTTGAACTCACTCAACAACATGAGCCCAAATGCAATAAGACATTGTTCAGACAAAATTAATTTGAAATTTGTTTTTCTTCTATCAAATAGGGATTTAAGGATAGACATCATATCGATTAGCTTTAAAAATGTTAAAAGCTCACAGGTAGAAAAAGCAGCTTAAGGTCTCAGCTTAATGCTTTGATACATTTCACTATTAAACATATTGCTCTGTTTCCCTCCAGATCCATGTCCGCTTCCCGTTTCAAAGCTTTCACCCACCTCTGACACAATGCATATTCAATTTTTGTTTACGAACTCCGGGTCTCTGCGGGTGTCTGCGAAAGGTTGCGCCGTTGTTACATTTTGCGCTGCGTTTCACCCCCTACTAATTAATCTCCCTCCGTACGCTGATAGCTTCGTTTCGTCCACCAGAAAACGCTTTCAATTATTCATGCCTATTTTCCACAAACACCTTGGAGAAGGAATTAGCAAATAAACAATGCCAGGCGACACTAATCCTCGTCTAAAGCAAAGATCCTTTAATGCACTGGAGATCAGACCGGCTGTTGACAGGCACCTGTTACTGTCTTCAGCTGCCTCGCAACAGCAGTGTTGACACAGTAAATATGTTTACAGGAGCAGTGCAGCCCTGACCTAGCACCTTTAGTGAGGGGCTAATCTAAAGCAGAGGAAAAAGAAAGAGCGGGAAGATCACAAGGAACTGTGAGGATAAATAAAATAAAGAAGGATAGAGTCAAAATGAATCTATTGGATAGCTTCTCCAGACTCAGAATAATAGAAAACACTTCTAAACAACGCTATCTTTTCACTAAAATGAACAACAATTGTCAGTAGGGACAAAACGCTCTCCCTGGTCACAGATCAAGGATAAAACACTAAATATTAAAAACGGATTTACATATACAATGATGCCCTGTTGGGCACTTTCATAAAAAAAAATCTGTCTTTGAAAATGGGAGATATTTTTCTTTCTGGAGGCAGAAGAGGAGGAAACAAAAACATTGTGACCTTGTAATTAAAAAGAAGTTTACCACGCTAGTAGCAGCAGTTTTTGCTTAAACAAAAGCTTAAATGTCTTGCAATTTACTGTGAGTCACAGCTCTCCTTCTCCCTGCAGCAAACGTAAATGTACAAAAGTGAAGGGAATAGATAACCTATTGCATGTCACTCAGATTGGAAAAATTCAATATGGGATCATTCTTCATTGATATTTTAAGCCTAGAAAGGAATACATTTATTTTTAAGGATGAACTAATTAACCAAACGATGTGCTGTCTCAAATTTTGGATATGTATCAACTAGAATAACCAGTGAGTATCCATTTATTAACAGAAATATATAGGTAAGTGTTTTAGCCCTTAGCAGATGATGCAGGAAAGACTGCAAAGGTACCACTGAAGCTGAAAGAAGATTGTGAGACAAAACCTGGAGGACAGAGAGCTTTGCTTGTGGCTGAATGGCAAACACATACAGCAGCACGCACTCACACACATGCAGGTTTTTTTTTTTTCACGCACTCACTCACAGAGCCAGGGGCAATGGAGGAGAAGAGACTGAGGAAGACTTTGATCACCGAACTGAGCACATTCAAGCACTCAACCGGAGAGGGCAGCCGGTGAGGAGAGAGGAGAAAGGAAGGGATGGGATCGAAAGAAGATGGCGAGGAGGGAATCCTGCAGTTTCTTTTTCCTTTTAATTCTGCAAGCTGATGCAGATGTTGAGGTTTAAGGACAGTCAATCAGGTATGCCACAAGGCTCAGATGGAGGAAAAAATGAAAACTTAAAACAGTTTAGCCATCTGGTTTCTTGGTGGGCCACTCTTGTATCTCTGGATGGAAGCTAAAAAACTCTTGTGCTACGTTCACATCAGGCATGAAAACTCCCGTTTAAGCAACCATTTTCAAAGAAAACTACGTAAACGTGCACATATGCACGTTTTGGGCTTCTGTGTTCAAAAGTCTCATGTTCAACCAAGCTTTTAAGTCAGTTTCCGGGCTTTACATACAAAACGCGCAGCAATTGAACGCGTACTAAAAGTTAAACCAGTTAAATTAATCAGGGCCTCGGATTTGGTTGTGACGTACGGATGGCGTTCTTTTCAAAAAACAGGATTGCCAACTGGCTGAAATACGACCATGAAAGAAAAATGAATGATTGCAGTTTATGCCCGGCTGGAATTTTTTGACAGCAACTCTTTCGTATATCAGAACAGAACTGTGAAAGAAAAAGCCTGGAGTAAAATTTGTGAGATTATCACCGCTTTGACATTTCACTCCAAGTCTCTTCCAACTATGAGTACATGAGCTTGAATCGAGTAGCGACAAACCTACATTAACACCATATCTTAAAAGCGCGCTCAAGAATGCCCGTTTAGTGTGTTCTTGAAAGTACCACACATGCCCGGTGTGTACATAGCTTTAAAGTACATCCTTTATTAGCTTTCTGGCAGTGTTTTTACTGCTGGCGGGTAAATATCACACAATCAAACTTTTTTTTGTTTTTTTTTGAAGGAATCGTTTTAGTTTCCAACTACAAAAGAAAAACAGGTCCAAAAGCAGGCAGTTTTGGCACCACAGATCCATCCTCCATGCCTGAGATGCAGGTGGATAAAACACAGCACTGTTTGCGAAGAGAGCAGGTAATTATTGTTGGCATTTTGACAAGTGTTTGCCAGAGTGAAGGTCAACTCTGTCTGCGTGGGAGATCTATGCTAATCTGCTCAGCTGGAAAAGACTACCACTCACCACTCAAATGGTAGCTAGAACCAATGTGCAGTCCCAGCTCTGTGTTTCCACTTTTCAACTGCCTGCAGAGGTGAGTGTTTGGAAGGTGCATGCGAGTGATGGAGTGTGCCTCGGTGCGCATCACAGGGAGACAGCAAAACTGAGTGACTGGAAAGAGGAAGCAGTTACATATGGGTTGGTTCACTCCCGTCTGCAAAGCAAAACAACAATTTAAATAGTTTTCTGTCTGCCCACGAAGTGTTTAAGTGGTTTGTTTTTAAAGTTTTCAAAAATACAGCATTTGGGCTATTCTCAAGTTATTTAACATGATGTGGGGGGAATAACCTGGCCAGCCTCTTTATGATATAAACCACTGTAGGAGCCCACTGGTGAATGTCATCAGGTAAGTGGACTGTGTGCGGTAACATCCTTTTCACATTTTTCAGAAACAAGCTTTTTTTTTGCACTGATGCACTAATATTTCATAATATTCCCACGGCTTCACCACGGCTTCACCAGAAAACGATTTTAACCCTTTAAAGTCCCACTCCAATTATCTTTGATTTAATATAAAAGTTTTTATTTTATATACACATCTACACACACACATACACACACACATACACACATACATATATATATATATATATATATATATATATATATATAAAAATAACACGTTACATTTAACATGCAAAAAAATACAATTCTCATTGGAGTTGGTCTTTGATACTGGAGCTTTGGCTTTAGTGTCGATATTCTTTCTACTATCACTTACGTATTTAACACAATTCCAGCAGTTTTTTAGGCTAAGAAAAGCAGTTCTGAGGTGATATGCAGCACTTTGTAGTAATGAAGTGCTTATGCAATGAGCCTAAATCCGCTGATAGTGACACAGAGAAAAGCGACTTCTCTTTATTATGTAAAGCATTGCATATTGGTGCTAAGCCAATTTAACAGGCTAACTTTCTTTGCGTCAAAATCATCTGATTTCCATTGATTGCATAAACAGTCAAAAAGTAGTGGTGGGTCAAAGAACATATTTAGGTGTTGGCGGCGTCATCTCAAGATTAAAGCTCACAAAACAGTTTTATGTCAAACACATTCTAAAAGACTGATGTGTGAATGATAAGTTAAATCATAAGAAAAGTAGTTCCGTATTTTTCAGAGTATAAGTCAAATGTTTTTTTTAAATAGTTTTGGAACTTATCTTAAGGTGCGATTCATTTATGATTGAAAAAAACAAATAAACAACCGCTAGAGGGCACGGTGGTATGTGTATCAGTATACGGTACTAACAGCAACGCAGAAGAAGCACTGCTCAGTTGGTGGAATATTACTAGAATATTATACTAGACTCCTATGTTTCATGAAGAAAAATAAGCATCAATGTGTTGCGCTAGAGAATCATTCATATATTCAGTCTGTTATTGTTATCTATTCAGTTATTACAATTTGCCTTTCAAGATTAAATGTCTGTGCTTGTTCTTGTATTTTGGTAAATACATTTCTTTTAAAAGTGGGACTTTAGCTACTCCAGCATGACATAGAAAAATAACTGGGGGTTTTTTTATGCATTTTTTTGGCTGATGCGATTTAAATCCTGGATCGATTTATGGTAAAAAAAAAAAAAAAAAAAACTAAGAAAATAAAAAATACTGAAAGTATTTTAGAACTGACAAAGCAAATATTGTAAAATTAGCTATAAAAGCAAAAATATGCTTTTGCTGTTTTTTTTTTTCTAATTTCCTGTCACAACACTGAGACAGACAGACGAAGGCGGAAACATGTTGTTTAAGTTCACGTTTCTACTTGTCTCCTTTGGCTGACATCCGTGTGTCAGGGTCTTCGCTTTCTGCTCCAGATGGCCCAATGACTTGCTCCCAGGGTCTCTAGGATCCCAGCGCTCATTGACCGAGGCCAGGGTTCTCACGGCCTGGGAGCCTGCGGACTCATTGCTGCTGCCTAACCTCTGGGGCCTTTGAGGCCTCGAAGGGGCTTTAAGGTCGCCCAGCCGTGACAACCAAGACAATAGGAGTGTCCCCAACCAGCTCCACCCACCTGCAGCCACTCTTAACATGCACACACAGTGTGGAATATAAATAAAATTGTATATTTGTATTGACACGATTTTATAATACTTTTTCTTTAAGCAAGAAGACGCTTCCCACTCATAAATCCACCTACTCACTGTAAAGAGCCCAGACGTGTAAGTGGATCAAATCCATCATCAGCTACAAAACGTCACTTCACAGTGAGCAAAAGCAGTTCTGGCAGATCTATTTTTCTCCGACTGAAGGTGATTTACATGTTTAGAAATCACTGAGAAGAAGCCAGATGGCGGAAAAAGGAGAGTTCTAAACAACACATTCCAACATTGATTTTAACAGTTTGGCTGCCACTTCATCAAATATTGAATAAATCATTTTCCTGGCACATTATGAACACAGCTGTAAAAAAAAAAAAAAAAAAAAAGAAAGGAAAAAGAAAGAAAGAAAGAAGTGCCTAAACACGAGCGCACGCACAAACACAGACACACACAGAAAGCCTTGTAGTTTTGATAAAGCAGCAGCTTTCTCTTTTGTTTTGCAGCCGAGCAGGGATTAGGCAGTGCCTGTCTTTGTCCTAAGGTTTTCCAGTTGAGCAGAACACAAGAGCCTCTACCTCCACTAATACAGTCAGACCTCCCAGCAGGCCTTTCACCACACAGCCGCTAAGAACCTGCTGCCCAAAAGATGCTTTTCAATGAGTTATCAAATCTCTTCTATACTGTCCCTGCCTTTCAAGCAAGTCTCTTTGTCTATTCTTTTTAATGGAGCATTGAACGCATCAAATAGAACTGATGGGCAGTTAGATAGACAGCCCAATGTAGCAGAGCAATCTAAATGTCTTTCAACCCTGCGGAGTACAGTTAAGGTGGCAGCAGTGGATGGTTAACACCTAAAACACCTCTGAACTTGAGAACTTGAGACAGCCCTACATTTCATGACCATTAATCCCTGACACCCTAAAAGAGTAAATACCCTGTTTATGAAAGGATAAAAAGGTCAATAGGAGAAGATGCAAATGTGCTTTATACCAAGAGTTACAGTATACTGGGAATTGTGGGCATTATTTCAATTTATGGAAGAACACTGGTCAATTATTGGCATGAATAATACACATAATTCTCTCATATTCTAAAATGTTTTCCTCAAAAAATTAGCTAATTTCACAAAAAGTTACTCTACACCATCAATCTCACCCACACCTCAGAAGCAAATTTCTAAGGAACTACTGCCACTCTGCAGAAACTATGTCCAAGAAAATAACAGATTTTCTATTACAGCTAAAAATTAATCATAATTAAAAGCCCACTGGGAATGCTTTTAAAAATAGATCACAAGATCATCAGATTGCGTCTTCAAACTTGTGGTGGCCCATAAATTGTGGTATAGTTCGACAGGAGAAGGTCACAGACTTTAAGTATGGTGCCATGTCTGATGAGTCAGTTATTAAGATGTTTTTTAAACAATTAAAAAAAATATTTTACACCAAGTAGAATATTAAGCGAAGAAACCCAAAAATACAAACGACAGTTCAGAAAGCGCTTACAATAAACATTTCTCTTTTATTCTCCTTTTTCTAAGGCATTTTGCACTCATTGTTTAGAAATGGCTCCTTTTACAGACAAAATCAATAATGTCACCTTTAACAAATTCAGGCAATCTAATTAGATTTCAAGTAAACCATATTTTTTCAGGGGATAAAGGAAAACTATTATTAAAAACATGTAAGTTTATGTTATTTCTTCTATTTTTATTCCTTTAATGTTTTCGTTTGTCAGACTGTATGACAGCCACATGGGTTCATGCAGGATCTCTACAGCGGGGTGAGAGCAGAATGCAGCAGGGGTTTTGATGAGTTCATTAGAAAGGCACCATTTTTATGCACAGTCACACATTAGACAAAGGTCAGCTTGGATTACCCAGGTGGCCACAGCATGTGGGTGTTAGTTTAGTTTTCAGACTACACTTGAACCAAACTGTTTATGCAATGCAACTTATTTAATATTGCCTCAACTTTGACATTTTGCAGCCAGTTAAATTGTGTCTCTGTTTTTCATAAGAAGCTGAATTTGTTTTTGAGCAGGCTTGGGAGTTCAGTCCACTTTATGTTCTAGGATCATGGCTCACATCAGGTTAAAAAAGAGTCAAGATTTATAATTATCATACAACTATTTTCCAATGCTTATTTGAGACCATATCACAGGAACAAGATATAATCAGGCTTACTCCTTTACCCCATTTAGAGAAACACTGTGTAATCTTTGTAGCAGGGCTCTTCCAAAAAAAGAATGTGTCCATTACATTTCCTGGAAGACATTTGGAAGACATTCTGACAAGACTATCAGACCACCGAACGTGGCTCCCCTGAACAAAAACTGTTCAAGTCTGAGAGGGAATCCTTCTCCTTTTAAAGGAAGCTAATTTCAGCCATCAGTATATGAAAACTCCCTCCAAACACAAGCCTGCTTGGTTCAGAAAATTGCTCTAAAAACTAGTCAGACTTTGGCTACCTTAAAGTTTCACAGAAACTTTAACCACAGAAGAATTGGAAGCATTGGTTCTTATCCTGGATGTTCCATCTAATTTTGGAAGCATCTCTGGCATCCATGGAGTTCTTGACTGAAATAATCAAACGGGAGCGCATCATCTACATAAAGCAAAGACGTATTTGTCTTGTCCTAAAAACCTCTAGCCCCTGGATTGCACCAAACATGTCTATAGATAAAGGTAAAAATGGAACTAGTGACGAAGACATTCTTCTCTGAGACTTAATTGTTTGGGCATTCAAGTCCACTAAAACACAGCAACCTTGTGGGAGAAAAGACTTAGTCTTAACTTCTCCTCCTCGGTGTTTACCACAGCCATCTAGATTCTTCCCTCTAGCACACAGTTTTATACTGACACAATGAAGCTTTTGAAGCACTCTCAATGGACCTTATTCACTCTTAAAATCGCATACCTGTGCATGTAAACAACTTATGAATTAGAAAATAATTATACAATATATAATAATTTGTTTCCTTGTATTGTAGGTGTATCAGTGTAAATACAAATCAAGCAATGCGAATCTTTTACCATGCTGTTTTAGTTTTTAAAAACAAACAAAAACTTAACAATCTACACATGGCCTTATGGTCTTTTTCAAGGAAGATCAAAAAGTGCTAAAATATGACATCACTGAAGGTGAGTCAGCTTCACCAGATGGTGAGTCAGCTTTACAGCATAACCAGACAGACCAAGTGAGAGATGTGCAAAACATGATTTTCCTTAAAAAATGCATTAAGATTCTAAGCTAATGACTGCTATGCCTCCACTCTTTGCTGGGTAGATGTGATCTCCAAACAATTTTACATGAAGATTCTTCTTATACTGCATGGCAGCGTTTTGTTTCATGCGTTTGGTGGAGCAAAATTGTTGCTGATTGAACTATATTTACAAAAAACAAAATGTGGCAGGGGGATATCTACTTAAATCTCCATGTTCATTGACTGATTTAAGCACTTCTTATTCTTACTTCACTTGTTGTTGACATTTGCTACTTCAATCACACTTTTTGCTTTACTTTACAATTCATAAATTTATATTTGCTGTCTCACAAACATTTTATTCTTTAGCGTACCTCATATAGGGGTTAAGCAGGACTGGGTTTAACTGCCTAATTCTTGTATCGATTCAATTTTAAAAAATGATTTAAACTAATCCCGTTGGATTCAGCATCACTTCAACTGATTGATAAAGCCTTATTGCGGCCACTGCACTTAACCGCCTGTCAATTTGATGCTCCATCCTGGAGGACATTTCTGTGGAGAAGGAGGTCCTGGCATTAGATTGTGACCCGGCTTTGGATAAGCGATTTGGGATGGATGGATCTCAGATCAGTGCTTCAGTTTTCCTTGGTTGTTCTAATAATTTCCTGCGTAACTACGGAGTTAAACTGATCAAAATTAAAACATGAATGATTCAAATTGTTAATTGTCATATTTAAAACTCACAAAGAAGAAATTGCAAATTTGAAGGACAATGGATCAACAGATTTTTTAAATACAAAAATGGCATAATTTAAGGTTATATCAATTATTAAATATTCATATAATCAATAAGAATAGGGTTGTAAAGCTCTGTTTTGAATTTGATTTGCTTTTTTTCTAAAACATAAAATGCTTTTTCAAAGTTATCATACGTTTTAAGCCTGGCATCTTTTTCAAGGATGTTGCATGACTTGCATTGGATTTAATCTGTGAATATTTGAAATATGTCCTTTTCATTTATGAATGCTTTCACTACACATGGAGAAAATTATGATGCTTTTTTTACACATTACAACAGATGTATTTTACAGAGGAATGTCCTTGGAAATATTCCTTTCCTCCTTTCTCGTTAATTGCTATTCCGGTGATCTGAATTCATAATTCATCAGCCTTGGTCAGGCTCATGATCATGTTGACATAACATTTGGTCTGACATTTCAGCCCTGCTCATGCCCGTCATTAGCTCTCACCACACACAATCTCAATGTCAGGCACACTAACGGCAGAGATTAAAAAAGGCTGGTGAAAAGAAAAGAGCAAAAATCTGTAGTTAATATAATACAATATTTGACTGATGCAATACATTCATTCTCTAAATTGGATTTAAAAATTGTGCAAAACAGAAATAAAATTGAGTAATAGGTGCCGACACAAGCGCTCAAAACTGGTGGCTCAAAGCAGACCCCCTTCCTCCCAGTAACCTGCATCATCCACCATTGTCCAGCCCCTCCCGAACGGAAAACCAGCCAGTGCCAAAAATTGTCGCCACTCAAAAAACCTCGAGCAGAAACCCATTTCTGCCAATAACAACACCACCATGTTGATTCCACTGGGGTGATATTGGATGATATTGACTGTCGGGAGTATTGCTGTTCTTCTCAAAGTCATTTCTGACCAAATGAAGGACACTGATACGCGTCCAACACACGCTAGCGCACACACACACATGCGTGCCTCTCACACACATGAACTGCAGGTGCAGACAATGAACCACAGAGGCAATGCAATACTGAAGGTGACTGTATCAAAGCAGTGTATGCATACACAGAAAAAAAGGCAGCTTGTCATAATAGACGAACTAAAATGCAATCTGCATGAAACTATGTGTGAGTGTTTCCGTGTGGGAACAAATTGTGTGCAGGTTAGGCTCATCATTCCTGTAACTGATGGTCATCTATCATCTCACTGTTTTGATAATCTTCTTAGAGATGGGGGTTTGTCAGAACATGATGAACGCCAGCGTGTCTACTGTATCTTCTGAGGCTAATCTATGTTCTCATTTAGTGAAGCCTGGACAGAGAAAGACTGGCCTGCCATGTGATGATGAGAAGAAGCGCGGGCAGTTAACTGTATATGGCCTGTCAGCTGATGTTAGGCGTGCATAGGTGATGACAGTAGCTATCATGGTCATTGTGATGACATGTAGGCTGCTTTTACCTGCAACTTGAACCATGTCGGTAGTGGTCACATTCCTAGGGTTTGGGCCAACTCTGAAGGTCAGTGCAGGGCCCAGAACGCTGCAGGCAAACAGCAAAGAAAATATAATGAGTCTTAGATCAAAAATGTTAAATAATTCTCAATATTTCCAAAAAGATAAACAGAGGCATTATTTCATTGAAAACAAATTCATTTTTTGGGAAAACCATTTTGAATAGCTGTATATATATGATGTATGCCTGCTTACTACATCACTGCAAAAGATTTGTTACTTGCAAAGATTTAAAACCTTATTTTAGACGTTCATGGTATTTTACCAGATTTTAAGTAGTTTTAATTTATCCATGCGCTACACCTTTCTTAGCTTTTCTCAAATCAATCAAGAATTTTTGTCTCAAAGAGCTAGGATCTAGAAATAAGAAAATTACAATTAAAAAGAGTCAAAATCCTTTCCATTCTCCACACTCTGGAAAATACAAAAGCGTAATTTAAGACTAAAAAAAAAAAAAAATTAAGGAAGTAATTTTAGAGTTTATTGCAAATATTTTGGTAACAAAAATTTGATTTATCTTTCAAGAACAAGAGCTAGTTTTAGATTTATGAGTCTTATTTCTTAAGATGAGCCAACTTGTATTCTAATTTTGTTCACATTTTGCTCTAACATAAATCATTACATTTATTACACAAGTATTTTTGTCACTGTATTAAAAACTAAATACTACTACTAGGTACATGAAACTATAAAATACAAACCCTTTGCTAAGAAGAAGCAAAAAAAACAAAATAAAAAAACATTGTAATTGGCTGTATAACATTACATTTTGGGTAATTCTAATTAACATTTAGCTATTTTAGTTCATTTTTTTCCCATATCATTTTGCTGCTTTCTAGTTATTCTCATCCTAAAATCAGCCTTCTTTTTCTGTTTTTAAGCTACCTCTTTTTGCAACAAACCAGGTGTTGCAGAATTTCCTGCTCTGTAATCTACTTCAGGTATCCTGTGCTGTCTAGATTTCTGCAGCTAACTTATTTTTTAAAAGGAGAAGAGTTGGTTCCATCTTTGGGAAACTGAATGAACTTTCCGAAACTCAAGCAAGACCTGGAATCAAAACCCAAAAGGTGATTAAAGAGATGAAAGAAGACAATAAGGTCTTTATTTTCTTAACTGTTAAAGGGAATGTGAGAGGTTATAATGGAGAGATTTAGAAAATTTGACAAATCAAGATTATGTAATACACACCCAAACATCCACAAATGCTACATTAAAATTATACAAATTAGTTGGACAAGTTGCAACATATGTGGCCCACTTTGTATGTTCTCTGAATCCAAAATATAATTCCAAATGACACCCACTTTATGTGGCCATGCATTCAAAGGCTCTAAACAGGTTTACAGAATAGAAATAATCAAATTAATGTTTACAAATGTTAAAATTAGTAATTCAATCTTTTTGGGCAATATATAATCTGCTTCTTTAATTTAAAAAACAATCCAGATTAATTTAGCATAAAAAGCAAAGCAACAGGAAGGACATAGAGCAGGGGGTTAAAAAAACTACTTAAAAACATATTAGGTTGCAAATCAAACAGTTTTTCCCCCATTTTCTTAACGCTATGAGTAAATTCAAATAAAAACTTCTGCTGATGTAGACATCATTATTTATTCAATGACTCAATAAAAAGATGCAGTAAAAAGCAAATGATATCAACCCCTGCAAGAATATGCACTTTTAATAAACCTGTTACTCGGCAACCCAAAGATCCCTACTTCCCTTTATTCCTAATATCAAATTAAAAAGTAAATAAAACCGATTACAAAAAACTGCATCAATGGGTTTTATTGCTGCCCAGTGTTTCCAGTTTTCATTTTGAATTTGTCCAAATTTCAGTCACTGTCTGAGCTGCAGGTTTTCTCTTTTTTTTTTTTTTTGTTTTATACTGACAGTAACCTGTCTGCAGATTCTCCGTTCACTCTCCTCTGTCTGGTCAGGAGTCAGTAACGGATTCATCTCCCCAGAGGAGAATAAATATTGAAGGTCCGTGAGGCTGGCGGTGAAATAAAATCTAACAACCCAAGTAGACTTAGTTAGAAAATCTATCCATGGCCAAGGGGGAAACATAACTGTGTAGCCATGTGTAAAAAAAAAGTACTCCAACTCATGTCAAGAACAAGGTTTTTATATCAAATTAAAACACAAGAATAGAACCATGTTTGAGCACATAGAACCATTTTTTTAAATATCTAAAAGATTTATAAATCACTATTATCAAAACAGATGACATTAGAAAATTTATATTGCCTGAAATGTACATCCTTTTACGAAATATCATTAAATGTGGTGCAATCATGTGGGATGGACTGAAAAAAAATTTTTTATTGTTGTTTCACAAATATGGACCTTTAAAAGAGCCACTCAGATGAAAATTGTATTTGGAACATGTTCTTGTGTAACTTTTCTGATAATGGAGGACACATATGAAGAAAATTAAGCTTAAAATGTTATTTCTCAGTATTTCCTAAATCAAATTGTTGTGAAAACACTGTTTGAAAAAGAGTATTTGCGATGCAGCAAAATATCCCTCGAGCTCCCTGCTCCGCTCCATTCTGATGCATCCACTTCTATCCATTTACATCTTTGTTTTACTCATCCGAGCTGGAATATGGCTCAAAACTACATGGCTGGAAATAACATTAAATTTTAGATATCAAAACAAGTTACCAGAAACAATACAACATTTAAAAGAAAGGAAGCAAAATAAAAAAAAAAAAATTTAAAAAACAAAAGTAATTTCAAGGAATCAAAATGAAATGTTAAAGAAAATTAAGAATAGCATAATAAAGATATTAAGGGACATTGCTGATTGAATGATGAAGCTTGTCTACCATTTCACCAGAAAGTTATTTGGCATGAAACGATACCAAAATTGCTACGTATAAATCATACTTTTTGGTTTTTTTAAGTTTGCGGACATTAAAGATGCATTTGAAAAAAATGAAACAAATTTAAATCAAATATAATCATCCAATCAGTGATATCCCATAGTACCTTTTTCCAGTTTCTTATTGTGTTTCATTCATCTTATTGTGATTTTTTGGTCATTACTTTTGTTTTCTGAAATGTTTTCTTTTTAATTTGCTTAATTTTTTTACTTTTTTATTTTTGGAATTTAGCATTGATTTTTAAAATGTAATGTAATATTTTTTGGGGGGGGGGTTTTATAGCCTGTTTTGCTTTTTAAGTTCTCATTGTGATCTTTGATGTGCTTTTTGTGTTGAGTGATTTGTTGGTGTGATTTACACTTCAGGACCACCGTAGAAAGCTTCAATACTTCTCCATTTTTGTTGCACTGGTAGGGGGTGTAAGGGGCTGTAAGCTAGTGGGAGAGTATGTAAACAGCTTTCATTTAGGAATGACAGAAAAGGGGGGCCCGGGTTTTTGTATGCCAACAGTCCCGCCTACAATTCAAAGGCAAATTTCTAACAAACTACTACCGCTCTGCAGAAACTATGTCCCAGAAAACACTCAGGATTTTTTGTTTTTGGCTAAAAAATGGCATCATCACAGTCAATAGACCACTGGAACGATCTTTAAAATAGATCAAACGATGATCGGAGTGGGGCTTTAAATAATCTTTTGAAAGTAATAACATGACAGTGGTCAAAATGATGTGTTGACTGTTTCATGTGCTGGTAACTGTAACAGAGTTCCACCACGTGGTTACCCAGTCTGGTTACCATCACTTATCCTGCTTTAGACACGGCAGCAGCTGCTGAGCCAGAAGCAATACAAGAGCCAATACTCCTAGACAGACAAGACGCAGCCATGCATCCGTGCATTTATGAGCGTGATCATACACATGCTGATGAACATGCAAGCACACACAGCTCAGAGTGAAATATGCCCTTCTCTAGTTGCTTCACCTGGGCTGTTTGCTCTTGAAAATGTCAATGTTTCCACAATCTTTACCCCCCCCTCCTTTCTATCTGGCCGAGGGGGCACAGCCTGATATCTCAATGCATCTCAAATTGAACTGACATTTTTTTTTTCTACAGGTGACCCAAATGCAATTCAAATAAACTGAGGGAGGAACACTGCCACAGTGGGAAGATGAAGTTAAGATAGATAAGTTATCAGGACTCCACACTGTCTCTTGAGTTTTCGGACCTGTGAGCTCAGACTTCATGTTCGGGTCATAAGAAGAAAGTGTGTGCAGACTATTTGGCGGGATTTTAGCAGGGGGGCGTTTGCTGGTCCTGTTGCACGGTGTGTTAAGCTGTACTTGTAAGTGTGTTTCCCACTCCCCCTAGTGTTGTTGATGAGTAAAACACTTACGTCATCTCAAACATGCATACATCTCCTCCACCCATCATCATCTTTGGCCAGAATTTCAAAGAGACTGTTTTTGTGCTGATTACCACACCAGCGAGCTCAATCATAATAGTGTTTGGGGTCTGGAAATCTTAACAACATTAAGAAAAAAAACCTTCAACATCCTCCTCTCAAGTCGAGGGCCTCTTCTCCTCGGTTTCTATCTAGGCTCATTGGAGCGGCGGAAAAAGAGAGCCTTCCATAGTAGAGCGGCGTGCTCTGACCCAGCTCTCATTCTCCAACCAACTCATATATAGAAAAAGGCTTTCAAGCACTCACCTGTTGAGGCTCACAAAGAGCCCGGCCATGTTTTTACTCCTACATGAAAGTGTTTCCATTATTTTGTTAATATAAAAAGAATGGAGGTAAGCAAACCAGACAAAGACTTACTGTTTTATCCACATTTCCTAATTAGTATAAAGTAAAAGCAAGGTGCAAATACATTGTGAAAGGAAACCAATTCAAAGACCCACTCCAATGAAAATGGTGGTTTTGAGGTTTGTAGCATGTTATTGTGCTATTTTTCTTATGATGGAGGAAAAATACCAAGAAAAATTAAGCTTAAAACTCCATTTCTGAGTATGTGTTTATTCAAATTTTTGTAAATCAGAATTAGACAGAAAAAAATGCTGTTTGAAAAAGTTTATTTGTTAAGCTGTGCTTGCAAAAGCTCCCTTTTTTTTCTTTTAGCTAAAAACAGCATAATCATAATTTAAAAGACCACTGGGAACACTTTGAAAAGAGGTCAAACGATGATCAGAGTGGGTCTTTAAGGCATCTGTGTGTGGTTTTGACATTTGCTCAAACAAAATTAACATAGAAGCATATGGTCTACTCACTTATACCCAATTTCAGATCCAAGCAAAAATACCCATTAATATTTGTCAGTAAATTAAATGGTTCCAAATGTAAATAAAAGTAGAATTCCATGATTTATGAGAGTCCTTTTAAATTTGATATTCAGCATCACGTGACCAAAAGAAATGCATCAATGTGGAAAATATGCAGATAAAAGTGATCTTTCACCACTTTCAGTATGAATGATGGTTGACATTAACAAACATCAGGAGCTGAGTGTGAGTGACGGGTGTAACAACCAAATTTACTCAATTAGTGCTCATCATAATTAAATGTGCGCATTAGAAATGCCTGGGTGGGAACATGAATGTGGAGGTCACCGTGTAGTAAACTGTTACACTACCTATGAAATTCTGATGTGAGCCGAGTAAAGGGACACACTGCAGTGGTCTGGCTTTGGTATGCTGGGGGTGTGCCGAAACCACCCTGAATTCACTTCTCCTTAAGGAGCGTTTCAAAAGGCTTGTCAGATCTTAGGCGAACACATCTCCTCTGCCTCATACATGGTCTGACACCAAATGTACAGCAGGAACACGGTACAAGCACCAAACAGCCTGGGTTCAAGGACAGTTCGCCTGCTCATTAATATATTAACCACCTCCTGCTGGAAGTTTTCTCTGATTCCAGCTCTGCATCCACTGATGCTGCCTCTACTTCTCTGTTTTTGCTTCCAAGAATCCTTTTCATAGATGAAGTGCTCCATCTTTTGACAAGGTCTGTTGCAACAACAGCGCTGAGAAACGGTTTTGAATACAGAGCAGGCCTCAGTATGTGCCTGGGTGTAATTAAGCCCGATTATTCTCACTGCATGAAGGCAAACACATGAAAAGGTCAGAAAAACAACGACTGGATCCTGTAGAGAGTTTTTGCAGGGGTAATCCTTGCAGGGGCAAAAGCATTTTGCAGTTTAAGACACTTTAAAGACCCACTCGATCACCTTCTGATCTATTTTAAAAACATTCCCATTGAGCTTTTAATTAAGATAAGGCTGTTTTTGGCCCAATAAAAAAAACTGTTTTCTTGTAGATAGTTTCTGCAGAGTAGCCGTAGTTCATTAGAAATTTACCTCTGAGTTGTGGGCAGGACAGTCGGCACCGAGCAAACCCACCTTCTGCCCCTCCCCGTTGCTGAGAACTTGGAGCAGGTAGCTGGTGACCCACCCAGCACATTTTCTACATCACAAATACGCACTTTTTTAATTGGTATTGTTTTGTCTGCTCCTGATCCATAACAATTTGAATAAAGAAATACTCAGAAATGAGATTAATGTTCTAAAATATGTCCTCCAACACAGTGGTGCAACTAGTATATTTTATATATGGGGGGTGGAAGGGGGGCAGAAGTCTTTGGAAGGGTGGCAAACACCCACTCCCATGAAAAATTCTGCCCCCCCTCCGCCCCCATCATCAGAAATATGCCACAGGAACAACTTAAAAACACCAAAAATGCCATTTTCATTAGAGTGGGTCTCCAAATACAGCCAGTTTTACTTTTGTTTGCTGGTATCTGCAAAGTAATTTGCTTTTGCAACAGGGTGGGATGTTGTTGTCTTTACGTACGAGAGCTGAGTGAGATCTGAAGCATGGAGGCTCAGTCTCTGGGCAAGCCGCTCCATCAGTTTCAAACCCTGGTCGTTGGTGAGGGAGCTGGGAAAAACAAAGCATAGCAGAGGTGGGAGTAAGATTCTGAGGCTTCTGGCTGTGTCCTGTACATGCAAAATACATTTAAAAAATGCAACTTTTTTAAGCAAGATGCTGCCACAATTCATTGCTGCAAATGGGTTATTGCACACAAGCAACAGCTACGGTTGTCTGAGTAGATGTACTGGTCGAATTTGCACATTGAAGACAGACACTCAAACATAAACAAACACACAAAGCCACTGTGCCAAGGGAAAAGGGATCAGCTGCCTCTCCAGGCTTGGTAAATCACCTGCTTTTTTCCAGCAATGAGACAAACAATAAGGTGCAAATGGAACCTGCATGAGGTGTAATGGCTGCATCATATGGACGCTTCTCTCTTTCCCTTTCATTCTCTCATCTTTCTTCTTCTTCTGCTTCGACCGTTTCTTTTTCACGTGCACAAAGCCTCAAAGCAAAACATGATACCGCCAAGTGCACAAACACACAGACACGCACGCGCCTTCACTGTGCGATGAGCATAATAAGGTGCAAATGGAATGGGGGTGAAGTGTAATGGTGGTCTGATAAAGCCATGCCTCATCTCAGCTCAGTCTGTGGCTGCTTTCTCACTCAGAGAGTAAATCGCCAAGGAAATAGACCAAACAAAGGCAATCTGCCGGCCAGCAGATTGAACGAAACAAATGAGAAGGCAATCTACGCCAGCACACTCGAAAAGCTGCGTTTTTGCTGACAGCTTAACCTGAAATCACTGGAAATCACATCGACGTGACATCACCAAGTTTAGGTTTTACTTTGAAATATGTCAAATAAATAAATAAAAACAAACGTGTTTAGTTTTGTTGCACTCAGCATCTATTTTTTTTTTACAAGTGAACAAGTCAGAACTGTGCAGAAAGATTTTGTTGAGCTTGAATGCAACACCACATTAAAGGAGTTCTCTACAAACAAACATGAAGAAGAGAAAGTGTACTGTGCATGAGTGGCTGATTCACTCCACCTTTGAGAGTGGGAGGTTTCTTTTTTTTTCTCTCTCTCTACTTTTAGAGAGGTTTTGAAAGTTAAAGCTTCACCGAAGCAATTCCAGACACGACTGCATCCCTCTGCGGTAATTCTACCAACTCGAGAGCTCCAGGAGTGACTTGCTTGTTGATGCTAACACTTTTCCCTTGGGTTTCTCTCTGTCTCCCTCTTCTCGATCCATACCTACCCCCCCATGCACCCCCACACACACTTTTCTGCCTCCCCCACAATACCACCACCACAATGTCAGGAGCTGTCAGATAAGCAGGTTTGTGTAGCTTCACTGCAGGGTGTGAAGCAGCTGGGGATAACAACTGTGCAATCATGAGGTCTGCTGCAAATGCAGACACGCTGCAGGCTGGCTGAAGGTGTCCACTAGGACAGACTAAGAAGATGAGGTGAAGACATTTCACTCAGAAAAGTGACCCATTCTCTTTCTTCCTGTGCATACTGTTCTATAAGGAGCGATAAATCTGATATTCGGGTGACACCTGTACCCCTATCAGACCTTTATGAGGTTTTGTACAGGTGAAGGACAACCCACCGACACTAGACCTGATAACGCCATAAAGGGATTTAAGAAAGAGCCAGGGGCGAACATGCAGTTGATAGGAATTTATCTTTGCCCTGGCGAGCAGGAGGTAAGAGAGGAGAGGCAGAGAACTCCACGCTTTCCCACAAAGTATCATCATTAAAGCTGTAATACTCACATGCTGAAGAATTTATCATCTGCTATTACAATGCTGCTATTATAATGAGGCGCGCAGCACACGCACGCAAGGCCTCAACCCGCAACGTTCCTTTCATAAAGACCGGAACATGTAGGTGGCTTTTACAGAAAGCGTGCCTTTTAAAGGCAATTTCAAGTAAATGAGCAAAATGACGTGTGCTTGGTTTTAAGGTATGAAATGAATATGGAAACAGTAGCCTGGCCTGAACGGTTACATAAAGCTGCCATGAACTACACCACACTCTACTTCAAAAAACATTACAAATGGGAGAAGGGCCTGTTTTTTTCACCGACATGGTTATAAAGACAGAAACCAAGGAAACCAAGGACACCAAGATTGAACTTTCTATACTGAATAAACAATACATCTAAGATCTTATTCACACACATTCAATTATAGAAAACAATACTTAGTTTGTTTGTAACAACAAAAACTAAAGTAACACCTACTTTTAACAAGATTTTACATTTGATTTGATTTCTTTCGTTTGGTTAAATGTTTTGCTTTTTTTGTACAATTTTAAATTAACATCCATGTATAAATGGTATTCTAGTGGCATTTCCATTTCCCATTTTTTTTTACTTTTTTAGAAAAAATGACTATTTCAAATACTTTCAAACAAATTAAAATGAAGACTTAAATTTGAATTTGCTCCCAATTAAATAAAAAAAAAAAAAAAAATCATCCTGCCTTTACAATTTAAAATTTGTACCAACTAAAGGCCTTGTGTTAGGTTTTCATTTTGATTTTAGGTTGCTGATGTTTTAAATGTTTTTGTGTTTTTTTTTTATTTTTGAATTTTGCTAAAGTTATTGCTTCTTTATGTTTTACTAAATAAGGAAGTCAAAAAAAAAAAAAAAGAAAAGAAAACTTAGTCTCTTAGAATGTGCATCACAACCTTTTTCAACCCTTTAGAGCTTTGGCTCCAGTGTTGACATTATTTCAACGACTGCAACTCTTCCACCGTTTACGCAATTAATGCAATTCCAATGGATTCTGAAGCAGAGAAAGCAGAAAATGTGCAACACTCTAAGTGTATTAAACTAATGACTAGTTATTATTTTAGTAGTATGTTTTTCCCATGAGTTGTTTTAAAGTATGACTGTTGCTCTAACCAGGAAGCACTTTTAATTCCATTGTACCTTTGATGGAAGCCAGCTGATTCTGACAAGGAAAAAAAGCAGCTTTGCATTATTGTGCAACACTCTACTTACATGAAATGTTGCATATCAGTGCAATGCCACTTTTCTGCACAGGAGAATCAGTTTGAATTATGTCTATTACGTAAACGGTTGAGTTATGCCACTTCACAGTGCGTGTTATTGTGCTGTGACAGCTACCACTGAATTATCATAAAAGCTTTTATTAAGCCAAAACATTTTTTTAAACCAATTCAGATTTTGACTCTTATTAATTTAATAGACTTTATTGACAAAAACAAGCCAAAAAAGTTTGATGTTTAAACAAAAAATAAATAAAAGTCACACTGAAGTGAATTTTAGCTTCTTAAGGAAAATCACAAAAGATTCTTAATGTTTTTGTTTGTTCGTTTTTTATTTATTTATTTTTTTTAAGATTGTGCATCATTGTTTAAGGATTTAAATGTAACTACATTTAGTACTGAAAAAAACCATAGCCTACAGTACATTGTATCATCATTACATGGTTCTGCATCACTCACTCTGAGCCGGTAATTATGTAGCCAAAGTGTCTGTCCTTCCCTCTGCTGGAAAACTCCTTCACCCCCACGTGAACCAGCTGGGTTTTAATCTTCATGTCTGCTTTCTGTGGCCCGACCGGTTTCTTCCTCTCCAACGGGGCCTGATCGGCCTGCATCCACTTCTCCATTTCGGAGTCCACCTGTGCATCAGGCATCTCTGCTCCCCCCATCAACCTCAGGACTGACCCTTCTTTGGCAGGAATGGTCAGGGTCTTTTCCTCTGAGCTGATGGGGACAGGAGCTTGGCCCTGCGTTGTCCGACTCTGGACATTCTCTAGTCCAGCCGTCTTGTGGACAAGACCTGGGGGACCACTGTTGAGACCTGGAGCATCACCAAATGGTTCCATGTTCAGGTAGTCCAATAGCTTAGAAAAGAAGAGTCCGTGCTGGTTTGAATCAAGAAAAAAAAAACATCCTTTAGAAGAGTTAAGACAAGTTTCTTCAGTTTGAAGAACAATTTATTTAAAAAATAGTGTAAAACAATCTAAAATGTAATAAAAATCTTTAATATATGAAACCCCCCCCCAAAAAAAGATCTTTTTTTTTATTCATTAAAAAGTTATTTAAAGTTATTTATTTAAAAAGTAATTTTACCATAAATTATCAGATAAAACAGCTTTAAATAATAACATAAGCGACATACAGCTTTAACTAAATGTCTTGGCATGTCTCACTCCCTAAGTAACCAATTTGTTGTTTGTGCAGAAATGTTTTAAATTCACCTTGTCAGTAGACTCTTTGTCTGAACTGCTTGTTTGTTGACCTGTAAACAAACACAAGTTTGTGAGCAGACTGTGAAAAAAAACGAGATTCTCTTTTGTGTTTGGGAAATAAAATTGAGTATTAAGCAAAAATGCTTTTGGCAACTTTGTCTGATCATTTGTTAGGCAATCAGGCTTCAGAACCTTTATAAATTCACAATGACTCTTACATTTTTTTTACAAAATGCATACAACTATTCTGAGGGCCGCCAACTGTTATCCCCATTCCTACCAACGTCAAAACCAACCTTGTTTTATTCCAAGTGTGTTTTTCTGGTTTGGATCTTTCCCTTTCTGTGATTTCAGGGTTTGGTCCTGATTCAGAAGCTTTGCCATCAGCGGCTCATGGTTAGCCTCCATCTCCCCCCTGGAGGCACTGGCTCCTGGCGCTGGCCGAGCCCCAAGCTCCGGCTGCTCCTCATCCACCTCCTGCAGTGCTCCAGTGATGACTTCAGCCAGCTGGTGCAGGTCTTTTCTTATCAAATCCTCCATGTTGAAGCTGTGCCTCCCCAGCTGGTTTACTGCATTTGAGACCAGTCTAGACCGCTCTAGACAAAAAATACAAAATTTAATTAACAGGAATGTTTTGATTGTATCCGTTTTAATAAAGCTATGAAGAAAGTCTCACCGTCCATGCCATCAAGAGGTTTCTTTGCTGCAAGTTGGTCAGATCCAGCCTTAAAAAGCAGTCCACCAAGATCAAGTTTTGATGTTTTGGGCCCAAAAGCATGAGTTTGTGACTCTGCCTGATTGCTTTGAGCTGGCCGCAGATAGCTGAAGTACTGGAGCTTCGCTTTGGGCAACACAGCCTCACCTTCAGGGCCGCCCTGCTGTGTGCCGGTTGTCCCTGCGAAAAGCTGCTCCAGATGGTTGGAGAGGTGCTTGCCCCTGTGTGGGTCCTGGATGGAGTAGGCTGCACTGAGCTTTGGGTGCCTGCCCTCTCCACTCTTGGTTATGACTTTGGAGACTGGAGGTTGGCCAGCTCCTTTTTGAAGGCTGTAGATAGTAGTTTCTTTCCAGCCTTGCTTAGGTTTTGGCTGATTGGGAGCAGGCAGAGCATCCAACACCATGTCTTCATTCTGTAACATACAAAAATGCCAAATTTGCACCATTTCGAAACTCTGAACCAGAGCATCATCTTCAGTCATTTACAATGTATTTTTATCCTTTCTTTTTTAGAGGCAACACATGAATAACCAATAAGATAAATTAAACTCTTCTGGTCAGAATGCTGCTTTCTTCTGAATAAATCCTTTTAAGTTATTGGTATAAACAATAGGTTTGTTCTGTATAATAAAGTTGTTTTCGATCTTCATAAAAAAGCAAAATTCTGTCAAAAGTTTTAAAAATTTAATCAACTCGGAATGACTTTTCAGGGTCGGAATACAGTTTCAGGTTCATTGTGGAATTATTGTGTAATACAATTTTTTTTTAAGTGTTATAAAAGAAGCAGGGGATGTACTTAAAGATGGCTTTCAAGCATTGCAAAAAAAACTGTTAAAGATACATTTTTAGAACAAATGATGAAGTTGTAAAAATAATCTCAAAAAGGTTCTAGACTACTAAGGGATGAATAATAAAAAGAAAGAAAAATACCTTACAAAGCAGATGTTTACACACACTCATGCCAGGCTTAGAATATTACAGTCTTGCAAACACATTTTAATTCTATTTTTTTCATATTTTTACCAAAAAAAAAAAAAACCAGAAACATCTGCAGCAGCATGGTTTTGTACATTTTTAGAGAGCTGAAGTGGCAGCATTCACACAATAAATTGCTTGGGCTATGAAATGGCCTTTTGCTCCATGTGAACATCAAATGGGCCATATCGGGTCACCATTGTTGTGACAGGCTTTTGAATGAAGAGAGAGGCAACCTTCTCTCCATGAGACAGGACAGGATATGAATAGGAATTCTAGATCAAAGACAACTGCCCTTGGAAATTGCATTATGGAAATCCTAGATGAGATAGTGTCACTCAAAGAGTAATTTCATGCATTTCCACAACACACAACAAACTTTAAAAGCAACCCCCCTATCAGAGCAGCAAGACCTTATCTGGAAAAAAAAAGTATATGAGTCACCTAATTTCAAAGTTTGCGATGGCAGTCTATATTTCACACACGTTGAATAAAATATTTGTATTACAATACACTGCTGCATAACGGCATTTAGAAGCTTTTCAGCCGTTCATTCAGGGTTGAAACAGGCGGGAAACAGTGGGATTTTTCCTTTTCGTCTCTCTATGAGGACGAGGAATCATTCTTCTCATCTGAGTAATAAGAGCCCACGCTCACAGTGTACAGCATACCCACTGAATAGAGTTTTTATCCTTGTCACTGCAGCACTAATACCAGCTCTCTCCCTGGGTGCCATTTTTTGCCCTTCAAATGTATATAGAGAAAATGTCAGTCTTTCCATCCCGGTACACTGAGAGGCCATAATGGCATTAGCACAGCAAGACAGGGCTGCTCCACCATTCATGCTAACCATGTTTGCCTCCTTCCATCACCCAACCCAACAAAGGACCCCATTTCATCAATAAGGAAGGTCCTGAACTCTTCAACTTTGCATTATGACTGCAATGACACGGCAGCAGGAAGCTGCCTGGCTTTGAGGGGTCCAGGCACATCTTGCACAAAAACGGGGGTCCACCCCTAAATATGAGCCTTGAATAATGTAAAGAGGTGATGGAGGACCTTTGTGTAAAAAGGGTCCTGGCTCGGTGGGAGAGAGTGAGAGAGAGGACAGAAAGAAAGAAACAAAAGTGAAGCGGGAATAAAAGCAATGAGACAGATAATGACTTTTTCCTCAAAAGCAATAGGAAGAGGTCCTTTCACTAATTAGCAAAATCGTTTGCTTTTCTCCCTTTTGCTTAAAAGCCAAATAGAAATGGCACAAGCTACATATAAAATAAATTTGATTTGAGCCTTTAATGCCAAAATGTTCTCATTTATTTTTAGGTATGCTGTGGAACAGGCATGTCCAAAGTCTGGCCCCCATTTAAATTTCTATCAGCCCACAGTTTCCTGTCATTAAGTCAATAATACCCTCAGCACATTTTTAAAAATTGGCAACAAACCTTTCTATGAAACATAGGCCCGCTGGCTTATCTTGACTGAACACAAAATGAACAGATTTGTTGATCTGATCAAAATTAGTCTTTTGTAATACTGGATAAGATTTTTTTTATTTTTTTTACTTCATTTCCCTGGTATGGATTTTTTTATATATCAACACCAACTGTCTATTCTTTTGTTTGGGTCTATTTTACTGCATTAATTTTACACCATGCCATGCACTTTAACAGAAGCTCACCTGAACCTTGGGTCCCTCATGTTGGACTTTTGGTTGATGGTCCAGTGACTGCAGAAAGCTGAGGTACTTTTGGAAGTTTCTGTTGAGTTCCGTTTGATCAGGCTTCAGCTTCCTGTCTTTAGAGTTGCTGTAAACGTCCAGGAGACTTGGAGAATTGCTCTGGCGGTGAAAGGGGACATTCCTCAACTTGGAAAGCTCCATAGAGATGACCTTTTGAGTGGTATCATCCTCCCATTTCAAACCTGAAAGATGAAAAAAGCAAGAAAATGAATCAGCATATATTGTTTTTTAGGACAGATATTACAGTAGATTGTATTTTTTCTCTACAGGCAGTGGGACATTTCTTGAGCAGTTTCAGGGTTGCTCCTGTAGAGCAGTGATGTTAGATGACAAGGACTATTTTGAAATCTCTTCTGCATAACACAAAGGTGGAGGTCAAACACCAGAGTTAAAGTCCCATTAGTTCACACGCAGCTAGGGGTGCGTATTTTGTTCTCCATTTGAGTCTGCATTTGACCCATCCACAGAGGGAGCGGTGAGCTGCAGATCCAGCCGTGTGCAGGAATCATTTAAACCCCCCCATCCAACCCTGTAATGCTGAGTGTCGAGCAGGGAGGCATTGGGTCCCATTTTTAATCTTTGGCATGTCTCAGTCTGGATTTGAACTCACGATCTGTGGACACTCTTCCACAAGGTCACTGAGCTGGTCTAGTCAGAGTCACCACATGTCTGTCAAGTTCTTCCACAATAAACTCTTGCAGCCATTTCTTAATAAACCTTTTTTTTTTGCGCTGAAGTGCAATCATGCTGACCATGCGCCGTGGCCTCGAACTGCTCTGTGGATGGTTTTACTTTTTTAAAATATCTTTTACCACAAACCATGAGATATCCAGCAGGGATACAATTTCACAAATAGGTTCAGTGCAACTGTGGCATTCTGAAACCACCGTGCTCTCTTTGTAACTCTTCTTGCTTTAACTTAAGTTAGCTGTCTGGCACGAGATGTGCGCACAATAATAGTTCAAGTTGCAGAATTATAACAAATGGTTTCCAAAAAGCTGAAAGCTGCGTTTATGAGTTTATCTTTAAAGTGTTTGGTGTGCTGGTCTTATTTTAATCATCTTTTTTTGTTTGTTTTTTTAGCCTTTCTTCTTGGGGTCACTAATATGTTGCATTTCCCAAATTCAGTTATTCTCAAAATATTAACCATAACATGTTTTATTCAGTTCCCCAACTACAATGGAACAAGTCTTGTCCAAAGAAAAAGCCCAGACCATGATAACTCCAACTCTCTGTTGACTATTGATGCTTTTGTGGTAAAACAATCTATTTTGTACCCAGGAGGACAGAGGAGGTCTAAAATTACTCCGTAGACCTATTGAGCGGGGACAGGCCTAGACACACACAAACAGCAGTCAGTAAACACGCCTAGGGGAGCCTGTCACAGTATGGCCTGACACAATGCCAACAACTCTGCTAATTGCCAACAGATAGTTGAGGTGCATAACTCCTGGGCGGGGGCAAAGTACAGTTATGCCAGGACCAGATGGAGCCATCCAAGCAAAGGAAACAAAAGATACCAAAATCTGCTCACTCCCACCAACTCGCAAGGCATTTGAAGTTCAGAAAGCATTCCACTGATTATAGACATATCAAAAGGGCTGGGGTATTTAAAAGGAAAAAAAAAACTACAACAACAAATAACTATGTTCACCCCTTCACAATTTCAGGATTCATCTGAAAGAGCCACTTGTAATGATATAGGAGTGTTTATGTCAACAAAACCAGCAGACTTGGAGGGAATTTTAGAAAACATGAAAGGCATTAACACAGCAGAATATCTTCATTAGCCTGGTTTCTCATCCACAGACACCAGAATCTCTCCTCGATATTCATAAGCACCAGATGAGGATCTGAACAATGCAGAGCAGCTACAGATGCCTCCATTCATTCTTGGCAGCGCTGAATGGAGCACAAAGACAGCGTATGCTCTCACTGTTCTGGAACGCAGCTCAGTCATCCATCCATACAACAATAACTGTTAACTACCCCTGGCTTACCCAATGTGGGGTGCTACTGGCTATATGTGGTGATGATCATTTGTGCTATCATCACTGGCGATGGAGAACGAAGGTCTGTTGTCATCCCTGAACGATCCATATGCTACCTGCAGTTTACTGCAGCTGCTTAAACGGTTTCAGAGTGAATGTGCGACAGCGCCACAAACAGGATGAGGCTGCCTTCATCGACTGTGACACCTCTTTCTCCTCCGTCTCTTGGGGAGACACTCATTTCCATACATACCATGGCTTGCGAGTATGGGCGCATTTGAAGGAGAAGGTGTGTTGACACAAATACAGGGTTAAAATGAGCCATTCTGCAAACCAAAAAGTCAAGGAGGTGGGGCCTCTATGGCTGGATTCCTCTCAATCAAGATCTCAGCTGATTATTCTGGCACTAAGGAGTTAAACATCATGCAGATTCATCTGTAAGTCCAGAGAAACTGCAGGCATCATCATCAAACCCTGCCACTTTCTGCCTCTTAAAGTAACATCCTGTCTCAGGCAAGTGCCTCAGTTAATTAAAGCCTTCGCCATTAGTCTGATAGCTTTCAAACAGACGAGATTTTTCTCCAGGCCTCCAATATTTTCTGTGTGAGAGAGAGAGGCAGAGAGGGGGGGGACCTCCTAAATATTCAAAGCCTATTAGATGAGATCCTGTCTACATGTCTTCTTGTTTCATCTGGTTGTTTTGAAATGCAGATTTTCCCCTTTCCTTTACTTCTGTCCAACTGGTTTTAAAAGCATTAGTGGAAAAAAGCCTGAATAATTCAGCGGCAACTTCTATCTAATTAGTCAAAATGAAATGTGTCACTCTGAGTTTGACACACAAATTAAACTAATAGTGCACTTGTAAACTAGGAAATGGCCAAAATAGGAATGCATACTAAATGCAAATATGGAGTTGTTCTTGCAACAGTTGTATCTTTTTTAAGATGTCCTTATATCTTAAATTCTTATTTTATTACATCTATTTGAAAATAGCATTGATAATGTAGGTACACAGTACAGTTAAATGCAAATTATTGAAGTTTTTTAATAATAAAAAAAAATTATGTTTTGTATTGTATTTAAACATTTGTGTAATTTTAATGCTAAAAATGAGACAGGTACAGCAAACTAGTCAGCTGGTTGTCCTGGATTTAATATAGCTACATATGGTCCTTTAACATTTTCTTTCTGAAAAACTAACAGGAGCCTCTCTGTAATAATTTTTTTTTTAAATGAAGATGTTTTCTTCCATTTATAGCAGCTTAAGTTTTCTATGCATGCAGGTTAGTATGAGTTCGCTGCTCACCAAGAAACAGATAAATCAGAATAGGGTGGAACAGTTTGTCAGTTTGTCTTTCCCAGTGAGCACTTTTGTGCACGAGCAAATGTAGGACCATAAATAACACGCCGTTTCAGTAACTCTGCTGGAACATCAAGTCACTTTATGGTCAATGATTCTCCCTGACTGACAACTCCTGTCAATGGAGCTAATGCAAATGTCACAATGTATCATCATACTTAGATGTTCTCCGTCATCTGCTGCTCCGCGTACGCAGGGACGGGTGGACAACTGACTGCAGTTTACTGTAGGTGAACATGGTTCATTAACCACGTCTCCGTAACTTTCAGGCAAAATTTTCTGTGCTTAGACCTACTTCCCAGCAACTGTTGCTATGAAAATAAACCAACCAAAAATTCTTGGGCAGATAAAAACAAGCATGACAGCTGGTAATTAGTAAAACCAAAGGTGAGTTAACCTTTAGCGAAATTTAAAAAATGCTTTTGGAAAAATACTGGTTTATTGTCAAATAGATGAAATGATCATTAAATGTAAGAACAAATTAATTAAAATGACAAAAAATATTAAAATGTTAATTTGATTGATTAATAAATTGCACCACAATTTAAGTCATGGTTATAAAAACAGCAACATAGTTCAATAACAAAATACAAATAGATCAAGATCATGTATGAAACTTAAATCAAAAGAGTTCAAAAAACTTCATGTCATTGATGTTATATTAGATTAAACAGAATTGCTGATATTCTGAGCTGAGGTTTTTGTCCTTTAGTTTGTTAAATTACTCAATGTCTTTTTCCAACAAACAATTGACTATAAAACCTGAAAAGGGGCAGTTTTTGTCGATAGTTTTGAAATTTAAAGGAAAATTTGAGGATTTAATGTAATTGCACAGCCATAAAAGTCTGACAACAGACTCAGTGTTTTTGTCTCTCCATCAACCTTTGAGCTTAATTAAGTTAATACGTCAAGGTAATCACAAAGTGTAATATTGAACAAAGGACCTGATTTTACAGATCAGTTATAGCATCAGACTTTATTCCTTTTTAAATCTACTTTCACATTTTTACGACAGAAATATTGTTGGAAAAAGTCCAATCAATGATTTGTTTAGTTTTTTTTCTCTTTCATTTTCTTTGTAAACTAAAAATGCTGTCCAAATCACCACTCAGTGAGTGCCATTCCTGATGTAACCAATTAATTGTTGCTGTTTATAATTGTTGCAACACATTTACAGTTTAGGAACTTTGTTTTGGTTGTTTTTTTCAATTAATTCTGTTGCTTTGTTTTATATAAAGGCAAAGAAATAATAAAAAATCAAAACTTTCAGTTCCAATTTCTGCTCATACTCTCATCATCACTTAATACTTGTTGTATAATATCTTATTCATAAAATTTTTTTTATGAATCCACATGATTGCAGAGCGAATTTTTTCACAAGCTTTGTAAAAACTTTAACAATTGTTGCTCTTTAGCACTATAGGGTGGAGAAACATATTTTTTCCATGCGGATAAATGTGTCTTTCACATGTATCATCCTGAAAATGTATTGGCAAATAATGTTCTCTCCAAGCAGGAACACATTCAGACAAGTCAAGCCCTTTTGTACCAGAGTCAGTTTGTATCGATCTGAGTAACAGCAATGTTATGCAGTGAGCTGGGTCTGTGTGATTTCCACCTGCTCTGATGCAAGATAAAGAAGATTGTAAATAGATTTCATTGATGTTGCTCCTTTTATTTTATTCCACTCTTGAATTTAGGTTATAGCACAATGGACTCTGTAAGCTGGCCTCTGCTAAAAAAAAAAAATAGTCACAGCCCCTCATGTCAGATGACACTTTCGTACCCGTTATTCTGATAAAAATAAGATTCCACAGAGCGCTGTGGATTTGTCCACAGATAACAGGCTGTCTGTGGATGTGAAACTGCAAGACAGTAAAGAATGAACGGGTTCAGAGTGATGATGTCAGGTCTATAGAGAAGACCTGAACCAGAAACATGACATAGCCATGAAACGTAGTGAAAGCACAAAAACTAAAGAGAACTCCACACAGCAGATTTTTCTTTTCACTCTAATTTGTTTATTTCCATTTATTGAGATAAATGTGTGGCATTGCTTGTTTTTATTATTCATTACAATATTATATATATACATTATATTAATTTTCCTTTCATTTCTGCACACTCACAATGATTTTCAGCTCTGGTTCACGCCTGTGAAAAGACATTAAGCTCAGACTGACCTGCTAAGTCAATTATTTTTGGATGTTTAATGTGTGTGGTCACAGTGTAAGTTGAAGGTGTCTTGTGCCCCCTGGTGGGAGATAAGTGGGATTACCCCTCTGCCCAAATATATTTATTAAAACACATAAAATACACTTTTTTCTGACTTTAAATCACACACATTTTGATTTGAATCTCTTACATAAATAAATAATTTGATAATAATGATGTCATGATTATATATAATATATCCCTTGTGCAAAAGATCATTAAGTTGTTCCAATTATTTGCTGTTGGAAATTCAAAAAAACTATCTGAAAGAGATCATTTTACATTTTTTGTGCAAGATTTATTGAATTTCTGCATTAAAAGGACAAAACTACAGAAAATCGAAGTATTTGTAACCCCTAAAATGAATTTCACTGCAGGTCCGAGACCTAAATAAATATATACTGTTAAGAATCAATTTGATACAAATACGCATAATAATTTTCTTTTCTAAACATGGTCTAGTACCCTAAAATTGTCATTTGCTGTTACACAGGGATATTATCGTCACCCACCGAGCCAAAGAGATTGTCTAATGTGAGTGCAGAGCACACATTACAGTTACTCCAACAAGAAATTAGCTCTAAAAGCCCAACTAGTGCCTAAGCCAATAAGACTGACTGCTGGAGTGAGGCAATGATGGCAAAACAATAGCCCAATCTGAGTCAAATGACCTGTTCTAGCTCTGTGCTGGTGTGCTGTGCCAGCCAAAGAGACAGCTTGGCTTATTTGGCTTGCTTCACACAATGGCATTTGCTGGAAGCCCTGCGCACAGCTGATGCTGATCGGAACAGAAAGACACCCAGGCAGAGACAGACAGTCAGTTTGCACCTCTTTGAGCCAGTTTTTGTAAGAGGATCCTGAGGCGCTGCAGAGTAGAGGCAGAAATATCGTACGTGTGCAGGTCTGCACCTGCCAGCTGCTGGCATCTTCCAAATACTCCATCTAAAAGGAATAGAGAGAAAATGAAAACAGCAGGTTAATAGAAAATCTCACAGAAAACTAAGACTCAAACCTAATATTGTGGCTCCTCTGATGTAAAATAACTTCTTACTCAGATTAAACCCAGTAATGGTGTAAACCACCTGCAGTGTTTTGTGCATCTATTTTTTTTTCCAGGGGGGGTAAAAGCTGACATTTTTCCTCCGACAGTGCTGAGATAAGCAGACATTCATAGCACAATTGACTTTATCAGAGACCCGTCTATTAGCAAGCCTCCTGTCTGAGTTGCTTGGCAACCCACACCGCAGACTCCCCATCAGCCCCGTAATTCAATGGCTGGGCTGGAGCTCTGAAGGATGCCAAGGCTCAGGAGGTCAGAAAGCGGCGTGCAAATGTAAGGCCTGGAATATAAATGAACCAAGTTGTCAGTTTTTATCAGTTTCTCTTGCGTCTTGTTGGTTAAACTCACTAAATGAAATGACGCTTTAAGGATGATCTTGAGAGATGAATCCTGCAGATTCAATCTGAGCTTCCTCCACCGTGTGCACGCATGTGAGCTATCGTGCATGCAGCCACGTGAGAGTAAGCGTAGGGGACGCCAGAGTGATTAGATGGGATGTAATGATGTGAATCAACACTTGGTCATGCACCGCAGCCTCCCATTAATTAGCCCCACGATATCAGACGGTGACAGCAGACATCAATACAAGTGATGCTCACTTACATGTCTGGAACCACAATGTACACAAATGCTAATGTGCATTACATGCCACAATTTTCTGTTAAAAAGCTCCAGTGTGAAAGAAAGGAGTATAGACCCAAAGATTTATATGCTCTCAAAAAGAAAAAAAAAAAAAATCAATGAGATTATGTAACACTTTGCAACATGGAGTCAAATACCACCTTTACACCAAAGGAAACATCTCTAAATAATATTTATCATCTGCAAAGTAGTCATTTCAAAATGATTCTCCCGTGTTTTAGCCCCAAAAAAGGTATCAATTTGTATCTTTTTAAAATGAGATGCTTTTTTAACTCTCCTCTTCTCTTGTGACCTGATAAATGACAGCACCGTAGAAGAAAAAGCTTGCGGCTGGTGAAGAATTAACTCTGACAACAGAGTACAATGCACAGCAGTTATTTTTGGATCTCAAACAGAGCTAGAGAAGACTCACCGCCCACAGACACTCTTCATCACAGCGGTGTGCACATCCAATGATGTCAGTGGTGTTGTAATTGTTCATTTCAACCAAACTTCTAATTCAAAAGGGAAATTCCTGCCAACATTTTACTTTACTTACTTAGTTTTAGAAATATTTACAGTGTACAGTGTGTTTTTCCAAAGGTCACAAATTAAATTATACAAGAAACAAGAAAAAAACTGGTGACATAATGTGATGGAAAAATTGCCAAATGTTTTACGCTCTTCCTCCCACCATGGAGATGGCCCGCGACAATTCCCTCTCTGTTGCCAGGGACTTTCCCCGTAGCAACGAGACAGCCCGAGACACGTAACAGTTGATTGATTTATCAAGATGAGGTGCTGAGCTATCCAGAGGAACAAGAGTGATGGATCACAAAGCACTTTAATATATCTTCATGCGTACTTGCAATACCGAGGCAATAAAAACAAGAAATTGTGAGGATGAGAGGTCAGATAATAACAGTTTTACCCATATTTTATTTTAGAGATGGAGAAAAAAGTATGTAAAATGCAAAATATTTTCAGATGATCAAATATCTTCCTAAAGCCTAAATAAATGGAAGTATGAACTATAAAACTCAAAAATCAATGGCTTTATTAAACCACAAGTACACATTTCTGCAATTCCATGACATTGTCACCTTAAAAAGCTGTGTTTGGATAGGCATCATGTAGACAGGAATAAAGAAGATTTTCAGCTTTAAAAGGTGCAGAGCTCCAGATTCAGACACGTCTCTCCTCCCACTGTGACGGATAGAGCGACACCTGGCCGCGCTAAAGCTGTTTAAACTGTGAAAGCTAATGCTCTGGGATAACAAGAGCCAAGAATAAAGCTCGACAGTCAGCAAAGCATTTCTAAAAGACTGTACATCGAGAGAGATGCAGACAGACCCAGGAGACAAATTAAGATGCATTGGAACAGGTGTATTAGCCGAGCAACTTATGAAAATGGATAGGCTCAAATCAACACAGCGAGACCGGCCAGATGCAGTCTGCTAATGAAGAAAGGTGCAAAAGTGATCAGGATATGATTAATGAAGTGTTTACGGATTATTCTGGCCTTTAGAACGTGTCAGCTGTGCCTTTGAAATGGTAATTATATTTATGCATGCACATGTAAATGGAGGAATTAATAAAGATAAAACACAGATACATCAAAACAACTTGCCTACTAGTTTTGACTATAAATGAGTAGAGTTTTATCTCTTTCTAAAATAATTTCCCTCATTTCCATGTAATATCTTTATTTACTCAGCATTTCCTTTTTGATTTATTGTGGATTTTGCCTCTTCTGCTCTGTTTCTGCAAAGTGTTGACTAAAGTGTTCTTCCAATCAATAGCAGAAGCATCTAAATCTTTTCTTTCATTATTTATTTTTGTAGTTTTAGGCACAATGTGGACTATATTTAGATGACACCAAACCAAGAGAAGCAATATAACCAGCGATCAATACAACACTCTTAGTTAAGACTTTTAATAGGAAACAACCAGTGCCCTGAGGGAAGCAGGCAGCACTTATCCAGTGTACTTAAGCCTTTTGCTTATTAAACCAGTAAGGTATAAACTCAGGAGAGCTGCTTAAAATTATAAATGCCTTTTCAGGTAATTACATGTTCTTTTAGAGGAAAAAAAAAAAAACTAGAGAATTCCCCTGAAGATCTAAGGAAGATGCATCAAATATGAGGCTTATCGAGGGATGGAGTTAGTTTATAAAGTTAAACAATCGTTCCTTCAAAATTATTGGTTCTCATGCGGGAAAATCTGTGTTTTTTTAATAGTTGCTGCCTCATTTTTACCAGGATTACCCTGGAGGTTTTCTGTGTAACAAATACAGCACATTTCATATTTAGAGTTTAAAGCTTGAGCTAGCTTTCAGTGTAATTTCAACGACAGAATTTCAAACAGGCTGGCAAAAGAAGCTCCTCCTTCGAGCCCCTTCCTGCCCCTCGCCATCCTGCATGGCAACAGGAGAAAACGGCAGGCCAAGCCCAGAATAAACCAGGTTACTCGTTCAGGGACATGGCGGAGAGAAAAAGTGGCAGACCCACATGCTCCCACCCATCCTGTGTCTGTGGTGTAGCTGCCAGTTATCAGGAGTCCAAAGAAAGACAGAATCTAACACTTACAGGAAGAATGGAGACTTTTCAAGCAATGTAGACCAATTAGCTTGTGATTGTAGTATTTTGATAATAAAAAAGGGATTGCACCAAACGTTTTTGTGTACTAAAGAACTGCAATGGCTTTGAATAAATAAACAAAAGGAGATGAAAGTCATAATATAGGCTTGACCTAATTTGTAACCCATCATGCAGATTAAGTAAGATTTTCCTCCCTTTAGATATTTATCTGTGGAGTTGTCAACAGTTTCCTTCTACTATTCCTGAATGAGAAAAGCTGTTTCTCTATAACTGTTTTATGAGTCTCTTTCTTATTCCGTTGCTCCACTGAAACAGGGTTAATGAGGAAATAAGGGATTTATTTATCTAGTACACAGCAGATCCAAACCCTTCCTACTAACTCTTTAGGTTGAATATGTTATATCCGTAAAATGACAAACCTTTTGGGAAATTTTTATTTTTAGTGATGGATATAAAGTTTAAAACACATCTGCCTTCTAAGGCCTAATAAAAGATTTGCTTTGATGAAATTCATGGTATGACCAGTCAATAAAAATCAAACAGATGTGGAAACATCTGGACGAACATTATGACTGATCACTACACAGTTCATGATGAATACTGCAGAGATGGTTTGACCTGTAAACATTTTTTTTTTAAATTTTGCTAATGAATTTAATGTTGTTTTTCATTTTATTGTCTAGCAATAGAAACGTCATTATTGCAAATAGGTATTCTGTGTGTAATCAACTAAAAACTACGTACGTTAAGAGATATTTCACAGTTTAATCAACAAATTTTACCCCTTAAGTGTGTACAACACTCAAGAATTTAAACCTCTTCAACAATCTTCAAAGCCTATTTAGTGAAAATACAACTAGTTTTGCTTCCAGTAAATTAAATTAACATTTTACAGTCATTTTAGAATGTGAGGCTCAAATTTGGCTTCAAATTTGTGTGATTTTTTTCAGAGATTTTAAGAACTAAAGATGTTCAACAGCTGCAGACTTCAATTTGTGTCGAGGATTTAAACATATTTAAACTTTTATCTTATTTTCCAGGAAAAAAAATCTTTTACAACAAACATTTTTTTGAAAAAAAAAAAGAACTGAATTAACCAAAACAATCTTCTACAAAGTTCTTCAACATAAAGACTTTTTATTTTTATGAACTCTCATGTTTTCTTACATTTTTAATTTGATCTGTCAAATACGGAGCCCTAATGATTTCAGAATGTAGTTTTAATAACTTTTATGGATTGTAGTATTGACTTTTTTAATACCCATCATTCTATTTTAAACTTACTTTAAATAAACTCATTTTAGATGTTATATAGACTTTGGAGTACACTTCAAACTGTAAAGTGGTCTAAAAAGAACATACACATATTTTATGTCTTTATCTGAGCCTGCAGTGCTTTCCTATCTACACATGTAACTGTAGTATCTCCAGCTGAAATGCAATACTGTGGCAGAATCCATTAACCTTTTCTCAATGTCTCTGTGATAAAGAAGATCTTCAATATCAATGAATTATCAATACCCTTCAAAATTACAGGCCACTTTGTCATTTTGCTGAATGCCATGCCGGTGAAAGAGCTTGACATTTCCCTGGGATTCATCAGGTGGCACGTTGTCATGGCAACCTATGAGCCAGGCAAATCCATCTTTTATGACAAGATGGGTTATGATCATTTGTGGCTGGTGAAAACCATGACATATGAAAGAGAAACATGTTCCACTTAATTGATTGATTCCATTTGTTTTATTTATTCTGCCATGACTCATAGTTTGGATGAAACATGCAGAAAGCTGGAAAACAGACCTACAGGTCAAACACCTGCTTTAAATATCTGAATGGCAACACATTTTATTCGTGCTTTTATAGTTTATTCAGTTTAGTTTTTTTTTTGTATTTTTAAAGCATTTTTTAAAACAAGATTATTGAAAGTGATTTGGTTTCTTTAATTGATTGCTTTTGATTGTTTCATATCATGCATGACTCTCCTTGAATTGAAACACATCTTTCCTTTGTTTTTGTTCTAAATTTTGGCAATGAGAAAATCTCACATCCTTTTTAACTACAAGTACTTTGTCTTTATTAAGTCATCTTTGTATATTGTGTTGCAGACAATGGTGATTTGCATTATGTATTAATTTTAATATACTTTGATCAACTAAGTCTTTGAATTCCAATATTTTTTAATTTATGGAATAATGGATTATATGGATCTCTGTAATTACTCCCAAACATGTGCTCCAACTAAAACCACTAATTTGAGATTTTCACTTATTACATTATAAGTTTGTGAAATCTCAGAACTCAGTGTAGCAATTTAAACACTGTGCAAATGTTGGCGTTACAACTTCCAGTTGTGTGTAAAAAACAGCAAATGATTTGGTAATTTAAAGGTGCAAACAGATAAACAAACCTGTTAAGGTATGTTACAGATGCAGTGAAGCATTCAAGGTCATCCTGGCTGCTGTAGCAAAGCAGATTTGTATGGAAGAGACTTCAAAGATGCAGAAACTTCTATGCAACTGGCCCTTGAAGTTATAAAAACAATTAAATCTATAGTTTACCCCTTTTCCCACTTTGCAATATGGCGCAGAGGAGAAGAGGCATGAAAGAAATGGTGAGTTTCTCCATGAGGGAGAAAGTGACACACACTAGAACAAGCCCAGTGTGTTACAGTACTTTGCAAAATCTGTTTCTTGTTGTAAAATGTAAAGGAAGGTGAGGAAAGTTACAATCAATACTTTGGAGATTAGTGTAGGCTTGTCTGATTTGTCAATATGATATCAGAATAGAACCAAATGAAAAATATTTTGTCAATTTGGAAAGACAGAAAGTTTAAAAAAGGGAAGAAATTCAGTCCAGATGCAGCTTTTTTTTCATTTTTAATAAAAAAAAATTAATGAAAATTCTGTGTGATGTTGTGTATTTGTTTTGGATTATTTCTTTTAAAATTTTATGGACAAATAGACAAAAACATTAACATCATTAGACAAATACAATTTAAAGCACATAATGCTAGAAACCGTGACCCCTTTGAGATACAAAGAACAAAAAGCTTCCAGTTTGGTGCTAAACATTTAACACTTTTAGTAACGATCCCAAGCACTCAAAGAGCAGGGTTCAAGAAATGGATCCGTCTGTACATTTCCAACTTGTGTTTTAAAAGTTTCCCTAAGAGTTTAACCATCATTTGCTGAATAACCGAGGCTGTAAATGAACATTTACAATGTCATGAGGAGAAACGAGAGGACATGGATTTTCTCAGTAAGACTTACCATTGACGCAGAACTCGTAAGGCGCGCAGAGCTCATCTTGAAACAGACACCCTGGAGGTCAGAAAAAAAGAGAGGAGAACCAATTACAGCTGCACTTGTCAGAATAATGTCAGCCCAGTTGTGAAAAAGTAAGAAATTGCTGCACAAAATTAGCTAAATGTCGCAATTTCTTCAAGACGTCATCAGTCCGTGAGAGTACAGCTCAGTAGTACATTAACTCTGGCTGTGGGCCTCGCCGCTAATGGCTGAGCCATCAATCATCAATTAGTGAAACTTCTTCTTACGCAGTCTCAGTCACTAATAGCTCCAGTCCATGGGCAACGTTTCCATATATGAATGTTGCATGAATATTAATGAACTTTTACGCTTGGACTAAGAAAGGCTGTTCCAGACTAATAAATGAACAGATGGCAGGAACATTATAACCGACTGTTCCCTGCCTTCATATCTCACTCGGGGGATTAGCAGAAAACCACAGAAGACTCTTTGTTCTGCTAGGAGATCAGCGCAGGTGATTCTGCACATTTAGACATTTCATAATATTTTGACTAAGGGAAGAAAGAAAAGGTGCTTGGCTTTTGAAGGAGTGAAGGAACGACATTACAGCCACAAAGAACAGAACATTCGGACACATTTGTTAGTCTCCTGGTCGCATTCAAAGAGAAACTACAAACAGCAGAGGGTTTTTTTTTATCTTCATCATTTCTTCTCCTCATGAGGAGTGGTGCTCTTGCCTCAGTGGCCTTGATAGACAGAAATGAGCCGCTCGTGACGGTCAATAAGAAGCGGGCTGAGTAGGAGGAAAACACTGTCAGACTTCCTTTATAATGAGGAGAGATTGGAAAGGCGAGTCTCTTGATCGATTGACACAGAAATAACATTATCAGGACAGGTGTGGCCAAGACGGAAAGTTTTTAAGTAGTGATGCTGGTCCAACTTTTTTCTCGTGACACTTTCTGCATGACGACTCTTTTCTGTTTTCCTTTCAAGGACTGATCTACAGACCGCGGGAACCTAATTATATAGACACAATGAAAAGTAATTTTGTTGTGGAACTGAGGGGACATTTCAGGGCATCATTCTTTTTGGAGGTAATGGCTTCAATATGTCAGCAAAATGGTTATTTAATGATGCAGAGTAAAGCATCATCGCAGAAATGTGAGGTCATTCGACTCTGTGGAGCAAAAGCAGAATGTCCTGAACTGGAGACAAGTCACCTGGGTATTCCAAAACCAACAACAGCTTTTTATTGTACTTGAACAGTGTTCTTTGTATTCATCAATAAAAGGTTTGTCAAAAAAAGCTGAAGAATATGAAAACATGTGATGCACCCAAGATGTTGGAACTATTGACTGCATATGAGAACTGGACTGAGTGACCACTCTCCTCTCACATTCCAAACAGGAAGTGCCCACTGGCTTCAAGAAGCCAAAATTTCTTTTGAAAAATAAACAGCAATTACTGAGTCATTATATTTGTCCGAATAACCATTCTTGCTCTGCTACCTTTTTTAACTTGTCATTTCTAATCCTAGTTTTGTTTCTTTACATCTTTTCTGAAGTGCAAATTATTCAAGCCATAAACTGACCAATCAGATGCTTTAGTAAAAGTAGGTGGCGCCTGTTGGCCCCTCGTCCAATGTTTGAAACATTTGATTGACAGATTTTGTGTGCCCTTCTTTCAAGTGATCCAACAAGCTCACTCCTGATTGGCAAAGTGGTTGTCATAGAAACTTAAGGTGTATTCAGACTGGAAAAGTGACTTGGTCTGGTCAGAGTCTGCCTAAATTGGTCCAGATTGAGTCCTGAACCTTGTACTTATTCTGTATTCAGACTGCCTTCAACCGGACATTTGTGTTTTGAACCAAAACTTGTAAACAAAACCATGTGACTAAAGATCTCTTCAGACATTGGCTGGGAATTATGAGGGCAAGGCAAAACAACGACCAGAAGAAATCCTGTGCTTTCAAATCCTTGTTGTGAATTGCTTTTTATTTTGTAATATTTTCATTGTTATTTATTTACTCATTTTTATTTATTTTAAATTTCAGGTTGGAATTCAAATGCTGCACAAAAAACAAAGAAAAACATGAATGAGAAGATGGGTTTAGAAGTACCAAAAAAAAAAAAAAAAAACAATCACAATCATTCTAAAGCTTTTACTGATTTCATTGAAAATGTTTAAACTTTGAATTCTTAGTAAAAGCTTACTTTAAATAAAATCTGATTTAAATTGGTCCTATAAAATTAATAGATTATGTTCATATTATTGTATCCAAAGACAAATGTCAGCTAAAATTGTAATTGCTACATTAATAAATTAAAAGTTGACAAAACACTTTTTTTTTTCCTGCAAGTTATGACAAAAGATCTAACACCAGCAAATATTACAAAACAGAGAAAATATTCAATTTTACGAGTGTGCTACAATTAAAGAAAGCAGATTATTCTCTGTTTTGAGACAGTTTCTAAGTTAATAAACAACGAATGATCAAAATTAAAAGTAAAGAAGTGTCATTTTCAAATATTATCCACTACATTTGTTAATAACAGCCAATTGTATTAGCTTTTGTGAAAAGTCCAATATCCTTTTTGGAGAAAATAAGTTTGTCCCACTTTAAGTTCTCAGTCAGCATTAATAGTTAGCAAAAGCAATACTCTTCATTCAACAGCTATTAAATGATCAGGACATTTGAATTTAGCTGGAAGTTGAGTACAATGAGGAGACCAAACTTTTGTGAAGATCTCATTTGAAGCAGAGGTCGGGGATTCACACGGTCCCTCTTGACTGTGCATCTCTGCCCTCTGCAATTAGTGTCAACCCTTTCAATGTTACCTTCTCATCACTTCCCTGCTTAATTCAATGGTTCTCTGGAAAGCCTTGTCAGCTCTCAATATTAATTATGACTTTCAACAAATGACCCATTCAAGCATAGTTGGTCAGGAATTGAGTGTGCACGTGTGTGCGCATGAGTGCATCACAGGCAGCCAGATAGTGCTGATAATACCACATCCTTTCTTTGGATTATTAAAATGGCACCTTTTAATTTAAACGCAATCACAGTGGAAGCTGTGAGATGCAGAAAAGTGTGAGGGGAGAAAATGAAGAAAGCTGCAAAAGCAAAGAAGGAAAGAAGAATCTCGTCTTTGTGTATGAAAAGATTTTTTTTACAAAAGGAACAGCTGCATCGCAACATTTGACTTTCAGAAAATACATTTTTGTTCATACAATTTTTATTCTTGCTAAATTCCGTAAAGACCTGAGGTCATGTCAATTGTCATGTCATTGCCATGTCAACCTCATTGAGGATACATACATAAATCTCAAAACATAAGGAACCTGTTGGTGTAGGTTCAAATTAATGTTTTTTCTAACCTTTTACCGGTTTTGTTGTATGTAAAATCCAACTCCAGCTTTATTTTTTCTATTATAAAATCAGTCCAAAAAATGCATGATAAAGATTTTGAAGATATTTGTGTGAAGTGATTTTTACTTGACTAAATATTTATTTGAAAATGATTAAAAAACTAATATTATACAGATTTAGAATTTCTGTAAGGGTTGGATGCTGTTTTCCCCAATAAAGATGGGAGAGAGGAGCCATAGCATTGTAAAAGAGAAACTACTACATTACTGCAGTCATGCTTGTAAGTCATCTCCTGACATTAACGTGATTGTCAGGTCAGTAATAATGGGATAAATCAATTACAAAAATAAATGTTAGCAGTCTCACTGAGTGGGAGAAATTTGCAGGTGTTCCAAATGGGCAGAAGGTTCACCTCCCAAAATAGAAGCTGTTTGACCCACTTTACAAATACATGGAAAATCCAGATGGATCAGTTGGGTGGATGCTGTGAGTCACTTGACAGTTTTTCATCAGCACTGTGACTGCGGTGGCGTATGAGGTAAAGACAGAAACAGATACAGCTCTACGTGACAGGGAATGAGAAGAAACTCTTCAATGAATGTATGCAGAATTTTGATTACATCCCAGTGGCTCACATCTTTTTCCAAAGACTGACTCCTGCATGACTCCACCCCCTAGCGCTCCCTCTTTTGCTTTAACACTTCAAACGGCAAACTGAGGGCAGCACGGCTCTACAAGGACGCGAGCGCGCAGACACACACTGAAGCACTCTTAACCTTCAGCTAAAATCTCACAGTGTGTCAGGGATAAAACGGCGCAAAGATCTCTCCTCAGGGGCATTTAATCTTGGAGTAGAGAAAAATTCTTAAAGGCCATTCTGGAAAAAAATAAAGCAGTTACACTTTAGCGGCTTGGATTTTTTAACTGGAAAATAATTCCAGCATATTGATCTCACAGTCACCACCTACCCATGTGTTGCAATGTTTTAATAATGGTTCCCAGCATGGATTCAGGTCTGAACAACCTGACTGTGATTGGCTGACCTTGCCTGAAACATTAAATATGTCCCAATGATTCGAAAGCAAAGGCTGAGCAAGAGGTCTGTGCCACTTTCTGTGTCACATGTAGCTGGTCAGTGCCATCGCACCATCTGCAATGTCTGAGAGGCCAAGGAGCATGCTGGAAGCCTGGCAGAGTGTTGGGCCCCTCCCAGAGCCCACTGCAGATGAAGACATATTTCATTCACCCTCTGGGGCCAACAGCGTATCTTTTACCATAAATACAATCCACTTCCAAGGACGCCTGACTTATTTCTAATGGTGCACACCTCTACTACCTGCCAAAAAAGCCATTTTAATACATTGCATTGGGTGACAACACCAATAAAAGTACAAGGGAACTGGAAGGGGAGTGCAGGTGGAGCAGACACAGCGGATAACATCACCTGAAAGCAAATTAGCATTAGCTTAACACCATGTCTGCAAATTTAAACAGCTTGTGTCATTAAAGCTCTCATTTTTGCTAAAATAAAAAAAAAAGCCTTCAAGCTCTTTTGCTCCAGCAGGGCTGTTCACGTCAAGATAAATGTCACAAATTTGCAACAAAATTTGGTGTTAGCACAACTGTTTATGGAAAATTAACATAAAAGAACCAGATATTATTCTGTTGGTGTAACATTTTTTTTTGGATTCACACAATATTAATCAATAAAAAATATTTTTAAAAAACGCCCACTGAACATTATTTTTTCATTACAACATTTTAGTTTTTTTTTTTCTTATGTCTTAATATGAGATTGTATCCACTTATGGTTGTTAAAGCAAATATATGGTGAATTTTGAGCACAAACAGCTAAAAAAACAAAAGAAATTGATGAAAAACGTAAAAAAGCTAAAAACCCATAAAATTCTATCCCATAATTTTGAATAGATTAAGATACTTAACACCTTTTTTTTTTCAAATAACAGATTATATGTAAACATTAGCATTAACTATCTATTTTTATAGAAAGGATAATTCTTTTTTTCTTTTACGGACTAAAATTTTGGATTTTTAAAAAATAGATGCAATATAAGATATCAGTCAATTACAAAAAACAATTGTGGGTTTAGCTTAAAACAATGCTTTAATAAAAAAAAAAATCCATGTTCCCTTTTAAAAATGTTGAATACTGTATCCTCCAGATAAAAAACAAATCAAATTAAAGTTTATCCTCTTGACCAAGTGGACAGTTATGTAAAAAAAAGTGCTAATGTAGAAAGTTATACAGAGACACTGTGTGTTTTGAGAGACCAAACAAGATATCGGGAGGGCCTTGCTCACAATGAGATGACTATTACATTTACATCCGACCAAATACTTTAATGACCGCTAACACACTGCTTCCACAGTCATACAGCTTCAAATGGAAATAAAACAACACACACATACAAGAAGCCTAACAGGGAAGTTTTAGTTTACTGGCTTGTAGAGATGAAACATTACAACTGCTAAATAAAAAACCTTTGTTTGGACAAACCAAGAATGATACATAAAAATAAAATTTAGCATGAAATACAAAAGGGGTTTATACAAATAGACACCTTGTGTGTCCAAAGCTATATATTCCTGTTTCTGTAACAGTTACATCTGTTCAACACAAGAAGCCTTCAGCTCTTATCTGTTTGCTCAGTTGTTGGACAGGACAAATAAAAGAAACACTTTTAATTATTCATAATATTTACATTTTATCTGGGTTACCACTTTTATTTCATGACATAAACTTTGGCAAAACAACAATAAATTTTGCAACATGACGTATGTTATAAAAAATATCATCCATTTGCACTTAATGTAGGATTAGTAGGAGCTAATGCACAGTACTAGAAAATAGAAGAATAGACCTGACGTTATACCATTCAACACCTGGAGGACTATAATCAAACACAATTCTGTCAAAATTCTGCCGGCGACAGGCGACAGCCCAGACGATGCCCATGAATTAAAGATGGCAGCAACACTGTGGGCAAGGCAGGACTCAGAAATAGACTATCTTGACCTTTTCTCTGACCTGCGCTGAGTAATTCAGACATTTGATTTTCTCTGTTTATTTGAGGTGGGAGTGAGCGTTGAAGTACAGAATCAGAGGAAGTTAAGAGTCTGAGCGTTCACTATCTGGTGCTTTGAGTAGCTCAAACCAACAGAACTTTGACCATCATGAGAATAAAAGTGTATCTGTAGAGTGCCAGCTCAGCCTCAAATGGAAAAGGGATTAAAGATACCACAATATAGCATATTAATTGTACATTTTGCAGTTTAAGCTGTTGCTTAGCCACCGTTATTTGAATTCCTGGCCACATAAAGTCTAACAAAAAGTGGTAAATATTAATTTCACAGACTTTCAGAACCTTTTCTCCCTTTTGGCTTCCTCTCACAGACAATTCCCCTCTTGCTGCACTAAAAACGGCATGGAGTATAAATCAGTAGCTCCAAACGACAAAACAGGCACATTATTTCTTTAATCACAGCTGAGATGGTATTGATTAACTCCTGTGCTCAAGCTGCAGCTTTCTGAATCCTCATTACTGTGTTGTTGTCCTCATTACAAAACTTGGCTCTGCCAAGATAGAGGTGACCTTCAGACTGACCTGTTTCCAAACACCATTTATTTTGAACTCTGGAGAGGCAGAGAAAAGGTGAAAAAGAGCTGCCCTGCCTTCTTCTTCTCCTCCTCTTTTTCAAAGATGATTTCACACGTGTCAAAAGGGGATGAATCTGAGGACGATGCAGAAGCGACAACGAAACGTATCTTTTTTTCCCGTTGCTATACGCTAGAAAAGACAAGTGCTATTATGCCTTACGCTTTAAAGCTGAATATACCGGAAAATCTTAGCAAGATGCATTCAATTATGCATCTAGCTAAGATGCAAAGCAACAACTCATAGCAAAAATAACCCAGAAATTAAGAATAGGCTAAAAGAAATGAATTTTTCGCTCTTTTATAATTCAATAAATTCCATTTTGGACCAAATTTGTTCATTTTAAGACCATATCAAATTAAGTTTAGCTAAGGAACCAATAAACTGCATTGGGGTAAAAAACAACTCAAGGATGATGGTGTAAAAACATGTAGGTCAGACTTTAACAAGGTGGTGCTAAAGTGCAAACAGCAAATGCATTAACTTGTTTCTGTGAATCAACAAACTTCAGGGATGAAGCTTGCTTCAAAAGGAAAGCAACAACTCTGTTGGACAATCAAAGCACTTAATGGATTAACCGTGTGTCTAATGTATGTATGAGTGGAAATACATCTATGATTGGGAGAAATTATGTCAAGAAGACATTGTCAAATCAATCGAATGATTACTAATATAAATAGATTTGATATAATCCATATATATTTATATATGTTTTTACCTTTGTTTTTATTGCTAAAATTGCTTAAAATGATCCAACCAAATCTATCAATCAAATGCCTAAAGTAACCACTAAAGGACTTTTGTTTGCAAGACCATTTGGCAATTTGTCTACCTTCATAAAACAAATAAAGATACTTAAAGTCAGGTTTCTAGATCTTTTTGGCTAGATGTTAGATTCATGATAACTATAGTGAGAGTAAACATTTATGAAAATTGCTACAGTCAGTGTTTTTTCAAACTTGCTTGAAGATGAGACGAAAAGGGTCGCTGAAAGGAGTCCCATCATCCCCACGAATAGCAGGTGCGCAGCAGAGCAGAGACCCGCCCGAGTACTGATGTGACGGTTATGGCTAGACTATTTATCAGAGCATCAAGTCAATTACTCCTCTTGAAAACTTTATGTTGTTGATGATTGCAAATAACACTGGAGGTGTAGAAGAAAACGTTTTCTCCCTAAAAATGTGTTTGGAAGTCTTCCTCCTCGACCCAGATCTCCTGGAATTTCCTTGAACCAAATCAGGAAAGAGCCCTGTGAGATGGATTGCCTAAACACAATAGTTGACACAGTTTTTGGCTTTTTCCTCTCTGCTTACTTCCAACGCACTTCTCTGAACATCTGTTAAAAGAAACTGAGCACTCGAACTGCTGTCACAACAGCGTTGACAGCTTCCAAAAACATGATTTCAAAGGCGGTTTTCTCTTCCTACTGAGAATCTGTGTGTTGGAGCTGCTTGACAGTTCACCTGATTTAAAAAAAATGTTTTCAATGTATTTGATGCTCATTTAACATCACATTATAATAAAGCGCAAAACCAATGTTGATCCATTTATCTGAATGCAGCAGATGTTGACACAAATAAGCTTTTGTAAATGAGACACCAAATGCTTGTTCAGCTGTCCCACAATGCTGTGCACCCATAGAGGACGAGCTGCTCTACGAAATCTGTCAATAGGTCATGGCTGAGTGAAAGCCTTTAATGACACTTTGGCTAAGGAGCGCCTTTAAAATTGACCAAAGTGTGACCTTTATTGGGAGGGGTTAAGTTAGTTTGGCACATATATCTTGATTGAGCACTATTTTATTCATCTTTTGGTTTAAACCAGAGTTTTTATTAATTTGTTTTATCATTTAAAAATGTAAACTCATAAACAAAAGCATTGTTTGGTTTTATAACTGAAAAGCTCCAAGAGAGGTTTGAGTGCACAGTGAAGAAAACTGGAGACATACTCACAGGATACGTTTGGCCGCAGGTATATACACAAAATAAATAAAAGCAATAAATATGAAGAAATATCTTTTTGTCTTTCCGACAAACTCACAGAAGCAGAAAACAAACAAGCTTTTCAATGGGCCACAAAGAGGAACTTTATTAACTGTAAAAACGGAAACTTAAAATTAAAAGTCCTTATTTCATGGAAAAAAAAGCCTAATTTTCGGTCTTACAAGAAAAATAATCTTAGCCTATCAAAACGTTTTTTCCAATAGGAAAATGAACTTAGTTTAACCCTTTAACAACCCGACCAAGACAAGAAATTCATCAAAAAAGGTTTCTGATGGATTTTTTCAATCTAATGTAGGAATTCTTGCTAAGACAATTTTTTTCTACCCCATTTGCAGATTTTTGGCTTTTCAAGAACTGTTTTTTTTCTTAAAATTTTAAGAATCTTTTATTTATTTCTAGGAGGACATTTTTTTAACTGCATCATCAGGTTGCATCATTTCTTTGTAAGCTTTAAAGCCCTTTGGTCACTGTCTTGAACAAAGTTTGAAATCTGGATCAGTTCTCTGTCACCATAGGTGTTTACAGCCCCATTCTCTCAGCCTAATGTTTTCTTTTACCTCTAGTTTTAGGAAAAAAATGAAAGAAAAAGTTTTTTTTTATATGAAACAAGTTGTTTCAAATGTGAGAAAAGGCTAAAAAAAACAGCTCCAAGAGGAGACTAAAACAATTATCATTCTTAGTTTTGATGTGAGCAGCTGGGCAACAAACGTGAATTCCCATCTTAATTAGATTTGAAATATCTATGTACTGTCTTGGTCTTTCCCTTTGTTTTAACTGCTGAAATTACTTGAAATAAACGAAATCAATAAATGAAACAAGTAAAAATTATAATGAAGATTACCTGTTTTTTTAACATGAAAAAATTACAACAAAAATTATCGTTATTTATTGAATGCAGTACACTTCCATATATGTGCCTAAACAAATTATTTAATTTGTTTTGTTTTTTAAGTGAGAAGAAATTCACATGCACTGCAGTAAAATGCATTTCCTCAAACTGCAGCATGTCTAGGGCCTTTCAGTTGCTTTAGAGAACTATTTATTTGAAATAACACATCAGTTCTGATATCTGGTCTGTGACAGAGCCCCCAGGCAAAATAGATGGAGTTAAGAGGTACACCAACCATTTTCAACTTGTCTAGCTATATTAGGAAATGACTCTTAGCCAGCTGTAATGAAAAGATCCAGGAGTACAATCTCCTCTTGGACTGCTTACTAGAGATAAGCAGCCATGTCATACTATATCTTGGCCATCAAAACGTCCAGTAATGCTTCCATATTTGTGAGTCAAAGAGGCCTGTTTTTATCAGCTGAGCTTCAATAAGCTGAGACAGAATCCTTTAAAGCTGATCAAACTTATCAATATTTAGCAGTAAAAGCTTACATTTCTGCATTACTCCAGGCTCAGTCTGATCTCTGCGTTCCCATTAGACCTGAATGACTGTCTTGCTTACAGATAAATATATTTTCACACATAAAAAGGTTATGAGTGAAATCTAATGTTTCACACATAACTTTTTTTTAATAGATTAACATTTCCACAGTACTTCTACTTAAATCTGCAAAACAGAACACGACCTTGCAGCTGGGGATTGACTCTCTTTAACAAGATGTGGGATTTTGCAGGAGTTGGTATTGGGATTCGGAGCACTGCTAAACCTCAGCAAACAGAAAAGAGACGTTGAACAGAATTTTAACAATCTCCACAGCAATACTGAGGGAAAAGCACTGGAGTGTTGATGCACAACAAAATCAATTTCAGCAAATTTTCCATTGGCTAGACACTACTTGATCTTCAATATAATCATTATTCAAATGACGTTTTTCCAGCCTTAGTTCAAACAAGGTCTTAGCTTCACAGTAACCTTTAAATAAAGGCTTACAGGGATGACTGCCAATCCTTAAACTGCTTTACCCTGAAAAAATATGCAACAACAGACCACTTTGTGACATGCTTCAAATCTAATGATGCAGCGGCACATAGCTTCTCATGGAGAGAGTTGACAGGTGTGCCTGGAGAATAACAGAATGCCGTCATCAAAAGTGATGCAGTATGTTTTCAAGGGCTTGTTAATTAAAATGTGAAAAGGCTGGTTTTTCTAGTTGCTGTTAGCCTTGACCCTTTACCAACATGACTCATTCATTCTTTACACTGGTGGAAAATTGACCGCCCCCAGCTGCAGGTAAGATTAAAAAAAAAAAAAAACACAATGCCTGTTTGATGCTCAACAGATTTCTGACCAAATCAGCTCTTCTGTTCTGTCTCTTAAAGTCTAAGAAATCATTAATTCCTTGCAACAGGATGTTTAATGGGTGGGGTGGTATTGTATGACAACTCATTGTTAGTTAGAATGGAGTCAACCCACCCTAACAGCCCATTTTGCAGGCAGGATTTTAAGGGAAATCAAATTCCACAATTATTCTCAAACAAGAAAATGTTTATATTTTTCAACTTTCTGAAAATAAAGTGTAACTTGTGTTTTGCCTACTTTTTAAGCATTTTATCTTAGGATTACTCACAATGAAATAGATGTCAAACCTTTTAGGAATTGTCTCATAAGCCTCTTCTTGTTCTTTGTAGCATTTTTTGGTGGTTAGCAATCAACTGGTTGGTGCATAAATCACCACTACCTGGTCTAGAGTGTGGATCAGGAGTACCATGAGACTTGCGTTTTAAGCCCATCCAATATGCCATCAACATAGAAGCCACATAACTGTTATTTTTATTTTGTCTTCTCTTTAAGCTCACTACTGTAGGATGGAAAAGTTAGAGCATAAAAATACTCATGTTTATAACCTTTGCACAAGGGTCACTAAATTTAGACCTTGCAAATATCAAGGACTGCTTTGATACTTTGGGGTGTCGAACTCTAATATTTGAGGGACGATCTCCTGCTTGCTGTATTCAGTTGGCCCAGCATTGAGTAATTCAAATTATCTGGATCAGGTGTTCTGCAGGTAAGATGCTGCAAGGAAAGGAGTTGAAAGGAAACAGGTCAATGGCTTGTAAGCGCTGGAGTTTGACACCCCTGATCTGTAGCAATTGCAGAAAATGGTCCAATAATGTAAATACTTGGCCAGCAGCGGCCATGTTGGCATCAAAAGTGCTTGTAAAGGCTTGTACCAAGAATCACAACACCTCAGACGCTTAAATCAGTTTAAGTACCACAATCTCAAGGGTTGATTTGAACTGCAACAGGCAGCCTCAGCCATGTGGATGAATGACTGACTGGATGTTTGAAAACAAACTTGTTGAAGCTACAATTTCTTTTCAAACATTGCAAGAGATGCTACAACTGAGGACCTATTAACTTTGTCTAACTTTAAACTCACAGTCAGAATAAATGTCTACAGCAGTGATTCTTCAGATACATTCCTTTATTGAATTAGAACAATGAGATTTCAAGCTTTCAAAATGGGACAGTTTAATGAGAAGATATGCACTCAGTGAATAAGAATGATCTTTTTCTGAGGACAAATGAGACAACTTGTGAGCAGATAACAAGAAAGATTGAAAGAAGTGGAATATTCTCCTGTTCTAAATATACAGAATGGTATGCAGTGGCTATATGAATCATCAGTCAGCCGGAAATCTATATTTGCCTCTGGCTCATAATAAAGTTTGTGCTGTAGTGTTCTGGCTGCTGATTGTAGACCAGAAGGTGAGTAAAGAAGTGCTACATTCACAGTGAACTGGTGGGAAATCGGATTTCAACTGGCAGACAAAAGCTGTGAGGTGGATTTCCATTTGTCTAACTACCATAGTGTCATTCATGTTTTTCCTCCATTTAAAACATTGCAGGTGGAACCAACAAAGGTTCATGACCAGGCAACTTGAAATGTCGCTTTTCCTGTACAGGCATAACATTGTAAAAGTTTTATAAAGCAATTAGAATTCAGCTTAATATAATTAATATGGCTTGTATGGCACGTTTTAAAAGAAAAGAAAAAGTCTTGGAAGAAACGTTTGTGCGTAAGCGCCTGGAAGATTGCGTAATTTTTCCGGATAGGTCTTGATTTTTTTTCCCACCACAGGAAACCTCACGTTCTTAACTTTCTGCGGATTTAAAATAGATATATGAATTCACGTGGGATTTCTTTAAACTTTTCTGCAGAGATAAAACGTTTTAATCCCTCCACGCATGAGAAGCGAGTTTGAAGATTCAGCACTATGGACAGAGGCGGAAACGAACCCGAAACACTCTGGCATTGAAGAAAACAACAAATAATACAAAGAAAAACATGTAATATTTACTTACCGAATTTGCTGTCGGCGAGGGCAGATGAGGAGCAGAGGCTGACAGCCAATGCAGTAAAGAGGATGGGACACCACCGCGAATCCATGCCGCTCCTGCTTAAGACAAACCCGAATCCATCGCTCGCTAAAACGGCATGTTTCCAGTTGAAGGCGCTCGGGGGTCTGCTGCTCGGTTTGAAGGTCTTAAAGAGGCATATTTTTTATGTATGTGTAGAGGAACAACACCGGCGTTGTTTCAGCACCACAAACAGCAACCAGCCTCACGGAGGAGCCCCGCCTAAGTTACTGACGTCAAACAGACACATGAGATAAGGAGAGCATTCTGAATGGTTTTTACCGGGGGGCGCGAACGCATCACGTCAAAAGAAACCTCAGAATACGTTTTAAAAGAAAATATTAATAATTTTTAAAAACGGATGACTATACCTGCTACAGGCATGAGAATTGTGTTGTTGTTGAACAAAGACACGCACAATCAATATCTAAAAATATAACATGAACAAATTATGAAATCTAAAATAAATGTAGAACAGTTGTCTTTAAGTGTTTACCTCAAAAATACAAAAAAACAAAACAAAACCAAAAAACCTTAGAAAATTATTAAAATATTAATCATTTAGTTCATACAAGTATTCAAGTATTTTTACAGAATAGGATTGAATACCCTTCCTCTATAGGCTGTGGTAGTTATTTTACAGACTAATCTCATTTAATATTAGAAAGCAAACTAGATATAAAAACATACATTGAATCATTAATTTCTGAGAAAATGTAAATTAGGATTGCGGAGGAATATAAATATAAATACATAAATATTTCTGCTTACCTAATTTATTATTTTTGAGCATTGTCAAAGCAAAAAGCCACCAAAAAGACTTGAGTAATGTGTGCATGAGGAGACAAGTAAACAGAGAAAAGAAGCCAGTCAAAAGGAAATACAAAAGCTTTAATTTATATTGCATATTTAAAAAAAAAATCAGTTTAGGGAAACTGTAACATTATGTGCTTATTTTCTCTCAAGTTCATTAGATATTGTGACTTTTTGCTTCTAATTACAATACAAATGTGGGAAAAAAAACATTGACGAGAAAATAGCCTCCTGTTCACCATGGCAACAAATTGAAGTTATAAGTGCAGGATCTCGTTCAAAGTTTTCACTGAAGATTCATAGATGGCCCTACAGCAAGAAAAGGATTGAAATTAGTCATTGAGGAATTATAAGTAGAAAAAAATATTTTTTTCCTGTTTTTCACCTCTGGATTTCTCCACTGTCTTCATCAGAGATGGCATGTTTATGGATCTGCTGCTGGATGGAAACAGCTGCACTTTTCAGCCCAGCGTCAGAGCCTTTAGCTAAAGATGGACAAATACAACAGATTTTTTTTTAATTCTTTTTTTTTCTTTAACAGGAGCTTTATATTAAAAATAAATATTCTGGTGACACAACTCACCCCCCTTGATAACTACTAAGACATGCAGGACAGCAGCCAGTTCTGTGATGCTGCTTATGGCCTCAGAGTCCAAAGATGAGCTGACCTCTGTCAGAAAAGACCTAAGAGAAAAAAAGAAGCATCTCAGCTTCTATGAAATGTTTTTAATGAATGTTTTTAATAATATTAAGCCCATACTTTGTAATCTGGGGTGACTTTAGAATGACAGACAGCAACGTGCTGGACAAAGGAGGCATCTCATCTACTGACTGTGGGGCGATTACTTCCTCAGGATGAGCAATCTGACAAAAATACAAATATTGAAGCTTCAAAGAGCTTTTGCTCTCATTATTGCATCATCAATTGCACTTTTTATTTTAGCAGTCTTTTTTGTGTTATTGCAAACCTTTTGGAGTATGCGTCTTTTCTCCACAATGATGATTGCAAAGATTGTAGAGAGGACTCCGCTGAGAGGTTCTTCATCCCAGGTTTGTGCCACTTGGAGGAAGTCTCTCATACCAGTGACTGTTGACAGACACAGCTAAACCAGGAGACACAAAGAACAGATATCTCAAAGAAATTGAACGCTTTTTTAAAGTGAAAGGATATATTTATTTTGTCACAAAAGGCATGAAAAGTAAAAAGAACAACATGCCTGTTTTCCACCCTCTGGATCCTTGCGAAGCCTCTTTGCCAAAACCTCAATAATCTTCTGGAAAATATTGGCCACCACACTCAGAATGACAGCAGTTGCATCCTTCTTGTTATCCTGATTCTGGTTGTTGTCCTCAGGTACTTTGCTGTTTGCTACCTCCTTTAAAATCAGCAGCACAGCAGGGATGCAATGATAGCCTTCCTCTGTACATGGAAAAAGTTTTTATTATTATATTTTTTTACTTTTATTCGAGGAGAATGGTTGATCAGATTATCTTGGCAGGGTTCTGACCCTGAACTGGCGCTTTTAAAACTCTCACCTGAGAGGAGGATGACTGAGCACAGGTGGAGGATTTCACTGTAGAACTTCTCATCACCCAAGTCCACCAGAATAACATCACAACACACCGTTAAGAAGCTCTGGGGGAAAAAAGTGACAAGTTAGAAAGATATTTCATGTTCAAAAACCCATTTCAAGTCAGACTGAAGAAACATTGTGCTGAGAAATGGAGAATAATAAAAAATAAAGTGGATTTAGTATAAACGGGTGAGTTTTGTACATTGTGAGTGTGGAGTGAAGCAGAACAATCGATCAGGAGTCTAAATTCACTCAGCAGAACTGCAAGATGTGGAAAGAGGAGGTTAAAAAGACAAAAATTCTGTACAAAAACAGTTCTATCTCCGGGGAATATGTGCTGTTCTAAAAGGAAGGCAGAAATCCAAGTTGTGTGAACAAAACCATTTGATTGAATCTCTCTGCTGGGAAATCACATCACATGGCTTGACTATAATCTGCATAAATAACCTTGCTAAAATGCGACAGCATTTATCCGCATTTCCCTCTTTCTTTATGAAAAGAAAAAAAACCTGCAGCTGCACAGGCGTGTCCTCAGATTGCATAGGCTTCCGACTGTTGTAGACAGAGAGCGAACAGGCGTTTATTAAAGCGACAGGCCTCCTGCTGATGTGATTCTGAGGGTAAAGACACGGCTGCTCTTACGCACAAGATTTATTACTATGCAGTTATTTACTATGCAAGCTTAAACCACACCTCTGTGTGACACAAACACAGCTTCATCATCCCATTATGAGACATTTTCTCTGCTTGACAGACAAAACACTTGATTCTTGAAGAACAAGCTTCATTTTCTGAATAAATCTGGGGAAGATCGACACTAAAATCCTGCAAACTATTATTCAGCTTGCTGGGTCTGGGTTTTTAAAAAAGGAAAAAGATTTTACCTCAATTATTTGTGCAGCCAGCAGCTGTGGCTTGTCTGAATCCTCCTGGTCGCTGCCGGTTTGTTTAGTCAAAAAGGGCAGCACCTTGTCTGCTACCCAGGCTGCCACATGCTCCAGGGAGACCAGGTAGTCCCGGCCTTCTGTCAGCTAGGAAATAAACCGAAGCCTTGAGTTTATTTTCAACAGTAACTTTTCTTACAGCAAAGCAGAAGGAACAGGCTCCTAGCCAGGAAGAAACTGGCTGTTAAAGCAGTCAGCTGGTGAAATGTGTGAAGTAGAAACTGCTCCAGAAGGTGTTGAAGACAGGAAACGAGATAAAAATTATTATTATTTTTTTTTTTGGTGTATGTTTTTGTTATTTATAAATCAGCAGATTATCTTCTGCAAGCACAAGAGTTAAAGAGACTTTTTAGTATAAATTCTTCAAGATTTAGAAGCACAAACAGAAAATGTAAAAGCAGAAAGCGCTTTTTATCTTTTTGTTCACCAGTAAAAAAGTTTTTCTCTTTGGTCACTAAAATAAACAATTTGTTTTCAAATAAAGAAGTTGGCTTTGTAGAAATAAGCCCTAACTTTTCATTTAATTAATTTTTATGTAGATTATTGGAGAAATTTGTTTGTGTAACTAGGAGTGTAATGAATAATCAACTTTATAGATGAATCAATTTATATTCCTATAGTCTAACCACACCAGTCTGTCTGAAGAAAGTTGTTAATACCATCATAAAATCAAGTAAAAAAAAATGAAATAAATCAATTATAGTAAATATTGGAAAATACCATCTAGATTGAGGCATGGTAAGTTTATTTTACCATAACAAATAAACAACCAAGTGCCATCACAGAGGACTACACACGTAATAGCAGCAAAAAAAAACAGTACAATTCAATGTGTGGAAACACTTTGAATTTAACAAAGACATGTGACCATACTGTGTGGTATAATGTTCTGATAATGTTCCCTTTGTATTAGTTTGATTCGGAAAAACAACAGTGGGCTGAATTTTATGAAACTAATGGTTTTTATGAAACTATTTCATTTAGTAAATGAAGCTAAAATATGAATTTGCCAATAACTCTTGTTTGTTTGGACCCATATTCAATTTATACTTGACTATTTTGAAAGAAAAAAAAGGAATTAAAGTTAAAGTTTTGGTTAAAGATGTCCTGGATCGATTGTAGGTCAGTGAATTGAATCGAATCAGTGTTCAAAATGAACCAATATTGACTATTTATCGTATTGTCAACCATAAAATATGACTTAAATTGAGTTGTTATAATGAATTGTTGCACCACATCGTGTAACCTGTTTTTAAAACATCAATGATATTTAAAGCATTTTCAAAATTCTTGCTTTATAGCTTATAGTAAGCTGCAAATTATTTTTTAAAAATGTTGTTTCATGCCCAAGATAACATAGCCAGGATATCATTTGTTCTGCCAAAATGCTAATTATTTGATTGATTTCCTTGTTGAGAGATAAAAAAATCTCTGTCCCAAACCAAAATCAGACGGCTTCTTATAAGCGTAAGAAATTTAATGCCCCACTCCAATCTTCTATTGATGTGTTCTAAAAGTGTTCCCAGTGATCTTAATTATGGTGTTTTTACCCCAAAATGAAAACCTGTCATTTTCTAGAACATAGTTTCCAGTTGGCACAGAGCAACCCCACTCCCTCTTCCTCATCTGTGTTACTGAAGAATTCAGAGAAGGGATCATGTGGCCCGTCCAGCATATTTTCTACATCACAAATAAGCTCTTTTCCAAATGGCATTTCCCTTTTTGCCTTTTTTCCCTCATTGTCTGCTCCTGATTGACAACAATTTGAATAAAGAAATAGGCAGAAATGTAATTTTGAGCTTAGTTTTCTTTATGTATGTCCTCCATCATAAGAAAAATGCCACAAGAACAGGTTCATAACACCAAAAGCACAGGTTTCATTAGAATGGGCCTTTAAAGCAGTTTTGATGCAAAAGGATGTTTTCTTCTGAAAAACAGAAAGAGAAAATGGAAAGTTTTTGTCTTGAGCAGACATGAGATGACAGTCTGCATGCCGTTGTTCTCTCCTGCTGTTAATATGAAGGTTGACAGCCCTCTGTATCATTTCTCCTACTCACTGGAAACACCAAATTCTCTCTCTCCTGCTGTGTTTCATGAGTGCAAGATAAAAATAAAAGCAAGGGTCAGAGATTCAAGTCACGCTGGTAAATTTAGTCACACAGCTTTAAAAAAATTGTTAAAATATTTACATTCTGGAGCTTTGAGTGTGGTTTTGTCTACTTGAAAATATTTTTTAGCCAATATTTTCATTTTTACTGAGGTTAGTTCCCACCTGTATTTACCTTTTCAGTTAAATAAAAACAGTGGAAGGAAGGTCTAAAACATTGCATACGCATTATTAAGCTGGTGCTGATTAAAGACATAGATATAAAATAAAACAAATATTTTCAAACATACATTATGTTGTAAATGAGCACCAAGCCGACCGTGGAATATAAATGCTTTCATTGCCGTCTCCACGCTGGGACATTCCTGGATTTCTGTGGTGGAACTGAGGTGACTATACAACACTGACTGCATGGAGAAAACACAGGGATTAAGTTGACAATGCAAGAGGAAAAACAAAGCTAAACATTTAGATAACCCATTGCTGATACCTTCCAATTGCCTAGCACCATGTGGAGCTGCTTCAGAGGTTTTTCACCAAGAGCGAGGACTTTATCTCGTGTTGGCGTGTGGCTGAAAAGCTCCTCCAAGTATAATAGAGCCAGGTCCGGTTTGGCCTTCACACTTTCTTGAATACAAACCTTTCCGCGGGAAGTCTCCTTGCCCTGATGTTAGTAAGATTTTTTTTTAACCAAAAAGCTCTTTAGTCAAAGTCAAAGCTTCATGATGACTTCAGTGACTGACCGCTTGTTTGGGAAGAGATGCGCTAAGCCAGTCCGTAATCAGTTCAAGGATATCAGCAGCCTGTCCCCAGCTGCAGATACAGTCCAGCAGCTGGCTGTACTGTGCAACAGCAGTTTCTGAGTCCATCTTCCTGAGTCTTGACAGGACTCCACAGCTAGGATGAGAAAACAAGAGATGCAGAAGAAAAAGTCCCATTAGGTCTCTGAAATGTGTTCTCTGCATTTGAACCATTCCCTGGGGGAGTGGTGAGCTGCAGACACAGTTGCGCTCAGGAGACATTTGGTGGTTTAACCCTCAATCCAATCCCTTAATGTTGAGTGTCAAGCAGGGAGGCACTGGGTCCCAGTTTTTGGAGTCTTTGGTATGACTCGGCCTGGATTTGAACTCACGACCTTTCGACCAGGCCACTGAGATGAGTGAAGCCAATCATAGAAAAAGCTACCACAATTAATTCATCTGAGGCTTACCTAAATGTTGGAACTGCAGCTGGAGGCAGAAATGATGCCAGTTTTATCAGAGGAGCTGTGGCTCGCTCATCCTGAAAAACAGTAAAGTATGATCAACGATCACCTCATTTGAAAGTGAAAAAACAAAACACTACATATGAAATACCTCAAAGGCTTGGAAATACTTGGACATAGAATTCCCAAATTTGGCTGATGTGTACTTGTACGCCTCTTCATTGTGTTTCAGCGCCTTCTCAACGCTTCTCCAGAGGACGACCACAACTTCCAGTAGCCCTGCCACAAGAGCCATATCCTGACCTATATGAACAGGGGGAGCCTGCAAAATAAAAGCTTACTTTGGACTTTTACCATCACAAATACATATAAAAGACTGTGAAAATCTACACTCGATATTGAGGAGAGGAAAGCTTGGGCTATTTATTTTTGTTGACCGCAATTTTTTTTTGTTGCCATTTTAATGCCACTTTGTGGCAACTGTTTTCATTGCAGTTGCCTGTTACTCAAAATTTTTTTGTATTTTTCCCCCCATTTATGAAAAAGTAATACATATACAAAACAATGGAATGGACTGCTACATATTAAATAAAACTGAACCCATCGGGTCCTCAGGAGGTTTAAACAGTAAAGCTGCCTCCATAGACGTACATGAGCTTCGTTTAAATAACAGTAGCGCATTCTCAAGTCTTCGTGGACTTTGTAGACATTTAAAAAATCTGGTCACTAATAGAGATGAATTTACAATCATAGATAAATAAAACATTTAACTTACCGCAAATGTGTTGTGGTTGTGCTATGCCTCCTAGTTTAAATAAATAATATTTCTCCAGGTACATTTTATTTTTCTTACAACCTAATACTACAATACTTTCAAAAAGAGTTTCACCTGTCCAAGTCTACACAGATTTATAAGTGTAACACTTCTTTCTAAAAATACATCTGAGGTAAACAAAGTCATTGTGCAATTACAGAGTTTTTACAAGGCAACAGATAGGAAACAGAAAAGTCAATAGAAATTTGTGTATTTTATTTAACTGTCTCCAGATCTTACCATGCTGTTCTCTTTGTTGCTGTCATTGATGTCCATGTCACAGTTGATCTGAATGCAGCTGTTCAGAAAACGCCGAATGACCAGCATCAGCTTTACTGAGAAAAAGAAGCACCAGATGGAGAACGAACTTTAAATGAAAAACACCATCTATTCTGGAGGTCCTTACTTATGTTAGTGGGGGCTGTGTGTTTGTAAGCAAACTGGTAGAATTTCCTGGCAGCCATTGGGTTCATCTGGATGAGGGTGATGCACCTGCTGCACCACTCTTTTTCTGATTCGTTGACGGGGAAAAAGGACTTAAAGAGCAAGTCCACGATCCGTTTGGACACAGACTGAGAGTCTATGGCAAGGCGGGCCATCAGGTGGTCCATACTGCATACGTCCCAGAACTGGATACGTGGAAAGAGGTTTTTTCATGTTTTTCAGTCTCTAATCACAGTATTCTTTTATTTATTCACTGCAATGTAAAAATGGTAGTTTACAGGTAAAAGCAAAAAGACAGCAAAAACAGTACCTTGGCAGCACGGACAGCTTTAACCTTAATGAGCATGTCGAGGAAAGCTATGCGGACTTTTTCTGAGTTGTCATGGAGGCTGTACTTGGCAGTTGGCAGGAGTTTTTCCAGAAGGGGGTGACTAAGAGGATTGTCCAGCACTAAAGGTAGACACTGAGGAACAAACAAAACGTAACTATTACATCTTTATTTTATGGCATTTTTCACAAAAACTAAAACGCCTTAGGATTTTAATGTTGGTTAAACCACATGGGTTTATTAGGAATAAGCAAACAATGTTAGTAGTTATTGGTACACAGTGCAAAAATAAGAAATAGTAAGTTATTTATTATTAGTTTTTCCTAAATATTTTAATATTTACTCTGTATATTAAGAGGACAAAAAACCATCAGTCTATAATGATTAACAGCAATAAATCCACTGTTTCACCTCATTATTTTCTTATCAACACAGGTATTTTTGCTAAATATTCCTGAAATATTCCATATCACCAAGAAACTGCCTCTGTAAAAGTGGTGGCAGATTAGCCCTAATATTTGGGATTTAAACAAAGAAATTTGCATTGTGACTTCACATGGGCTGCCATAATTATTGTTTTTAAGACAACTTGTGAGGAGAACTAGTCGAGGGATGTTCTCTACCTTGAATACTGAGCAGCGGACATCCGGGGAGCTGCTGTCAGCGGCAAGCTCCATCACCAGCCTCTTCAAGAAATCTGTGATGATCGCTGGAGGGAGGAGCTCCCAGTACTTTGCCAGGATTTTACAGGCACCCAAAGTAGCGATTGAGCGCACGGTGGGGTGAGGATCATCAAGCAAACCCTGAGAAAGGATGCGCTTATTTAAATCTATTTTTTAACCTTCCTAAAATAATAAAAATGTCAAATATTCTAATTTTGATGTCTGACCATTGCAGTGTCCAGCTGGTTCTGAATGTTCATGTCTATGTTCTCTTTGCTTTCCTCGGGGTCATGGACCGGAAAAGCATCAGTAAAAAGAAACGTTGCATTCGCTCGCACCTCAAAATTGGCAGCCTAAACAAAACTAAAAACATTAGAACATTGCAAAATACAAGAACACCAGCATGAATGCAACATCAATGCATGTATACATTCAGAGCTTTCCAGAGTATTGGCTTGTAGAGGTCATGGAGCATCTTGTCCACATTGGGAGAGCGCTTCTTTGTGTGAAAATAGCTCACAATCTGAATATGGAAGCAGAACACCACAGTCAGCTTACAAACTATGCAAAGAGTTCTCAAAAAAACCAAACGTCGGCTTCTGCAGAATACCTCTCGAACTTTGCAATAAACAGGTGACGTTCTGTGCAGAAAGATGCCATTCTGCATTAAATCCTGTATGCATAAGCTTTCAATCTTCTCCAAGAAATCCCCACTTGCTTTTTTCCACGCTCTGAAGTAGATATCTGTGATATGAGTGGTCAAGCTCCTGAACACAATAAATACTAAGTAAATACCAAAGCATAAATCAGACCAGCCTTCACGAGAATCAAGCATTGGTCTTACTTGTTACAAAACTCCAGCTCATTTTTAATGGTGCCATGAATAGCCCAGATGAAGTTCAGGTTCCAGCTGAAAAGAAACACCAGGAATCGCTTTCCCTGTAACAAAGAACTCGTCATAAGTCTGACAGCTCATGGAGGAAGCTACAGCCACAATAATGACTAGCTGTGAATATCAAAAACAAAGTGACTAAACATCAGTGGACTCACATCATCGCTTCTAATGTAAGCAGGGCGCTGAAAGCACTGAAGCAACAAGTCTTTAATCTGCTTGTTGTCCTCTGACATGTAATCCAAACTCAGAAGCACATCGTGGAGGCTCCAGACTCTCCGAATTTCAATCCCCTGGCAAAAAAAAAAGAACAAAAATGATGAAGCAACCAAGTCCTCATGCTTGTATTTTTAAAACAACGCTTCTGTTTTGTCTTGGATCTCATATTCCAGAAGAGGCTGAACTTCCTGTGAGTTGATACTGACTGTTTTTTTTGCAGTTAAGCTCTTCTGCAGAGAGATGAGGAAAGCAGCGCGACCAAACTTTTCTTTGTCCTGCAGGCCCTTTTTCCACCATGCCTCAAACAGAGGCTGTATGTGGACCTGCAGAGAAACCCCAAACTCAGGAAGCAACTCCAGGAGTTCTGAGGAAAAGAACCCAAGCAGAACATTTTTACTGACTTAAGTGTTTTCAAGGACACAGTTTTTAGCCACTTTTGCTGTCAATTGGTGATCAGATTTTTTTAAGAGTTTTATCAAGAGTGGGTTGAAGGTCAAGGTTATATAGATGAGTGTCATCTGCTTTGAAACCTGTAAAGAAGCTAAAGGGCCAATGATGCTTTTAGCCCCAGATGAGTCACTATGACAACTATGCCATCTAGCTGCATGCTTGAAAACTAGCAAAATGGATGCCTTTAACAAATACTCAAATATTTCAAATTATAAAAATATTTAGATGAGATGCTTCTGAGTAAAAACACAAGAAATAAAAAGGGGGACAATGTATTTTTATAGGCTAAAATTTATAGTCCAGAAGGTGAAAGAGCATCAGGGAGAAGAGGATAACAATTCAGATACAAATCAGTTAAAAAGTTAATAATACAACAAGGTGTAAGTGCCAGAAAAATGACATTTGCTCTGCAATCAAGAAGAAAGAGGAACTGTTTATTTGTTCCATGTAACACAATCTGTTGGTTCATTTTTGTTAGCATATAGTGCTGATTTGAATACCCAATGTCTATGCAATAATCTGACAAAGAGATTAATAAAATAAACTTTAAAAGAAAATGGCTAAATAAAACAAAAAAGTTAGTAGTTTTATATTTTTAAAAAAATCTTACCATGAAGACTGTGAGCAGTTTTTAGCAGTTCTTTATAGGTGTCTCCGTCCTGTAAAGTCTTTACAGACACTGCAGCCACCAGTGTCACTGCATCCACAATAGAACTGGCGTGTTTCTGAAAGACAAGTTGTAGGACTGATGCATAAAAGTTTACGAGAAGGTCTTACACAGTTAAACGTCAACAGATTTTCAGAAGGAAAATTCCTGTCGCTCAATTTGATTCTGTATAAAAGATCACATGTAACAAACATGTTAAAGTTTCTTTTTAACAGCAATAAAATTAACTTTAAGCACAAAAATACTTTTGAGCTAAAATAAAATACTTTCTGATGGGTAAATTCCTGCAACTGTTGATGAGAATTCACCAGTACTGGAGCTGAGTCTTGCTCCATGTCCGGCTCCCCCAATTGCTGGGGAGGCAACTCCTTTAGTATGTTCTGAAGGCGAGACTCCAGCCTCCCCCACAAAACCTCTCTCTGGTTACTGGACATTTCCTGCACCACCTCCTCAACGTCAAAAGGCTCAGCTGTGTCTCTCTGCTCAGAATTGGAAAGAACGGCCCAGGTTATATTTGACAATTATTTCATATCCGCAATTTTTTTGTAGCAAGAAATAAACACAGTCAGAAAGCTGTACTCAATGGGATGACATTATCCTCCAATACCATTAAAATCTAGCAAAAAAAAAAAGAAAAGAAACTTGTTTAATATCCTTTTACTCAAAACCAAAAATCTGGATACATTTTATTTAAAAACAACTGTCTCAAACAGATATAATGAAAAGTAAAACCTTTGTCACACAAAAGCAAACTATATGCCAGGTATTTGAATTCAATACATGTGGATATTATTATTATTATACTTAAATAAAATATTTTTGTATTTAATTGGCTATTTTGGATTTTTGTAACAAATATTATTTTTTATATAAACACAAATACAGTCATAGCTCAACCTGTGATTTTAAAACTGAAAAGAAACAAAGTAAACGTTTCTGGTGTCATAGCTTGTTTATTCGACTTAAGTTAAAATTCAAGACTTAAAAGTCCAATTAAAATTCTAACTAGTAATTAAGCAAATATATATATATTGTAAATAACTAATGTAATCACATTAGAGAGAAACCAAAACCAGTACCTTTTTTCCGTCCATGTACCTTTAGGGGCTCCGTAGAAACCAAAAGCATCACAACAAAATTCTCATTCATAACATTACGTGAAGACGTTATACTTCTGTTTACTTACGTGGAGCTTAATAAAGTGAAGGAAGTCGTCCACATTTTCTTTGCCAGCAGCTTCTAAAAACGCCTCTCGTTTAGACATGATTGATCCCGAAAAGAAGATTTCTAGTGAAACAAAACACTGTTAACGGTAGTTTTAGCGGCTCTAATAGTAAACATAGATCAAAAACAAATATGGCCGTCTGCTTTTCTGTAGTATTTACTAAATTAGTTATGAACGAAAACCTTTCTACATCTTGAAATGTGTTCAATGTTTTGTCTAAATTCATAAACATATAAATGTTAGTAGATTTATTTTCTCTTATTACCTTTTTATAATTGGCTTTGAGTGTCGACAACCGAGAAGTGACAGCCGACCATTACGGCAGCAAACCCCGCGCAAATTTGGATTCGTCCTTCTTCTTCTGATGATGTTTAATGGGGATGGGCAAGCAACAGATTGGTACATTACCGCCACCACCTGGTCTGGAGCGTGGATCAGAGAAACCATACTGTCTCATAATCTGATGTTGTACATCAGTAAATTCTACCTTCTAACTTTCTCAAAAACAAAACTACAAGTATCATAAGCGGCACAACTTCACAAAAGGCTGTGCAAATTCATGTGTATCTTGAGTCTATTATGGTCTATTAAAACGTACCTCCTCTATTATGCATTACACACTGCACGATCACGTTCGACAGTTTCATCTACACCACAATAGTCACATTTCTCATTTGCGTGTTTTTCGATCACGAAGAGCTGCTTGTTTTGAGATGTATGGCCAAATTCGAGAATGGATTTTTATCTTATCTTCCCAACTGTTCCTCCCTAGTCTATATACCACGTAAGCCGCTGTCTTTTGCAGCCTCCCGGTCATTTTCCTCCTCCCATCGTTTCTGCCATATTTGATTCGCAGTCTCTTTGATAAAACCTTTCAACTCAGCTCTGCTAAGTGTCACGTTTACATCAATAATAATTTGAAGCCAAATTTGGATTCGTTATGACATATTATGTCATATAAATCCATAGGCCGGGAATATGGGAACCTGCAATTATCTCTAAAGCCACACGATGGCGACAAACTGCTACAGATGTGTGGATTCTCTTCGATTTGAACAAAATACTGCATTGTTTTTAAGACAATCCTTTCTTCTTCTTCTTCTTCTTTTTAGGAAATTCGACATAACCTTTTGTTTTATCTTTGTGTGTGTGTGGGGGTGTGTGTGTGTGTGTGCGTGTGTGTGTGTGTGTGTGTAATCACAGCAGGCTTCGCAAGAGTAAACGATTTATTCAAAAGCCAAAGGGCATTATATCATTTAAAATGATAACATTAACAAAAGCAAAAAAAGGGAAAAAAAACGGTGGATTTTTAAGGCACGGGATAGATAACAAGAAATGTATTCAAAAATTTCAAACAGTTATAACAACATAGCAAAACAGATACAGGCAAAGACAGTTGCATTCTCAGCTTTCTCAAAAATTTTGTTGTCACTGACTTTCTCCAACCGGCACAATCTTTGAGCAAGCAAACCCTTTTTGCAGCGTTTGTAATGTACAACATTTGTTCATAGCCCTAAAACCTTTTTTCCACCAATATTGCACAAATCTCCTGAAATATACAGAACAAACAATGTATCATTTGCATACAGTTTGTGCATCCAATGTTTTAAATCTAGCAAGACCAAGGAGAAGTAAACAAAACAACATTGACTGACAACAGCAAACAAAGACTGCTACTTCAGCCTTCCTTTCTGTTCCTTTGGTTAGATTTCATAACATAACTAATTTTGTTTGACACATTTTGCGAAACAGGGCAAAAATAAATAAGAATTTCAGCAGATTTTCCTTAAAAAATCAATTTGTTTAGGAAATGTAATGCCACTAAAACCCATATAAAATTCTTGTTATTGTGTATCTAATACACGTTTCATTAATTAAATCACTGAAAACAGAAAGAGAAGACAGGTAGTGGATAAAATATTTTCCAATCATGACAAAAAGAAATAAGGTTAACTGAAAATATCTTAAAAATTGCCTTACATGCTGAAATTATTCCAGTTAACTTCATAAAAACATATATAAACACAACTGCAAGACCTATTTCCTGTCATTTCATGGTATTTTACATCCGACAGGAAATTTCCTTATGAAAGGACAGGCTCTTGGCTGCTTCTTCTGAGTTCAGACGACAAACCGTCTTCACTGAGGTTATACCTGCAATAACAAACAACAGTGAAGCAAAAAGCAATATAATCAACTTTCACAAGTGTGCCAGGAGAGCAGCTTACCACTGAGTGCATCCTTTTAGTATGTCGTCCCCACTTAAATCGACCAACACCTAAAATTTGGGGTGAAAATGAGGAAAAAATGTATTTTTTGATGATGAAATTGTGGAGCTAGCAGAAACACGAGGGAAACCAAATCAACACAACAAAAAACATTTTACAAAGCATCAGATATTTTTTTACGTTTTTTTTTTTTTTTTTTTTACATTTTTAAGACCATGTCATTTGAATTTGCATTTTTCTATTTTTCATTTGGGTAGACATCCTTTAATTTTGTTGTCTTCCCATCTTCTTTTCTTCCTTCCCGTTAAGTCAAAGTATGGTTTTATAATCTTAAATGTCAAAAATAGATAAAACTTTACAAACAATTCATTAATTTTCTTTCCTGTTGGAGGGTCTTTGTCAGGTTTCCAGTTTTCCTGTTTGTGTTTGTGTGTTTGACTGTGTCAGTTTATCTGTGTTTTGACACATTGCTGAATTAGTACTTTATCAGTTTCTTTTTATCTTATACCTACATTTTTTTTACTTTAGGTTAGTGGACTGTTTATAAACCAGATTTCAGATTTCATATAGAAATCTTTTTAAAAATGTTCTATTTTACAGAAAATTCTTCATACTGAAAGGTTTTTGATCTCCATATTTCAAATTTTTTTATGTAAATCCTAAATGTATTGATCTTTGATCTTAAAACTTGTGTTGTTTCAAATACAGTGTTGTTACCCCCTCTTTGAGCATTTTTTTGTGTTGTTTATTTTCTTTAATGTTATAAAATCTGAATAAGAAAAATAAACATGTTTAAGCTTACCTTTCCCAAAAGGCCTTTGTGTTTGGACAGTATGCTCCCTCCGTTCTTAACCGCTACATCTAGAGTTCTCCTGTGGAGCTCCACCATAGAAACGCTGAATTCAAACCTAAGAAAACAATGTTTACCAGAGCAAGGACATTATTTTTCTAAAGAATAAATACAAGCATATATGACTTCATTTCAATTTGGAACAATAGAAAGTGTGAGTTTGTATGGACGGTGCAACCCACGTTTGATCGTAAACAGGGTTCAGAGTCTTCTTCATGGTGCTCGTCCTTCTCCTCCCCGTCCGGCTCTTGTCAGGCAGCAGATACAAACGTATGAAGGGATCAGAGCCATCTTTGGTGAAGGCTATCAAGTTACTAAGGAAACACAGGACAATGGTGTTTAAATGCAGTGTTACACGAATAACGGTTCCTGTAGAGTCTGATAAAACACACAATAAATTAGGATTTTCTGGAAAACTTGAAGTTTTTGACTAAATTCCAAGATTCAAAAACAAATAAAAGAAACTTTTATTTATTATCTCGACCGTTAACAAACAGAAAAATGAAAAAGTTATCAGATTTAGAGCATTGTTCCAGTTTGGATCGCACCGGCAGGCGTGCACCACCACAATCAGCTTGTTCCTTTGAGAGCTGTGCCGAACGGTCAGCTGAACCTCACCCAGGGGGAACTGGCCTGGAGATGAGCCACTGCAAAGATCCCACAGTGAGTTACTTTCACTCTGCAGTGGGACGTTACATGACCAAAGCAGACTGAACATGCAAGGAGGTCAACATTTAAAATCAAAATATTTCTGGCATTTACTTCTGGAGTTGCCGAAGTCTTCGCTGAAGCTCCAGGGTGGCGATAGGTAGCGAGATGTCAGAGGCCAGGCTGGGGGTGGACTCCTTGTGAGGCAGGTGCTTTTGGGAACCAGAAATACAGGTGCTTAGGTTTGAGGTGCTGCAGCAGGGGCTGGCTGAGTAAGGCTCGCCGTCCTCGTGGTGGAGTGTGAAAGTGGAGCTCTTTGTGGGATGCTGAGGCATCGTTGGGAGCAGAGAGTCTGAGACTGATGGTCTCAGGGAGGGGGCTGTGACGGGCTGAGGGATACTCGATTTCCTGACTTGCACCGACGAGGGAAGGTCTGAGAACACGTTCTTCTCCAGAGATAGAATCTAAAGAAGACAGCATTAGAATTAAAGGTGGTATTTTAATAAATAAGGTATGTCATTTTATTAGGTTTGGAGGCTTTCCAAACTAAACATGCTATTTATGTTCAAATACCGTTATTAAAGACCCATTTGGATGAAAATTGTGTATTTGGTGATTTTAACATGTTTTTGTGGCAGTTTTCTGATAATAGAAGACATAAATTCAGAAAATCAAGCTCAAAGTTGCATTTCTGAGGACGTCTTTATTCAAATTGTTGTGAATAATGAAAAATACCATTAGAAAAAAAGCTTATTTGTGACAGAAATTAAGGCGGGTGGGCCACAAGCTCCCTGCTCTGCTCCATTCTGATGCATCCACCTGTTGACAACAACTAGTACAACCGTCTTTATTTTCCTTGTCCGAGCTGACATCTGGCTCAAAACTGTATGGCTGCATATCTCCGATATTGCTCATCATTTTTGTTGTATCGGTTAATATTAAGTTTTTAAGTAAGCTAGTGGGAGAGCGTGTAAACAGAGAGCTCTCAATTATGGAAAGAGCAAGTGGGGCTTGGTTGCTCCACCCCAACAGTCTCGACTTAGAGGTACATTTCTGATGAAATACTGCTGCTCTGCAGAAACTATGTCCTATAAAATGGCACAGTTTTTTGATTTAGGCTAAAAGTTGCATAATCATAATTAAAATCTCCCTGATATTAAAAAGCAAATTGAGATTTACAGGATTTTTTAGATTTTTTGTTGAATTTGTTCCTTATCAGGAATACTATTTTAGGGCTGGACAGTGTTTGGTCACTGCATTTACTGCTTTAAGAGATTAGCAGGAAATCAATTTTAGGAAATGCATCAATCTTTGTGCCACGAAGGCCAATGCAATTTACAATCAAGTGTGTTTAGGCTTTAACAGATCAAATATATCTTCAGCAATAGAAAAAAAGTGTATTTTCTCACAGTAATATATGACACTTAGCAGCTTTAAGAAGCTCACTTTTTTTGTTTTTTCCAAACAAGCATAACAAGCAAAACAAGCATCTTTGCATCTTCAAATGCTTTTTTTATTGAGCATTGAACTTACAGATGTATAAGAAGTTGTCAATCTAAGCCAAATGTTAGGCTTAAGTGCTACAAGCAATGAAGGAACTTTAAAAAAATGCTTGCAAGGGCCTTGAACAGCTCTCAAGTACCACTCTCAGCTTAAGCAACTCTAAGTGCAGCAACAATCATTAGTAAGTCATGTTTGAAATTAGATCTGATCTTCATTTTAGAATCAGAATTTACTTATTCTGTAAAAAAAACTACTTGAGGAGCCGCACATGAAGTGTGAAAGTATTTGAGCCAATTATTGAGAACAGCTCAGACTGAGTTCATCCTTAAAGCTCATAGAAAAGAATGCCAGTATAAATCTGCACGTTTATGGCATCTTATATGACTGAAAGGAGAAGCTTGTGCATCGATGATGCACATAAACAGGAAGCTATATAGTTCGTTTTTACCCTTAGAGCCATCTTGAGTTTGACGGTGGAGCTGGGCCCAGAGTTCTTGAGAGGAAAGCACTGAGTCAGCGTCATGTCTTCCTCCGACAGCAGCGAGCTCAAAGGCACGGTCAAGTTTCCAAGAGTGCATTTATGCTTTCCATCTTTTACCTGTATGGAAACAAGAGAAAATCAGTTTCCACCCCTGTTGGATACTTTTGAATAAATCTACTTTAACTAAGCTGAGCTAGAACTGTGTAAAAACCTGATGTTACCTCTACTTCCAGCTCCTGCCTTTTGGGATTGTGGACGAGGAACGAGAAACAATCTTCCCACAGGGGCTCCTTGGTTTTGTAGCGAACCTTTATGAACAAAATTTGTTACAATCATTATAGCTTTTTTAGTTCCATCTCTCAGTAGTTTGATGTAGCAAACAACCAACATTTTTATCAAATCAAAGACAAAAGATGATGAAAAGTTTTGAAGGTTTCTCAGGAGAGCAGCTTTTCTGCAGCTTTGATTATGAAAGTAAGAAAAGAAAACTATGTTCTTTCAACAAAAATTGAACAGTTTTGTTTTTATCTTCACCACAACAATATAATTGAGGACATGTCTGACTTTTTGCAGCAGAATTTTACCAGTCTGGGGGTGATGTTGTCTTGCTTTGCTCCCGTCTGCAGTGAGTTATCGTTTTTAATATGTTGGGGAATGGATCTGTGCTTTCCACTCTCTTAAAGCTCTGCTATGTTTTGGTAAACAGACAGACATACTCTCTCAGATGACACCAAAACATAAATATATAATGCTGTGTCATTAAATGACAGGCCTTTGTTTGTCTAAGTGCCAAAAAATGGATGATGATGCAAAAAGATAAAGCTGTTGCACAGATAAATAAATGCAACAAAAAAATAAACAGATAAAAGGTTAATTTAACTTCACAAAAAACAGGGAATAAAGACCCTCTCCAGTTATCCTGATCTGTGTAAAAGTGCTCCCAGTGATCTTTGAAGAATGAGTATGCCGTATTTAGCTAAAAAAAAAGTGTCGTTTTCTAGGACATATTTTCTGCAGAGCAGCAGTAGTTCTTGACAAACTTGCTGTCATGTTGTCATTCATGACTGTGGCTTCTTCACCTCTTTCCAGTTTGATATCAATAAGTGTGTCTGCACTAATCTTGACAGGTGAAATATTTCATGCAGACCACATTTCATTAAAACAATGATCAACAATGAGTCGTCTAATGAAGCTGTATCCATTTATTGACTTCTGCTGTTATGAATTGCAAAAGTAAATTTCCCATGAGGCATATCTGAGGGACAAACTTCATAACTTCAAAAGTCAGTTAGCAGTTATTGAGTCTTATGCAGCCTATCATTTGTTTTCTGTCATGATTTGGGATACTGTGTTGTGCCATAGAAAAAAAATGGGTGAAGATTTAGTTGCACAGAAGCTGTCAAATGCTTTAATAATAGTTTTTTTTTGTTTAAAAAGTAATAAACTAAAAAAGAAACGAGTACAAGCCAAAAAAACACTTACCTTACTCTCAATTGTTTTGTGCCCAACTGTGAACTGGACATAAGGACTGGGTTCCCAGATGTTCTTCTTGGCCGACTACGAGATATTCAGAAATAGAAGTGTGAAGGGATCTCACTCACTGTGACACACAGTTCAATAACAGTCACTCAACACACTTTTGACGACTCTATTAGGCACAAATCGTTGAAAGAGTTTGTCACTCAAAGACAAGACAAGATCATTGTATGTTCAGACGAGTGGGGCTGCAGGCGTAGAGAAGACCACTCCCACCTCTGATGGCTACATTTGGCATGCTGAAATTCTGATGGTTAGGAATAATAACATAACTTGCAAACTATAAGATCCTCGAATCATTTTTAATGATCTTTTGAACAATGAACAATTAACAAATATAATTATGCTTGACTGGTGTTCATATAAATCAGTACATAACTTTTTCATGTCAAAATGTATATCAAAATATTTTGACTTTAAACTTCTAAAGGGATAATACATATTAAAGAAGATTGCATCCTTTGTTAAGGGGTTGCTTATCAGACTGTTAAAAATATATTCAGATTTAAAAAAAAAAAGTATACAGGTACTTAAACTTACATTTTTCCGACTATTTAGGTAAAAAGTGAAAGGGACCCACTATGATTTCTGACGAAAGCTATAAATTAAAAAAAAAAAAACACATCAAAACTATGGGAAATAGCAGATAATGCATTGAGTCCATTTTTTTATTTATAATTCCAAATCAAGAAGGAAATCTTTGGCATTTAAAGTTTATCACTCAAACTTGGTTCTATAAGTTAATTTTCAAAATTTCCAGCACTTTGCAATTTTTAACTATATAAAACAGTCATGTTTCTTATAGATCTTTGTTACGTCACAGCTGCTCAGCTGCTCAGGTGAATACAATGCATTTCTTTTTTGTTTCTGTTTAAAGCAGACATGTCACTCCATCATTTCCAACAAAACCAAAAAAGAAACTGAAAGATCTTTTTTATTTCCTTCCATTTGCTAGATTATACACTTGTTTTTAAATTCATCATTTGATGGTGTCATAAATTACAATCAAATGAATAAACATTTTTTTTTTTTATAATTATTCTTTTGCTTTAAAGTTTACTGACAAGAAGATCCTGGACCTTGAATCCATCCTTTGTTTGGGTACCACATAACAGAAGTATGGCTAAACATAGCACTATTCAAATAACTCAAATTCAAATCTATATTTCAATACTAGGTTGTACTACTTGATGGCTGAGTAAAATATTAAGGTTTCAGATTCAGTACTAGCCTGAAGCTGGTGCATGAAATGTATTCAAGTGTCTGCAGGGAATCCTGTTGGACTTTCCAGGTGAAAAAAAAAGGCAAAATCTACAAATTTGCTCTGGCAGGATTTCACTCTTTGTGAAAGAGAAGCTGGTCTTTTCCATGAAAAACAAGGAAAGGTACAGCTTCTTGTTAGGAGTGAGGGGATTATTTATTATTAAAAAATCTTTTTAAACAATAGGTTAATTAAACCTAATTAGGTCAGAAAAAGACTGATGTATTGTGATGTCAAAAGATACATAAAATAATTATATATTTTATTTTTTAGATATCTGTACATGATTACAGACATTTTTTAAATGAATAGCAACAGGTGCAGAATGAAACTGCTTTAAGTATCAGAAACTTAACTGTGTAAGGAAAGAATCTAAACATCTGATGCACTATACAGATAAAGTCTGTCAAATCTGATGACGTAAGACTGATGATGCAATGTGTCTGTTTTCTTCTCACACAAACAAAAGTATGTGTATAGTCTTAGGAGTGCCACTCCCTCATTCTACGAATTATCAAAACAACGGAAGACACGATTTCTTGGAAATGTGTCTGCTGGAAAGTGGAAAAAGCCTCTTGTTATAAGACAAAAAAATTAGGAAAAAAATTATGTAATCAACAAATTATGTAATTTTTTTGTGCAGTGACTGGTGAACATATTAATTATAACTGCAATAGGGGAATTGTCAACATCTGTGTGTTGCAAAAATTTCCTTTCAGTTTACACAAAACAAAGTTTAAAAGTAAGGTTGCTTCCCTTTCCCAGAGGCAGAAATGCAGGCTTGACTGGTGTGCTGATGCTAAGTTAATTTACATTTGCCAAGGAGTGAATGTGTGGGAGCTAAAAGACAAGAGGAGAGGAGTAAAGTTAAAACTGTGGACATTAGGAACATCCAGCCTTTTTTTCAACTTTTTCTAGCACATTCATTTATCTACATATCAATGAAACAGCAATGGATCCTTAAAATTAAAATTAGATAAAGGCTTAGAGATAAAAAGTAGAGGCCCTAGGATCGAGCCCTGTGGAAAGGGCTCAAGGAAAAGAAGCAACTGTCTAGTTATACATGAAAACCAAAATCGGTTCACAAACTTTTGAAACTGAGAAGTGAAATGATCCGTGAAGGGCTTGAGCAAACAACAATCAGTGAGAAATTTAAAGAGACAGTTTTGCCTCATAAAAACATTTCCAAAAGTAATATCAAACTTCTGCATGCATGGGGCACGGGCTGTGAAAACAATACATCACTCAAGAGAAAAAGAGTGCACAGAAACAATCAAGGCATAACACACCTTCATGCACATTTCACATGTCCAATAATCAGTACAAAAACTTGACACTGGATGGTGCACTGGAGAGCCAGCACAGGTGAGACACAGGGCTGTGATCTGTGCATGCAGATCAATTTCTCACGTTACCTTCAAGGCCTTAAAGACTGAGACTTGCTTCAGCCCATCATAGCTGAAATCTGACAAGTTGCTCTTTAAGCCACAAGAGAAGTGGGGAAGAGAAACACATCCATAGTTAGTTGGAGTGGGTTAGCAAGGTTAAAGAGAAAAACCCAGAAAAAATGCAAAAAGCTGGACGTAAAAGTGAATAGAGAGCCACAGCTGACTATTACCGTGCAAGGATGATTGTAGTTAGTCCCTTGAGACATCATTAAACTTTCCAGTATAACTCCACACTGACTTTAACAGCTAGGAAAGCTCTGCACGTCTTACACAAAATCTATAAAATCCACTCATGTATTAAGAACTTATTTAAAAAATATTGCTGCTTCCATGGCTGCATTCTGTGTTTTTAAAGAGTCATGTTAGCTCATTAATGAGATCTTTGAATGCTGCTGTTAATTTTCAGCCCACATCACTGCACGCTGCTGATGCTAATAGATGCAGAAACACTTGTGGACTCACAAATACAGTTCTACACTCAGACGTATTGTCCTCATAAAAGACAAGGCCAGACGCTCTCCTCTCACTCAAGTTTCCACAGCCGAAGCTGCCTGAGAAGACGCACTTCATTGAAGATAAAAGAGAAAGGGGGAGAGGTTTCTATGAATAATAAACTTTTTTGAAAAAAGAGTAATAACAAGTGAACAACTTAGGAGTTCTTACACCAAAAAGTAGAAAAAAAGCAACTGTTTTCTATAAAATACAAAAACTATAAAAGAAAATCTTGCATTTTATGAATCGTTTCTTTAATTTTCTAAACCCAGGCCTAGTTTCTGGCCACTAATAGACAGAAATGTTTAGAAAAAAGAAGTAATTTGACATTTTTCTAAAACAATTGAGGCCTGCTTCAAATCAAAGACTGTCATCCTCTATTTAAACAGGAGGTCACAGCTAAAAGCAGTCTGACCCAGTTGTTATTCCTGCAAGATAATTATGCAACAGTTATATTAAGAGCCGGTGATCCCCGGAAGAATCATTTTTGTTCAATCAAATTTTTCATTTAATTGGTTCAGTAAAAATTAAATTATTTAAATTAAAAAACATCAGAACATACTGGCAGGTTCTTGGCTGAGTCCAGATACACCACCAGCAGAGCTGACGACAGTCCCTCATTGGCCAAAGTCCGGTCTGCACGCACGCTTCGCAGCACCTGATTAATAGTAGCAGATGCATTATCACTGGAGCAATGATTCCTGTGATACATCATATTTTCTTTTTTCTACCTGGTCCAGCTTTTCAGGAGAGGAGAACAGTGACAGCCACTCCAGTTTTAAGTGAAGTTTCCCTGTAGGGGCTTCTTCTAATTCAAACCACTGCAGTGAAGATATGAAAAACTGTCATGTGTTGTGAACAGTCTATTTCCAAAATCTAGACACAAATGAACCTTGTCTTGAGAGCATTTATTCTTCCTGCAATAGAAAAATGCTTTTTTTTTTAAATTTTGTTCAAAACTCTGCTTGGAAAGTCAGAGATACAGCACCAAAAATATGTCTTCTAGCACTTCTCCTTACTGCAACTCAGCGTAACTTAGTGTCAAGGGAAGGACAGATGCAGTGACTAAAATGCAAGACCAGCGTCCACATCTGTGAGCATTTAGCTGCTGGAATTGGCCGTTTTTTGGATGTTTTGCCAAACAGTTTAATTTCTCACTATCCCCTCAAACCAATAATTTCAGTCCAACATTTAACCCGTACTTACAAACGTGTAATAAACACGTAAAAAAATGTGTTACCTCATCAACCCTCTGCTGTTTGAGCAGCTCGGCTAAATCGATCATCAGGCTACAAAAAAAAAAAGGCAGAGAATTAGAGCAATTAAGTAAACAAGCAGTAAGTGGAACAGTCAGACTTTTTAGACACAGCAGAGGGACTTGTACTTGACAGTGATTTGCTGCTGTGTATTGCATTATGTTATTGCCTTGGGCTAAAAATCTGCAACATTAACAGGGTTAATAGCCTTCCAAAAATGTGGTACTGCTCCTCATGCAGCTCTTAACTGATTACAGATTCTTTTCCGTCAATCACACTGCTGAGGTGCAACAGAACACAATTTTCCTGGAAGAGGTGATAAGATCCCTGCAGGCCAGGAAATAAGAGAAACTCACCTCCCCAGGAAATCATCTTTGTCTGGATCTTCGTCAAACAGCTCGATTTCAAGGTGTTCGCCTGAGTGTTCATACACCAGAGCCTAATGAACACAAGAACACAACGAAAAATACATGTTTGGATATGCATAAGCATATTTGGAAATATCCAAAAGCTTAAGAGCTCTCATACACACTCAGATTAAACAAGGAACTCAATTTTAAAAAAAGCTAAAGAAAAATATTTTGAGACAAACATACCCCCCCTTTTTTACTGAAAAAAGTGAATTGAGCAGTGCTTGCTCAGTCATGATAGAAAACCCAAACTCATCACCTCATAGACTTCGTTCCACTTAGGATTGAGAGTTTGTTTAACAGTCTTGCTCTGAAACAGCTGGTTGCCGATCTGTAGGACGCCATAGGGGTCAGATTTTCCCATGATCAGTCCTCCCAGAAATTTATCTTTCCCTTCCAGATCCTGAGCCTCTAGGAAGTGAATCCTCAGGACTCCCTAAAGAAGCATGCAAAACAGAGGATGAACTTTGACATAGCTCACACTTATAATGCAGTCAGATGGAACAATCCAACCTTTTTTTTCTGAAAGTCCCACTCCGATCATACTTTGATCTTTTTTCAAAGTGTTCTCCGTTGTTTTGAAATTATGATTTTGCTGTTTTTAGCCAAAATAAAAGCATCCTGTCTCGTTTTCTAGGACATAGTTTCTGTGGCAGTAGTTCATTAGTAATTTGCATCTGAGGTGTGGGCGGAATTCTTGGCACAGAGTAAGCCTTCCCCCATTTCCCATCATCCATTGTTTCACACGATCTCCTTCTAGTCTCTTTACAACCCAAACATAACATTATCGGCGATATAAACTCATACAGTTTTGAGCCAGATACGCGATCAGACAAGGAAAACTAAGACAAGCATGGATCTATTTGTTTACAAGTGGATGTATTGGAATGGAGCAGAGAGGGGAGCTTGTGGCTTACCGATTTTAGCACCGACATTACTGCTACAAGGTTTTTCAAACAGCCTTTTTTCGTCTATTCTTGATTCACTTTGATTTTGATAAAGAAATATTCAGAGATGCAATTTTAAGCTTGTTTTCTTTATTTAGGCCCTCCATCATGAGAAAAATACCACTAGAACATGTTAAAAACACCAAAAACGCAAACAGTGATTGAAATGATTTTCTGATGTTAGTGGTAAATAACTTTCAGCATAAAACTTTTTTTTAATAAAAATTTTTGTCTGGCATAAATTGGTATACATTTAAAGGTCCCTGATATGTATAAATAGAGTCAAATGAATCCGATTCAACAATTTTTATTTGAGTTCATTTTGAGTTTTAACCTTTAGTAATGTCTTTATGCTAATTTACAATTTGCTCCAGTAGTCTACCTTTCACACTTCGTTTTTGTTACAATACTTAATATCCATCTTTTTTGTACAACCCCAGCTTCTTTTTTTACTGATATTTTTTCAGTATATTTCACAATAATTCCATAGTAACCCTGAAACTATACAAATATCCCAATTCTGCGTAGTAAATGTTGTCTTTTACTTTACTGTGAAAGTCAAAAAAATAAATACAACAGCTTTTATTTTTTTATACCAAAGATTTAAAGTGTATAGCTAAGAGAACATTGTATGAAACCAAAAGAAAAGGTAAAGACATGATCAAAACAATGGGAAAATAAAAAAATAAATAAATAAATAAGTGAACCTCCACTACACAAAATGTTCCAAAAATGTATTCCAAGGGGTATCACATTTATGTGTCTTTTATTTGTTTCTAAACCTAAAATGTCAAGGCTAATAACTTTTTAAAAAATACCTTATGTCAATTTAGAATGAAAACTATACTAGTGGTGGGTCAGTGTCATTCCTATGTCATTGTTAAGGCAAAAACTTTCACAATGCACTTCAAAACATAAGTGATGATGAAAACTCTCTCTTTTAATATATATAAATTAGAACAGCCCCTTTAGTTGGTCAAAATGCCATTTTTATGGCATTTATTTTATTGTTGCCATGGATATAAGTTTAAGTGATATGTCCTTGACTCATGTTTCTTTAATCATTTTTTTATGCTGTAGTGCCTTCTTTTATAAAGTTTCAGCACAGGGACAAGGAGCATTTTTTTTACTTTTTTCAAGGATGAAAGAAAGTACACCTCAACATGCCACCCCAGGAGATTTTAACACTATAAGGGGCTTTGATGTTGTAACCATGTGTTCCCCCGGCTGTTTCAGAAAGCAGAGGCACAGAACAGCAGGTCATTTTTCCACTGAAAACATTCAATACTGCATTTGCACCTTTGGCACCGGAAAGCGAAGCTTGGCCAGTTCCATTTCGCTGACCAGTGGGACGGTAACGCGGTTGGGTAAAACCAGGTAGCTGCATATTATGTCTTGAATTAGGCTGTCAGAGAAGCCACTGCAAAAACAAGAGAGAGTGTTAGTAGAACAGAAGCAGACAAGGATGAATGGAAGCAATTAATTATTTATAAGACTGTAAAAAGTTCACATTTATGTTATAAATAGCATCTTGTACTTTCCACACAGTAAAGCAGAAAAAACTGTTACAGTGAGTAGGATGTTGCTGTTTGTCTGATCCACTAATTATTCAGCAATAAGACTGCAACAGTGCAAAAAAATAATGTGAGTACCCCTGAATACATTAAGCTGCTAAATGGCTGCACTGGAAAATTGCAATTGGTGTTTAGAAAATTGAATTATAATGGAAATTAATCACTGTTTGCTTTATCTCCATCTGCCCATTTAAGACAGATGGGTGTTATTGCAGCACAAGAAGCCATTAATCATGACATGTCAGAGATGCTGTCTCATCTTTAAAGGAAGTTTGCACCAGCAGAAAACAACCAATTACTGGTAAGCATAACCAACAACTAAACAGGTCACATGTTGTCTAAAAAAAAAAAAACTTACACACATGGAAGATTTCAATAGGAGCTTTTTATAGTGACATGCTTTGATTAAATGAATGCTAAAATATTTTTCTATCGATGTCTTGCGGGAAAAATCCATTAGATCACTAAAACTTGTGCGAAAAAATAATAGTTACACTATCACAAACTGGAATCTGCAAACATTTGCTTTTAGTCTGTCTTCTGGTCAGAAAAACAAAAATCCCATGAAAGAAAAATCATACCACCTCTCTACAAGGCAAAAAACAATAAAAGTCTCTTTCAAATATTGCAAAATATATTACTTACAGGTAAACGTAATTGGGATTATGTAGAGACTTCTCCATAGCAAGTTACAAATATGAGTATCGTCAGGAATAAAAAATGTGATATTTTTAAAATTTAATTGAATACTTTCAATCTCACAGATTTAAATGTGTCGGTAATACATATAAAATCCTTTATAACACTTTAAGCACCAAAGGTCCTGCCAACAACTCAGAGGCAAAGTTCTAATGAACTCCTGCCGTGCTGTGAAAAATACACCTTAAAAAATGACACATGCTTTTTGATTTGGGCTAAAAAAGACATAATCATCATCAGGGGAAAAAAAACCCAACATAATTATAATTAAAAAGAAAACAATGGGAACGATTTTACATAAGAATTAAAATATAATTGGAGTGTGACTTGAACGATAAATACAAATTTCAGAGTAATAAATCTATTTTAACAAAAATTAAATAGATAATTATGTATTTCTATATGAACAGGTATGCCTTATTAGTGCACTTTTGAACTGTAAAATCCCTTAAATGTAATATGGTTTTTCTAACAAAAACAAATAGAAAAAAAAAATTTTTAAATACATGAAACAAATGTACTTATGTTAATATACACAAGAAGCCAAAAGAGTACTGGTTTGATCATTTTCTTAAGTGCAAAAGTAGAAAAAATTCCACTGGAGGAAAGTTTTTTGGCTGAGGGATTCTTGCAGCTGTAGCACCATAAGGGTCATTGTCATACCATGCTCCTGTTCCTTTGTGGATATTTGATGCGTAAACGTGTATTTGTGTGCAGGGAAAGAGAGAGTGAAAAGAGTGGAGCGAATGATTACCAGCATGCCACACAGTTTTTAGGTTTCCATAATTTCTTTGTTGTAATGAAATGTTTCCCCTCACTATCTTGTTTTTCCCTCAAGCACAACAATTGGCAGGTAGACATAGTCTCTTCAGCTATAAAACTTGTATATTGCCTAATCAATCGACGCGTGCATTAGGTCCCCACAAATAATCCTGAGTCCAACAGAAAAACTGCTAAATTTACTTCCCATTGAAAGAAAGGCCAATTTGAAATTTGTGACTTATTGGAAGAAATGTCAGGAAAGGCAATACAGTAATTTTAACACTGAGTTTGTGTTTAATTCAGGATAAACTTTATTTTTAAAGTTTTTATTTTAAAATGGATATTTATTTATTTTATTATTTTTTTGTTAAGCAACATATTCTGATTAAGCTTAAATATTTTACTAATACATGAAATAAAGGAAATAAACAGCATGTAGACTGAATATAAAATATTACATGGAAACATTAAACCAGAATACTAATTGCTAGATTTTTTTTTCAGAACACTCATTAATCCTGAGTAAAGACATATTTAGACATTTTTTTGCATTATGGCTGCATGTTTCTTAGTAATGAACTTTTCTTCATTTTTCTTTTATAGTAAGTTATAAAAAATATTCAAAAATAATAAAATTCATACCTACATGTTGGCTTTGTCTTGTTTTGCTGAACTTGGTAGTTTGTAGTTTTTAATTTGTTTAGCTTTAGTTTGATAGAAAAGAGTAATTTATAAGAATTATTTGCAGCTCTTTACAACAATGTAATGAATTTCCCTATTAGAATGTATGGCTTAAAATGTAGGGTTGCATGGTAGAGCAGTGGTTAACGCTCTTATCTCACAACAAGAAGGTTCCCAGTTCAAATCCCAGCTGGGGGACTTGAAACAGTGTCACCAATGGGGGACCTTTCTGTGTGGAGTCTGCATGTTCTCCCCGTGTATGCGTGGGTTTTCTCTGGCTTCCTCCCACCATCCAAAAACATGCTTCATAGGTCAGTTGGTTACTCTAAATTGTCCCTAGGTGTGGTTGTGTAAAAAAAAAAAAAAAAAGAATGGTCCAGGGGTGTCCCCTGCCTTTGCCTATGAGTAGCTGGGTTTGACTCCGGTTGCCTTGACAAAACGGTCTAGAAGATGAATGAATGAAAAAAAAGTATCTTCAGTTTTTACCTTAGATTATCAGACAAAATTCCACAGTTTAACAAGGTGTCGCTCTGCTACTTATGTTCATTTTACAGCAATCACATAGTTTTCCTAGAAAAACAGGGTCTGTAGCATTCTTCAAGTTATTTTTGGATGACGTCAGGGTGTGTCAACTTTTGACCTGTCCAGGGTGTACCCTCCCTTTGCCCAAGGGTTTCTGGGATAGGCTCCAGCAACCCCATGACACTGAAAGTGATTAAACATGTCTGAAAAATGGATGGATCAGAAGTGTAGAACTAAAAAAGGAGAAAAAAAGTCAAAGAAATGTGAATGATGAATCTTTTATACAATTAGCTATTGAGTTGATTAGCATTTAATCTGCTTCCAGCTTATAACAAAACATAAAAGCTTTATTTCAACTCTCTGCAGCTACAATTTCCTCATCAGGACTTCTGCTTTTATAGTATAAATGGAACAGCGCACACCAGTGAATGCAACATCCATAAGTTCATGAAATCCCTGCTAACAGATGGAAAAAAAACTAAAAACATATCTACAAGTTGGTAATTCTCTTTATACACGACCCTGATGTTCAACGTGAAGCTGCAACCCTACAAAACAACTACCAATGGTCACAGTAATGCTTTACTTATGATCCCAAAAGTGTGGAAAACATTCCAGATGACAAAAGGGAAGTTTGCTGGAATGTGAAAGCTCTTCAGCAGTTAACAAATGAGGGAAAAGGTTGTGTAATGTTTACTGACCAAGCAAACAGGAATGTAGAAAACTGTTGTAAAACAAAAAGCCCCAGTCTGACCTGTTACGGTCTGTGAACAAAAATTTTTCCAAATACATCCTGTCAAAAAGAGCAAGTTAAGTGAAATGAGAAAGGGCAAAAAAACAGTATCAAACACAATCCTGGGGTAAAACTCTCGCTGCAAGTTCAAGGCATCACAACTTTTCTTTGGAGTCAATGATATAGTGAAGAGAAATCTAATACATATGCAAACTTTTTTATTAATGTTTTACAATGACAAAAAAAGGAGATTTGGTGACTTACTTGAGTCCAGGAATGTCCAGTATGTTGGTTAGGCCAGTCCAGTTTATGTCCAGCAGCTGAACAAAAATGAGAACAGGATCAAAGATAGAACTATCAAAGTACAAATGGCTTAACATAAATCCAAACATAGCTGCTTTTAACACTCAGTTACATCTGAAACATAATTTTTGCCACACATACCCAAGTGATTAATAGCAACAGTGTGCCTCCCACATAGCCGCAAACCAATTACAGTGTATACACTACATCAATGGATTTATTGATTAGTTGTTGCCAGTAGACCAAAAGCCCTGTTTTTAAATCATCCATAAAGTTTTACTGAGGTCCAAATATTTCACTAACTCCAATATCCCAAATTTGTTTTTGTGATTCACAGTAAAATAACTCAGCATGTTGCACAGTACCCAAAAGACGAGGCGTTCTTGTGTTAATTTGTTGAAGTAAGAGACTGGCACATCCCTGCATCCTAACGCAAATGCCTGCAGCTCACAGCTGTTCTTTTGTTAAAGAGTGAAAGATATTCAAACACACATCAGCCCAAGCTACACGTACTGAAACACCAATGATAACTGAAAGTTTAAAGTTAGACAGTTGATATACTGCAATGAATGGAGTGTTTACTTAGAAAATATTAGACACATTTATGAGGCACGCACTTGAGTTGATTAAAAAGCAGTCCGTGCGCTATGAGCATGAAAACATGCGTTAATCTTCAGGCCAAACACAAGCAGATGAGTAAATTGCTTTTGTAATCCAACTCATAAGAGAAATAAATAACATGGAATTAGGATGAAAGCATGCTTTAATTTTAATTTTTTTAAATAATCAATGTATTTTGCAACAGAACATCATGGAGTTTTTGTGGCCTTTGTTCTCATTTTAGTGCCAGTTCCACCAATGGGTTGCTTTCCCTCTGGGAAAAAAAAGGCAAACTCAGAGAAATACTGAATTTATGTGGATTTGGAATGTTCGGGAAAAGGTCTGTCTGATTCAGAAAACACTCATAAAAATCAGAGAAACAACAAATCTTCCAACACTACATAAATGCAGTGTGCATGTCTGCACCTAAACAAGGGTCAATGTTTCTGTAGATCCCAATTTATGTGCAGAAGCAAGAAATAAAGGGAAAATAAAACAATAACTAAGATTTTCAATATAATTAATTTTAGTTTGACAGATTAAATATTTTTAAGAGGCCGTATATGGCCCCAAGGCTGTAGTTTGCTCACCCCTGATGTAAAGAGAAAGCTCTCAAATGCAGCAAGAGTAAGGAGTAACTCAGAGGTGACATGAACAAAAAAGTACCCGATTATTGATATTTTCATTAAAGCAGCAGCTCTCATTAGAGTTCAGAATTAAACAGCCAGCAGAAGTACGCTGCTGTTTTTGTGTGTTTTTGTTTCTGTCCAAAATCAAATGTGAAAAGGGGACAGGAGTGGAGAATAATCAGGGAGAGGTGTGAATAGCATGAGTGGAAGAGGAGACATGCAGGAAGATCCATCGTCTCAGGAGGCTTTGATCTGTTTCTGCCTGCATGCTCAAGGAGATGTGTTTTTTTAATGAGCCTTTCTCAGCCTTTATCTCAGCCAGGCCTGCTTACACTGCAGCACAAGGACGAAGCTCTGCAGGGAGGAGGGGGCACTGCAGGACTGGCAGTCATGGTTGGGAGACGTGCTGTTGTTTCAAGGTTCAAGAGTCCACTGCAAATAAACAGTTATAATAAACAGCTCAATTATTTTTTAAATGTTTTGTTTATTAAGTGGGGTGTTTCATTGGTTTTGTTCCCCTTTTTTAATCTTGTTGTTGATCTAATAAATTAGCTTTTTTAAACAGTTGGATTTAAGCAACATTTGTTTATTTCTTCTCTGTCAGAGTCAAATCAATACCCTTTTCTGTGCAGCCAACCCTGAAACCCCTCAGCTGTATTCTAGTGACTGTGTGCCTTAGGTCAACAGTTTCTGGGCTCTGGTGGAGATAGTCGTTATCCCAGATAACAAGGGAAAAAGTCCCTTCCTAAAAGTGGTTATTTCCAAAGTAAATAGAAAACAGGCAGACTTTAAATAACAACCAAAAGCAATAATGCTTTTCCACTGAGATCGCTGTGCACGCTGGAGCAACTGCCTCCAGCTGGTTAGTTTAACTAAAGTTGAAGCCAGATTGTTTCTGTCTAAAGGTTAGAGCTAAAAGAAAATCAACAAAATGTATTTTTTATAGTTCTGGGTAAGGGATAGGTTAGGTTCTCATAGAATAGATGTGTGCTTTCAAGATTGTACATCTCAGCTGTTGAGCTTCTTGTAATCCATATAATAACCCTCTAAGAGATTAATTTCTGACTTTCTGATAGTGTTTTTCCTCTAATAAAAATATTCTTTACATTTAGGAACAGAAATACAAAAAAAAATGCGTGAAACCACTGCAGTGTGACGCCTAATGGTGTCACCACAGCAAAATCTTCAGTTACAGGCTCACTAATTTTTTTTTTTTTTGTTTTTTGTTGAAATGTGTCTCTCTTCTGTATTGTAGACACTTATAGATCTGCTATATTCCATTGCATAAATTGTTTTATAATCCAGCAGCAGTAATAAAATCTCTTTACAGCACTGCATCATTTTACTTTTAGTGCTCTGTTTCTCATTGGTCCAGTTGTGCCCATGCCCCTCTGTTTTTGTTCACTTGATGCCTTTAAGCAGCACAAAGAAAAAATGACTTATTTCAGGTCCAGGATTGACAATGTTGTGGTTTAATGCATTTTTATTCAGAAAAAATGCTTTTGTGACTAAGCTCCTTTGTTTCCCAGTAAACCAAGGTCTTGTTCTGCAGCAATATTTTTCTCCTTTAGCTTTACTTAATGTCTCTGGTGACAAACTTTGCCCTAACAAGGTCTGAGTTGATCTGCATCTCTATTTGAAGCCCTGCTGTGTTTCCACTGAATCCATTTGTTAAATCAGTCAAACAATTGCAGAAGTGGCTCAACACAGGTTTCAGAGTCGATGGAACCTGCTCTGGACAATGTGTCCGGGTGCAAATCATGGCAAGTGAGTGTATTATTGTATGAGCACAGGCAATAAGCATTAATAATTAATGGAAATTATGTGAAATGACGCTGAAAACAGCGACTGCAAATTGTTGGACACATCATAAAGTCATAAAGGCTAAATCATCTGATTTGAACATTCAATTAGTTTTCAACAGAAAAAAAATCATTTGTGAAGAGTCCCCATCATTCAGGATGGATTCATTTCTGCAATCAGCATGAAATGCTCTTTCTGAGGTGCAATTTAGGGAAATGGATACTGATGTGTGCTTTGAAAGCAACGTCAAACTGTGAAAATGCATTGAAATAAAACATCCAAAACATTTATACTCTATTTATGCTTCATCCTGTTCTCATTCAGCCCCACTATAAATTTAAGGTCTTTATCTGTTAAACATGTTGATTTAAATTATTCAAGGCTCTGATCTGAGAATCTGCACTTACTGGCTTCTTGAGGAAAAACAGAGACAGAGCTCCAATAAGTGGCATTTCTCCTAGCAACGGTTCCATCACCACTCTCAACACGCCGTGGATCTATGGAAACACAAGATGAACACAATGACACAGAGAGTCACAAAATGACTGCTGTAGAGAGCTTGCAGCCCGTTGCCCCTTGACATTCAGTGGTGAAGCTGTTTAAGCTGAAACATGTGGCAGGTTGGAAACTCAATAACTGCCTGAGTTCACACCCGCCTGTGTCATCCTGGAACTTTCTCCACAGCATGATTGAACAATTGCTGGGATCATAGTGCTGGAAGCCCTTTGTTTAAGTCACATGGACGTCCCAGGTGCTGCAAGCAACAGAGGGCTTGGGTTCCAAAATAAATATACGAGTTTAGATTTTGAAGGCTAAAAGTCAGGGACTGTGATGGTTCAGAAGCTCAGAAATCGCACAAACATTCAGTTTCTCAAGTCAGTGCTACATTTCACACCTCATTTATCTGCTGAGATGCTTTTATCAAAGCATTGACAAAACTGCCTTGCCAAGCATCAATGGCTTAAAAGTAGGGGAAGCTGTATGTCACTAAATGAGAAACAAATGGATTTTTGGTAATGCATCCATTCATTAAAAGAAAGTGACTTCATTTCAGTGCAGCCTGAGATTACAAGGCTTTTTTCTGAACTGATCAGCCACCAAACAGGCTGAAATGAACCTTTTCTGGTTTATTTTTCCACTTTGTTTCTAATTTCAGATTTCAGACAAACCAAAGGGAGTCATGCAAAGGAGCAACAAAAACAAAATAACAGTCTAAATCAATGAAAATATTGTGGGATTTTACATTTTCAAAAGCATAATTAGTGTTGCTTCTTCCACAGCAACATTTGACAAAAGGAATAAAGTGGCTGTTCCTTGTTCCTACAGCATTTATTTTCTGTTCTAACTGTAATCTGTACAAAAGAGAATTTGGCTGTTCGCCTGGAAATGAAAACTCACAACTTACAGCTAAGAGGACAGAGTTTTACCTGAAGTCTCACTTTCATTTCAGTATCTAATGCCTCAGAGTCCAAAGCCGCCCCGTGCCAAGAGAAAGTGACTCCACAAAGATGTGAAATAAATCAAACAATATGGATTGGACTCACCTGGATGCTTTTTATGCCAGCTTTGCAGTAGTAGCGCCTGATATCCACATCAATCTCAGTGTTGCCAACAAAGCTGAGAGATAAAAATGACAAAATGTGGTTCAAAGTTTTCCAAGTCTTAAATATTTCAAACCTCATTAAAAACTAAAATGAAATATAAATAATTGAATTCTATTTTTGTTTTAATTATGAGAAGACAGATTATCGTTTTGTCATCAAAATTATTTAAAACTACGATTAGAGGGGATGAAAAGGGTTAGAAAACAGGATTTGTAGCAGAGGACGTTTGTTTATGTAAATATTCACACAGGAGATCCAGTTAGCAAAATGTAACAACAGAACACAAAAATATTACAATGACATGAAATAAAAAAGGCCGGTCAGAAAACTTTATATCTCACTATGAATGAATGAATGAATGAATATTAATAAAGATAGCACTGTACAATGCCGTCAGACTGCCAAAGTGTTTTTAAAAAAGTGTGTTAAAAAAAAAGTTGAATGTAATCAAATTAGTATTAAAAAAATGTAAAACACAACAGCATCAAATTACAGAAAGCAATACAATACATAAAAGACAGACAAGTAAAGAATAAAAAAGATGCCACCAACTACTGATTGTTCAAATCCATTCTGAATAATAGATCTTTAACTGACAATTAAATCTGTTTAGATGAGATATAATACAAAGCTCTGGAGGAATTTTATTCCACATATATATATATATATATATATATAGAGAGAGAGAGAGAGAGAGAGAGAGAGAGAGAGAGAGAGAGAGAGAGAGAGAGAGAGAGAGAGAGAGAAAATTATAGATATTAAAATATATTTTCTTTTAATATATGATATATTTTCTTTTAATTTACGCTTATGATTAATAAGAATATTTATTATATTTAGAATAGTTTTGCTAAAAATGGGTAAATCTATATGTGTCAAAATTTGTTTTTAGTCTGTGGAATGTCAAGTAAAATAAGCGATTTTGATGAGAAATTAGACAAATATAAATGGTGACTTAGAGTTTTTGGAGTAAAACTCATGCATATTTGAGAAGCTGAGGTCGAAATCTTAGAGGATCATGAAAACACATTGATAAAGGACTAAAGCTCACCTGATCTGCAGGTCCATGATGATTTGTCGCTTATCCACATTTTCCGTGTAAACTTTGACCCCATTGATCCTGAGGGGCTACAGAAAACAGGCAGAAACATCATGGCCACTTTTGCACTCCAGACCACCCTAAACACCCCCCCTCCCAACCTCGAGAGGTCAATCTCTGTCCCGACCACTCGTGGAAACTATTTGTGCAACAAGAATGTGTGTCGATGACCTCTGTATACAGTGTGTTCAAGCTCAAACTCCGCCCCTTTCCAGCTGTCCCATGCCACCTGCTACTGGTGGTCAGTTTTGTCCCTCCTGGAATAACACATGATAACATTTTAGCGGAAAACCAGCACCTTGCTCACATGCTCACCTTGTCGCCTATATCAATCTTTATGAAGCAAAAGGTGCTGAGGTGGGTGTGGGACTCTTTCACCGCTGGCTCAATGGTCTCACGGAACATTTTTTCCACAAACTGGCAAATGTACGGCCACATCTGTTTCACCGTCTATGAGAAAAAGTTTGGAAATTAATGCATTTATGCATGCTGAAAATCCCTACATCGAGTGCTTTTTTTATCTTTGCAATCTGGTTTCAGTCTGAGCCATGAATGGCGAGTCTAAAATATTCAGAACGAGGCTCTATTTAAAGAACATTCAGTCAGAGCGATTCTTATCAAACATAGACAGAATCACATGCATTTTTTATTTTTCTCCTATCCTCAACCATTTGAACATATACGCATGAGTGACTCTGAATGCACATCCTGGTTGTTGCCATGGGGATTTACAAGGGTTACTGCGTTTCACACTGCTGCAGACACAAGGCTGCATGCTAAAGACAAATATGCTGCAGTGTGGTGATCCCAGTGGAAGGAGGAGAGTAAGCAGCTGGGAAATAGGCATCAAATTAGAGGAATTCTTTAGAATAAAAAAAGGAAAGGGAAAGAAGGGAAAGAAATATATATATTTATTTATTTATTTACCTTATTTAACCACTCCACCCGTTCAACGTCAGGAAAATGGACCTAAAATAAGAGAAAAAAGCACTATTAGAAGACAAATAGAACAATCTTTTTACTTTTAAAAAGACTTCTGAGTCAGGTTCTGAACATTTCCATGTCAATAAAGATTATTATGGGCCAGAACCAGACTGTCTTTGCAAATTTCTTATTTTGAGCGAAGATTTTTCCCTGCCAAATACTCAAAACTGAATGGGGCCAGAGTCTCTCATGGGACAAATATTTCAAAATTCATTGAGGAAACCAAACAACCAAAAAACTCCAAAAGATTTTTTTTTATTATTATAGGATGGCCAAAGTACTTACAACTTGGCTGTATTTTTGTGGTAAAATGTGAAATTTGGCGATTGTCAAACTTTCCATCCACAATATGGGGAAAAACTATTAACAGTTTCACACACATGCCACCAGGTTAAGTCTACAACCACAACCAAGGTTTTGTTTTTGTTGACTTTTGACCTTGGAAAGAGGCTGCCATCTGCCAAAACAACATTTCCCGCACATTTTTAACTGGGATATTGTGAAATTGAATACAATGACTATGGCTCAAAAATAGTGAAACTATAAAACATACAACGTGAACACATGAGAATAGTGAGCGTGGTTAACAAAAAACCTCTGTTGCCAAGGATATCAATAAGTTTACTTATGCAGATTCTTCTAAAAATTACATAGACATGTTCATCACCTTCAGGTGGCCAAACAATAAAATGGTTGCTATGGAGATAAAGCCAACAGAAAGCAGAAATTTTGATTTAAAAGACATGTTTTTTTTTTCATGAAGTTGGAGCTCTGACCAGGGAGGCTGGGGTTGGGGAAGAGGTGGAGAATAATGCATGTGTAGTAGCTGTTCAGACAGTGAGGGCGGGTCAAGGGGGGGCAGTAAAGGCAGGGGCAGGGAAACGCCTGCGGGTCATTGAACGCCACTTTGAACGCAGCTTCAATGAATGTTTTGTCTGTTGCTGCAAAATATTTCTCCCTTTTGTTTGAAATGCTTAGTTTGACCTTTTGTCTCTTTGGGGTTTTACCATGAGGCCAGTATTCTTGAAGGACAAATCAAGAAGAAATCTTATTAGAATACATTTTTTAAAGGCTTAAATTAAATGAAGCAGACGCAACATTATGCAATCCAAGCTTACAGTAAAATAGACTAAATGTCTGGTTTCTAAAACTTATTTTGTTAATTTTCTAGGTTTTGTTGTCCATAAAAATAACTTTATGTTGTATTTGATGTCAAAATTGAGTGTGTTTTAAAAACTGTAAACTTTGTTTTTTAAGTTTTATTTTATTATTTCTCTTGGAAAACCTTTTATAGAGCCATACTTTGGAAATATTTTAACAAGTTCGACAGAAACCAGTGAGTAACACAACCACAACTTCATCTTTATGTACAGTCATTGTAAAAGGAGGGGAACTGATCATAAACTGTTGCATAAAGAGACCAATAAGTTAAGGAAGTAAACATCTGAAGGGCATATTGTGTTTCAAGCACGTTCTGTTGGCGAGAACAAAATCTTTTTGACTATGCAAACTTTCACATGGTCTAAAAGCTGTAGCAAAGAGAAACAAACTGTGGTTATAGGAAGTGGTGGCTGAGTAGTTAATGACATAGACCATAGGATGGAGGGTTGTGGATTCATGCAGTGTTTGTATCACCCTTTATGCCTCGCTGTAGTGCCCTTGACCCCAAAACACTCCAAAGGAGCAGCTCAGTGGCTTTAGGTGAATCTAAAGCCACTGAATGTGAAGCAGCATGAGTATACAGGGTGTCTGGAAAAAACTTTCAACTGACTTTCTTTATAAAAATAAAAGTTTTTATTATTCTTTTGTTTAAAATAATTTGTATTTCAATTAATTATGGAAAAAATGTTGTTGACAAGAAAAAGCTACTTCTGGATTTTCAAAATAAGACAGCCTGAACCAGCTGTTCTGTTGTATTTCTTTTTCAGAAGAGCTTAAAAGCTAGATAATGATGTTTTTGAATTCTGGATCCTGTTTTCGCTTCCACCTGAGCCACCTTGAGCTAGATTTCATTACAAAACTAGAGTTAAGTTAGTTCACAAGAAAAACAACCTGTACTCACTCTTATGTCAAGTGGCCTACCTGTAAAACATGAAGAAACATGTTTAAAATCTAAGAATTGATCACCTAACTTGGGATCTATTTTTTTATACTTAAAATAAAACATATCTATATTGAATTAGGCACTAAGTTAGCATGAGGTTAAAGAAAACTAGAAGTAAGATCAAAAGTGATGAAACCCTCCCCTGAATAGTAAATAACTAATAGAGCCTCTTCCAAACTGGATGCTGTAATCCCAAAAGAAAGATGAAGCAACCCGACTGACTGGGATTGCTGAGACATGACACAAGACACAAGAGCATCAAGAGACTGCTCTCCTTTTTATCAGCCAGCTAAAGTGCCTCAGCAGCATTTATGTCAGAGCGCCGGATGAAGCAATGAGAAGAGCAGGATGACGGCGAATGGGCAATTCAAACCAAAGTGACAGATTCACTGTTAGAATGTTTTTTTTTAGTCAAGTTTATCCTCTAGTGTTTAAACAAACTGATCTGGCCGAGTTATATTACCTGAAGAATGACATAAATCTTCCAGAGGTGAATGTGATGGGCTGAAATAAAGTGCTGTTGTGCTCCTCTCAACTCTCAGGCTCAATGCTTCTGAAGCTTTCTGTGTTTGCCTCATTCTTTATACGACATAGGCTTCCCAAACACAGAAACCACAGCGTAACTGCATTGTTGAGCTTCTAATCATTTTATAAAAGGTGCATAAAAACCCCAAATAAAGTGGAGTTTGACAACTGAAAAGAAATTTCTAAAAAAAAAATATTCCATTTATGTGAGAAACGGACCAAATACACAAAATCAAATGAAGTGAAGGGAGATCAAATCAGCTGCAAAATGAATAAAAGTTGTCCAAAAAATTGTCCAAAGGGGTGGCTGTAGCTCAGTCGGTTGAGTGGCTATCTGCCAATTAGATGGATGTATGTTTGAGTCTGCACTCACCTGAGTTGTGGGTGGGACTGTTGGAGCAGAGTAATTTCCCACCATCCCTTTGTTTACACTCTCCCACTAGCTTACAACCCCTCACAATCCCAACCTAACATTACCAGTCCAGCGAAAATGCAGAGGAATATAGGAGCTATCCAGCCATATAGTTTTAAGTTGGTTCCCAGGTCGGATGAAGGCAAACATAGATCTCTTTGTGTGCAGGTGGATGCTTCAGAATGGAGCGGAGCAGGGAGCTTGAGGCCAGCTGACTGTAGCTTGTAAAAAACAGCTACAAACTTATTCGAATAGGAATATTTTTTTCTGTCTGCTCTTGATTCACAAAGATTTGAATAAAGAAATACTCACAAACATAGTTTTAATCTTAATTTTGTTTTAAATGACCTCCATCATGAGAAAAATGCTAAAAGAACATCGTAAACATACCAAAAACATCATTTTCATTGAAATGGGTCTTTAAAAAAAACATGAGGCAGATTAAAAACAGGTTTGGAGCGACAACATTCTTTTCTGCAACCTCTAAGCGCCCAGCATTTATTTTGGCCTTTTTTTTTAAAAAAAAAAAAAGGGACTCTGTGTGAAAATTGGCCTATGATAAAACAGGAAAATTACTGATGGTCGCTTTTAGTTTTTCTTATCTTTATTTATAGGTGTGTGGACTTTTGAGGAGCACTGCAAATAAAAGCTGTATGAAGAAAATCCAGAGACTTTTATGATTTAATAAAGGGCTTCTGCACCCAAGAGCCACCAGCTCACTCAACAAATTGAGCCAGGGATTTAAATGAAAAATACAAAGAAAGGCGCTTCAGCATATTATAAAAGCAGCTCCATCTGTGGTGAGGTTTGCTCCAACGGTACGTGGTCAAACTGAAATGAGTCCAAATTTGAAGCCATGAAGCTCTATTTCAATGTTGATATGCTGATATTTGTCTGTCAGTCTGGTGCATGCTGGGAAGCACTGACGGGTGTGATCAGATTTCTCATGTAGGTACAACCTTTATGTTACTGAAAGCCAAAGTGGCTTTAATGTTTAACAATGTCCCTCCCCTTTAAGTGGGCTGTTCTACTCCCACCCACATTTAATAGTCTCCGTGTACTGTAAGGTACCAGTCAGCAGAATGTGCTCCTTACGGTTTTCAACATGAGGCTGCAGCAATGCATCCGACAGTGAACGAACAGAGTCAGGGACTCCATATAAAACTTTGATTTGTGTGGAGCCAAGCTTTGAGGCTGACCTTAATTTACAGCTCATTTAGGATGTATTTTCAGGCTTAGTAATCAACTGAGTGAGATAAGCTGGACCCGCAGGACACTATGGTGCCCTAAAAAGACTTTAATGAGGGAAAAACTCTCAATTTTGTACCAATTTCTTAAAGGAAAAAAAAACAAGAACTGCCTCTTCAACTCTAAATTTATGTCTAACTCAACCTTCATTAAGGAAAGAGTTCTGTCATTGGCAAAGCAATTCACTTCCACATCTCTCCTCCCCCTGGTGCAGGCAGCTAAGTCTCACGAGTCTCCTTCAAAGACGTCAGACAAAAGAAAAGTCATACATCAAAGTAACATCAAATGTGGAGAAAACCCACAGCTTCAAAACAGTGAATCAAAAGATTTTAAAGTTATCGCCCTGAAAGAAAGCGTGTAAATGAATTTTTGCTAAAAAGAAGTTATCTAACTGAAGTTTGTTCCTTTTCAAATCTGTATTTTATGCAACAGTTAAAACTCTTATTTTCTCATCAAGACAACCTCAAATACTAAAAATTTTGTTATCAAAATTCAAATTTGACAAAAAGACAGATTTTCTTCACATGCTTATTTACTCATTCTAAGTAAACGTCTAAGTAGTCATAAAATAAAGATAGTGAGTTCATAAAGCAGTAAGCAGTTAAATTAACTTAAATACACCTTAAAGATTGAATCTGATCATCTTTGGATCTATTTTTATAGCTTCCCAGTTGTCTTTTAATTATAATTATGTCATTTTGAGCCAAAATCAAAAACCGTTTTCATTGTGTTGGACATAATTTATGCAGAGCGGCAGCAGTCCATTAAAAATTCACCCCACTTCATCCTCTGTTTACACGTGCTCCCACCAGCTTACACCCCCTCACACCATCAGCCTAACGTTACAAGCACAACAAAAATGGCGAGCTGTATGGGAGCTATCCAGCTGTTTTGATCCAGATGCTCGAACGAGAAAAACAAAGATCCATACATGGATGTTTTTGTCTGCAAGTGGTTACATCAGAATGGAGCGGAGCAGGGAGCAGGGAGCTTGTGACCCACCCAGTGTGTTTTAGTCACAGATGTTTTTTCATCTGCTCCTGATTCACAACAATTTGAATAAAAAGATACTCCGAAATGCACTTTAAAGTTCATTCATTCATTCATTTTCTGAACCGCTTAATCCCTTTCGGGGTCACGGGGCTGCCGCACTTTAAAGTTAATTTTTTTAATAAATGTACTCCATAAAAATGCCACAAGAAAAAAAACACACCAAAAAACGTGACTGTCTTTCGGATTGGGTTATTAAATTTCCACTGTTTCAAAAAAAATAAACTTTAGTTATCCAAACGTGTTTTTTAAAAATAGAAAAGTTCATGATATTAATAGACTGTATATTTTATCACATTTTTTTTGTTTCGAACAACTTTCACAATAAAACTCTAAATGGAAAAGTGATGAGTCAGCCATCAGTCACACTTCTGTGACACTATTGTCTCTAAGGAGACAGAAAGCTTACTGGACTTACTGGATGCTCAGCACCACCAATTTATTCTCTAGAAGTAAAAAGGAGGATCCTTATTATTTGTTTTGGGAGCATTTACATAAACCTCAATAGGTGCTTATGAAAAACATCCAGTTCAGATGACAAAGTGAATAAGCACAAAAATGTTTTTTAAATCAATAAAAATGTAGAAAATGTACACATTGTTGCATTATAATCTAATATGTGCAAGTTTGATTAAATATTTGATTATATAGAATCCTGTAGATAGTGTAAACAAGTAAATGATTAAGTAAATAAACACAATATTTTTTTAAAAATTAATAAAAATGTAGAAAAAGTACTTACACAGAGTATTATTGCGTTATAATCTATTATGTGCAAGTTTGATATAATCTTTGATGATATTGAAGCCTGTAAACACTGTAAACAAGTGTGCACCTCAGCTCAACACTTTCCTGTAATAAAGCAGAAATAGAATTTCTTCAGGGGAGAATCTGGATCCCAAAATAACAGAGACCCTGCAGGCATTATGTTTCCCTCCCAGCGTGGTGTCTGGTTTACCATTGTACCCTTCTGTATTTAGACTGAGACTTCTGGGGGACAGCTGGCTTTACAGCTTAATGCTGTATCACCTGATGTGGTCAGCTGATGATTGTTTATAATGCACAAGAATATCTGTCCAAACCAAAATCTGCTGTTTGTCTTACCCAGGGTGGTAGATCAGAGGTCGTTAGCCCCTGCTTTGCAATTGGTTCTTCTTGGTCAAAGAAAGCCAAAGCTCGGCTCAGCCGGCTGTGCTTCCCTCCTGTGTTTCTCCTCCACCAGAAAAAGATGACCAGTCCAATCAGCAGCCAGCTGAAACTAAATTCAAAGTAGCCCAGTGCATAAACGGGGAAAATCAGCACGAATGTTTTGGCAAAGTGAACCCATGTCTGAGTTAGCTCTCCCGCTGAGGACAGAGGCGCATCGTCAGGTGCGCTCGCCGGTGACGGCGGGGGAAGGTTGGGCTGCGCGGCGCTCGCCGCGGTGTGTCCGTTCTCCTTGGGCGCAGCGGGGCTCGCGCTCTGCGACTGGGCTCCTCGTACAGCTGTCATGCTGTCTCTCGACATGTCTCGGTGCCTCGTGGTGAATCCTCGAACTGTCAAAACGCAATGGGGGTGTCGAGCTACACAGCTCCCATGTGCGGAGCGCCTTCCATGGGGAGCCTGTTGTCACGGCGGCTCACATGCGCACCTGCCATCGCATTCCGAGGCTCCACCGTCATCTGCCGCTCGTGTTTCCGATACGGACAGCCGCTCCAGACTGCAATTCATTGAGAAAACAGGTCTGCGAGGAGGAGGAGCGGTGCGCAGAAACAGTCGCCCTGCCTGCACAGGGTGGGAATGATCGCTTCCAAGAACCAGCAGCTGACTTATTTCGCCACCTGGTGGTCATTGACAGCAACTACGGCTACAAATTTTAAGTTTTATTTTCATCATTTCACAGCTATAAAATAAAAACATTTGTCAAAAAATGTAATTGCTGTTGAAAGGTTTTGCAACTTTGATTGAACTCCCTTAACAAAGTGTATTACTTCTTTCATTTTTTTTTGGCAAATTTTTTTCAAAAAAAAAAAAAGGTAAATAAAGTCAATTACTCTCTTTTTGAGATTTTTACAGAACCGAATAAAGACAGGCCTCTGCTCAGAGATATGCAAAGGATTTTATGCAAATGGAATGGGAGATGCAAAACAGTCAGGAGACACAAAATTATCACTGACAAAGAAAACAAGTCAGCTGAGACAGACGAGGGGTGATCAAAGCGTGCGTTTTATTAGACTAAACCATCGCAATTAAATATTTGGCACTCACAAAATTTAGGCTAAATAAGAAGTGAGTCGCATGAGCCGTTTGCTAAAATGAATTTACTCCTACAAATCCAGGTCACACCTTTCGATTTTACTGCGATTTCCACATGAATTTAATGCCTGACACATTTTTGCAATGATAAAAAAAACCATACAGACATATAAACATTAAAGAGTGGTCAAAATGTGTAATGCAGACGCTCAGCAACCATCTACACCAATTTGCTGTTAAAATATAATTGCATTAAACCTAAAATTGAACAAAATGTTGCAAATGTCTGCTTATTTTGTCACTTTTATGGCGAGTTGTAAATACATTTCGTACAAATCATTTTTGTATGATCAAGCTAATTGGATTGAGGTATTTTTTAATACATGCATTAATTTAAAATAGATATTATGTATTATATCTGTTTTTAACTAGAAACATGTTAGCATTTCCCTTTTAGTCTGTCATAACCTGTGTCATTTTCTGATCCACAACATGGAATTTAAGTCTTGGGAGCACAGATAAATCGATCGTTGATTTGTTAATTCAGAATTGTCTACAGATTTAGCCTAAAAACGCCCAAGAGTCAATTACATACATTGAAGTTAGAATATTATATTTCAAATATACAATGGAGTTCGGTAACAATTGTAAAAATACTAACAACTATGTGGACGTCTCTAATGCTGCCATGGCAACCCGTGTTGGTTTCAGCGATTGTTCTCTTTTCGATTGAAACTGTCTGTTGTCAAGCGAACCTGACGCGTTCTCCATGGTTTCTACAAACTGCGCAAGCGCAGTTTATATTTTCCAACATGGCGTCTCCACAGAAGTAGCGGCTCGTTTTAGGGCGCTGAAAACCTCAAAAACTACAGAAAAAACTATTTTAAAAAATGTACAGCGAGAAGGTAGGTGGATTTTACTGACTTCCTGTGTTTGATTTTTGTTCTTTTTGTGCTTTTATCAGGGCGATGAAGCTTATTTTCCGTATATTTAGATCTTGTGACGTTGTGTTTGTGTTGATAAATTGTCTTGACTGAACAATCACGGTTATGATTTTGGCATAAAAACATATATTTGTTTAGAAAATAACCAAAGAAGACACGTGGAGACCTGCTGATTTAAGAAGACACATCAGGGTAAATTACTGAGAAATTAGGAAAATAATAGCATTGTTGTGTGGTGACTCAATCAGTTTGCATGATCTCATTTTAGGAGACCAGTGACCACAGAGACCAAGGTGATCACTATGTCAAAAGGAAAGAGGACAGAGAAAGGAAACGACGTGGTGGAGAGTCCACAGAGAGAAATCCCAGAGACTCAGAGGAGTCCACTAAGGAGAGACACCTGACCAGGGAAAGGGAGATGCATGCTGAACGAAGGAGTTCGCGGCACAGGGAAGGAGACAAAAAAGATGAGAAAGACAGAGAGAAGAGGAGACAGACAGACAGTGACAGGGAAAGAAGGAGCAGAAGAGGAGATGGAGAAGATTGGAACAGGGATTGGGAGAAAGAGGAAGTTAGGCACAGAGAAAGACATACTGATGAGGACAGGGAGAAAATAAGGCAAGACAGGGACAAAGACAGAAAACGAGAGGAACGAGACAGAGAGAAAAGGAAAGAGAGACAAAGACGATTTGAGGAAAGTGGGGAGAGGAAAAGGGTCCACACTGATAACCAGCACAAAGAGGAGAAGAATGGTCAGCACAGAAATGACGATGAAGGCAAGACAAAACACGGAGACATTCAAGAGAGACACAAAAGCCAGAAAGAACATTCTGAAAGAAAAGAAGAAAGAGGTGTGTATGACTCAGTTAACACGTTTATTAAAATTTGTGTTTTTGGAGAACAAACATTTGTATTTTCTGATTTCCGATTATAAAGAGGAACACAGAAAATATAGAGAGGAAAAAGGTGTGTACAAAGAAATTTCTTTTCATATTTGGGTGCTGATGTTATGCCCACATATTTTTTTTTTATTTCAGGGTATAAAGAGGAACAGAGAAAACATAAAGACGAGAGAGAAAAGAAGCACAGAGGGGCAGAGTATTATGTAGGTTTCAGCATTAAAACTCCTTTTGAACTAACATGTACCATAAAATATGTTTTTTCTGTTTGGATAATGGGTACATTTGCTATTTTGTGGGGACTTTTTGCCATGCAGGACAGGAAACAAAAGCATGCAAGTGAATCTAGGGAATATCAGGACTCAAAAGGATCTGGTGAAAAGATTAAGTTTTACCAAAGTGAAAGAGAGCGCGGAGAAAGGGAGAAACACAAAGAAAAAAGAGGGAAAAATGAAGAGGAGGATGGAAGAAAATACAAAGAGAGAAGACACAGAGATGAAGAAAATGTTCACAAAGACAGAGCTTTCTCCAAGAAATCATCTGACAAAGATGCAAAGAAAACAACAGAGGCAGAGGTTTGTGCAGATTTACATTGCTCTGCAAATCAATGATCAGTTATTGCCATTTTGTGAAACATTTTATGCCTTTTTTTCTGTTGCTACAACTTCCACAAATCTAGAACTACGATGTACTGTCTGGCCAGTGGGCTGCTGAAGTGAAAGATGAGGATGATGCAAAAGAGACTGTAAGATGTTTGGCTAAGAACTTTTCACATATCTGAGACACTTCTTTTTTTTCCCTAGAATTTTTTTGTGATTGTATGAAAGCAAACTTCCATTAACTTACCTGCAGATAATATAGCATCTCATAAGGTGATCGTCAGTGAACTTCTAAATGAGCTTTTGCTGTAATTTGACAACTTTTTCTCTGTCCATGATATTTTAGACTATATTACACAAAAAGAAAAACATCTTACTGCTTAAACTAAGCCAAAAAATCCAGAACTGTTTTTGTCAAAATAATGTAAGATCGAAGCATTTTCCTACTTTAAAACCAAATAAATCAATTGTAAGAAAAAAAAATTGAATTAAAAATAACATTTTAACCACAAGTTAACATGATTATGATCAGAAATTACATAAAAACTTCAAGATACAATAAGAAGAATTTAAACATACTGTAATAGTAAATAATAAAATAGTAAGCAAAGCTCAATAAAACTCAAGAAATTGGAGTTGCAAAAAAAAAAAAAACTAAATCCAGAAATTATTCTACACAAAACTAACAAATAGTATAAAACAATAATGAAATCAAATTTAACAAACATTAAGAAATCTCCAAAACTTAATACACTGATTATTTTTTACAAGCTGGATTTTTTGTTTTAATGTTCTTCAGCATTATTATTTCACTCGATTTGAAACTTTACTGTGTAGATTTTTTTTTTTTGGTTTTTGATTTGGTATTCTTTCATAAATTGTTGTAATCTAAGTAACTTTTATGGTTTTTCATGATTATTTTTATACTTTCAGGTTGACGAGGAGATATTAGCAGAACAATACTATGAAGATGATTTTGAGGTAAAGTTGTAAAAGTATAAAGAAAAACACATTTTATTTTCTTACAAATAAGAAAAATGTATTTGCTTATGTTTTGCATGCCTAAATCACTTTACATTCTAAGAAACTGGTGAGTATTTAGAGATGAAGTTTTGACATTATCTCTCCTATTTCTGTTTGTTTTGGTTCTTTGTTTATTTTATTTGCTAAATAATCATCTCTGTTTTTCCCCTCTCAGGATTATGAAGAGGATTTTGAGGAGGAGAGTGCAGATGAAGACAAGAAGGAGAAGGAACCACTCAAATCAGAAGAAAAAGAAGAGCTAACACTTCAAGAACAAAAAGAAATCGAGGCGATTCAGAGAGCCATGGCTGAAGAGAACAAGAGAGCTGGAACAGTTCAGTCCAGACAACCAGTTAGCAAAGAGGCTGATGACAGGCCAAAGAAGAACACAGGTTTAAATATTCATAAAAATGAGTCAGTGTGTTTTAGTGTTTGGTTCAGTGTTACAGTAAATAGGATGTGTCTTTACTGCTTTTTACAGACTCTGAAGAGAGCCAGATTTCAGCCTTTCAACGTGGAAAATTCATTGACTTTGTGGCTGCAAAGCGGCGTGAAGTCAGCAAGAAAGATACTGTTAAACAAAAGTAGGTTTGAAAAAATTAGGTAAAATTGACAGAGTGACTAGATTAAAATAAAAATATTTCTGACTGCAGGAAACGCAGCACAGACTTGCTCCGTTTAATCGATCTGGATTTCTCTGTGACATTCTCCCTCTTGGACCTTCCACCAGTCAGTGAATATGAGCTTTACATCAGAAACTTTGGAAATGCAAACACCAAACAGGTCAGCATTCTTTTCTTTATTCTACAAGAACTCTTTAACTTTTTGCATCCCAGTTCAGAATATGTTCCCTGTTAGGCGTACACTCAATGCAATGAGGACAATGCAGAGCGAGACATCCAGACAGAGGAAATAGAGATGTGCGAGAAATGGATTCAACATCCATCACAGCACAGTGGAGCCTGTGGAGGTGAAGCAACATGAAGATAAATCCCTGATATTTGATGTGCATGAGCGTTTAGGTTTAGTCATTGTGTTTTTTGTGTGTTGGCAGATCCCAACCTCGCTCCAGGAGCACAAGAAAGAAATGCAAGTGATTTGAACTTTGATTCTCAGCGTCTGACATCCTTTCTGCAATCAGCCTCACAGGTTTTCAAACGAGTCATCAGCTTTTGAGTTTAAGATTTGTTTCAACCATCTATGGTAACTTATTATCTTGTGTGACTTAACAAAGGTCATGTTCGTCCTGTTGGAAGAGGATCAAGCTGAGAGGAAGTCCCAAATAAAGCTAAAGACTCAACCAGACTCCTTGTCTTTCAGTGATGGAAGCTTGCAGATCAACACCAAGTTGCCTTTTCTTGATGGTAGACCTTCTTAAATCTGTAGCTAGATTTTCTATCTGAGCTGAGCTGTACAGAAGCAGTTCAGACTCCTGCATCATTTTGAAAGTCACTTTCTCTTTTAATATTTGCAGGCCGACAAGTTAGCATAGTGCACTTTTCTCAAGTTCAAAGACACACCATGCTATCAGTCCACATGCCAAAGCCAAGCTCTGTACATCTTGACAGCAACACTATCATCTGCATCTGGAACATCTGGGAGCCGTCCAGACCTCAGAAGATTCTGCTCTATGAATCTGAGGTGATACTTCCCCAGTTATGATATTATGATCCAGGAAAAAATGATTATACATCTCTTAAAAAATGTGCAATTATTGTCCAGATTTCTTTTTTATGTTGGTTGTAGATGATTAAGACATTTCTAGTAATGTAAATGTAGAGGGAAAAAAGGGTTTAAATGAATGCAAAGTGAAAGAAAAGCTGCCCAATAATACCAGTAATGCTTTTGAAGCAAAAGTCTCCCACAGAAAAAGCAGGAATTTTTTTAAAGTGTATTTTTTTAAATTTCAGATACAGTGTTGCTGCTTTAGTCCTGGAAAGGCCATCCTAGTGTTTGCAGGGACGTCAGTTGGCTCTGTGGTGTTGTGGGACCTGAGGGAGCATGGCAGTAATCATTACAGCTTAAAGATAGGAGAGAATGAGTGGACCATCAGGCAGCCTACCTTCTCCACTGGTGAGCTGAGTGAGCTTGAGCTTTTGAGCTTATTAAGTGCTAAACATCAGAGTATGAGTACTTAGTACTACTTCAGCTTCAGAAGTTTGAGATCACAACTGGTAAATCGCAGAAATGTTCTTTGTCATCTCGCCATCACAGATGCAGTCATGGCAGAGACAGGTCACCTCTCACCTGTGACCTCTGTTGAGGTCGTTCCCTCCATTGTGGCAGGAGTGGGTTCTTTTTTATCACCTGACGATGGTACGAAAACTGTATCATTAGGAAAATATGTTTATATTTCTAGACAATGTGTCTCTGTTTTTTTGTGGTAACTGTTTTTTTATTTATTTATTTTTTGTTTCATAACCTAGAGTCCACAGGATTGACATTCCAACTGGCTTCTCTGGATGAAAGCGGGCTGTTAAATTTCTGGGTAAGATAAACAAAAAAAAAAGAAAAAACCTCAAAATGAAACAATAAAAACAAACAAATATTTTAAGTAAAGGACATTAGAAAGATACACCTCAGTTGTGGTCATCACTGTCTGTTCTGCACATGTATTCATGGTTGAAATATTTTTAGACACAGTATCCCTTACAGGCATGTCACTGTCAATCATTCAAGCCCCTCTCAGACATGTTTTACTTTGCTTCAGTCTGACAGCTGCAGAACATGCTGGATGAATGATCACCAAGCTGCTTTTCAGTGACTATTTGCCCTGACAGACCAACTCTGGCCTGCTGTAGATTTGGTACATTCACTTTATATAAATAATAAAGTAATCCTTCAATTCGATGACTTCTACTTCAATCTGGTGCAATGCAACTTTGACCAAAATGTAACTGTATTATACAGTCTAAATATATTATAAAAACGTATCAAATCATATCTAAAATGTTGATTTCAAAAGCTAACAGGACGCTGTTGATCAAGGATGGGATAACTAAATAAACAAATTTAAAAATAATTGATGGCAAGCTTGAAAATGCATGTTATTTTCACTAACAACCAATTGATTTACTACATGTCTTTGATTTTTTTTAAATCAATTTGAGTTTAAAAGATATATATTTTATATATAATGTTTTTTATAAGCTCCCTAAATGACAACAAAGACATTAATCCTGAAATATTCAATATTAACATAAGAATAAATAGATTATAAATCCAGATGAAAAAACTAAGCACTCCTGAACATGACATTCAAAAAACATTCAAATTAATAATTTGTGCCCACAATTAGGTATTTTGTGTGCAGAAATTAGTATTTTCAAATTTTGTATTTGTAAGCACAAATTAGTATTTTGTGATCTCAAATCAGCATTTTGTGTGCACAAATGAGCACAAATTAGTATTTTAGTGTAAGTTTTGTGCCCACAGAACACTCATTCGTGCACACTAAATGTCAATTTGTTTACACAAAAGTTAAAATTATGGCCACAAATAATTAATTTAAGGGAACATTTTTTATGTAATGTCCAGGGCTCTGTAAAAAAAACAACAGGAGACAGCAATTAATTTAGGGCAACAGAACAGTGAGTTAGGTTGAGTGTGATGATTAAACACGAGTTTAGAAATGTTGCAATGTCAATGTTATTGACATGTAGGAGGCATTCTACAGTCTGGGAGCAGAATAGCTTGGGGTTTTTATTTTCAAGAAAATTGGGGGCAAATTGTTACTTAAAGATGTGGACTAGATTATTGACATTATCTGAATTTAGTATCTTTATTTATTTATTTATTTGTACAGCTTCAGTTTTTATGCACATGGGAACACATTGAGGGGTGAGTGGTGAATGATGATGGCAACAGTGAAGGGGAACAGGGAGGGAAGGCAGCATCTAACTACATAATGTGGGGAGTTGAGGTTTTCATTTCTACTGATAAGATTATAGATCACTAATTTGCATTTTAATTAACATTTTATCTTTTATTGAATCTGGGTTTAGTCAAGAACAAAAATAGGGCAAACAAATAATAATAAAAGTTTTAAAAGGTGTGCTACCAACTCCTCAATATAATCAGTCACTGTTGGACTTGAAGGCTTTTTCTGCAATCTTCAAGCATGTAGATGTTTCATGTTTTCCGTTTGTGTCCTTTAGGTGGTGGTGGAGCTCCCAAAAGGCAGTGAAGCCGGCTCTCCAACAGATCTAGGTCACGTTTTGAAGCCTCCTCTTCTTTCCTCACGTTCTCATTTATCACCCACGTGCCCCAGCCGTTACCCGGTTTCATTTGTCCTGTTTGCAGGTCTCCGGCCTGGGGGCAAAGTAAAGCTGCTTCACAGCTCAGCCATCCTGACTTCTAAGAGGTGAGATGGATAAACAGCTTTTAACACCACCAGCTACTGGACTTCAAATATCTCTTTGCACACAGCTGGCTCCCTTTTTGTCACCTCAACGTGTCATGAGAACATAACTGCAGTCTGATGCTGCAGCAGGAATAGAATGAAGTACCATGTTCCACTTTTGCAGTTTATTTTTGGCTGTGAATGGTCCAACCACTGACTTTTGCTTTTGTCTTCTTTTACTCACATCTCTCAGGTCATCGCAGCACAAAACCTTAAAAAGGGAGCTTTTTCAGACACTTCTTTTAAAATTCCTCCCAACAGACTCCAATCACTTCTTTCTTGGCACAAATCTGGTGAGTATCACTTGGTGAGATTTACACTTCTTAGAAAGACTCCTCATCTAAATTTCTTTCCAGGGTCTGGTCAGCCATGGAACAAGTTATGGTTTGAAGGCTTCACCAAAGTTTTACAGGTTTCAGGAGGTTGAAGAGCGGCCTGTTGATGTGTGTTCAATCCACTTCTCTCCCTTCAGACCCAACTGTTTCCTGGTAGGAGTGCTTAAAAATGTGTTGGTTTTCCTGGAAAATACACAGTCAATGTCACTTTTTCAGCCTGGATCCAGAAATAAGTTAGCTAATGCTAACACTACGCTAGCATAGTTTCTGCAGAACAGCAGTAGTTCATTAGAAATTCACCTCTGAGTTGGTTGGGACTGTTGCACAGAGCAACCCTGCATCCCCTTCTTGTCACGGATAACTGAGAGCTCTCTGTTTACACGCTCTCCCACTAGCTTACAGCCCCTCACACCCTCAACCTAACATTACCAGTGCCAGTCTAGACGAGGAAAACAGAGACGTATATGGCACAATTTATTTTCTGGGTAGCAAATTGCAAACTGTTTTTTTTTTTTTGGTCTGTTCTTAATTCACCACAATTTGAAAGAAGACATACTCAGAAATGCAATTTCATTTAGCCTAATCTTTTCAATATATGGCCTCCATTATTGGAAAAATACATCAAGAACATCTTAAAAAGAACAGAATTGTCATAGGAGTTGATTCTTTTTCCTGAAATATTTTATCTCAATCTCTAAGCTTTAAAAACATATTTTGAAGTGTTAGACATTCCTGAACATCATGTGTTCTAGAAGATGTGCTGTTTCTCTTGCCCAGGTGGGTTGTAAGGATGGCAGCATTAGGATGCACATGGTCAGCCAAGAGCATCCTGTCGCAGAGTGGAGTGGAGAACCGGTGGTGTCAGTGCAGTGGGCTCAGACCAGACCCACAGTATTTTGCGTTCTGGATGCTGGGTCAAACCTTCACATTTGGGATCTATTGAAAAATGAGACACAGCCTGTGATCTCAGAGAGAATGACTGATGATAGGTGAGTCCATCAATGAGAGCATATTCCTCTTGTGTCTCTATTAAAGCCCTGATTTCCTGTGTTTTCTTTTCTGGTTTGATGGCGTTTAGGGTGACAGCTGTGTCCGTGTTCGGGGACTCGGGTCTACAAAACATATATTCAGGAATAGCTTTAGCACGTGAGTCAGGAAAGATAGAGCTGCTGTATTTTACAAAAAGCTTAACCGAGTGCTGCTCTGGAGAGGCGGAAAAGCTGGATAGTTTGATGAATGACGTTTAAAAACCAACATCTTCTAAAGCTGCTTTTCTGAAACAGTTTCCCTCTAGATGAGCATAAAGTCCAATTTATCTGTATGTTTAACATAGATGTTTATATTTCTCTACCTTCTAAAACACATGAAGAAAATGTAATAGTAATGAACCAAATGCTTCCTTTGTTTTATTATGCTCTGTATGGGATCAGAGCATTTACTGTTTAAAGTTTAAAAATAATGACATGTACAAATGTTGATAAAGACATTTTTACTTTTATGAAAACATATTTGTGTAAATTGTTTTAAATAAAGTTATTTTGTTCTGCAGTCTTTTAGTAATAAAACCTACTTGCACAAAGGTCACCAATCCTGTTGGAATTCTCTGGAAACACAAAAAAAATAAAAATAAATGCATCCTATATATCCTATCTTTTTTATTTTTATTGCGCTATACACTCATTCAGATATCAACCTTTAAAAAATTATATTTTTTTAGAAGCTGCTGGAAAAGGAGGCCCTTAAAAACCTGGACAACACAAAAAAAGCAATTTATTTTATTCAATCGCAAACTTGGCTGTATCAGCATCCTCAAAAAACCGTACTCAGCTTATTAGAAAGCAGAAGTTTTTAGACATAATTCAAATTGAACTTTTTCTTGTAATAGACTTTCAAAGCTCTCAAGTTGTCAAATTGATTTGATCGCCCAGCTAGTAACTGTAACCTGTGGTCGTTGCCCTGAGTGTGTGTTTGTAGTCAACAAAATTAGTAAACTTTTGGAGGTAGAGATGTGATTTATCTGCTTTGTTCAGATTTGAGGTGAAGATAGAAAGCAGATCAATACAGGAAGCTGCTTTAGAGCTGAAGGGTCCTGACAATTCAACACGCCTTCACTGAAGGTAGGTGTGTCTATGCAGTTTGCACACACTCAATCTCCTCACTGTGTGTTGAGTTACTTTGTGTGTGTTGAGTTTATCTTTGTTGTAGCATCTTGCTCTTCAGAAGAGCTGCTTTATGAATATGTTGTTTTAGGAATGAATGAGTTTTAACATGTTAATGGTAAGAACGCTGTGAGAATGTATTTTTTTTTCCTAATTTGTATTGTATTGAATTTTTATACAATGCAGATCAGCATCCTCAAATAAGCATAACATGTATGGGATAACATGTATGATATATATATATATATATATATATATATATATATATATATAAATAAATGTGTATGTATATGTATGTGTATGTATGTAGAAAAAACAACAAAACACAAACATATAAAGAACGCAGAGTGAAACAAAAAGAAAAGAAAGGTAATTGAAATAAAACAGGCCAACCAGCTAGAGCATTAGATGTATACGGACATTTAAATACAGTCTTACCACTCCACAGAAAACAAAGCACACACAAAAAAGAAATTACCATAAATTGTCCCATTTAAGCTGGAAAGATATGTCTCATTTCAGATGGAAGTCATCCTTCTTATCTACTAGTTTGTAATAAAGACATTCCAGTGGAGCTAGTTTACCAAGGTGATTGTGCCGAAAGGAAACTGAGGGGGGCAAGTGGGACTTTCACTGTGAAACAATGAGTTTACGACCCAACATTAATGATGTTTGGACCTATTCAGCATCATTTGATGGAAGGTTTCAAGAGGTGATGGGTCAACCCAAAATAAAAAGCACCAGTGATTGGTACATTGTGTTTAACAATGTGGGTGGCATATCAATGGATTTCCATTCAGAAGCTCTGAACATTGGGATAGTTCCAGAGCATGTGGGTTAAAGTGCCTTTATCAGTTTCTCAAGTTTAAAAGAAAAACAAATAAGTGAAGTGAAGAAAAAAACAACCTTTTGTACATGTTAGACAAACCTTACATTCTTTTAACACCAGAAAAACAATATATACATTAGGGACAGGCAAGTCCAGGTCTCAAGGGCCAGTACAGCAGATAATAATGCCAGTACTGTCTGTCTGACCTATTTATAGGAATATGTTGTTTTTAAATCACTGTATTCATAATAATACTGAACTGATCCTTTGTGTAGGACAGATGATTATCAAGTTTCAAATATCCAACCAGGACAGACAGGACTTTGACTCAATGATTTTTTTTTTAATTCAGATTTCATTTTGTATACAGTACAACAAAATAGGCAGTAAATACTTCATTTATAGATAGAACATGTTTCCATCACAAATTCACAATCCATGTAAAAAATGAACTTCTGAGGTTTTTCTGATTCTTTTTTCCAGGTGAACAAAAACTATTTTTTAAGAAACAGGTAAGGGGGTAAAACCACAAGTTAAATTTTAGAAGAAAACGATAAATTAAAAAAAGGAAAATCTTTTGATTTGATTGATCAATTTATGATGTTTTCTTAAGCTGCTAGCTTAAGTTTGATGTAAAATTCATATGCTGACTGCACTAAGCAGAAACATTTTGGATCCTTTGCATTTGAATCGGATGGTACATATTGTAGGCACTAATCCTTTTTAAAATAAATCTTTAGTGTCAAATTACTCCACATACAGACAAAATCTAATTCAATTAAGGCAGATGTACCTGATCTTTTAAGAGTCACCTTGACGAGCATCACGTTCATTTTGGAAACAGAAACACACGTGCCGATTTGATCTCCACCACTTCTGAACAGTGTTTGTTTAACCCAGTTAAGAAAGCAGGTGAAGAAATGTTCTTTAGTGGTTAATGCAGAAGCTAACATTACTGATCCTCCTGTCCCACTGCCCTGGATAATATACTTGCACGTATTCCATTACACCCAACTGTCAGGCTTTCACTGTGGTCAGTGAACAGCTGATGAGCAGAGGAGGGAAGAAGTCAAAACACGGAGGAAGAACGGTGAAAATAAGAACAGAACAGGTTATTAATGTTTTGCTACTTTCACTATCATGTGAAAAGAAAAACTAAAACGAGAAAAATGTACAATTTCTATGAATGGATTAACAAAAGGCAAAATGCAGATAAAGAAAACACAATCTTTTGATTGCCGTGTTTGTGTGCACAGCTATGGATAACATAAGAAGCACAACTGTGCTTAGCTTTAGACCACCAAGTCTTTATCATAATTGAGGAGGTCGCAGGTGAGAAGCAGGTCGGTGCGCCCGCTGTCTAATAGAACCTTGTTAAGCTGGCTGCTGGTCATGTTGATGTCAGTACTTTCATCCAGAGGCCAGTCCAGCAGCTGAGCACTAGACGGCAGATCAGGGAGGCCTGGTTGGTAGTCCTCCAGGGGGTTTGGGTAGAGTAACTGGCGTAAGTTAGGGAGCCTCACTGCCATCTGGACCAGGTCCAGAAGACCTGCCATGGACAGTGGGTTTAGGGCCAAAGCCAAGCTCTTGAGAGCCCGGCAGGACCCGAAGGAAGGCAGCAAGAGTCCAACCAGACTGTCAGTTAAAGCACAACCACTTAGAGACAGATGCTGCAGGCTGCTGGAGGCCTGGGAGAGGAGCCTTCGAATCGAAGGCAGGGTGCTGTCATCCAGACGGTTCTCACTCAAATCCAGCTGCTGCAGTGCAGAAGCATGATGGCTACAGGACAGGTAGGCCAGGTCAGATGGACTGAGGCTCAAATAAGGCAACTCTAGAATCTCAAGAGGTTGAGGCAAAGAGCTGAAAGAAAAAATGATAAATGATAAATTAATAGAAACATTGTCATTTTTAAAGCTGTTAAATCTGTAGCTTGGTTATCTAAAGTCAAATTAAAACAAAATAAACAAGTGTTTGGATGTTTGATAGTTTCATAGAGAAGAAAAAACAGGAAATGTTTGCTATCAGGGGTAACAAAAACAGTCTTACTTTAAAACTATTTCTTACAGTTATTACACAGCATTACGTGAATCAGTTATTACATTACATTGTTACAGGAAAAACATTTATTAATTAATGAGGTTTAGAAAGAAAAAAACAAGGGCATACCTGAGTAAAACACGCAGCTGTCCAGGCAGTCGCAAAGCAGTCAAACTGAGCCTTTGCAGCTCCTGTAAGCATGCCAGCCCTTGTGAAAGATTCCTCAAAATATCCTCCTGCCCAAACTGATCTCTTCTTAAGTCTAGGTTACAATAATGCAGGCGCAGGGAGTTCAGCGAAGGAAAGGAAGAGAGAAGAGGCAGCAGTTCAGCCAAACCTGCCACCCCAAGGCTGCTGTAGCGAATGTCAACGCCCAGAAGACCCAGACGGGGCAGGAGGCTCAGGAGGGTTTTGATGCTTGACACGGAAATCTCCTCCACGCGGAGGTATCTGCACTGAAGCTTGAGGGGCCCAGATGTGGTCAGGGCAGCACGAACACGTTCCCAAGATCGGGCGTTGACAAAAAGATCTGCTCGTACGTGCACCAACACATCACTATTGTCCTCTCTTTCCTCTATTTTACTGTCTTCTAAACCTGTCCTAGTTGTCCCTTTTTTCTTCTCTATCTCCATTCTTCTCCTGACTCCTTTAGTTAAATCCCGTTCACTTATAAAACTTGAAAATCCAGTCACGCCTCTGCTGCTTGCATCACCAATGTTTGGTTTCACAGAACCATTCTTTTGCGCTCGCTCTCTTTTTAAGTCCATTTCTCTTTCGAGAGCTGAGATTCGTTTTCTTTCTCGGTCTCCGTCCTTCTTCTGTGTCCTCTTAACTCCAGCTTTGGCCTGAACGACCATGGTGCAGACAGCCACAGTCAGAGACCAGCCTCCCATCGAGTCCCCTGTTCCTCCCTCATCCCCGTGAAGTCCGCACAGGTCCAGGACTTGCAGCGCACACCTGATCAGTGTCACAATACAAATAGAATGAGTGTGTATTTAAGGTACAATGAAACTTCACATTGATAAACAATCAAAACATTATCTAGGGAAAAAAAATCTTTCTGACCTATGGTCAGCCAGACCTCTGACCACTGCAAGCAGCAGGGCCTGAACGCAGAGGCGATTGGGTGAAGGGTTCCCCTGTGTCTTTGGTCCTCCAACGCGCAGCGTGCGTTCGGGCCACCACTGCGCCAGCTCGCCGACAGTGAGCGGTCTGCCGCTGGCGAAGGCGGCCTCCAGTAGTGGTCGGTACAGCTCTCTGGGAACCCACCCAAGCCAGTTGGGAGATGAGTTATGGTTTCTGACCACCTCTCTGGCACAAATGCTCACCAAACAATGCACCATGGTCACTCTGGACGAAGGTGATTGACTTAAAAAAAACTAACCTTGATCAAAACATCAGAGTCAGCTAGATCGTCTGAAAACGCCCGCCACTAAATCTGCTTTATAAAGGCAGTCTGGTTCAAACGTGAAAAGTACCGACGAGCGTTAATAACACAATTTGATATCCTCAGTTGGTACAAAAATAGAAACAGCTTCGGCAATCGAAGCTCTTCATTACCGCTCCAGTTGGCTAGCTTGATGTTGGAGAAGTGTTTTCATTACTTCGTCGCAGGCGAATGACGTATTAAATGCGACATAAAAATGCGACTAAACTCTTTAAAATATGTGTGTTTCGCACGTCAATAAAGTTTGGACCGAGTAGAAGACCAAGCTTTGGGTTGATAATAATAATAATAATAAAAAATATTATTATTTTCAAAGTTGAAATGTTTTCAAAAATATATGCTAAAAAAGTTTTTAAAGTTGTAAAATAAAAAAATATATATAAATTCTACAAAAAGAAGCAAGAGTCTCTAGCTGCAGCAAAAATGGCGGATGGCGTTGGAGTAAAATGGCTGGTGGAGATCATATGGAAAACAAATTCTTATTTATAGGGTAAGGGAATACATTTAAGAGAGAGGAAAAAAAAACAGTTAGATAGTTTGATATTATTGATGCCCTTCACTGATGTTTAAGAAAAGAATAGCAAAGGGAAAATCCTACAATTTTAAGACACAGTTTTTTTAAGAGTTAATTATTAAATCACCAAATGACCCACCCAACATTGTCATGTTATAGTTCTGTCATTTGTATAGACAATATGTGACATCTTCAATGTTAATCTATAAATTTCTCTTTCACAATTATTATTTTTAAAAATGGATTAGTGAAGTAGTGAGGAAAGCTCTCATTTGTTTGTTTGCTTTTTACTTTAGAAGGAATAGTAGAAAAACTAGCCCAGTAAGAACATTATTGTGGATGTAATGTTTGTTTATAAAACGATTCGATTCATATTCATATATTCATCATATGTTGTGTTTACGGATACGGGTTATATTGCCATTTGTTCATTTTGAACGATCCAATTCCACACATTGGACTGTAATGATGGTTGAGTGTTTTTTGCTGCCATCACGTGTGCTGTCCACTGTGATGGGACTAAGTCGATTATACAACATAGTAAAATAAATCTACCATGTCTCATTCCAAATGACATTTTCCAATACGATTTTTCTAATTTTGAAACGATTTTAATTACAGTTTGATTCAATTCAATTACTAACTTGCCTCAGACAGATCAATCTGGTTGGATTATAGGAATAGAAATTAATTCATTGAATAATCGTTACATCCCTGAATATTACGCATTTCTACCTGTTCAAAAACAGGCAAAATATGAAACAGTAGATGGCACTAAAGGACCATGACTTGATCATACAAAAACTGATAAGTGATGATAGTCCAACAACTGTTGCTGTTTTTCTAAAGTCTGGGAAAAAAAAAAAAAACATGTAATCAAATAAACCTGAAAACCTGAATGAATTAATCAGCCAAAGTAAACAGTTAATCTAAATTTGACCAGGCTGTGTGGGTTTTCTGGAACAGATATTTCTCAAGATTTGGTGAGTTTGCTCTAGGTAGAGACCCAGGTGGGATGGGAGAGACAAAGCAAAGGGTATGGTACAGAGGAAATGGATGGATTAGTAGAGCAGTTACAATTTTCTTTTGAGGATGAGTGATTTCTTTGACAATAGCTGTGAAGATATTTTGTATCTATTCATATTAGACAGCACATAAAATACATTCAAAGGCATATAATGGATATTAACCTAGACTTTTTCAGGAAAAAGGTGGAGAGGCTGTCAAATTTAAATAACTTCATTCTCCTGAAATAAACTAAAAATAATCAGAAAATAAATAAAAACACGTTGTTCAAATATAAAACCTTTATGGTTCTAAAAACAAAAGGATTATAGAATTATTTTAAAATTACACGCAAAACACAAACTGCGGGTTTGATTTACATCTTGTTCTAAAAAAATGGAAAAATTGCTTTGGGCCATGGAATAGTAGAAAATAGGGTTCAGTCAAAAAAGACAAGCTAAAGAAATAAAAATGGCTGAGAATAAAAAAGTAAAAACAAATTGTTTGGATTGTCTTGTTGCTTTAAAACATAAGAATATGGGGGTGGGGGGTGGGGTTTAAATGTTTTGAAACTGGTATTAAATACTAAGTTAAGTATAATTACAAGTGATCAGTAATACTGACCTAAACTTTGTTTCAGCAAAAAACAAAAAAGTAACGATGGATACATTGTGATTAAATAAGAATTTGACCAAAAAAAAATTACATTAAAAGCCCTCTGGTCCTCTGTAGCTCTTAAACTCTTTTTTTCCTTCACTTTACTGGCTGCTGTTCACACACTCCCATCTCACAACTCTGCAGGATCTTATTTTTCATCCTGGAAATGGACGCTGAAGCATCTCCTGCTGGTAAAACGTTCAGGTTAAACCCTGGCTGCTCTGATCAGTTCACTCAGCAGTGAATCACTTGATTCAGCTGGAGTAAGATTAGCAGTTGTGTGCTGTGCAAGCGCCATCGCTTGAATGAGATTGTAAAAACAGATTGGTTGCTTTCAAGCTGCAACACAAGAAGCCTCTCAATATGTCTTAATTAAGAAAGTGTTGAAAGTGACAAGGTCAGAGAAAAGCCTCTATGAAGACAAATGGAGTGTGATTTTTTTTTTCTGTCTCTGTTCAGTGTTTTACGTCTCATTTCTAAGTTCCCCTGCGAGCAATCAGTCAGTATGTCTTTGAAAAGCTGTGAAATAGCAGATCATCTGACAGAATGTGTCTGCTGCTCATGTGTCAAAGAAACAACCCAATCACTTTTAATGGCGCAGCAAGAACAAAAGGCGGGGACATCTTTGATCAGTGTGCTGCAAAAAACAAGTTTTAATGAAAAATTTAAAAGAACTGCAAATGACTTGGTAAATGAAGTCATCATTGTAAAACATTTTTGATAAATTTTTCCAATTTTAATTACTTGCAGTGCATCTCTGGAGACCTCTGCTACACTCTTAAAGATGACAAGAATCATCAAAGATTCGAATAATTTATCAGGTATCAGATAAGCAGAAAGGTAAAGCTTCTTTTTGGGCTGGCAGACAACCCATCAGCTCTTTGTAAAGATATGGTGATTAAGGACCCATAACTGCAGGTAACTCGGCTTGAGAAACTTAAATAATCAATAAACATAAGCCAAATATAACCCAAAAATATATATAAAATGGGGTTTAAAGCAGACAACCTGACAAAAGGGTATGGAAGATGAATGAATGAAATGAGTGAACCTGACAATGTTTAACTGAGGAGCAATCACTTTAATACGACAGAATATATATTGAATTGTCTTGTAAATCCCACATAAATGATAAAATGAAAATGTAAATCGTCACGAGATTCTATGCTAAGGTTTAACTGTTTTTGATTGCTGAGTTTTTTTGTGACCAATATTAAATATTTGTATAGAACAGAACTATACTATAGACTATATAAAAAAAAAATTAATATATAATACTATATAAAACGTCTTGAATTTGAATGTTAAATCAATAAATGCTATTATTGTCTTCAGCTACAAGGTGGAACTTTTTTTTCATTGCTAAATATCATAAAGCTTGGAATGAAATATTTCCTTTTTGTCTCCATTTTTAACAGACATTCTATATTCAAAAAACCCTCCTACTCACCTTTCTTTCAAGGTTAATTTCATTTAGACCTGCTGCTCATCATTTCAGATTCTGTCTATATTGTTCATCATTAAATAAAATGACTCCTCACCATGAAGGTGTAACCTTGAGTTTTTTGTGTCTTTTAATTAAGCCTCTTATAGCACTTCTTTACTCTCTGGTCAAAATTTCAGTCTTTATATGTTTTTTATTAAGCTTCATAATACATTTTGTCAAGAATAAGCATCTATTTAGTCTTTTGTGAACATCGTATTATTTTTAGTTATTTGATTCAATCAGAGAAATACATGAATAACTAAAATGTGTATTTTCTGTGTCCTTGTCACTAAAATTTAAAATTAAATAATTGCAAGATGTCTAAAAACAAACAAACATTTTTTTAAAGATGGGCATTACTAACTTTCAGTTAAAATAATTGAATTTTTATGCAATTGTTAATTCTTATGTTTATAAAATAATTGTAAAGAGTTTGCTTAAATTATTTTACCTAGATTTCTTCTTTAATTTTTGTCCTTTATAGAACATTCTTTTACACACACAAAAATCTTTTGATCTTAAAATAAGTTTAGGAAGATTTTACCATCACTTTAATGAAGACACAATTAAACATTTAAGATGAGATTTTTTTATGCTGAAGAAATATGTTTTTTCCCAACATTTATTGTAAAAACAGGCCAGTCATACCATTTAGAATGGCTCATTTCTTTACAGTCTTTCATGTAAACTGATAAAATTAAAAAATAAAATATAAAATTAATTCTCATTCCAAGGAGAATTTAATTAAAATCTCAGAGCAATTTCAGAAAAAAGCGGTTGGATCTCACCTGTAATGATGACATGAGTCCATTCAAACATAACCTGGCAAAGGGACTTTATTGAGCAACAGCCATAAAAACCCTTTATTGCACTTTAACCTCCTCCAACAACTCAAACAGGCACTGCATCAGTCATACTTATGTAAGCTGAAGATTGTAAGAAAAGTACAGACCACAACTGAGCATCTGAAAATAAGGATTTTAAACATGAGCAGAGCATCAAGAAAGATTTCCTGATGGGGTTTCTTTGCTTCTCTCTATGGCTGACGTTGGCCTTCGCTTTGGCGTTGAAGCAGGTGAGCGTCGCCTCCCGTTCAGATGGGGAGTTCACCTGCAGTGAGGGATTGTGTGTCGCTCAAGTGTCCGACTTCACAGATGACTGTAAGGACGGCAACAACAAGAGAAACTGTAAGTTTTAAGCATTCATTTGATTAACAAAAATCATTTATAGGCTGTTATGAAGCAAATAAATAAAGGTTTTTTTTATGATTGTGAGAGTCGCAGAGAAACATTTATTCCTCTTTTCTTATTGAAATAAGAAGTAAATATGGATTCAAGTGTTCCAAGTTGCCAACACCAAATTATGTTCTCTGTGCCAGATTAACTCTCATGAGAACCATAAACCGTCATAAAAATGCTATTTTTGTCAGTTTTTCTTTCTCAATTGTCATGGTATATGAGGTTGTTTAGGTGAACCCTTGTGCACTCTCATGGACAAGAATTTAGACCAGTGTTGCATTAAAAAATAAAGGATAAAAAAATTAATATCCTTTTCTGGGGTTGCCAGAACAAATTAAACAAAATTTAACTGAGCACATCATTTATGAAAACTGTTGGGGAATAAAAAAAGATAGCAATCCCAGCAAACGTGTTTTTGTTCATAAATATCTGTGGGTGTCAGAAGTCACAATGTGCTGCTACAAATCCATTGATAAGCTTGTTTGTCTTAACTTTCCATAAACTATCTGCAAATAGATACAGTTTTTCACCTGCTGAGTTGATCGAAAGACCTGTTTCGATAAAATGGAGACTTTAGAACAGGCCGAATTATCTGAAACTGTTTATTTAGACCATGACAGTTTGGAAAGGATATGAAATATTCAGGACATGTCATATTTTGTTTAAATTTAAAGACTCACTCGAAATGAAAATATTGTTTTTTAGCATGTTCTTGTGTCATTGTTCCCATGACGGAGGACATATATTAAGAAAATTAAGCTTAAAGTTGTATTTCTTAGTATTTTTTTATTCAAATCATTGTGAATCAGGAGCAGACAAAAATCCTGTGATGTAGGTGCTAGAATTGACAGGCATCCACTTCATGCATCCACTTGCAGACAAATAGATCCAAATAAGTCTTCATTTTTCTCGTCCGAGCTGGCGTCTGGATCAAAACAGCTGGATAGCTCCTATATTGCTCTCCATTGTGTTGCGCTGGTAATGTTAGGCTGGTGGTGTGAGGGGCTGGAAAATGTGTAAACAAGAGGTTATGTTGGGAGGTAGGGGCAGGCTCATTTTGAGCCAAAAGACCCACCTACAACTCAGAGGTAAATTTCTTATGAGTTACTGTCTCTCAGCAGAAACTATGTCTTAGAAAACATCAGAGGTTTTTCGATTTTGCCTAAAAACGGCATAATCATAAATGAAAGACCACTGGGAGTGTTTTTAAAATACATTAAAAGAAGATCAGAGTGGGACTTTGAACAAAAGCTGAGACATATTTCTTTCTATGTATAACCATGACTTTTGCACATTACCTTTTTAATTTGGTAGATGTCTGTCATTTAAAAAATATCCTTGTTGGTAGAGTAAAAGTTGCTTTTATTTAACATTTTCCAGAAATATGAAAAACATGTAACAACTGATAAATGATGTGTAAAACGACATCTTTACAGAGAGACAAAAATGCTAAACATTTAGAGAAATTGTGTTTTTTTTAAAAAATGTATGTCAGATCAATTGACTGAAGTAAAATAAGAACATAATTGTTTTTATAGGCTCCACGTATACAAGGTGTGACTTTGAAGAGGGTTTTTGCAACTTTTTTCAAAACTTGAACACCATCTCTGAATGGACCAGAACAAATGAAGCCACAGGACTTAACAGGGACCACGCAAACAAGCCGGGTAAGCACAACTCACTCTCTTAGACGTGGTCAATACAGGAAAACTTATTTTGTATGGGTTGATTTATCTCCACAGGGTATTTTCTGACCCTTTTACCTGTCAAAGGAGTCACAACCTTTGCAACTCTAAGCAGTCTTGTCTTCCTACCTACTAAAAGCTGCCAGGTAACTCAACAAACAGATATGGTAGCTGTTGTATACATTTAACAAATGTGCAATGATTTTTTTCCCCCCCAGATTCATTTCTATCATTTTGTTCGGGGAGCACACGGACATCTTCAAGTCCTAGTTCAACATGGTTCAGAGACTCAGAGGAAAGAAACATGGAAACTCGATGCACTTCAGCAGACAGAAACGTGGCTGCAGACAGGATTTGAAATAACCAGCAGCAGCAGTTTTCAGGTTTGTAATGATTTAACACAATCTGCTGTGGCAAAAGCAAAAAAATAGAAAATAGAACCACAAACTTTTGTTTTTAGATTAAAGGTTTAAATAAATTCTATTGGTTATGAAGCAACTACATCATATTTGTTCAAACTCAGTTTTATGAACAGATTAGATATTTTTTCTCCCTTTTTATTTGTTCCAGGAAATTAAAAGAAAAAAAAAGGCTTGTATTATAAAATTTTCTCACTGTGATTTATGTTCCTTCTCCATTTTGGAACCATTACAATGATAATGTGAAACCATTATGCCTTTTTTTTTTTTTTAGAGGAGATCACTTTTGGATGAAGCTGTAGTTTTTGGGAACACTCAGGTCCTATTAGAAGATGTCATTAGTAACACAACTCCTAATAACTGGCTAAGAAATATGAAAAAAAAAAAAACACAAAAAAACGCAGTAATGGGTAATGCAGCATTAGAAACCATATAAGTAGTTCCTGGAAGCTTTAAAAACACTGCAGAATGAGCTTCACCGCAGAAGCTTTTCACATGCATGAGTTCGGTGTAATTCGCCCTTCAGAGCTCTCCAAATTTGAGGGCATTTTACTTCCTCACCTTCTCTGCCTACTGTGAGTCTATTTTGTGGTTTTGCGATGTGGTTACTTGGTGGCAATAAGAGGCTGTCCTTCCTACATTCAACTTACTCTTGTGTAAACTACTTCCTCTTTTAAGGACCAAACACTAAAACAGTACAGCTTATTAGTGATATAAATTTGAGTTAGGAAAGCCTTTTCGTTCAAAAAATACATTTGATTTCCAAAGCAAAGAGGACACAGAAGCTTCATATTTTATATTTGAAATTAAAATTAGTCCCTCAAAATTTGTTCAGCCACCTTTACAAAATTCCTAATCCATCTAATCTATCTCCAGGTTATCTGTTGCTAGTTGTAAAATGAATATCAGATGCTTTAAATTTTAGGACTTTGAACAGTGTGGCAGCAGCATTATTCTTATGTCACCGTAGATATGGGAGATTGTGGTTTGTAGTGCAGTGAAATTTAAGTCTTTGCCAATTTAAGTTATTGATTTTTAAGTAATGGGCTCTATGCACCGAGCTGTGTAACATTTTTCCGGTTCAAAATAAGATCTTTATTTCTGGTTGTGGCTAACTGTATGCATCGATGTAGCAAATCTCTATATGATATTCCGGGTATTGTCTAATTTTGATTATTTCTTACATGGCTGAAGTTATCCAAGCATAAATAGTGATTTAAATTCCTGTTGGCCACATGTAATATGTGCAGCAAAGATGCACATTGCTGCTTTGCCCGCATGTATTCTGAGTGCATCCAAAGCTGGATTTTGTTGTTGGCTGCACGTATTTAAAATTATGATTGAAGTTAAAGTCCCATTAGCTGTCACACAACTAGGTGCGTGAAACCTGTTCTCCAAATTTGATCCATCCCTTGGCGGACTGGGGAGCTGCAGACATCCAAAAACGCAAAGTTTGCCTTCCTGAAACACCAAACACCCAGATCTCACAAAACTCTACCATGTAGTTTATGATCACGGCTTGATGGAGAGGAAACATCGTGAGAACATTTAAAACCGGTTGACCGGAACTTTGAACATTTAACCGAAGTTTGAAGTGACTTTCAGACTGCTGGTTCTACTCTGAGGAGTACTCTGTCTTCTTCATAGAGCGACATATCTAACTCTCTAACTCTCTAAAGTCAACAGAAAAGCTGCCATTTTGAGAAAAAGCTTTTTTTTTTCCATGAATATCATCATCCTGTTCATCTAAGAGCATCCTGGGCTCAGGAGTAGGTGTTCTGCATGACCAACAGACTTTCAGCTGAGCTCTTAAAAAAAATAAAATAAAAAATTGTCCTCTCTGTGATGGCTCTTGACTTTTTCCATTTTTCTACCAGGTGGCAATTCAAGGGGAACTATCTGCTGACAGTGAATCCTCTGAGTTCTTGGCCATTGATGACCTATCTTTCAGCCCTGGCTGCGTGACTCTCGGTACTGCAGCCTTAATAACATCTCACTGTGCAGAATAGTTCAGATGTTGATGTTGAAATACTGATTAATGGGAGCTCAAGCATTAAAACTCTCAGGATGACTGATAACAGAATAACCGGATTATTAAAATTATTAACTTTCTTGCTCTAAATATAGAGCTGTCAACACCTGTGAGTGTCTGAGTCTGTTGCTGATTTAGTTCTCGCTCAGATGCATCAAAGGTGAAAAAGTAACAGTTGCCTAAACAATTTCAGGCACTTTTACAACTTGGATAATTCACCCAATGCTGTATTATGTTCCTGCTCCCTGTCCATAAAATAAATGGCAGTTTAGACTGTTTAATAGATTCAATTGTTTATTCCACAGCCTGAGGTCTTCAGCTTCCAAAAACGTGCTCCACATGCACTTTTGCTAAGATCGTTGTCAAGCACAATGTCATACGCTGATCAAACATAGCTTTTGTTAAAGAAAAGGCTTGTTTTTCTGGGTCTCTCTTCAGAGCATCTCCAATAAATGACCCAATATAGATCAGCTTTCCTGCACACTCCCTGGTGTCCCTGTTTGAGCAATTTGGCTCCAGCTCTTTGCCCTTTATAAGACACCAAAATGAAACAGAAATCACAGATTGAATTTTGTCCAACTGGTACATGAGTGACACTGTAAGATTAACTTTTCTTTCTTTCAAATGACTATTAAACAGCGAAACAGCGGCTAAATTCAGTGTACACAGCTTGTGCATGTGCGTTTTCCCTTTTGATCTTCAGCTTCCTCTTAAGTTCAATGAATGTTTGATTGATTCAGAAGTGCAGATATGTTGTTGACCTGTAGCTGTGATTCTGTGATTGGATGGGTCTATCCAGGAAGTACTATACAAAGCAGTTGGAGAAAATAAATCAATAAATAGATTTAAAAAAAATGTCCCTTTTGTTTACACACTTTATTAGTGGTTTGTTAACAAAATAGATATGAATATTGATTTTCACTTTTTTTTAAACCCATTACTACTCACTTCAATGTCCTCTTGCCTCCAAAGATCCTCTTTCATCTGATTACTACTGCCCCAACTGTTTTACTTATGTGTTATTCCAACTTTTTGTATTTAGAAAAGAGAGTACTGCCAATACCTCCAGCCTGCCCACCGTCATGGTTTGCCTGTGATAATGGAGAGTGTATTGAGCCAAAAAAAGTGTGTGACTTCACCTCACACTGTACCCACGGAGAGGATGAAGCCAGTTGCCGTAAGAGCTTTGATACCAAACTCACTCTTTCACGTACTTCACTTGTTATATTGGGCTGAATATTTCATTGAATTATCTGATGAAAGATGAAAGTTTCTATTTGAGTTACATTTGTGAAAAAGCCAATATACAGGTATTTAAAAAATTGGGAATATTTTCTCAAAGAAAATTGATCTCTAGTTATCAAAGTACCTCTCAGAATTCTTAGTTTGCAAGAAAATTCCGAAAATTGTTCAGTAGATTAGTCTGATGAGAATAAAGCGTCCAAGAACATCAACCATAATTTATTTATGGTACAAAAATTGGCATAAAGAAAATTTTATTTTTCTTAAGAATTAATGTTTAGTTAATTTAAATGCAGGAACTTCCTTTTTTTCTTTACTCAGCTTCAAATTGTGACTTTGAAACTGGTCCATGTGGCTGGTATGAGCTTACCCTTGGAGATGGCTTTGACTGGGTCAGAGGCTTCTCTGCAGATGTACCCGCAGACTATTACAGCCACCCAGCTCTAGCTGACCACACAACCAACACAACTGAAGGTGGGGAAAACAAATGTATCACAAATGCAGCTATATATGTTTGTATCCAGAGTCTAGCAAAAAACAACTGGAAAGAAAGATAAGATCCCCATATCTGCAGCTTCAATCTCCTTCTCGTTGAACAAAATCACCAATATGTGTGTTTCTGAGAGATAAGCACTTTATGTGAATAAAAAAAAAAATGCAGCCAGTTCCGTTTTCTCACCATCTATTTAAGAAGTAGCTTCTTGCAAAGACTCCTCAAGGCAGGGATTTAACTCACTATCGTGTTCCTGGGTGACTATTCAAGCTTCATTTGCTGTTTTTTTTTTATTTATATCAATGGTGTGTGATCATAGTGGAAAAAAAGAAAATCTTGTTAAGTTTGAATTTAGAAAGTGCAAAGACACCTCCAAGTTCTGTGAAATGGTGTATTCATGGAATGTACTTGAATATATATAAGTAAATTACCCCTTTAAAAAATAAAATAAAATGAACATCAATTTTGTGCCTTATGTGGCCACAAAAAGCAATAGAACATGTTTTAATTGATTTTTTCCTTGGATGGGTCGTTTAAGGGTTAGAGGAACCTCTGACAGAGCAGATTAATTTGTAGTACAGTCAAATGATCAAATATTTACATTTTTTTTAATTGTTTGAATTAGTCAACTTCTGTTATGACAGGAAGATTCATTTCAGACAAATTAACATCTGAGTTGACTAATATGGGGACACATTGAAAAAATGTGTCTTAGTATTTAAACATGGCTTAAAAAAGCCAGTCTTTATATTTAAGTCAATGTGTAGTAAAAATAAAACTGCTTTGATTAAATCAAAAAGACAATTTAATTAAAATTCAGAATTACCCTAAACTTTTAAGTCTCTTGGTACTATGACAATTTGAATGAACTGTTTTTCTAGTTTTGGTGACTTTTTGCCTAATTTTGTGCAATAATACCATTTTTATTATGAATACTAACATATATATTTAGATAAGTATTATGATTGTGTTTCACTGCACAGAAAGAATTTGCAAGAAAGTTGTTGATAGAATGGTTTGACTGTTTATTTTGATATGTTCTACTGCAGGCCATTTTATGGTTATACTGAGAAACAGTAGCAGTCTTCAGCAAATTGCTCTTCTCATGGGGCCCTGGTTTCAGCAAACAGCTTCTGGCTGCACTTTTACGTTCTGGTAAGTCTAATAACTAACTTATTTTTTGTAAAATGGTTTTACATGAAAGGTCAAATTTATCTCTGTTTTAAGATCTATTTCTCACCTCTGCTTTTCTGGTTTCAGTTGTACTCGGTTGAATTTTAATAATCCCATTTAACTTTTTGTTTCTGTTCCTGCAGTAGATTTTCTTATCATCATTACTGCTCTCTTTTGTTAACTGATCATTTTCAGTCACAATGGGTCTTGTCCTGAAGGGTCAAACAAGACAAGCCCACACACATTTTTCCATTGTCTTAACATACACATGCGCGCACACCCACCCACCCACACACACACACACACACACACACACACACACACACACACACACACAATATAAATATTTTTGTCTTTTGCTGTATATATATATATATATATATAATCTAATATATATATATATATATATATATATATATATATGAATGTATATATTTTTGTGCTTATAAAAATGTGTCTTTTGCATTATATCAATTTTTTTCCTCAGAGTACAATTTATGTTGGTGAAGTCTGTGTCTTTAATGTCCCTTCAGGCATTATAACTCAGGTATTTCTGTTGGAGCAGCTGACATGTATCTTCAATTTGAGGGAGATCAAAATCACCATGTCATCTGGAAAACGCTGTATGACCAAGGTAGACGCTGGAACCAGGTCACTGTGCAGCTGGGACGCATTACCCAGCCCTTCCAGATCGGTCTGGCTAAAATCAGTCTCGGAGTATTCGATGGCATCTCTGCCTTAGACGACATCAGCTTTGACAACTGCTCGCTGCCTCCTGCAGCAACAGAGTGCCCTGCTGACACACATTTTCATTGTGTGAACACAAGGGCATGTGTGGAACGTCTGCAGCTTTGTGACCTTTCAGATGATTGTGGGGATGGATCAGATGAAAAGGGGTGCTGTAAGTGTCTCCAGCATTTTTAACACAAATAAAAGATGATAAGTTATAAGAATTTCTTTTACTTTTGTTTGAATGCAGCAGGAGAAAAAGTGACATCTGTTTTGGTTTGATTCTTGTTGCCCCACAGCTCCAGAGCTGCAGTGTGACTTTGAAAAAGGGCTGTGCAGTTGGGAACAGGAGCAGAGTGGAGGAGATGTCTTTGACTGGGCTCTCATCAGTGGCCCAACTCCAACCTTGAACACGGGCCCCCTGAGGGACCACACACTGGGCACCAGCAACGGCCACTATCTCTACATAGAGTCCTCTTTACCACAGGAATTCAAGGACACAGCTGTGCTGCTGAGTCAAGTGTTTCAACCCACCTACCAGCCTGACAAAAGCCCGTCTTCACCTCAGAAGAAATGTTTTTTTCGCTTCCATTACCACATGTTTGGCTTGCAAGTGTTCAGCTTAGCTGTTTATCTGAGGACCACGGCTACAGGCCTCGGTGTAATGCTCTGGGAAAAATATGGACATCAAGGAAACCTGTGGCACAGGGAGACGCTGTACCTAAGGAGCACCAAACCGTTTCAGGTATTTGAACAAAATCAGGAATACAGTTTGAAGTTTACACAAATGTAATCGTATCCTAGCTCAATCTAAATACCACAGTAGTATCAATTTAGTATAAATTTCATCATCTCTAGGTGTAAGAACAACATGTGCATTTATGTCTGTGGGGTAAGGTTGTGGAATAATATGGATGAAAATATCAAAAGGAGTAAAGATGTTACAAAAGAAAATACAAACAGAAAAATTTGGAAATCTATAGATTAGAAAATTGAGAACCCCATCAGGACAAGGTACAGACAATCATGACTGGGGAAGCTGTTTTGATACCGAGATGCTTTTTGTTATGTTTTAGTAATTTCTTTTTCTTTTCTTTTTTTGGTGTTATGTGAATAACGACTTATGTTAAGGTCTAAAAATGTATGCGTAAAGAGCAGAATTGGAGTTGGAATTAATACATTTTCAGCTACCCAATCCTTTTTTAAGCACTTTGTCATTTTACTGTAAGTTTGTCTGTTAAGTCTCTTTTATTTTGTGTTTAAAAATCATATTAAATTAAACCAAATCATTCTCTAGATATAAAAAATATAATGTTAATGTGCATAAAATTACATTTCATTTAGCTAAACGTTAGAGCAGGGTTAAAAACTAAAAATGATTGATCAAAGCTAGTAATCATTTTTTTTTAACTTTCAAGTAAACCTGTTTTCAGGCAAAAATATCTATTATCTATTATTTAGTTTTGTGTAGTAATTTATTAATTTGATTGTGAAGGTTCAGCTTTTTTAAGTGTAAATCACTAATCATGTGGAACTGTTTTCAATTCAACAAATAAAAATGTGGAAACGAAACTTGATTTTTAATTAAATAATAATGTGGGTTAATAATGTTGGTTTTTTGATTCCATATTATTAATTGCATTTTAGTGGAGAAACTGAATTATTATTTTAATAATTAAATATTGTTGTTAGAATATACATTTACAAGTCAATTTAAATCAATATCACTATCACAACACACTAATTTTGAGGAGATGTTTTGACTTTTTCGGGTGGTCTTAGTGCAGAGGTAGAGCAGCTGACCTCTGATTGGAGAATTGCAAGTTTGATTCCCACCCTGTGTGCCCATATGTCCTTGGCAAGACACTGAACTACACATTGCTCATGGTGGTTATCTGTTGGTGACAATGTTTGGCAACAGAACCGACACCATTGTGTGAATGTGTGTGTGAATGGGACCGTGACTGTACAGCGCTTTGGGCCTTTTAAGAAGGTAGAAAAATGTAATTAAAAATTAGTATTAACCATTTTCTGCTTTTTTTGCCAAAATACTATTTTAAAAAAAAATCAAAGAAGTTCAAAAACAAAACCACTAATCCTTACGAGTATTAAAATACCTACTAAAGCAAACGTTTTACTTTTAATTTGTGTAAAAAGCCATCTAAAGTTTACCTGATATTCTCACCTAGCTCCAGTTACTTTCTTCTGCAAATGTGCTTTAAGTAGGAAGTCAAGAGGTTGCCTGTTGATCACCTCCTGCTGTGTATTGTTAGTTATCAGTCTTTGCGTGTTGTAAAAGATTGACATCAAGCTTTAGCTGAACACAACTGTGTAGCAGTAAGCAGTGTTTGTAGAGTCTGTCTTTATTGTGAGATTGTGAGATAAAAGTCCTTTCAGAAGCTTCTCTGCTCAGCACCAAAGATTATTGATAAATATTAGGTTGTTGCTGGTTTTCAATCAGTTTGATTTGACAGAGACTTTTTTTTTACTGTCTGACTGAATAAAACGCAAGATGCCGATAGAGGAAATGAAAAGAATGCTGAGAAATAAAAAGTGGCTTCAGGAATTCAGATGAAAAACTATCTGATTTAACATTGAGAGAGAGAGAACAAAACTGACAAAAAATTAACACAAATGGTTACAGAAAAAATATTATTTTTGTACTTTCAGATTTTGATTGTAGGAACAGTTGGAGATGATTTTAATGGAGACATCGCCATTGACGACCTTTCCTTCCTCGACTGTGAACCCTATGATGGTAAACAATATAACACAGATGTTTGAATATTTTTGGAAAAAGTAGTTTTTACTTTTTCAATCTGAATAATTTATTGCATTCTCCCACTACGCTTTCTGTTAGGAAAACTGCCCTCCGTGATCATGCCAGCCGTGACTACTCCTGCCCCGACGGTCCTGCCCCATAGCTGCTCTGAAGGGGAGTTTGTGTGTGGGTTCCACAGGGAGTGTGTTCCTCTGAGCCAAGTGTGTGACTTCAAACATGATTGCTCTGATGGATCAGATGAAACCAACTGTGGTAACACATTTAGCCCTTCTTTTTTATGTTTTTTTTCTCATTATTGTGTATTCCGCTGTATTTATTCTACTGTATGTTTCCTCAGTGAATGGAACGTGTGATTTTGAAGGTGGAAACACATGTGGTTGGAAAATCATCACCTATGCTTTAGTCTTAAATCACGCCTTTCACTGGGCAGCCAATCAAGGGAACACTATTCATTATGGAGAGCAGAACCATCGTCCAGACATTGACCACACCCTGTGAGTGCATGCAAAACTACATCATAATATGAACAGCTCATTATTATAAAATATGAACTTAAACTTCCAAACCTTTCAGTTTGCCTCACAATCAGCTCAACTGTATAAAAATCCCAAACAAGGTAAAGCAATTATATAACCAACCTGTCTTTATTGTTTTATTTTTCAATTTAGGAAAGAAAACAAAAACATTTCCAGAATGGCATAAGCCATCCTCACGCTGATCTGACTGTCATATCTTGGCTTTGTTTAATGGAGCAGACAATAGCAGCAGCCTGTGATCACTGCAATTTAAGTAATTTCTTCCCTTGTGTCAAATTGCAGACATTATCTTCTTCTCTACCCATTATATGCCTGGAGCTTCTTCGTCTCATTGGCACAGCAGCTTATTTGTACAGAGCAGTGAAATCAAAGGAAGATTTTCTGTCTAGTTGAATCCCATGGGAGCCAGATCTGTAATGAGGATTTTAAAAAACAGAGACACGAACAAGCAGAGAAGCTCGAGGAAAAAGAAAACCATTAATGCAGTTACCGTTAGATATGCTGAAAGCTATTACACACATAGTCAAAGGTAACAATTATTATATCTCGTCCTTAGAAAGCAAATCCTCTGAGACAAATTTTCCTCCATAAGCATTTTTTATTTCAGGGTGTATTCACACTGGACACATTTGGTCCGCTTAAAGTGAACCAGAATTCGTTTCCTCCGATAACCCAGAACAAATGTTCAGTCTGAAAACGTGCACGTGTACCCTGGTCCTGGACCAGTTACCGCTCTCTGACCCATCTTTCGAGGTGTTCTCGGTTCGTTTCCAATCGAACTGAGGTTTGGTTCGCTCTGAGATTCCTCAGTCTGAATACTAAAGGCTCTGGGAGCTGAATACGTGGAACCAAAACGGCCACCATAGCCGAAAGACATGTGATGTAAAAACATTAGGAATGAAGCGACTTGTGAGGCGTAGACAAATGTAAAACAATGATTGTTGTGTTATCACAGAGGAAATAACTGGTCCAACTGTTTACTTGTTTGAAGGTTTATTTTCACTGTCCCTCGTTGATCAGTATGCGCTGCTGCGATGTCTTCTCAAATGCTAGCTATAGCTTGTAAGTCAACGATGAGACACTGCAACTCATTGAAATGTGATCAGGTGAATGCAGGCAGGTTAAAACAACTTTTAACCTGATACACATTGCTTCTCACTGTTTTCCCGACAATCTAAATAACAAAGTCTAATGAAGTTATGATAAGTTAACCATCCTAGCGAGGACTTTAAAACCCTTCTCTGCCGACTTTCTCTTGTTGTTTTGACCCGCCTCGTGGCTCCTGGCCAATGACAAAGGATATTGTTAGTCACGTGGTTTTGTTTACAAACTTCGGTTCGAAACAGAAATCTTCCGTACAAGCCAGTCTAAATACAGACCAAAAGCAATCTTTAGGACTCAATCCAGACCAAATTATTTAAATATATTTAATATTTAAATATTGGATCAATCAATCTATTCAAGTTGAAACGCTTTTAGATTTTCTTCATTATAGAGTATAGTTCTAAAAGAAATATGTTTCCCTAGAGTGAAATCAATCTAGCAGCATGACCAATACTAATATTATTTAAATTCCAACGGGAAGAAGTATACATCTGTATATGAACGTAAAATTGTGTGGTCTGTAGAAAGATCATTAAAATGTCTTAAACTACAGGAGATATAGACAGATTGTTATGATTTTATTCAAATCTTGCTAACACCACGCTAATTTAATTAATTTATATCTTCAAACCTCAAAAATAAGAAGCACATCTTAAAACTTGTGTGTCCCACTTTCATTCATTTCTGTTGAACCACACCTTTTATAAATCCTTCAAGGCTTATGTAATACAGTATCCTCCTGACTTACAGAAAAAAAAATCCTGTCAAACTTTTTTAAATTCACCATAATCTGCAATTCCCAGAGCCTCACCACTCCAAATTTGGTATCATTGAAAAGCTCCAAATGTCCTCTGTAGATACTAAAAAGAATTAATTAAGTAGTATTCAGTGGTTGTGAGATTTTCGGGTTTAGAATCCTCCACAGAGGACACATTTGCCTTGCTGGTAGTCAGACGGACATAACATGACATGAAAAATAGTTCCAGTTCTATTTTGAATTGATTGTGTTTCGTGTAAAGAAGTTTGCTGAGCGTCTTTTCTGGCTGGTTTAGGCATCAACAGTTTTTCTTGGTAGATTGGAAAATTCTGCAAACCTTTTTGAATTTTGGTTCCCTTTAAAGAAGTCCTTGCACCCTCTAGCCATGAGACTGATTTGAACAACAATATGTTTTGAACACATAAAATGATACCAAAGAAAGAAAATGTAGGCCTTTTGTGTGGTGGTGGCCTAATGTGTTCAATATATAGCAAACACTTTTGTTTATTTGTTTTTTATTGTTCTGTCCAGCAGCAAAACAAGTGATTAGAAGCTAGAAGTTAAGCTGTGTTCTCTTTAGATTCACACAACTGTAAGTTGCAATAATAACAAAATCAAACAATTTACATTTAGTCTAAATGGGTTGAAACCTGCTTTTTAAACACATTTCTGTTGCTTCAAAGTTCCCTCAAAAAAGAAAATTCATTCCAAATTCAGTCTTTTTAGTTGACAGTAAGCAAAAACACTTCACCTGTAAATCCGTCAGAAAAGGAAAACTAATGACTCAATTACCATGTAATTATTTCTTGGCTCAGTTTGAGACCTTGAGCTGACGAAACAAAGTAAATAACATTTGATTTTTCTCTCTGTTTCACAAAAAGAAACAACTCTGAGGGTTGGTATATGTATGCAGACAGTTCCAATGGTGCGTACGGTCAAAGCACCGACCTCCAGACGCCTATCATCTCTTCCACTGGGCCACAGTGCATCCTGACCTTCTGGTACCACATGAGCGGATTCACTGTGGGTTCCCTGCAGGTAGGAGTAGTAGATTTTCTCACTGGGACATCTTTTGACTCAAATCCCAAGAATGAATGATTTTCTGTTATATTTAGGTTGTACTGAAGCACAGAAACATCTCGGATTTAGTTTGGTCCCAGACTGGTAACCAAGGCAACAAATGGAGACAAGGGGTAGTGTTTTTGGGGTTACAAAACAACATTCAGGTGTGTCTGTCTTTTTTTTTTCACGGAGAAATGCATTATCATCTAAAACGAAATATTAAAAAAAGCATTAATAATCAGTAACACTACAAAGAATTTGTCCTGTTTTTTACGTTAATATCTGATCAATTATAATTATAATTTCTGTCTTTTTTCTTCTTACTATGTTTACCAATTTGTTTGATCTTAGGAAAAAGATGGCTGACCCCATTTGTTTGTTCTTTTCAGGTGATATTCCGGGCAAAGCGAGGGATCAGCTATATGGGGGATGTGGTGATAGATGATGTCAGCTTCCAGAACTGCTCCCCTCCTCTTCCCTCGAACCAGCCATGCTCACCAGAGCAGTACACCTGTGCAAATGGTCACTGTATCCCTCAGGACAACTTGTGTGACTTCATCAACCACTGTGGGGACAATTCAGATGAGGACCCCTACATCTGCAGTGAGACCCTCTCACTCATGAGTCTTAATTAATGATGAACACAACTGAATAGCCTCAACCAATGTTTTCTTTTCGTGTGTATTACAATCTTACAGAGGGCTTCGATGGACGCTGCAACTTTGAGTTTGATCTCTGCTCCTGGCGCCAGTCCCGGGAGGATGACTTTGACTGGCTGATAAAGGCAGGCAGTACCCCAACAGTTGGAACCGGGCCATCCAATGACCACACCCTCAGAGACCCGTCTGGACACTACCTCTACCTGGAGAGCTCTTTTCCACAAACAATCAATGACACTGCCCGCATAATCGGACCCTTACTGAGCAGCAGGAGCTCCCATTGCAAGGTCAGACCAACAGCAAAAGGCTCAGAGAAGGACTGAGGCTTATTTGAATGACACATTCAAAGACAACAAAGCATTAAACAGATATTATTCAAATGTGAAAACTTCTTAAAATTCAGCACAAAAATCTCTACTAAATTAAAACAACTGAAGCCACTTACAGAACATTGCAACCCAACTATGTGAGTGAAATCTGAATTGGGCTACACTATATTTACTTTGACTTTTATTGCACTGCAGTCCGCAGGAACTTCCCTTCCTTAATTGGTGCACATCCATTTCTGCATTTCAGAAATATTTCCATTACGCTTTTTGCCATTTTATGCTAATTTTAATGATTTTTATATTAAATCAGCAATTAATTTAAATGTCTAGTAATGTGAGGCTGCTGCTGCATATCTACTGTACTGTCTTCTTACATTCAGTATCCTAACTCTGAGAGTATTATTCAAGTCAAACAGAAGTGGTGTGTTTGGAAAACACAATAAGTCCCAATCTGGAAGCCGAGCAGTTGTATTCATGCACTCATTGTTTTTTTTTTTTTTTTTTGCTGTGATAGTTTAATTATCACAGCTGTGTCCACTGTTTTGTAGTTTTTCAACTTTCAATTTTCCTGAACCTTTTCCAAAACACAATCCTCTGTTTTTCCAGACTGCCTTAGTTCAGTTACTAACGTAAAACAATACATGTATGCAGTAAGTTACTATAAAGAGAAGCTTTGCTGTAGGTCAACTTATTGTTGGTTTTACACAGTGATTTCAATGGCACACACAACTGAGTTCTACTCCTATTTTAAAGACCCTTATTGAAATGTAGAAATTATGTTTTAATTTAGGTTTTGTGTTTTTTTAGAGCAAATGCACATCTGTTAATGTCCTTAAAGGGTTAAAAGTCACAACGTTCTGCTGACAGTCAACTATTTTAATATTTTAATCCTAACTATGGATTAGGATACACATTTAAAGAAATGTTTTACATAATCAAATCATAAATTTGATAACTTATTTTAGCACAAAGACTGAACTAAGAGCAAAACTACCAACCTACTGTACAGGGACAAAATCCTTTTTGTTTAATCCCATAGGAAAGGTCACACAAATGCTGTTTCACTATTTCAAATAGACATGCATGCAATATTATATAAACATTACCTAACATCTTAATCAGCCTGTTTCCTGTTTTTCCACAAAGCCAAACTAACCAGCTGCTGATTACATGAGAGTAATATGATTTTTTTTATTCCACTAAGACAGGGGATTTATTGTTCCTCCAACTGTCTGCAGTTTTCCATCTTTGGGAGAGATTTTAATGAAAGGCTAACACCTTTTGCAGCTTGTACCTACAGATAAAACTGTTTTCTATAAAAAACAAACAAACAAAAAAAAAGGCAGTTAGAAACCTTGTACACTAATATCGTTTGTCCTGCTGGCTGTCGATATTTTTTTTTGTCAGTTTTAGCTCTAACCCGATCTGTCAGTCAATTAAAGTGGAAGGATAGAAGAGGAGATGACTGAAGAATCAATCAATCTTATGACTATCTGACTGGATAAAACATAAATTGTTTTGATGTTTTCTTTTTTAATTTGTAGTGACAAAACCTAATCTGGCAAAAAGCTAACCATGGCAGAAAATAAACATTGTTTCATTAAAATTATAAGATAAACATATTTTTTTGAAAACACTTATGAAATGATTATCTTTTTTATACAGATGCGTTTCTTTGTTCATATGTCTGGAGATGGCATCGGAACTCTGAGCGTGTTCATTAAATCTGAAGGACTTCTGGATCTCCTGCTGGAGTTGACAGGGGATCAGGGAAATTACTGGCAGATGAGGGAGATCCCACTTAGTCATTCCAAAGATTTCCAGGTGGTGTTTGAGGGCAAGGTAGGTCACAGTGAAAAGGGTGACATCTGCCTGGACGACATCATCTTCTCCCCCGAATGCCTTCTTGGCCCTGAGGTATCCATTGAAAGCACAACTCAACCTCCACCAGGTAGGATTCATTGCATTACAAATTCAACATTAATGGTACATTTGATAAAATTGTAAAAGTTTATTGTACAACTTTTGGCTGCACGGTGGGGCAGTGGTTGGCACTCTTGCCTCACAGCAAGAAGGCCCCCGGTTCAAGTCCCGGCTGGGGGACTTGAACCAGTGTCACCAATGTGTGGAGTTTGCATAATGCATGCGTGGGTTTTCTCTGGGGACTCCGGCTGCCTCCCACCGTCCAAAAACAAGCTTCATAGGTCAATTGGTTTCTCTAAATTGTCCCTAGTTGTTGATACAAGTTTGCATGGGTGTGTGATTGTGGCCCCTGCGACAGACTTTCGACCTGTCCAGGGGTGTCCCCTGCCTTCGCCCATGAGTAGCCGGGTTAGGCTCTGGCGCCCGGTGACCCAGAAAGGGACAAAATGGTATAGAAAATGATTGAATGTTTAGCTGTATAAGTCACTATATGTATTCAAAAGTCTAAGAAAACTACTCATTACTTAAACTAAACAAAAAAAAAATACTTTAAATGTAAATGCAGTTACACAAATAATATGGCATAAATTAGTTGCATAAACTTAAAGATGCTAAAAATGAGATAATTTAAATAAAACAACCAACACATTACAATCTTGAATCCTACTTATTACTTATTCATTAGCAATCTAAAGATGAAAAAAGACAATACATTTACGAGAATTAGATTATTAGAAATTCTGCAGAAAAATGACTTAGGGGGGCTAGAAATACTTTGCAGCGTTGCCATGGTAACTCAGCTACACTCCCTCATAATGCCGAGCAGATTGACAAGAACAGGAAGCCCTGATAACTATTACAGTAAATGGATGAACAGCTTGATTTTCTAACTGGAGTATAAAAATACCCATTCTGGTTCTGGTTGGTTTTAGCCAAACATATTTTCTCTTTGTGAGATGCAGACTTTTGGTTTTAGAGCTGGAAAAGTTGCATAATTGAGCTCATGTGTTCACATCAGGATTTTCTCTTTAAATATTTCATGTTCAGCAGTGTCCCCTCTTCTTTAATGCAATAACAATTTAAATCATCAATGAATAATTCTATTTTGAACTGAAATGTTCTTTTTTTATATGTATTGAAAGCTTTGTTTGAGATAAAACTGGCTTCTTATATCTTTGACATAAAGGGCAGTCATGTCAGAGATTCAATTTCAGGAGGTTTCTGGGGGAATCCTGTTCAGGTGAATCTTTGTGTTTTTAACTTTCTGGATTCACAACACTGTGAACATAGATGAATTTTCTGGTCACGGTTTGGCAAGCAGGAGGGAACCCAAATGCAGGGAAGTACCACAAACCAAGTTGTAACAGATCCAAAAGGTTTAATAACAATTTGTAAAGCCAAGGAGAGCATAGATGGAACACAAAACGAGCCGACACTGCAATCTGGAAAAAGAGTTTCTTAAATGTTGTGTGGTTGATTAGCAAAGGTCAGGCTGCTCTAATAAGGATCCACTGGTGAATGAGTGGAGTCACAGCCAGCCTGCAAAGAACCCCAAAAGACAAAATATAAACAACTAGTCAAAGAAGAAAAACATGACTTTTTCCAATAGATCAAAAGTGGAATTGGAGGAAAATTTACTTCAGGTTTCCATTTGGAGTAGAAATGACAGCTATGTTTTTAATAATGGTTCTATGAATCCTGGATGACCGCCAAAGTTCCCGATCCTTTGGGTTCCTTGCGTTCTTGTGAGAAGTGTTGGGAATGTGCTCCTGGAAGCTATAAAGTCACGTGGGGTCACCAGGAGGTCACAGGTGACTTTGTTGTAATTAAATTCTCGAACTACGCATGCGCAAGAAGGGGCATTCAGTGCTTGAAGCCCTGCCTTTTGGCGGTCAGGAGGCAGGAAATGGAACCAAACAAAACAAAAGGTGAGGTAGATATTCCTTATTAAAATTGCACCAAAAGCTTCACTGTGAATTTTCGTGATCAACCAAATGAATGTGACTCTGCAGGTGTTCTGGTCTGAATGCATCTTTTAGTCCAGTGATGTTTGGATCCTTATGGATGACAACTTCTGTTTAGTGATTTTGTTACAACTGGTCTAAAAGCTGCTATGGTGCTATGTATAATTGATGGTTAAGATTTTAAATTCAAATTAAAGATGAATAACAGTATTAAATTTATACTGTGATGTAAATTTGCTGGTTTGGGCACCGATATGTAAATCAAGCTTAAAAAATGATGTACTCCCATGGTCTCTAAAAGGAGCCAGAACAATTTCAAATATCTTTATAGATCAGATAGTCTGGGAGTTGTTGTCCTTTCTGATTGGATGTTTTTTCTATTAATGATCCAGCAGGAAATCCACCTGTGCATAGATGGTAACTGCAACCCTTTTAGTCCATACGGCTTGATTTATTATGTCTCTTAATGGAGACGAACCATCTGTGTTTTCTGAAACACGACAGATGAAAAATGTTTACCGCCGAGATAGTGCACAGTTTCTATGGCTCTATAAAATCAAGTGAGAGACAGGGTGTGTTTAATGTTACCAGATAACGGCAGCAACCTTTGACAGCTTCAGAGTAAATCTAAGGGCTTAACCTCACAGTCAGAGAGTCACATAGATAAAATGATTCTTGTAAGAAAAATAAAAAAAAATATTAGAAATGAAACAGAAGCATCTTAGCTTTAATTATTAATTCTACACAACGTGACTGGTTAATTGCATTCAATAGCATAGATTTGCTGGGAACTGTGTTTTACTTCTTAGGACATTTTTTTTTTTTATTATTAAAGGGCCTATTCCATGTTTTTTATTAAGCCTTTTATAGTAAACAATATCCATGAATTTGATAATATATTACCTTTGACACACTAAAGAACAAATAATTTATGAAATATTAATTATTTTTGTGGACTCTTTTTCACAAGTAAAACGACTTAATCTCTGAGGCACGCCTTTTGCTTCTTGTGGGTGATGCCCAAATCATGATGTCAACCTAGAGCCAGCTTCAGCAACCTGTCTACGTGTGTCCGCTCATGAAAACAAACAACACAGAACTTCTTAAAAGATGGATGTGCATGTTGTGGAGCCTTACACTCTTGACCCACAGTACGATCCAGATTTTCAACATGTGTGGAAATGTAGCATTAGCTGGTGCATTATATACGTATGCTGCGTAATTTCAGCTAGTTGTTTGATTAACTTACAGGTCTAGCATTTTCAGCAGGTTTGATTGTAGGAATGGCGCCAACTCTGAGGATCACTCTCCTGGACAATCCACTTTGATACATGCCAAGGTTAACAAAACAGTCATCTGTGAAGCGGCGGTCACAGATAAAAAGTTGCTGCCCGGTCTGTCATGCGCACTCGAAGATAAACTTCAATCTTTTCTGATGAGCAGGCTTTTCTTTGGGAAGGCTGGACAAACATCAAAATCTCTCTTAGCCTTAAAAACATTTTCTCCACTTAAAAGACATTGCATTGTAAAAAAAAATTAAAAAAAACTAGCCTTTGATTTTTCTGCAGATCAAAATGAAGCACATCTTCTAGAAGTCGTTTCACTGATCACCACTAGATTCGTGGGGAAAGTGTGTGTGTGTTCGCGTTAGCCTGGGGGCAGGGCTTGCAACGCAGACTCCTTCTGGTAGGGGGTGTTTTCATTGGTTCTTACTGGTCTACTTCACACAGTGAGGACCGGCTCGCTTTTGTTGGTATGGGTGGGATTGAGGATTACTCAAAAATGCGTGAATGGATCAAAAATACTGCTTTGGGGTTCTTTATAGTGAGGAATGAACTGTATAATACACTTAAAAGCTCAAAAAGTTAATTTTTCATGGTATAGGCCCTTTAAACGTAATAAAGAACTGCGGCTTATTAATTTTCTAGTTTTAGAAAGAGTTTCTAAGTTAGTAAGTGCTGTTTTGATTACTTTCATCAGAAAAATTTTCTCTGCAGACTGACTTAAAGAATACATTTTATTTTATTTTATTTAACCTTTTATTCAAGCACGTAAGCTATTAAGAACTTGTTCTTCTTTACAAGAATGACTTGGGAATTACAGCTGCTTTGCTGACATTTTAAAGGTAAAGATGAATTGCTTACAAACCATTGTATTAAAATGTTATGAATATGATAATTAAACAATGTCTTAGCAAATTTGCTGCATGTGCATAAGCAAAATGTCATGCATGTGTATGCACTTTGCATCAGGATATCCCACTTTTTTTGCCTTAACAACAAATTATAAAAAATTTCTTGGGTGAAAGTTGAGAACAGTTCAAGTGTGATGTGCACAACTTCTTATTGCTGCTTTTCCCTTGTTGTCCGTTGTTGACTGTCTAAATTTGTCTGTGTTGCATTAGCATTCAAGGCAATTGGCTCGCCTCCACTGGAAAGACTCCTGCGGGGATACTAATTATTCAGCCGTGTACAGTAGAACTAGTGTTGTGTCATATCTGATGCAGTAATACATGCTAATGATGATTCCTCGCTGCAGTTAATTACCAGAAGTGTCTGACCAACAGCTTATCCCATTAGACTTTGCTCAGCTGAGTGTAGGCACTGATGTTGAGGAGATATTTTGAGAGATGTTGACTGAGGTTAAAAAAACATCACTACAGTGATCAGCAAAACACATTTTTTCCCCAGAAATTACTTTTAGGCTCGTTGCAAAAATCTCTGATATTTGTGACCGAAAGGATATGAAACATGACTTGAAGGTTAAGTCTTGCAGTAAAGTGTGGATCATTCTTCCATTAAAGATCCAGGAAAGTGAGAAGGATAAAATCTGTTCTTTTAGCGTCATGGCAGCTGCAGGCTGCAGAAGAACAGTAACACTGATGAGAGCAGAGACAGCAGGAAATGTAATTATGTACTGCTTATGTACTGCCCCTCAGGGGTTTATTCTTAGACAGCTTTCATCCATACAGAATCCCATGATGGGGCTGATGGCTAAGCATTGGTTAGGAGTTATAAAAATATTTTAAGTTCCTGCTGATTATCTATCAGTCTGCTTTTTATTTAGACCAACATGTTCACTAATGTTTTCATCATTATTTGTGTTCATATGATTTTAATTTACCAAAAAAAAAAAAAAAGCAAAAAAGGGAAGAAAGGCAATTTTCACAAATTTAGAAAAAACTGTTTTAAAAACCCACTCCAGTCATCTTTTGTTCTTTTTTTTTTTAAAGCATTCCCATTGGTCTTTAATTATGTCATTTTTACCCATTTTCTAGAACAGTTTCTGCAGAGTGGCAGTAGTTCATTACAAATTCACCCCTGAGTTGTGGGCAGAACTCTTGGTGCGTAGTAAGCCTGCCCTGACTTCCCATGATCCATTTTTTTACTCTCTCTCCCACTGGCTAACAGCCCCTCACACCCATAAATCTTACATTACCTGTGCTACAAAAATCTCCAGCAATATTGGAGCAATCCAGCTGTACAGTTTTGATCCAGATGCCAGCTCAGACGAGGAACCGAAGATATACGTGGATCTAGTCATCCTCGAGTGGATGCATCAGAATTGATCAGAGTAGGGAGCTTGCAGCCCGTCGATTATAACACCTACATCATTGCAACAAGTTTTTTCCAACTGCATTTTTTGTGCTGCTGATGCACAATAGTTTGAATAAAGAAATACTCAGAAATGCAATTTTAATCTACATTTTCTTTACGTATGCACTCCATCATCAGAAAAAAGCCACAAGAACATGTTAAGAACACCAAAAACACAATTTTCATTGGAGTGGGTCTATTTACTTCCTTTTTTTAATTTTACATTTAAGTACCAGAGAAGGAAAAAAATAGCTTAACAAATTGGGGAAGAAAATAATAAATTTTGTTTAATTCTTTGGACTTCTGTGATTATGAATTCAAATGTGCATCTGTGCACCAGGGGGCACATTAATGACATGAATTCTGGACAGCTGTAGTTACTGCAGTACATGCTGAGAGTCCCCTTTGTAATAAAAACAGATATACAATTTAATGAAAGCTAGATGAATTAACTGACATATCTAGAGTAATGGACGCAGATGATTGCAATTGTTATTAGAGAAGTGGGATGCCAGGCACTTCAAAAATGAGTTTTTCATTAAAACTAATCCACTTACACCTTCAGTGCAGCAGTGAGACAGCAGGAACTGTGGCTTCCTTGCTTCCTATGCTCTTTTGTTGGGGCGTATTGCTTCTGCTCCTGTGCATTTGAAGAGGAACAAAGGATTAGGGGGGACTTATACTGCTTTCTTTCCTTTTAATTACAGCGACCACCCTTCTTCATCATGCTTCAACTCCCATTCTAACACCCCCAAAGATAAGCACTGACCCCACTGGAATGCTCAGCTCTAAAAGAAGCAGAACCCCCACCCGACCCCCCCCAGCATTGCTACCAATGATACAGTAATAAGGGGTTACAGCCCCAACTGTCTTTGTCTCCCTAAGCCTCTTAAAGAGACCCTAATGCTGCATTCAGATGGTTTTTCTTTTCCTAATTTGAAGTTAATGCTTTAGTACTATTGAGCTGCTGAAAATGGGAACAAATCTGCGTTAGTTTGACCAGCTTTAAAATGTGCTTGAGTATTTTGCAAAGTTTAACACAGCAATTTTAAACAGATGGAACATGAACGTTTGCTTTCTTGCACTAATTAATATTTGGTTTATTGATTGGTTTATTCCAAGCAATTGTCAATCTATTAAATATATTGATTATCAAATATAATTTGATTCATTGCTTGAAAGTGGGGTGGGAATAAATAAAACCCCACCCCACTTTACCTAACTTTTTTTTAGTTGCCATAATCTAGTTATTAACATCTATTCAAAGTCCTTCAATTGCAGATAATTTATCAAGTAACAAAGATTAACTGCTCATTGATTATAATCATAGATTAGCAGTGATGCTTACAGGTCCCATTTTTGCAAATCAGAAAACCAAGTCTTGAAAATAAGATGAATAGTTTTTATTTTTACAAAGTGTGACTACGCTGATTTTAAACAATTCACGGAGACACAATAAGCAGTTTGTGTTCGTTCATTTTAGGGTAAATTTACTGAACAGAATCCTTTCATGTTTGACCTCCCATTGATGTTCTCGAGCCAAAACATAAGAATAAACTTTGTTCAATGTTCCAAACCTCAGGTGCTAAAGACCCACTTCAATGGAAATTGTGTTTTTGGTATTTTTCTTGTAACTTTTCTGAGAATTTCTTCCAAATCGATGATGAATCAGAAACTCCCTGCTCTGTTCATTCTGATGTATCTACTTGCAGACGACTAGATTCATGTACATCTTCGTTTTCCTTGTCTGAGCTGGCATCTGGCTCAGAACTGCACAGCTGGATAGCTCCAATACTGCTCGACATATTTGTTCCACCAGTAATGTCTGGTTGAGGGTGTGAGGGGCTGTAGAGGTAGCATGTAAAGAGAGAGCTCAGTAAAAGAGTAGGGGAAGCTGAGCGGGGCTGCTCTGTGTCAACAGTCTTGCCCACAAGTCAGGGGTGAATTTCTAATGAAGTACTGCCACTCTGCAAAATTGATGTCTCAGAAACGTTTCTTTTTTTTTTTTTGATTCTTGGCTGAAAGGGTGTAATCATAAATAAAAGACCACTGGGAACGCTTTGAAAATAGATCAAATGATGATCAGAGTGGGATTTTAAACCCTTGAGGTCAAGTCTCTTCTTGTGAGATTTAAGTGCAACTCATATCTAAATCTAAACTTGAATTCCAATTTTCGGTGTATGGTCATTAATGTGGCATTTGGTCTTAAAATCTGGCAAAAAATGTACATAAAAAAACAGAACCTCCACAGTCACCTGTGCACAGATAATTTTAAAAAATCATACATTTTTAAAACTTCTTTTGTAAACTTGTATTTAGCAAAATGGAAAACCTAAAACATTTGTTTATAGGACGGCTGTGGAGCAGTCGGGCTCTGATCACAAGATTGGAGGTTCGATTCCCGCCGTGCCCACCCATGTGTCGATATGTCCTTGAGCAAGACAGTGAACCCCACATTGCCTCTGGTGGAAGGCTGACGCCAGTGTTTGGCAGCTGAGCCACAATCAGTGTGAAAATGTGTGCGTGAATGAGACTATGACTGTAAAGTGCTTTTGGACCTTCAAAGGAGGTAGAACAGCACTATACAAGTATACGCCATTTAGCATAGGAATTTGTACAGAATTTGCTGTTCTTTAAAACAGTTTGTAGGTCAATGAGGAAGTAAAGCCAAATAGTCTGTTTGTCCTTGTTTTGTGACTTTATGCTTAGCAGGAACAAGCACCTCCTGAGATTTCAGCTTCACAATTAGCATAGAAACAACACTATCAGAATACTTTCCTGGCAACACATACCAAAATGTTAAATTAATCTTTAATAGTGTAATTTCTCATGCGTCGAATTTCTGCCCCAGAGGTCCATCTTTCTCCTGAGTAAATTGCTGTTAATGCAGATGTATGCCAGCAGACTAAAAGGTCAATGTCCTTCAACAGGAGATTTTGGGCTCATTTATTGTATCACGTAATGAGTCTGTCTGCATTAATGCACTCAGTCTTTTAGACTTTCAAAATCTCCTTTGAGAAATCTTATCAGAAACTCCATCAAGTAGCCTCAGCGCTGCTAAAGAACCAGCTCTTTTTGTGATAAATCACAAATGAAATTTTCTTTAATTGAGTGATATTGTCTTTCATTTCCAGGTTTTTGTCCTCCAGGCCACATTGTTTGCGAAAAAGAAGGGTGTTACACTCCAGAGCAAATTTGTGACTTCACAGAAAACTGTCCAGAAGGCACAGATGAAAGGAATTGTGGGACTTCCTGCTCCTTTGAGAACGGCCGGTGTGGCTGGAAGAGCTCACTGGCTGATAATTTCGACTGGGTGCTGGGAACTGGATCTGTCCAAAGCATACGGCCTCCTTATGATCACACACTAATGAGTGACAAGGGTTTGTTTGTCCTTTGCTACACTGTAAAAAAGGAAAATGCTTAAAATATTATCTTCAGTTTAAGCTGTAATGTTCTTTTATTCTGCATTATCATTAAATAAATTACTAAGCAAATCTCAGTGAATTCAGAAGGAAATATCGCCAACAGAAAAAGAAAACTCACTATTAAGAGCTAAACTGCTGTGTCATCACACTGCAGTGTTTAATTCAGGGCTCGGACAAAATCAATTAGCTTTTTCACAGTAAGTGAATGTGCAGCACCTGAACTGGAGAGAATGGGTGATTGTTGCAAGCATGAAATTCCATTGTGTAAAGTTGGTGGTAAAATGCCATATGCACAAACCCATAAGTGCAAGTTTTCATACAAAAGGCTTTTGAGAGAAATGCATTCAAAGGTTGAATTTAACTAAAAAAGGAATGCATGTGGTCAAGTAATCTGACTAATTTCTAACTGAAAAAGCAAAATTCTCTAAGACTTTAAATTAGGCAGATGCTAAAAAGCTAAAAAGTAAATGTAGAAATAATATGAATTTAAAAAAATACTTTTTTACTTTAAACATCTCAAAATTAACTCCACAAGACAAATGGCAAAGGTCAAAAGATTCATGGATGTTTATTCTTTTTAACCAATATTCTCATGCTTTTATGATGGATTGTCTTTGTCTGTAAATGAATAAATGTTTTTCTTTATCTCTTTCAGGACATTTTCTCTATCTGGAAACGACTCCAGTGGGGTTAAAAGGTGACAAAGCTCACATTAGAAGCTCAGTTTGGAAAGAATCTAGTGCCATCTGCAAACTCTCCTTTTGGTACTACATTTCCCATAAGGCATCTGGAACTATTCGGTTGCTTATCAAGGTAAAACCTCTCTTATCATTGTAATATGATGTCTCACCATTTTAATCATGTTGGTTTAAACTCTGAGTTATCAGCATATAATTTTATTTCATCTGACTTGATTTTATCTTAGTGCTGAATTCATGAGACTTTCAGGGTTACCTGTTACCTGTCACCCACAGCAACTGCTCTTCTTCCGGCTGTCAGAAATATTTTATATTGGTTAGACGTCTAGGTTTAGTAAATGCTGCTGAACGCAGGGTCTAAAACCTTCATATTCTGCCTTGTAGGCATGTGTTTTCACCCCATCATTTGACTTTAACTGGTTTAACTGAAGGTCAGCATGCAGGCTTTGAACCGTTCCTCCTTGTGGGAATGTGTAACTTAGCAGAGCAGGACATTTTTCATGTCATTGAATGCTGGAGAAACAGACTCAGAACCTGTAAAAAAGCAAACCACAGAAAGAAATGAAGGGACTGTCAAAGGATTATGATGCAGTTTCCTGTTTTTGAAAAAAGAGACAATGGTTATTGAGTTTGAGCAGTTACTTAATTTTATTTAGAAAATATGCATTTTTTTTAGACTGCAAGTTGTTGAAGCATTTTTACAGGGTAAAAGGATGAAATTTACCTTTTTGACAGGATCTAAACCAAATCTGGAATAACAGTAGCTAATGGGAATTTACAGCATATTCTTATTGCATTTCTATTAAAGTCGGACAAGTAGTTTTAAATCCAGGTTCTTTGAAACTCTTGAATAATCAAAGACAACAAAATATGTTGGTCTTTGACTTCCTCTCTTTCCTATTTTATTTATTTTTTCCTTTCTTTCCCTTCAACAGGAAATACATGATTATATTCAGAATACCTTGTCCAAAAACAAAACAAAACAAAAAACAAGGGATGAAACTCTAAAAAAGATCAAAATTGCTAGTAATATCACAGAGCTTCTCCAGCACAACACTATTCTAGACAGGCATTTTAAAGCTACTTTGATGAAAGTATCTCTGTGTCCAAAGCCATTCATAAACATTATATTAAGGCAGCAAATCATTTTCCCTTTGAAACAGAGTAGTTCAGAGATGATCGTTCTTGGCTTTTTATCCAAGCGTGCGATTGTTAGAGTTGGAGAAAAATCAATAACTGAGTGCTGTTATGTGCTGTTACAGCTTCTCACTACACATGACTTATGGGGCATGCGCGACCCGGCAGGTTCAAAGGCATTAGCACTTAAAGATTATTGTTTTAAGCAGGTTTTCCTAGCTTTATAATATCTGATGTCCACATACTTGTTTATCTTACATATTGTAGTTGGAAGACACTAGATTTACAACAATTCTAAACACTGCCATAATGTTTAGGTATTATGCATGCACTATGCCCTGGTGTTATCAATGCAAATTTAAAGAGAAAAATGCTGCAAAAATGATGCAAAAGGGAATTAATGTATCTATAAAAGTTGCAAAAAGGAGGATGTTTCTTTTCTACAAGATCATAAAAAGCTGATTGATTTAAAACATCTGGCCCAAATACACACATGTAAGTCTGAAACCACATATACCAGACTATTATTATTAATTACTAAATGAAAAAATGCAATGCTTGGACTTGCATTTCTCGACAAAATGTTAATGGAAGCCTTAAATATTGACCTATCGGTATGCTTTATCGATATACTTCCCATTGAATGTTTAACTTTACTATTTACTATGACTCATGTTTGATGTGACTAAGCCGCACTGTTTTTTTAAAGCATTAAAAGCCTGGTTCTGTCACAAAAACAAAGTTACCTGTTTTTGTAGTGGCATTTGAAACAAGAAAAAGCACATCCATTATAAAGACAAGAAGAGTCTGTAGATAAAATCTTTTGGAACTTAAGTAAAATAAAAAAAAACACCAATTAACAGTTAATTGGATTTCATTTTGACAGAACATTCAATGTGCGGTTAAATGTTTGGGGATTTTAAAGTCCAATAAAAAAAATGCATTTTATTTTGATAGCAAATTTGTTCTTTTTCCTTTTAAGGTAACAAAATGAAACTAATTTCTGTGTTTGAAAGTCATGTCAACAAGACTAAAGCTTTAGCTTGATCAACGAAATGCCTCAAAAGATAAACTGAACTGAAATCTGCAGATGTTGTTATGTGCATAAAGTTGATTCTCTGAGGATGCTTTTGTAGATTGAGTTTTTACTCCATTACATAAAATGGATAAATCCTGCTGCACTGATTTCTAGTAATCTATGTTCTAACAGTAACGGGATTATTTTAAGCCTGAGCTGCAGCAGCAGAGGAGACCGCGTGCGCCTGCCTCACCCCTAGGGTGTACTTTAATAGGCTTTCAACAGCAGAGTAAAGTGACATTGCTTGTCCTCCAGTTTTCAGTATATTAGACTAGAATTGTTCTCACTGCAGTTTAGCTTCTGGTCACAGTCTTGCATTATCAAGTTGAGTAAGTGTGAGATGTTTTTAAAGACATTTTTGATATTTGTTGATACATTCACCTTGATTTAGTAAATTATAACGCAAAAAGGGACACCAACAATGAGAAATCAAAGACCTACAGTTAATCCATCCATCCATTTTCTTAACTCGCTATTATATAAGCCTGACTTGACTATTGTCGGATGAAGGTGGTGTGCACCCTGGACAGGTCTGTTGCAGGGTAACATAATCCCTCCAACACACACACCTAGGGACATTTTAGTCACCAACTAATCTATGAAGCATGTTTTTGGAATTTGGAAGAAAAAAGCACAAGGAGAACTTGCAAACTCCACACAGAAAGGTCCCAGTCAGGGTTCAAACCAAGGACTTTCTTGCTATCATGCGAGAATGCTAACCATTGGGCCACCTTGCAGCCGTCTACATTTTGTATTCTCAATAAACGCTACATTGTGCTTTTGCTAAATAAGATTATGTTCAGCTGAAATAAATCTCAGCATTAAGCTTTAAACCAAGTTGATTTTATTGATTGATTTTATTCTATGTATGTTTTCTAAAAATTCTTGCAATTACTTTAAGTTTTAAAAAGAACTACAAAATCACTCTAGCATTATATTGTAGCTTTTCAAGCCACAATAAAACCTATTCACCCCATTTTGCTTGAGCGTTTATCATAATTAACTATCAAGATGTGTTTTTTATCAGTCCTTTTTACATTTCTTCTCATTAATGCTCATATTTTGATGCGTCTGTCCAAAACATTTGCCAGAGAGGCTGATGTCTTTGCACTTTGCAAAATTAGGCCATAATAATTCATTTTAACAAAAATTTGATTCGATTCAGTATTTGTGGTTGCGGATACGATTCGATTCCGTTTTTTGTTCATTTTGAACAATCCGATTCCCCACCATCACATGTGTTATTTGCTTCTATGCACTTGGTTGTTTTTACATTATAGTAAAATAAGCCTCCAATGTCTCAATCTGTGCAGTATTTTCCAATATCAATGTGATTATCCATTTATCTTATTTTGAAAAGATTGTTTAATGGCATAGGTTGATCTTCTTAGATTCTGCCTCAGATAGATCGATCTGGTTGGATCATAGGAAAAGAAATTGAATAATTAATTTATCAATTATTCGTTACACCCCTATTTAAAATGTATTTAAACTTAAAAAAATACTATTTGGATTGTACTTAGCAACTTTTGGTTTTTATTTGAAAACTGTCTCATTGAAGTGCTTTGCATTTTTCTGTTTCTTTCAGCCCACAGCCCTTTGTGATTTTCAATTCTTGGTAGTGTTTTTTTTTTTTTTTTTTTTTTTTAATTACTGCTTTATCAGACACACTACAATAATCTTTTAATCTATTTTCAAAGCATTCCCAATGATCTTTCAGTTGTGAGTATTTTAGACAGAATTGTTTTAAAATCTTAGATAAAAGTTTTTTTTTTTTTTTTTTTTTTTTTTTTTTTTTTTTTTTTTTTTACATAGTTTCTGCAGAACAGCAGAAGTTTATCAGAAATTTGCTTCTGAGTTGTGGGCGGAACTGTTGGCGCAGAGCAACCCCGCCCCACTTCTTCTCCTGCTTACTGAGAGCTCCATGTTCACACCCTCTCAAGCTAGCGGATATCGCCTTACACCCCCAACCTAACATTGCTGGTGCATCAAAAACGGCAAGCAATATTAGAGTTATCAAGTCGTACAGTTTTGAGCCAGATGTCAGCTCAGACAAGGAAAACAAAGATGTACATGGATCTATTTGTCTACAAGTGAATGCATCAGAATGGAGCAGAGCACGGAGGTTGTGACCCACCAAGTGTATTTTCCACATAACAAAGACATAATCTTTTAAATGGGCCTATTTTCATCTGCTCTTGATTCACAACTTGAAGAAATAAATTCTCAGAAATGCAACATTTAGCATATTTCTCTTAACAAAAAGTCCTTCATCATCAAAAAAAAAAAAAAAAAAAAGGCCACAAGAACAAAAAGAACCCGCAATTTTTATTGGATTGTGTCTTTAAATAATATTCTTGGTATTTCTCTTTGGCTGTCTGTAGTGCATTTCTGTACTTCCAGGATAAATGTGGTGACAATGAAGTGATAATTAAATATCAGGTCACATTGCTGGCTCATTGAGTAAAAAGTACACAAAGCTCCTTTCAGAACTAAATTTGCTACTTTTAAACTTTATTAGTGATGATTAAGTGACTGGAAAATACCATGGGAAAGGCAAAGTGGATCTCAAGAGAAATACGCCGGGGTTTGTGTTCTAATACGTTCCATATGTAGCATGAGAGATATCTATTACTATAACTCAAAAAGAGCAGTCTGAAAAGCCGGTCTCCAGGCAGGGAACTTATTACTAGCATGTTATGCTAATGAGAGTTTAATGACTCCTCTCTTGTGGAATTCAACCAACCTTTTCCGGCAGCATTTCAACCAGAACTCAACTTCCATCAGTACTTGTTGAAGCTGCATTTTGTTGACATGAATCAAGATGTTAAAAAGCACATTTTTTGACAGTTATTTCTTCTGCAGCTTCGATTGCACTTCCATGTTAAGTGAAAACACATGGTTGTTTTTTTTGGCTTCTCATCTCTACAGACAGAGAATGACTTAATGGAGGTGTGGAACAAAACGGGACACCAAGGGAACGAGTGGAACCACGTTGAGGTCCCTCTGAGGAAGTTGAGGAACTTTGAGGTGATATTTGAGGGGATCCGGGCGAGGGACGTAAGTGGAGGAGCCGCTCTGGATGACCTGGAGTTCATTGACTGTGCTCCAAGTAGGTCACATACAGTGATGTTGTACACAGTTTGACCTTTCACCTCAAAGTTTTCTCAGATCAAGCAACTTTCAGCTCCCTTCACCATTACTGCTTCTGGTTTTGCTCTCTGTATCTGCATAGGGACAACATGTTACATTTAAAACTAAATCCTATAACTGTTACAATTGAAATAATAACAACAATGGAAAAGATGGGTGTTGCATTGAAATCTTCCCACCTGGTTAAATCATCATTGGCTGGAATTCAGCAAAACTCAACTAATAAATACATTCTTGCTGCGCTGAGAGAATGCATGAACCCATGGCTTCTTTCATTTCAGTCTAAAAGACTGAAAAGTTGCAAAGGCACGTTCACATTTTAAACTTTTAATTTTAAATGTTAAAGCCTTTTTTTTTCTATTTTCTTGTTTCATTCAGTTTTTGTCTACAGTCATAACCACTCTAAATAATAATAAAAAACATCTAATTTCATGAGATTTGAAACAAAAATAGACAGTTTAATAGTTTGATAGTGTGAATTGTTTCTATTGCTATTGATTATTTTCATGATTGATGGATTTATTGACTGATTATCTACTAATTGTTTGAATTTATGTGTAATTGCTGTACCATGACTGGTTGGCACTTGTACAATATTTTTAACCCTGAGTAGTCCGAGGTCATTTTTATAGTTTATAAATGCATTTTGTTTTTATTTTACGAGAAATTTTCAAAGCAAATAGCCTTTTGGAAACCTTCAGGTTAAATTTTGAATGAAAACTCTTCTACTGACGGCTTAGTGTCTTTCTGGCATCATTGTAAACCACAGATCTGATTGTCAAATTCATTGGTGAGAGTAAGGATTAATGGTACAGTGACTATTTTATAAAGAACCAACATATTACATCTTAATGAATTCCATCGAGAATATTTAGAAATAAATGAAAAGCGCAAACTGGTTTAGCCTGAAAACCTGGATAAAATACAGACATCTTTGTCTCGCTTTCCTTCACTCCTTCTTTTATCAAAGTAATGATCTTCACAGGCAAAGATGATTATTCTGTCAAATTATTTCCTGGTCTTTCCATCTGATAGTTTCGGGTTTGAAATGGATTCTGTCACTGGAAAACTCTTCCTTCATATCTTCTCACAGACTTGAAGGCAGAGACATCATTTCTGCGGGATGACATTGCCTGACGTGATGTTTCATGTTCACGTCTGCAACAGATGCTGCAAATTAAGCAGGACCTGGTACTGGGCTAAACATGTACAAAGAGTCCTGTTCTGCTGAGGCTGTTTCCTTCACAATCACACAAATATAAACATGGTCACAGATGGAGACATAAACACTGGCCTACAGGCAGAAAAGGAGACATGAAAACTCTCTGAAGACATTTGTCCCTCTAACTAATCTATGCCTCTTTTATAATTTGAATTTCCGCTTTTGTTTGACACTGTAAACATCTTTACTTAGATGATGAAAATTTTGTCTAATTTATTCAATCTCTTATCCACAAAATCCTTGTTTTTTTCAGTTCTGTCAAAATTTAGAGAAGATCAGAGGACATAAGCCTTGGTTTTCCTAACAACTATCTTGTTTATCCTTAAAGCTGCGGCTGTTGGTTTGTGCAAACTATTTGAAGCTATATTTTTATTTAAAAAAAAACAAGTGATCTTGGTTCAAGTCGTAGAAAACAGTTATGTTGTGCTTATATTTATAGGGGCTGGTAAACCAGGTAGTTGTCCTGTAGTCACAGACTTCGTCTGCCAAAGTGGCCACTGCATCGAGTCCCACCTGGTGTGTGACAACAAGCCTGACTGCACTGATCAATCTGATGAAATGAACTGTGGTAAGAAAACAAAAACAAACTATTATTAATTAATGAAGTTCTTTTTTACTTTTGTCTTTTAATGTGTGTTTTCATTTATTTTAGGTTACATACATGACTTACCTGGTGCTTGCAATTTCAACATGGAGGAAGATGAGTGGGAGGAGAGGTGTCAGCTTTTTCAAGATGCTAATGATGATTTTGATTGGAGGATCAGTCAAACGACAGAAACTCCAGGAGCGGGACCGCAGACTGATCACAGTGCAGGTTTGTTGCTGTCATCCAAAGTTTAAAGTGTGTTTTTTTTTTTTTTTTTTTTTGTCAGCAATCTCAGTATATTAATTCTTGGAAGATCAGGCAAAGTCTGCATAAACTGTAAACTACTGCATCAGAAAATTGTCATGCTTTTTTTTTTTATTGTCCTGCCAGGACCTTCCAGTTGCATTTTGCTAATTAGCCGTTGGGAGACTAATGATTAAGTACCTTGAAGATACCAGTTAGTAGAAGTGTCTCACTGGGCAAAGCACTAAAGCCATTAATGTCCTCAGTGTGCAATTAGGAGTTCAGTTCTTCCAGCTCTAAAATGTTAACTATTTACGGAGTTTAGATTGAAAAAACAGAGACAAAATTAAATGTTCCAGTGTTTCTTTTTCTTGCATACCTAAAAAATCTTTTTGTAAAGTTTGGATAAATGATGAAAGAGTGACAAAAAATATGCAGACTGGAAAAAATGTCCTACTTATATTCACAACCCATTTTCAATCTTGCAAAATGTATGAAGTGGTTGTGTGTCATTGCCTAACTAAAAAAATATATATTGTTGACTTAAAATTAAGTGTGAAAAGACAATCAAAGTAATTTATCTGTGTTATAGTGGCAAGGGTTTTGTTTTTTTTTTTTTTTTTAAACTTCTTCAGGTTTTTCTCTGTTCTATTTTCTGTCACAAATCAATTGTGGATTTATTTCACACCTAAACACAAAATCTGATTGTTTTACTAGGTTACTTTGGCACCATTTGTTCTCATAATCACATTTTGGGCTGCTTGATTTTCATGAGATTATCAAACTCACAACAGTATGTTCAACATACTGAAACCGAACTTACTGCATTGTTCCAAAAAGGCATGTTGCAAAAAAGTAACATCCTTACAAGACTACAGGACTGCTAAACGCTAACAGCATTAAAAAACATTCTAAACTTTGATTTTTGTGTCTTTTAAGTCATGGGCATTTGTCTTTTTCTCTGCACAAGAGTCTCACATCAATCTGCAAATTAGCTTTGGCTGTGGGGTTTAATGCACAGATTTGTTGTTTGCGCTCTCATGTTTTTTATTAAAATATTAATAAAGCCGTCAACCACATAATATTTCAAAACTAAGAAGAAACAGCTTCAGATTTCAGCTCACTGACAGCTCAGTGCAGTTCCTTTGTAGTTGCAGCTTGACAGCTGGGAAACAGGAGCTCCTTGTGAAAGTGGGGTTAATAAAACATTCTGATGAATGTCAGTCTGAGTCAGACTGAGTTAACAGAAGGGACGTGCTTGAATGTGGAATTATGAATGAGATTCATATAAATATATTTGTGTGTGTGTAATCAAACAACGCACTGCTCAGAATAATGTAATTATTGGCTTTTGCTGGATGTCTATCATAGCGACTGATTCAGAACACAATAGATTGATGCTCTTTGACTTAATGCAAACCAAGGATTCACAACTGTTCCTATGTCTTAACACTTTGGAGAAAAGTTTTTTTCATGGGTGACAAGAACTCTCCTCTTGTGAGATGTCACTTTAATTGTTCCTAAGTCAGTGCTTTCACCTCTTATAGGCCAGTTGAGTTTATCGATCGAAGGGATAAATATGGTCGTTCAGTAGAGGACAGGGCTTATGATCTTACAACAGAGTCAATCAATAAACCAGATTTAATGCAACAGACTACAACAGTCTAAGGATTCTGCAGCACAAGCGTAGGTCAGAGCATCAGAATGACGAAGCTGCATCCGTGTACCGCTGGTTGTATAGAGACAGTGAGTCAAAGAATAGTGTGTCACTGATGCATGCCATGGATTGTAATGAGCCGAAATCCTCCGTAACTCATGTGGAAGACTCCTTTTTGGCTTTGCAGAGATGTTGTCTCCTGTCCAAGTCTGGACAAATTGAAGACATTCTGCAGCTTTTGGCAGCAGGTTTGAACATTTCTCAGCAGCCAAGTTCAGTCCAAGCATTTTCTATACAGGGAGCAACAGAGGAAAGTTATTGAATTTCTTTCCTTCTCTGAAGCTGAAATTGGATGCCTGTGCTGTGGATTACTTTTGTTCATCATCAATCTTTGCAATAAGTAAGATGTTGCACTAATGTGCCACATGTCGCATTTTTTTTTCTCTCTATAGGAGGTGGAGGGAGTTTCTTGTACATACACTCAGCCCCCCAAAGAGAGGGTGATGTTGCCAAGGTGACAACAAGGAATCGGTTTCCTGCCAGTATTGGTGTGTGCCATGTCCGTTTCTGGTTCTTCATGCATGGCTCTGACAAGATGGGAACACTTAAGGTCACCAAATCTCAGTTATGCAATTCACACCTTTTCATTATACAGCAAACATCTAGTAAGGTTAATGTATTTTTTAATATCCAAGGACATATTTTCCGTTTAAAGGATTTATTCAAATTGATCAAAAATGCATCTTTTGCCTCATGTCTTAAAGATCAATCAAAGTACAATAACAGTTTTGATTTTAAACCAAACTATTTATTTATTTTATGTTATATTTAGGTATTTCCCTTGTTAGGCTAACTTCAAACTAAAAAAAAAAAAACAATAAACAAGCACACTCACAAAGAAACAGCTAAACCATATAAATTGACAAGTTGAGTTGATACGTTTTGAATTTGGCTAATGATGAGTCTCTGTACTTTAAAGACTTTTGAGCTATTTTTAAAGCGTTCCCAGTGATTTTTGAATTACGACTATGCCATTTTTTACCAAAAAAACTAACAAAAAACTGTGTAGTTTTCTAGGACATAGTTTCTGCAGAGTGGCTAGAGTTCATTAGAAATTCCCATCTGGGTTGTGGGCAACACCATTGGCATGAAGCAACCACCTTTCCCTTCTCCCTATTGAAGAGCAGAGCGATGCAGGGAGCTTGTGTTCCGCCCTGTGTATTTCTTATGTCACAAATACAATCTTTTTCACACTGCATTTTCACGTCCTCTATCATCAGAAAATTGGCTACTTGTTAAAAACACAAAAAACAGGATTTTCATTGGAGATGGCCATCAAGGTTTCACATTTTTGTCTTTTTTTTAATATAAAATGAATAGGTTACAGGATTTAGTCGAAAATGTAAGGGAAACGTTTATTTAATGTGGTCATTGTCAATGTATTCCATCATTTTTACTAGTGTGACTAGTTCAAGTCTCAGTGCTGAGGTGGAACAAGTGCCCATCAGCTGCACCATGTTGTTGCTTGTGAGCAAGGCTCTTAACCCAAATTGCTTCAGCAGAGATGCTCAGTGACCGTCTAGAAAGCATGAGTTGCCTACAAGCAGGGCTTACCTTCATTCCAGAGCGCAGAAGTGATATCCATTTATATTATAGTTTATGTTGTTTAAAACAGTTCTTGTGCATCATTCTTTGAAGGACTTTGTGATGTGTTTAATGTTGTGTTTTGATATTAACTGTTTACCCAAGAACAAGAATACTTCTTTAACATCAGGATGTCGATTAATATCACCAGGTCTACACTGCAGGACCCAGTGGAACACCTTTGCTGATGTGGGCAGCCACTGGAAACCATGGCAACCAGTGGGAATATGCTAATGTCATTCTGTCCAACACAGCACCTTTCAAAGTGACCTTTCAGGCAGAGGTGGGTGGGGACATGTGGACAGACATTGCCCTGGATGACATCTCGTACACTACAGAATGTATAGTTGCAGGTAAGGGATAAAAAAACAAAAAAAAAAAATCCCTTTTCTGATGTTTTGTTCCTCCCTACCTTTCAATCCTCCTGGCTTTCAACTGTTCCAATGTCATTTTTTTTTTTGCTGTGCTGCAACGATTCTGATACTTTCCATTTCCAAACACTATGGGCTTCTGGGAAAAGGTGTAGTGAGTTAATGGAGCCTGTTGCCCTGTAGGTCTAAAAAAATTCCTTGCGGAGACTGGGTCAATGTGAGAGAAACAGATCTGGAGGGTAATGGGGAAGAAAAGCAATTACGTTGTATTGTGTTGCTTCCTTTTCTTCAATCTTCTTTTCATCCCTTTACTTCTCTGTCTGAAATTCCAAAGGGGCAGAACTCAGAAACACAATTTCTCTCCAAAAATATTTCTCATAAAGCCTCCTCATAAATGATCATAATCCCATATGTTGGAATTTGGCTTGGTCTGTTTGCATCTTTAGGTCCAGTTACTCCACATCCCCTGACCTGCGCTGAGGATCAGTTCCAATGCACATACTCTTTTCAGTGTATCTCAGAGAGCTGGTGGTGTGATGGCGAACCTGACTGTTTGGATTACTCAGATGAAGAGCACTGCCCCACAGTGGTACCTGGAACTCTTCCTCCTCAGGGTGACTGCCCCCCTGGGCATTATCAGTGTTTAAATGATCTCTGCATCCTCTCCATCCTGCGCTGTGATGGCATCCTGGATTGTCCTGATGGAGAGGATGAGCATCTCTGCCGTAAGTTACACTTCAAAGAATGAAGAGAATGATCTTAAATAAAATTAAGTTTGATATACTAAGAAACATTGATTATATTGGTGATACAATCAATATGCTCGGTGAAATATTTGTGATTTAGCTAAATAAAAACAAAAAATTAAAGAGAATTTATTAAAACAAAATGTTATATTTGGATAATATGTAGACCTCACAACAGTTTTTCAAAATGTTTTCACCAAAAGAGATTATTTCAACAAATCGTCATACTAAAATAGTTAAAACATTTAATTCCTAATCCAAATAATTGTTTTAGTCTGAATTGTGGTCAATCTCACATTCTATTCTTCCGTCATTGTGAACAAGACAATACTTAAGCTCCTCCTCTTGGTCAGGAGCTCTCCACCCACCCAGAGAGGGCAAACCACCTTCTTAGGGTTAAAAGCCATGGCCCCTGACTTGGAAAAGCTAATTCTTATTCTAACTGCCTTACACTATACATTAAGCCGCCTAAGTGCACACTGATAGTTCATGTTTGATGAAGCCAACAGAACTGCATCATCTGCAAAAAAAGAGAGATGAAATCCTAACTGGACTCTCTATGGCCCATGGCTGCCACAAGAAATTCTATCCATAAAAACTAAGAACAGAAGCAGTAACAAAAGGCATCCCTACCTGAGTTTAACTTGCACTAAAGATTTGACAAACTGCTGATGATCAGAACCAACCTCGTGCTCTGGATGTACAGTTTTAGTAAGGGATCTCGAATCCCAAATTCCCAGATCACTTCACACAGATCACTTCACACAGAACGCATGCAAGGGACAAGATCAAACTCTTTATCTAAGTCCACAACACATCTGGATTAGATGCTCTCCAATGAAAAGTCAAGTATTTTTGCGTAAGGCATACTGCAGAGCTGATCAGCTGGTTCATAACCAAAGCAAAAACTACACTGGAGATGCTCTATCTGGCAACTTCTTATTTCAACAATAAAATTTTTTTAACTATGTATTCTCTTAAAACAGATCACATCCTTTAAGAATTAGGCACAATAATAGCAAGAGACGGCCTCTGCACATCTGCAGAGTTTATTCAGGAATGAGGTTGGCTATTACCGTATTTTGATGATTAATCAGTTTCCATTTCTAACATCTTGTTCCAATTTCCTCCAGTTTTACTCCAGAGCCACATTCCTGTCTGACATGGAGCTCTTTATTACATTTGTGTTTCAGGGCTTTTGAAGATGTAAAGTTGCTCTAATTATTAATTTTACAACCTAACTATATTTGTCTTGTTTTTATTTTAGTCAGCATTTAAAAAAGCCTCCTTCTCAATGTTCTTAATTAAAATCAGCAATAAAATTGCAAGAATCTGCACAAATAACCTGAATTCTGATGAGTCATGTTTGGCAGGGAAATGATGAACTAAAACACAGGCTGTCATTAGATACCTTTAAAACCCTTTGATTTTATGTTAATGGTAGATGGAAATTCAGCAGCCTTTCTTTGTGTTTCATTGTCTTTTTACCAGCGCTGCTGAAGTGTGAGCCGGGAGAACTGGTGTGTGAAAGCTCCCCTGGTTGTATCCCACTTTTTAAGCGATGTGATGGCTTTGTCGATTGTCTGCCGTTCCATTCGGATGAATCCAGCTGCTATGGTAACATATTTCTACTTAAACATCTTTTTTTCCCTGCTAACTACTTTGTATATCATAATTTCCTGACAGGACACGCGTTGCATTTTAATCACGTTGGCTCCTCTAACCGGTGCAGGATGAAGGTGAAAATGACAACATTTCACCTTTAAAGTGGAATTTACATTTCCATCTGTGGATTAACTTAGAGCCAGTTTTTCAAAAATATTTTTTTGAATGGAGTATAATGTACCTGTTTAAGCTGCTGGGATTTCAGTTTTAATTTTGTGCCATGCCTTTGTCTCTGTCTCCTCTGCTTCAAATGCTCTGGAGATGTCAGTCAGTTTTAATTTAGGTGCTGCCAAACTCCACTCATTTCTACTCACTCCAGCCTGCAGTGAACACAGGCTCTCCTGACATGTTGAAGTCTGGCTGTTTAGTCTTCAAATCACACCTCCCAGGGTAGTGCAGGTTTCCAAAACTCCGTCCATTAAACTCTCTGCTTGGTCCGCAATCACTGCCAAGCCGCAGCAACTAAACCAAGGATGTGACACAGTATCATTGTTTCAAAATACTTGTGCTACAAGTAACCAGGATACTCTGTTAACATAAAGAGACTGTAGCAAGTGACAGGAGACATACTGTAGAGATGAAAATACATACTCAGAAATTGTGTATATATTTAAAGGCTAAAATATGAAACTGTTGCAATAAAAAGTATTACAATACTAGATGAGACACAGACAAATGTGTTCGTCAAGAAATTATTTGTAAAAATGTATGTCACAAGAAAAAGCAGGCATTTTGCTATAAAAAATACATTATTTCTTGGCTTCTAAATACGCACCATTGACAACAAAAACGAAAACTTTCGAAAGTAAAAGAAAAACCTTCAAAGGTTACAAAATAAACCCTTGTTTCAAGAAAATGTGGGTTTTTTTCTGTCTTGAAAAAAAGTAATCTCATAACAAAGGTTTTCAATGGCAAAATAATCTTAGTTTCAGGGTGTATTCAGACTGGATACATTTGGCTCACTTATTGTAAATCGTAGTTCATTTCCCTATTTTCTAGAACAAATTTTCAGTCAAGTGGACCCACTCGAACCAATTTTTCGAGGTGGTCCAAGTTAATTTCCAATAGGACTGAGCTCCGTTTTGCTCTGAGTTTCTTCGGTCTGAATAGGCTCCTTGCTCAGAGAGGAAGAACTGAACCAAAATGGCCACAGTAGCCAGGCATTATGGGATGTAAACAGAAAGCTGCAGACAAACATGGAGCAAAGATGCGTCGGCAACTCATTCAAAAATGGTCGGATAAATGCAAGCTCAGTAAAACAGCTAACATGACATATATTGCTTCTCACTGTTTTCCTGACAATCTCCATGTCATAAACACGTATCAGCGTACCTTCTTAGCCATTGCCTCCTCAGTAACTGCCTTTCAGCATGCCTCTACTGTACCAAAGAAGCAAATAAAAAAGTGCCTGACGTTGATACAGATGTTCAGAACTGGTCAGCAAAATATAAAGCTGGAATAAGTTAATTACCCAAACAAGGATTGCAAAGTGTGATCTTCAGTCATGTGGTTTTGTTTACAAGGTTTAGATCAAAGCAGAAATTCCCGTTAGACGTCAGTCTGAATACAGACCAAGCACAAGGTTCAGGATTTGATCCAGACTTTACTTTTTTTTTCGTGGGTAAAATGTTTAGGTGTTTGTTAATTTATTTTTGATGGCCCGCAATCTACATGGAGATGAGATCGCAGATATTTTTGAAGAGCTCTTCGAAAAAGAAAAAACTGATTTTTAAACATCATCCGTGTCTTCCATGCATTGTAAATGAAATTCAGACAAATTTTCATGTAGTGCTCAATAAGATTAGCTGCTAGCTCCTCCCACACACAAACAACGTGGCGAACTCATTTTTGACCACGTGGTGAGCAGCGAATTCACGGCGAGAGGGGGCAGGCCACGCGAATCACATTCAGTGTGAATGCACCTTTATTCTTAGTGACTAGAACATTTTTCTTTAAATGAAAACTCTTAGTAAGTTTTCTTACCTCATTGGCAGACCTATTTGTTTAAAAACTATTCTTTTAATTTTGAGTTTTGAGTTGCCCGTGACTGAAGACACCATATTTTTGTGCAACAACTTAAATATGTAATTTTCTAATTACTTCTAAAATTATATTCCTGTTTTTTTTTCCTAACAAATGGGTCATTTTTGCTTTGTGTTTCATTCGTAAAGTTTGAAGTTTAACTGGCTTGATTTTTTTTTTTATTTAAAAAAATGCAGATTTAAGTTGAGATTAATTGAATGACCTTTAAATGACCTTTTTGCTTAACTTTTAATGTTAATTTAGCTTAGTCTATTTTTCTTCTGTCGTCCAGCTTTTTGCAGACATTTTTTTTAATTAGTTACATATAGTTTGAATTAAGCATTCATTGATGGCTAATTGTGCTTCTTTTACTCTCAGAATGCCCAGCCAACTTTTGTCTGGATCGTGGTCTGTGTGTTGCCAAGAAACATGGGCCTCACTGTAGGTAAGTTAACTGTCATCCACAACAAATGCAATCGTGCAAAGCCTGTTGGGTTTTTTTTTGTTTAGCACAATCTCTACATAATGGAATTCAAAGTGCTCTACAGAAAAACAACAGAAACACAAATTAGAGTTGTATCTCTATAATTAAATATCACTTTCAAACAAGAAAAATAATAAATGACAGCAGAAAAATCCTCCTCGGTTCTCTTACACTGATTCAAAAAAAAAAAAAAATTAGTTTGTTCTTGAAGATTGTCAGGGATGAGAGATGGATATCACACTTGCTCCTCTCACTCTACTTGTCAAACTTTATTTCCTCTTGTGAGACGGAGATCTAATCAGTCTTGGCCTTTTTCCTTGAAAAAGACATGCTCTCTGAACCATGTGGGACTCTGCTTAATCCCTCCAGATTAAACAGGCTGGTTATGTCTGGTTATGAAAACATGGTAACATTGGATTTCCTTCTCTTATTCTCTTGTTCAATATTTTAACTTGGTCTCTGGTGACAATGGTCTTGAACAGGCAATACATAGAAAAAATCTGTTAGCAGACTAAATGTTAGCTTTTAAAATGAATGCACGCACTATGCGCTCCATTTTATATCTATATATTTTGTTGCAACTGCAATTTTTTTGAGAGATTTTACTGTAGAACAAGGAATTCAACAATAGGAATTTATGATAAATAGATTATCAAAATAAATTTTGGAATGCACTGACAGAACATATTAAGACCCACTACCTTCTGAGAATTTCTTTATTTATTTTGTTGTGAGTCAGGAACTAATTTATGATGTAGAAAATATGCTGGGCAAGCCTCAAGCTCCCTGCTCTGAGCTCTCAGTGATGATGAGAGAAAGGGGGCGGGGTTGCTCCACCCTGACGATCCTCCACACAACTCAGAGGAAAGTCTCTAATGAAATATTGCCCTTCTGCATAAAATATGTCTTAGGAAAGAAACGACACAGGTTTTCAGATTTGGGCCAAAAAAAGGCATAAATGTAATTAAAAGACCACTAAGAATACTTTGAAAATAGATTTAAAAATATGTGGGACTTTTTTTTACTTTTGCTCAGAAAACAGCATCTTGGCTCAATGAAAGCTGAACTTGCATTCATATATATTTGTGCTTGCACATACACAGACAGATGGTGATGCCGGGTTGTAACCTTTTAATTAAAAACATGTCTGCCTGTACCTGACATGTAGGCAGATTTTTTAAAATTGTTTTTGCCTTCAATTTCTGAGCCACAGCTTAGCCTGTCAGCTGCTATCCATCCAGCTAATCCTTGTAAAAAAATGAAAAGCAAAGATTCTGCTCTTAGCACAAACACAATTTTCCTTATTTAATGATAAAAATGGATCATATATATAACTGCTTTGTGTTACACAAATCCTGGCTCTCTCACCCCATCAGCCTCTTCATATTTCATTTCCGTTCCTGTTAATGTCCCTGTCCAACATTCCCTTATTGCTGGGTTGCCACCACTGCCTCCTCTCATTATGCAACAGGACTTTGCCCTGGCATTCGCTGCTAGCAGTGGTATGGAGCTCCTGAAACGGTTCCAGCTCTGACAGCAGCAGCAGAACCTCCTCCATTCACGTCTCCTCTCTGCTGAGCAGAATCCCCCAGGGAGGCGAGCCAGGAACAGCTTACTGCCACAGCTAGACCGCCTCACAATGTGAATGTGACCACTCTGAGCGATGGTGACACAATCTGGCTTTGCTTAGAGCTGCATATTAGAGGGTCAGTGTTGCTGGGAAATCACGTTGACATTGACCAGATGTTGACTGATTATGAGAAGAGAAACTCTTTTACCCTGAGAGGAAGCACATCAAACAAACACATCCCCTAACAGATCGCTTCAAGACAAAGTATTAAAAAGGAAATATTTCAATAGAAATTGATTTTTTTTAGCTTACTCTGTACATGTCATACATGTTTAAAATCTTATGTTTGTTTCTCTAAAGATTTCTGGATTTACAAAATATTTATTTGAGAACATTAACTTCTGTCAAGTATGTACAAAACCTCTACAGCCATAGAAATTTAAACCAGATCAAAGTTTGACCAATCAGGGACTCTGATTTGGTCGATACATATGGAGAGCACCCTTTTTAATTCATGGAAGTACCAACCGTTTACAAATTGATCATATCAAAGAAATTAATAATTTTGATTTTGATAATACTGACCAGGTAGAGACACCACAATTATTAGTTTCTCCTCCATGTTGATCTTTACAATCTGGCACTTCTGTGTTTTGAAAAGGATGCTACCCACACCTCACTGCCAAATCCCAGTCTCTGAATGGTTAAAGTGAAATGCTTTCACGATTTAGCAGTCAAGAAGTTCAACTGGTTGAATGCCCAGTTTTTACGTATAACCTACGACTGGATTCAAAAACTTGCGTGAGTTCATGCTAGTGTTCTGGACGTGGAAGCCCCAAATTGGGTTGACATAGACTTTCCAATGAAAGTGTCCACTTGAGCATGAGTGTGAATGTACCTTCAGACATTTATCAAAAAAAGGAATACAGTTTACCTTTTTTCTGGATAAGTTTCAATTGCGAATCAGTACATATCAGCTGAGATTGTAATATGTTCCAGAGATATCATGTTTCTGTAAAGAAAAAGTAAAATAAGCAGGTTTTCTTGTTAGGAAGTTCAGACTTGCTTTCTAATAATACATAGCTACTGACAGCTTGCTGTATTTCTACAACCTCTGCTGATTAAACTCGAGTTTTCTCGTTGTCTGCCTGCAGGTGTCAGCCAGGATGGACAGGAAACCGCTGCCATGTGAAGGCGAAACCATCCCTCACCACCTCTCTACCAACAACAGAAGACATACTGCTGTGTAATTACAAAACTCTCCTCTCCTCTCCTCTCCTCTCCTCTCCTCTCCTCTCCTCTCCTCTCCTCTCCTCTCCTCTCCTCTCCTCTCCTCTCCTCTCCTCTCCTCTCCTCTCCTCTCCTCTCAGCTTTATATAAATGTCAGCTGATTTTAATTATCACTTTGAAATGACTACGTTTCCTTGTTTAGATTCAGTATATGCCGGCATCGCCATCGGGCTCCTGCTGCTTTCAGCTGGAGTTGCTGTTTGTGTTCTCGCTTTGTGCAGGAAAAAATGTCACACAAGGTGAGTTATGTTATGACGGTTGCATGTTTGGGGGTTTTTTTTGTGTAATGTGATGTTGCTCACAGTAAATGTGATGATGTTTTTACTTGCCACACAGAAAACGCAACCCAATGGACTATGGGGTGACAAGTGACCCTGTCTTTGAGGGGAGAGCAGAGGTCAGCTGACAGAAATGTCTAATCAATCACCAGCAAATACAATTTGTGTGGCTTTCTTGGCCACACAAATCACATTTTTTACTGTTTTTGCGCACACTTATTCAGTAAGTGGATCCCACCCACATTAAAGTAGGTCAGAAGGTGCTTTCTGCTAAATTAGATTTCAGATGTAAAATTACTGAGCGTGTATTCTATGAGCGAATGTCTTTGTCTTCAGTGGATAAATGCAAAAAAAAGGCTTCAAAGTCAAAATCAAGCTGAGTAAGACAGAAATGTGAGAATTGTTAGATATTAAACATGAGGACAATTACTATAAACATCAGATGCCACAGTTCTGGATCGAAAATCAAACCGTTTGCACCATTGAACCAAATTGTGGGGGAAGTAAATTGTTGCATCTTCACATCAGTGTTTTCAGAGCATCAAACACATGCTGTGGTAAATTTAAGAAGTATTTATTATTTATTGTTTTATTACATTACACCAGACTTAAAATGGTTTTCATCACTCTTTCTTGCTTATTAGCAAAGTTAAAAAAAGGATTTTTCAGAATATTTTGTTTTTTGTTGTTGTTTTACAAATACTCAAAGCTAAATTGTGACCCCAAAAAAGTCAAAAGATTTGAACAGAATCATGGGGAAAGTAAATTGTTGCATTCCTACTAGAAACTATGGTAACCCTGAAGTCCAAATCACAAATTAGTCAGCGCAAAAACATTTTGAAGGATCACAACAACAATTAAAAAGCAAAACAGTTAAGAAAGAAAGAAAAAAAATTATAGTTTTAAATCAAAGGTAAAATCCCGAAACCAAAACGTAATTCCAAAAAAAACAAAGTCCAAAAGAACCAAAATAAAAAGGAAACTAAAAAAAAAATGTATAGTAATTTCAGATATCAAAATATCTGTAATCAGTAATGTGTTTTTATTATGCTTCGTGAACAGTAATGTGTTTTTTCGTTGAGTGATTTGTTCATATTATTTGCACTACAGAGCGACCAAAAGAAACAGAATTGAGAGGAATATAACAACATATCATTATTGTTCCAAGGAAATGTCACTCCTGCTACGACAGAGAAAGGCCCAGCACAGCAGATGATGCATTCCCAGCTTTTTCATTTGTCTTATTGCTGTTGCAGAACCATAAAACTTGACTTGTGTGATTACATTTTAAAAAGGTGCAGTACTTTTTACAGTGAAAGGTCAAAGTACTTTTATAATATGCTATAAATCAAATACAGGATGTAAAGTATTTGTGTATTTTCCATATTAGAATTGGCAGGCCGGTGCTTGTTTGCTTGTAGCTTCCGCTGAGGATGCAGCTATAAATAGGCAGGTGTAGGTGTGAAGTGGTTTCTCCACCAGCTCAACCTGCACTTTAAAGCGCAGAGAAAAATAGATGATTAATATTTTCTCTGGGTTATGGAAGCAATTATAAATGCGTGAGAAGTCAATTTGATTTTTATTTGATTTGCAATTTGATGTGCTTTCACTAATTTATACTCGTTTTATTCTCCTCCCCTCCAGCTCCCATTGGTGGACGGAAGACGAGCCGGTTGTCCTGGCGTTAACTCAAAAATAAATTTTATTCCCGGGCTCTCAATCAGCGTCTACCCCTGGAAAAGGGAAAATGAGGTGAAGTGTCTGAAGTCGGGCTGTCAGCCTCTTGTGTGTGCATGGGAGAGTGACCCGATCTTTAACTGTTTTCTTTCACAACAGGATTTGAACTGGAAGGATACAAGGATGTCTTTCTCCAATCCAGTGTACAATTACTCTCTTGATGTAAATGGTTCTGACCGTAAAAGCTCAGAGGCATAAAAATCAATAAACTTTTGATTCATTTCCGGGACGTTCTCGCTGTAGAGGATTGTATTGTTGATATGCACAAAAGAAGTCTGTGTCAGAGCAAGTCAACCATCACATCTCAAAACTGGGGACATTTCAAATATGTGTTCCTAAATATCTAATAATGGTGTAACTATAGATTCTAGAAGATTTCTATTTTAATAAATTATGATTGTAAAACATGTTCTTTTTTTGTCTAAAACAAAAGAGTGAAACAAGAGAGCCAATGATGATACACACAGCTAGAAGCTTGTTTGAGGGCAGAACCGAGGTTAAAATGCAAAATTAATCTGACGACGCTGTCAGATGGTTTTAAATTCCAGGGCACAAAATTTTTCCCTCACTAGATAGTTTTAAAAGTTAGGGAATTTGAACATAACTTTGGGGTTTACATTAAATGGTGCTAAACAAAGGATGGCAAAGCAGGAGAATAAAAAAAAAAACAAAAAAAACAAAAACTGAAATTGACAGAAACTGGAAGCAAGAGACCCAAAATGGAGACCAGAGGTGTGTTCAGTGGAAGCAAACAGTCTTTGTTGTTTGCAACAAACGTTAGCTAAGTGGGCCGAACGATGTGTTCGGGAACAAAATACGCACACGCATGGCACGAACTTCCGCACATCTAAAAGAACATAGCGACCAAAACGTTGCACTTGAAGTGGGTGTCCACCATGTTTGAGACGTGTGTTTGCGGGGCATACCACCTCCCGAAGATGCTCGCCGGGCAACGCAAACGTTCACGAGTGTGCACCAAACTTGTCGCTCAGTGAGCAAACAGTCGCGAACTCTTGCAAACGTTCACTTCACTGAACACACCTCAGGCAAAATGGCGGAAACTTCAAGAGGAACTAAATAAACTTAAACGTTCCAAGAAACGAGAGGTGACAAAGCAGACGACCCAACTGGAAACCAGAGACTTAAATACACTGAGGGTCATTACCACAAATGAACACAGCTGGTAACGTAAACCAGGTGTGACTGACAAGGAAAAGTTGAAAACAGAACATCACAAGAACTAAAGGAAATGTCACACTGCTGTTGCTGCTACGTGCAATTTGCACACATTGCACGAATGAAAATTGGTCATATGTGAATATACGTAAAGTGGGAAAAGTTGTAGTCTTTCACGGTAAATTTTCACAGATTTATCTCAAATGTCCCACATTTAAACCATGGAAGAAGTACAATATGACACGGCCTTAAAGAAATGTCACTACAAAAGTAAAGCCAAAATGCATAATCCTCATAGAAATGCCAAGAATCTGAAAAAGCTCCTTTTGTTGGGAGTTCTTTAAAGCATTTGTAAATTCCAAGTTTTCTATTAAGAGTCTTTATGAATTTCTAACATTAGAGCTCAATGGGAGTACAATTCCAGACACGTTTAATCACAGAAACACCAATAGACGACATATAAAACTTTATCTCATGGAAAACATGAATTTATTGCACCAACAGAACATTAAAAAGGCTGTTTGTGGATCTCAGGAGTTGAATCTGTGCACCTCTAAAGCTGCTGCCATTACTTTATGAGAAATATGTAAAATAAATGTAGTGGAAATATTTTGGCTGTGCAATAACTACACTCTAGTCATTAAAGTTTGCCTCCATTTCTGAGCCTCCGGTGAGTCTATACGGATTCTGGGTCACAGATTTATCAAAGGAGCACAGGATCAATTTCAGTCTGAGTGGTTTCTCTTTTTTTTATCACATGTGTCTTTTTCCTGCACTGTAAGAGATGGCTTCCTTTTTTCTTTTTTAATCAGACACAGCATCTTGCCTTTTTGAGACACAGTTTTATCATTAAAAAAAAAACTAAACTGACCCAAAGAATGCAATAACAGTTCAACTAAATGAAAAAAGCATTTTGTATTCATAACACCTGTTGTCTTACCAAAGAGCATTCATTATTTCACTTCAAACCTTTTTATCAGCACCACATAAACCACAATGCCGCCTTCCATTTGTCCAGCTCATATGATCCCCCGCTGACTGCTCCATGTATTTGTTCAAGCAAAACTCTCTGGAAGCTTCATCATTTGAGCAGCTGAATGGAACAGCTCCGTGCCACCAGCCTTTGTGTTGTTGGTGAGGCAACATTACTCAGCTTTTTTCCTGTGAAGGTATTGTCGCAGTTTTGTTAATCACCTGGCAGAATCCATGTAAAGGTCACTGCTTTGTTTGTGTACCAATCTACTTTAAAGGACTCCTGGAAAACGGGACTCATTTGGTCCACATTTGAAAAATAAAAACGTACCCTTGCAGCCTAAACACCTGTTCTTTCTGAAAACTCCCATCGTGGACATGAGTTTTGAAATCGACTCCGATTATTTTGAATACAAAAATCTTGACACTGTTGAGATTGTGTGCTGAAGAGTTATTTAGAGAAAATCTTCCATCTTCTTTAGTTTTGATCTTCAGTGTCCTTTAGGGGTGTGCATATTCTTTTTTTTATTTAAAGAATGTTTTTTTTACAGTGATGGTTCAGTGAGAAACTGTGGAGGTTATTTTCTATACTTGTGTAGCTCATTCTAATACAAATATTGACTGACTTCATGCTCGGCTGCATTTTACCTTCATATGGTTGATTAAGCTGCCGTGAACAGCACAATAAAGTCAATGCATCATCAAATCTTGCTAATTTAATGCCATTTGTATGCTTATTATATCTCATTTGCTCATAATCTACATAAAAAAACAACATAAAATGGCAATTTGGAGCTGAATTACTGACACACCATGTCTGCAAAGGAACAATTCCTGGACAATATTTGAATTTGTAATAATATTACATGTTTACTTTTCCATCAATTCTTAAGGACTCACTCCAATAATTTTTTAATCTGTTTTAAAAGTGTTTCCAGTAGTCTTTAGTGATTATATAATTTTTTGTCAACTTTCTTAAAACCTGTGTTGTTTTCTTGGACATAGTTTCTGCAGAGTGACAGGAGTTCAGTAGAAATTTGTCTCTGGGTTGTGGGCGGTATTGTTGGCAAGCACTTCCCCATGTCCTCATTTCTTTTTTTTTTTTGCACTTTCTTCACTCTCTCCTAGCTTACAGCCCCTCACAACCCCAAGCTAACATTAGTGGTGCAACAAAAATGGGGAGCAACATTAGGGCTAGCCAGCTGTTTTGAGTCAGATGGCAGCTCGGATGAAGAAACATGTATCTAGTTGTCTACAAGTGGATGTTTTTTTTTGCCTATTCCTGATTCACAATGATTTGTATATAGACTTATTCAAATAAAGAGTGCAAATCTTAATAATCTTTATTAATGTATTCCATCATGAAAAAATGCTGTAAGAACATATTAAAAACAACAAAAACATCATTTTCATTGGAGTGGGTCTTAAGGAAATACAGCGTTAAAGGCCAAGTTGGTCCCTTATTACGTAGTGCATGATATGCTTTTGTTTTCATTTTTCATCTGTGTTGGTGTGTTTAACTATTTATTTGTTATTTTAATGATTGTTTACTGTTGAGCTTGTAACATTTACTACCTTTTTTGACTGTGGACATTTTAAGGCATTGTAAAACTAATATGAAATGTCTTTCAGCTTTAATATGGTAAAAAAAAACAATTATAACAGTACGTATTTGGTCATGATGTACAAAATGAATGCACAAAGTAAAGACTTCTTTCATTAAAAATAACAGAATAACCCCCCAAAAAAATGCCTTAACATAAAATCAAATACCGATAATCAGTTTGTTGAATCACTGCTGTATCTTTATTAAGGATCACTTTGATTTATCAATTTATTTAAGCCCAGTTCTGTTATAAAATAATGATGCTGTGTTTTTATTTCTTTGCTTTCAAAAGCCATGAGGAAATATCATTTAAAGTTTTAAATTCATTTTAATGTACAGGACTTACACCAGCAACAAGATGACGTATGTCTAACCAACCAGGATCCAGGAAGAGTTGATACTTTATTAGACTTCCAACATCTTCCTTTAAATCTGCTGTAGATCTATGGTTTTCTTTTTTGTTTCCTGTGGTGAGGATTCATTCAAATACCCACTCCTGCCTTTTTTGTTTGTCTTAACATGGAAAGCTGTATTTCATTGCTCATTTGGGCACCTTTTTAAACTCAATAGTTGGGTTCACTGCAGTCCCCACTTACATCTTTCTTCATCTCCTTGCTCACCAAAACCACACCCTTTATTTTCTGTGATGTAGCCTGTGGATGGCTGTTGTAACTGCATGAAATACAAACATTTTTGTGCATGCACAGCAATTTTTAAATTGATTTCCAGCTTTTATTTGGGAAATTAAAAATGACATGATACTAGCTGACATAAGTCAGGCCAAAGCTGAAGGTCACTCCACTCTGTCGGTTGGTGCTCCACTAGGAGAACATGCAAAGAAGTGTGGATGAATATAACATTAAAGAAAACATACTTTTATAAATTCATGCTTAATAAACTTGAAAGATGCTTCATTCATTCGTTCGTTTATTCAATTCGTTCATTTACAGTTTGTTTATGCCATAGGCAAGGCTGTTTGGCCCTTTCTATAATACAGGTCCCATCAGATCGAAAAGCAGTAGAACAAACACGCTTTGAGGTCTCATTAAAGCTTTTTCAAGGTGGGAAAGGCAATAATGAGCAAAGCTTTAATAGAAAAACCAAGACAGAGTGCACCTTATTCTCCTCAGTTTTTCAGTTCCCGACTGCCAGATGGTCTCTTTGTTCTGTTTATTGGGTGTCTCTGCACTATAAATGCTGCAGTGACACAACATTGGGCGTTAGGAAAGTTCCACTCACCAATGCCACGCTAAAGACCTTGATGTTCCTGAAATTCAGTTTGCTTACGATGTCTTTCACATTTTGACACTTTTTGAATTCACTTCAGGGAGGCTGTGTGGTCTGCAGTTCACAGTATCTGCGACTGAATGCATGATGTCACACAGCAAAAGCATAGAAAAAGGTTTAGTGAAATGTTGCAGTGGCGAGCTCCGGGAAGTACGCTGAAGTGGTCATCAAGCAGGAAGATCTGCACTCCTTCTCGCTGATGTGCACGAGAGCGCCGCTCTCCACACATGTGATGGTTAAACTGCCTGGTTGGAGTTGCACAGTGAGGAACATCACATGACACGGTGGCCATAATTCATCTGTCAGCAATAACATCCTTTAATGATAAAATGCATGACCAAAGCAAGTCATTCTGTGGGAGTGGGAAAGTTCAGATTTGCTTTGCAGACGCATCAGTTCAGTTAAAATAAACATTTCGCTGCAAAAAGAAGTGTCAATAAAACTATTTTCCTTTCCTCTTTTTCTCAATGTGGTCTTTTGTCTTTTGTCCTTAGAAAAGCTTCCCACCATCTCTGGTATTAATTTTTCCTTACAACAAAGAAAGGAAGACAACTATCATGGTTAATTTATTCACTATAATGAAATTAGTGGTAAGGCATTCACTAAATGTGTTTTTTTACATGTATTTAATTACATTTATTACATTTTTGTCATAAAAAATTAATTCTAGGCATCTAGACTTTGCTTACACAATTTTAAAACCAAACACCTGCCAGAAATATTACAAAAAAAGCATTGTCTTTCCATGACTGTACTGCAGCCCCTGAAGCCACATAGTAATGAGTGCAAACCTAATTGGAACAAGCATATGGTTCAAGTTATCCTGCCTGGATACATGGGCCAACTAAGCAGCAACAAGAGAAAAATAATGCGGCAGGTCGTCCTGAGTGAAGAAACAGAACTGAAACCTTGCCTCCCATGAGAGATCCAAATTCCCCGTCTTTAGCAATATGAAAACCACAGAAGAAACACAATTATTGTCTTGACAGCTCATGGGAAACAAAAAAAAAAAGAAGAAGTAAACCTTTATTTCACCAAATACAGTGGTTGACTTTAGTTGTAGTATGAAGCATTTGGGCTACACTTGCAGCATAAACCTGCAGCTTTAGTAAAGATTTCTCTTTTTAATTTAATTTAAGTTTAACTGGCTGCAATCTGTCCATCCATTTTCTTTAATCTCTATATCCTTTTTTGAGGTCACAAGGTTGCTGAAGCCTGTCCCCGGCTGCTGTTGGGCGAGGGCGGGGTATACCTGAACAGACCGCTAATCTGTCGCAGGGCAAACAATCTCTCCAACGCACACTCACACATAGGAACACTCCAGCAACCAATCAACCAATGTAGCTTGTTTTTGGACTGTGGGAGGAAGCTGGAGTGCCCGGAGAAAACGCCTACACTTGGAAAACATGCAAACTGCACACAGAAAGGTTCCAACCAGAATTGGAACCAGGGTCTTCTTGCTGTGAAGCAATAGCGCTAACCACTGCGGCACCGCCTGCAATAATCATTTAATTTCAAAATATTGTATTGACTGCTGACCAAAAATCTAATGATGCACTGCTGTGTGTCTCCTCTATGAGTCATCATAAATCCATCTGAGACTTCTGCGTCTGCAGGTCAGAATGGTTGTGTGAAAAAAAATATTTGTAAAGCTGCTTTGCCAAGGATAATGCATACAAACAAATGTCTTCTTAAATATGTTTTTGGGATTGCATTACAAAAAAGGAACTTTTCTGCGTGACCTCAGGCCTTCCCTGAAGGGGGCGCTCTTATTTAGAAAATATTGGATTTGGGAAAACAATAACATTTTCTGAATTTTTCTTTTGACTAAACATTTACACATCTGCTGTGGTAAAAATGCAGATAACGCATCCTGACTTTGAACCAATTAGTTCCAATCGTGTGTCTGTTCACATTTCATTGGCTGTGAGTTGCTGATGCCAGTGGGGAGCGCACTTTATTCTGAGAGAGCGCGTTCCACTTCTCCCTCACATGCGTGCTGCACCTCGGACCAGGAGGATGAGACCCTAACGTGAGGCTGGGATGCGTCTTTACGCAGCGAATTCTCCCTTTGTCTTTTTTTGATTGAGACCTCTTGGAGGCGGAGTGCGCGTCTCGAGTCCAGGAGCGCACAGCGCGGAAGCGAAAACAACAGCCCTGAGGGAGGGCAGGTCTGCGTTTTAAAAGCGCCAGGAGCTGCAAGCGAGCAAACGGAGTCCTCTCCGGGAGGAGCACGGTGGCTGAAGGAGAATCACAGCGGGGAGAAGTGAGGAGAAACCTGCACAACTTGGATATGGCGCCTGGAAAGACGCTCGACCTGCTGATTGGAGTTGTTTTAGTTTTGCAGTGCTTTGGGACTATGCACGTGACTGGTAAAGGTAAGCATATTAAAAACATTTGCAACATTTTCTCTTCTATTCCGATGCAGAAACAGGAAAAATAAGCATGGCTGGCTCCTTTATGCATAAGAATAACTTTTATTTACAGCACGTTGCGGCAAAAATCATTTTTCTTGCGTGCACGAAGCAAAGATTAAGACAGAAAAGGGGATTAAAATGTATGTAATTACTAACTAATCTGTTTTTTAAACATTTAAAAACAAATATTGAAGCTTCCCTTTCTCCTTATTACCCTATCCCCAGTCTCCAGACTGACATATTTACTGTACAACATGCAATAACTCAAACAGAAGCCCTGCTGGTTTGTATTTAAGATTTTCTCCCTTATTAGATAGAAGAGCTGCTTGCAAACTAAACAAAACAAAAAAGCAAACAAACAAACAAACAAAAAAACAGTCAAACAAACAAAAAACAAACATTTTCTGCTAAAAAGCTACAGGTGCTTTCAACGGCTTCCTTTTGTTTAAAAATAATCCATGGAAAGTGAATGCTCTAATCTTTCATCTCTTTTGTCCATCACACTCTGACAGTATTGGTACATGTGCTCTGCTGACACAGAGGAGCTGTTGTTTTTCTGCTCTTTTGTTTTCCGGCACTGAATTTTCCTGAAGTATCAGGTAGCAGTTGCAGAAATGCTCCTGTGCGGATGGGAGAACTGCAAATGAAATCCACAAACTCGTACAGGAATGTCATGCGCGCAGCCATCACTGAGCAGTTGAACACATTTGCATTCAGGCAGGTGCATCCTGTGACTCCCAGAAATACCAGAATGCTTTTTGTTATAAAGAGAAAATCTCCTCAGTGCCATCATTTACAAAAACACCTCTCTTGTTTGAGCTGGAGTTAAAGTGTGTGTGTATGTAGGACAGTATTTTTAGATTTATTGGTGAGGGTTCTCCCTAGTCACGTTGACCTAAACTGCTGTGCTGCTGGAAGCAGAAGTCCCCATCTTTACTCAGATGGGCTATAATAATAGAGGGAGACTTTTCCCACTGTCAGGGGACTCCACTGGGGACACATAAGGCATCATTCTCAGACAGGAAAAACCAGAGATAGTCTCTTTTAAGGTGTCAAAGCATCTTCAGTGGAATTTTGAATGTGCAGAATCACTTTCCATTCTTGAATGTATTAGTTAGATATGATGTGGAGAACATCTGGGTGAAATTACACAACATCCTGTGAGTGAACTATTCAAGCGTTCAGTTTGTGGCTCTGTTGCGCTCCAGACTGAGCAGTGGCACTCTCAGAATTGTTTTTTTTCTTTTGATAATTTGAGTGTAAAAAGGGTCTGGAGAACATGTGCGATGGGACTCTCATGTAAGGATGTGGTCTCTTTTTAAAAGTCTGGCTGAAAGCTGTTAATGTGTTAAGACTGAGGTTGTTTTTGGAGTTTCTTTGTGTCATGGATGCTGGGAGTTGAGGCTGTCCAAAGGTTCTGGATGTCTCCAGCTTGCTGTAATTCATCAATCACAGTGCCAAGAGCTGCCTCGGCAGGCATACAAACACACACTCAACCTCAACAGAGTGTGTGCAGTAGGCAAGCATGTTGACTGGCTCAGAAAAGTGCTTACAATCTTTGAGTCTGTTTGCAGTAGATTACCTGCATGAGCTCAAGGAGGAGTTCATCAAAAGATACTCTTTCCCACAGTTTAGATGATTTCACAACCAGGACACAGTTTCATTTGATGGATTAAGGAATTATAAGCAAATTAATAGGAAAATCAGCTACTAATTATGACAGATACTGATTCTGAGATTTTTGCAGAAAATTTCTTAAAGATCCACTCCAATGAAAATGGGGTTTTTGGTGTTTTTAATGTGTTCTTGTGATGTTTTTCTCATGAAGAGCATATATAAAGAAAATTAAGCAGAAATTGCATTCCTGAGTATTGCTTTATTCAAATTGATGTAGATCAAGAGCAGCAAAAACGCTGTTGGAAAAAGCTAGTAGATGTGATGTAGAAGCTACGGCAAACCACACGCTCCCTGCTATGCACTATTGTGATCCATCCACTTGTAGAAAATAGATGCACGTACATCCTAGTCCAAGCTGGCATCTGGCTCGAAACTGTATGGTTGGATAGCTCCAATATTGCTCACTATTTTGTTGCATCAGTCATGTTAGATTGGGGGTGTGAGTAGCTGTGAGCTAACAACACAGAGGGTAAACAGATAGTTGTCGGGAAGCAGGGGTGGGCTTACTTCTCGCCAACAGTTCCCGTCCACAAATCAGTGGCGAATTTCTAACGAACTACTGCCACTCTGCAGAAATTATTTCCTAGAAAAAATACTGTTTCAGATTAGAGTTCAAGTACCCAGATGCAGAGAAGGCTTGGACGCAAAAGGACAAGTTGAAGCTTGCTCAATGCCAGAAACAAAGAAATCTCTTCACAAGAGGGAAAAAGGGACAAGTCAAAAAAGCAGACCTAAAGCGCAGTGTGTGCGCAACATGCCCTGCCAATCCAAAGCTCACAGAACACTCCAACACAGAGAAGTAAAACAAGGTGACTTAAATAGGCAACACAATCAACCAACATAATGCAGCTGTGAACACCTTCAGCAGGAAACATTGGTGAGTGGGTTGGAGCAGCAAGAGAAAGCCACAGCAGACACAGCAGAATGTGTCAGACTTGTTTTTTTTTTGTTTGTTTTTGCTTAAAAACAACAATATTAGATCATTAAGAGTGCTTTTAAAATAACTCAAAAGATGATCAGAGTGAAACTTTAATATTGTATAAAATGCAGAAAAAACATTTTGTTAGATAAATGCAAATCTCACATAAAACAATATTTGCTAAAAGATCAGAATTAACAAAAAAAGTTACACAAGTTTAGGATGTAGAAAATTAGATTTAAGAGACTACACATGAAAAATATTGGAAACAAGACAGAGCTGGTTAATCGGAATTTGCTATTCAAGGGTCACAGCTGCACCCGTCTTAAAGGATAAAGTGCAGCTCATTTTGTCCTCTTTCACTCTGAACTTTTCTCCACAAAAGAATTTCCTTGTTTTGATTAATGTCTGAAACAGCTACAGCTCTACTTTGTTTGCCTTAGCATCAGGTCAGTTGCTGACATTTGATCTAAATTCATGCACTGAGGGGTAATTAAATAGGAATAGTTTCAACGTATAACTTAAAGTATGTAAAAAACCCTTACATATTTACATCATGTTTTATGTTTTATAATAACAGCTGAAATTCCTTTTTTTGGAGTATTTTGTCGATGTTTATGCTGCATCTGGAAGGGAATCCCACAAACCCTTTTCCTTCTGCTGACTGTTTGGAAACTAGAAATGATGAAATAAGTTGTGCTCAGACACAAAATGGTGGTGAGAAATCTTGGAAGTCCACCCCCCACCATTCCTGCTCTTTCTGACAGTGCACATTTCAGAGAGAACAGAGTGAGTTCACTTCTTTATTGGCCCTCTGAATGACCTGCTGAAAAGAGCTGCTGTGAATAGATGCTGGGGGTGGAATCAGGGGGTGGCAGATAAGGAGGGGCAGCAACGGCGGTGGCGGCTGGAGTTTTTGTCCTGCCCTGTATGTGTCAGCAGCATGCTATGTCACATCGCCACTGACTGCCTCCCCCATTCCCTTCCCGTTTACCAGCATGCTGTGGCATCACCGGGTTCCTGCATTAGTCATGCTCAGTCTTCACAGCCCCAGATTCCTGCCCCTTTTCGTCCAGGAAGGAGCTCAGAAGGTTCTTGAGAAGGCTGAAGCATCACACCGAGTTCAATGGGCTCAGAGACAATGAGCAAAGAGGCCACTGCTTAATGAAGCCTGCCGCAGTTAAGCTCCTCTCATGCATTCTCATTGTCCTCCATCATGGCTTCAGATCTACTTTACTCCCAACGATCACTGTGTTCTGCCTGGGTTGTCATGTCTTGCATCTCTCAGTAATCTCACTGGCATCTTCTTGTCTGGGAGATTTGTTCCGTTCTGCCAGAACGTCAAGTTTATGTCCAAAATCTGTCTAGAGGCTTTGAAAAGGTCAGAGGCAAAAGACGTGGGATGTTTAAAGCAACAAGGATGGTGCCCTTTGGGCTTCAGTAAAGGGCACCAAGCATTTTTTTATTCACAACTAACGATTTGTAGACCACAGTTAGGTTAATGGCTCCTCCTTTGTTGATTCTGCTGAGCAAAAGAGCCACAGAAAGATCATCATTAGATCAGTTTAAGCTTTTATGATTGTTTTTTTTTTTCAAGCTTATGTAAATAGAAAAATAAGCAGGTGAAATGTAACAGTTAGCAGTTCATTTAAATTGGTGATTAAGTTCACATAGTTTCATGACACAAATGATAGATTAAAATATTTAAACCCAAACCAAACTGAAACCCAATTTTGGTAATACGTGAAACAGAAACGTGGGGCAGAATAGGGGAAGAAGGATTGTGGCAAAAAAATCCAACGGCTTTGGTAATCATGTCGGTAAAATTAGATCTAGTGACCCAAACAATAATAAGGTCAGGTGACAGGGGCTTTAGGGTCCTACCAAATAGGTGGCCCTTCCTGAAGACACAAGTCACTGCATTGAAGGTTCCACAGAACCCCATCAGAACAGGAAGACAGAAAATGAGCAAAGCCTAGCAACCGTCAAAAACAAGAAAATAGAAGAGGAGTGTCCTGTGCGACTTCTTAGATCAAATAGGCATAAGATAAGAATAGTTTCTCTAGCAAAAACCTTTTAAATGGGGAGGCAAAAGGAACGTCCTTGGTAACTTGGACCTGGCTTGACATAATGTGCTTGTCAGTTGTGGTAAGAAATTAAAGATATTCACAGCAGAGAAAGTCTCTGAACTGAATGAGCTTGTTGACTGTTTTTTTTAAACGAAATTAACTTGAGCATGACTTTAAAACCAGATTATGTACCTAAATGTGACTTTACAATAACAGTCTGACAGAGTAAACAAGAAGCAGCTAAACAGCAAACATGACACAGACAAACTAAGAGAAAAATAACCTAAATACCCTCAGGGATAATAAACTAAAATGCAAGAGCTGTGTACACTCACACCAATATTTTTCCAAGAACAGTTTTGCTTTTAGAAACAAAATCCTACAACTTGTATAATTAACCATCCAGGAAACTGATCCTAAGTTTCAATCAAATAGATCCAACATGTTCTGGCTCTTCAAAAGTGGTCACTACTCTCTCAAAATAATTGTTTCATTCATATGTTTAGACACTCACCATTCTGGACTTTTAAAAATGGCTCAGTGGCTTTGTCAACGCAGCAGAAAGCTGTAGGAGCAGAGAGTGGCTCCCTCATGCAGTCCATACAACTGAATGCATGAAAAAGATTAGTAAAAGACGTATTTTTTCTAAGGCTCTCACAGATTTCTATTAATAAAATGTCTAACATGCTGGGGTTACAATACAATCGAGGCTATCATGTTCTGCACATCTTCTTGACAGAAAATAAATATAAACCAAGCCAAAAAGTTACCTTTCATGGATGTGTTGGAATTATTTGCTGTTGTTTTGTTTGCTTTATGTTTTAAAGTTTAACAGTTGACAGTTAAAATATTGTCTTGGATTTCAAGGAAAGAATATACCGATATATGCTTTTCCCATTATATTTCCCTTTTAGGTTTATCCTGGGATACATTTCTTATTTTAACAGTCAGGTTCAGCAGCAACAGGCTGCAAGTTCAGTGAAGTTCATTTCAGGATGCAATTCTCTTTGAAGTTAATCTGTCCAGCGATAATCCTTCTCACATGCTGCTTCCTGCACTCTCCTTCCAGTTATTTCTCTGGTATAGCCAATTTGATGTTTATGCCGGATCTCACTCATTGTGGCATACAATATGAGCCTGACACACACCAGTAGGTGCCTGGTATGTTAAGATGACAGCATCAGGGTCTCTCAGTGGAGTTATGGCACAGGACACAGCTGACCACTTATGAGTCAACTGTGGAGTCTATGTTTTGGGTCCTTAGTGAAAAAATCTGTGGAAGAAGTAATAAAGTGAAGCATAGATGAGCAGTTTGATGGTTGAAACCCTTTAGACCGTTAAGAAAAAAACACTTTATTTGAATGTTGTGACATACTTGGACCGCAATGACTAAAGTCGCAGGTGAGAGTGTGGTCAAGTAGACAGAAGAGGTGTTTGTCTCTGCATTCACCCTAGTAAAATTAATAATCATGTCTGCTGAGCTGCTTAAAATTAGTTATTCCTCAACTTCGTAGATATATCATGATACTCAGGAAGTGTGTTTTTGGCTGTAGAAGATATATAAATATTTTATAACAGGCAGCAGTGGATGCAGTTGGTTTTTCCTAGGGTGAAGTTTTCTTCTACTACTTCACAGAGGACAGTTTTTGAAACAAATATCAGTTTAGTGTTGACTCTCTGTAGCTGCTTTCTGAACAAGCAGAAAAAACAGAGTCTGCTTGTACTGTATTTGTGTTTTCTATAGTTAAAATCTCAGTCACAACTCAGGTATGAGTAGATACAAGCTGTCTGTAGAAAAATAGTCAGACCTGTTTGGGGCATAAAGGTGACCCTCACAAAATTTTAAGATTGTAGACCACGTGGGGAGCCTGCAGAGCAACGATGTTACACATATTTTTCTCTGCTACAGGCAACAGGTTAAAGCAAACACTTATACAACATGTAAGGGTAAGTAAAGGTGAAGTAGGCATGTTTTTTCAGCTTATTAGTCTTGTTAAGTGACAAATTCATGCTACTTGCACAGAGCCTGACATCCTAATTGCCTAAATGTTATCAAATAGAATGTATTTTGTGTGGGCATCCTACGGGTGCCCTAAGGGCATTTATGTATAGTCCCATGCATACAGCATTTATGTGCGCTCAGTCTTGAGCCAGTACGTGCATGCACCTTACTAACAACTGGAGTATGTTGGAAGGGCAGCATATGTGAGCATCATCTGTACGTCAAAGGTGCATGCAACTTTCACTAACCTGACAAATACTTGCCATTACACTTACCACACACACAACAATCCTACATTATGTTCTATTTTCATGCATTAGCCTCAAAGCAACTGCAAGACACTTGTGCTCCCTTCAATATGGCTTACTTCCTCTACAACTCTCCAAGGGTCCGGGCAACCCAAAAACCCACAGAACCCATATAGGTCAAGCCCTTGTACAGGTGCACGTGACTGAGGGCTAAAGTAGAAATCTGTGACTATATGGACATGCAGTGAGGAAGGTGTAAATGTGCTTTATTTTAAAACTGTAGATAAACTGCAGACCAAACACAAACAAGCACTGCCACCTGCCTGTGTACTGTGAGTTTATCAGAAGTGATCCAGCCCCAAAACGAAGCATTTTCTCAAATTGCACATCCTAAAAACAAGAGTACTTGAGGGAAAAAACAGAATCAATGTATGCTACAGCAAAGACTTTTATGAACAAGATCAGATTAAACAGCATATGTTATTTCAAAACCTTGAACTTTTGAACTTGAACAAATGTGTAATGTCGATGTGGTTTGTTCTAAAGGACCTATACAGATTTGTTCCAAAAAAAAAAAAAGGAGAAACCTTTCTGACATGTGAAAACTGCCGACATGAATAACTACCATGGGGCACGAAAGTTCAGCAGTTTATGGTGCCTCAACATGTTGAAAGAAGATAATATGATTTCCTAGCAGAGGAACCAATCACACTGCCTGCATTATGCTTCACATCCTGAGCACAGCAGGAGCAGCGGTTTGGCTTTGCTCAACAAAAGCTAAGGTTCATCTGGGCTGATGGCGTACAGCTACATGCCTGTCTACATGTGTCTGCCTCGCTGACTCCCCACACAGGCTTCCCACTGTTGTCTTTAGCAAGAAAGATACGAACATTTAATTTAGTCTCCACTGAGAATTGGTTCAATCAAATTCTAGTCTTTTACAGGAGTTTTAAGATTGCTATATATGGTTAAAACCTGGCTTTTGAAAGACTTTCATGAGTTGTGGTTGTTTTGGTGTCAGGGCCAAAACTTCAAATTTCTCTTGCTACAAGTGTTTCATTTTAAAGGCTTTAATCTGACCGCTAGTACTTTTAAAATCAATATGCCATAAGAATGACATTGCAGAATGATAATATATTTATAAAGAAATGTATGGAAACCAGCTGGTTGAAATCCACATTCTCTGGACACTTAATAATGTACACCTGTACACGCAAACACAATGCATTCAGACATGGTCAAGACAATCTGGTGCAGTTCAAATCGAGCATCAAAAGAAAGGCGATTTAAGTGATTTTGAATGCGGCATGGTTGTTTGTGCCACACAGGCTGGTCTGAGTATGTCAGACCCTGCTGATCTACTGGGATTTTCACCCACAACCATCTCTAGGGTTTACAGAGAATGGTCTGAAAAAGAGAAAATGTCCAGGGAGCGGCAGTTCTGTGGAAGGAAATCCCTGGTTGATGCCAGAGGTCTGAGAAGAATGGTCAGACTTATTTTAGCTGATAGAAAGTCAACAGGAACTCAAATTACCGCTGGTTACAACTGAGGTCTGCAGAAGAGCAGCTCTGAATGCACAACATGTCCAACCTTGAGGCAGATGGGCTACAGCAGCACAGGGCCACACCAGGTGACAATCCTGTCAGCTAAGAACAGGAAACTGAGGCTGTAATCCAGGCTCACCAAATTACACAACAGAAGATTAGAAAAATGTTGGCTGGTCTGACAAGTCTTCATTTCTGCATTCAATATTTAGTTGGTAGAGTCAGAATTTGGCATCAGCAACATAAAAGCATGGATACATCCTGCCTTGTATCAACAGTTCAGGCTGGTGGTGGTAGTGTAATGTTGTGTTTCTGTGGGTCCTACATCGCTGCCTTTGTTGCTTTGTGTTTTTTTGTCTCATGTCCAGTCTCACTTTCCCCACCAAAGTGGTTCTGACAAAGAACAAGTACAACCTAGAGCAAGTGCTTTTCATGCAATACCTCAGACCACAAAACTTTGACAGGCCACGGCATTTTGAGGGGAAGCAAAACGATTCAAACCCACTAGAGTGTTTCTGTGAGAGGGCTGACCTTCTGATGATAGCATCAAAGTGTTTTACTGTTTGCCACCTGGCACCCATCGATAGAAAAAAGTTAGGCCAGCTTTACTATGATAACTGCCTCTAGATAGATTCCTTTTTCATCTCCTTTTTTTAAGTGCAACAAATGTTCAAAATCACTTTGTAAATACATTTATTTAAATAAATTCTACTAACTTATCCACACAGTTGCAATTTCTGTCAGGAGTCATGCCTGCAAGAAATGTGTGGACAAAAGCCCAGGCATCCACTGAGGTTGCAGTAATTATTTTCTTGGAAATTCTTTCTCCAGCTGTCCTCCTGACTTTACGCTGAGGTCATCGTGAAACTGTAAACAACAGCCTTCTTGTTGGTTGTTTTTGAGAATAGAGAACCAAATTGGAAGCCGTGCTCTGAGCAGGTGCAACGGAAACTAAATCCTTACTTTCTTTAACTGGAACACTCATTTTTTTTATTTTAGTGGCACTATTAGAGAATTCCAACTCATGCTGAACAAAATTAGATGATTCATTCTTCTTTTTTCCAGCATACACATAAAAGACTCAAGGAGGTCTGGAGATAATAAGTTGTCTACCACTAAAGTGTAAAACATTGTCATTAAACTGCAAGTTTCAGATATATACCTGTGTTTTCTTGCCTCTTTTACTTGATCCAATACAGAACTAAAATGCATTCATCAAATTGGCTAAAAAATAGGTTCTCTCTCATTTTTTTTTATCCTGTTGCAGGATGCACACTGGAGAGGTCACCTTAGGAAACACAAAAGGGCACTCCTCCACATTCACTCCTTCGGGAGATATAAGGCCCTTTTTATGTGGACTGACGTTTATTTCATTTTGTTTGGGACCTGTAACAGTCATGCTAAACCCTGATGCTAAACAAACCAGTGAACTTTAGTTCACCAAAATCAAAAGCTTGCAGGTGAATGAAGGAGAACTGTACTCAGTGAGTGTGATGTCATCCACAGAAAATGACTTACTTCCAGTTCCAACCAAATGAAGTCGATTCAGTTTCCATTTTTCACGAAATTTCCGTTGCCACATTGGAACCGGACGACCTTAGAGACAAGAAGGAGAGTTTTGCCATTCAAGTGTACAGCTGACAGCTCCTATCTGAAAAAGAGTAAATCCCAAAAAGAGTAGAAAAGATTTTGCTCTAAATCTAGCAAGGGGGCACTTACTAGAACATTTCAGTTGCTACCTGCTTTCTTCTTGCTTTTTTTTCCCTTCCTGGTTGTAATATCACAAATGAGGAGCTGCTTCATTTGTGTAACATTTTCATGTTTGGCCTTCAGCGTGAAAACAAATCAAATTAAATTAAAGGTGGGTCTGACGCTCCAAAGTGTAAAGGTGCTTTTGCAGTCACTGATTAAAATCTAAAGCACATATTTGAAAGATTTGGAAGGAAAGTAGTCACTAAAAGCTGGCACAGGTTTTAATTTATAGATTGTGAACTTTTTAATTTTATACTGTCAGGTGTTCATTAAAATCCCAACTTTTTATTCAGCAAGAGGCAGTGTTCTTATGTGATAAAAAAGTCAGCAGAACTGAGAAGTTTATAAATCTTTCTAATGACTACAGCAGATAAAAGTCTGAAGTTTCTCATTATAAGGACTGTCTAATGTGCAAACCGTGATTACTTTTGAGCATTTTTTTTGTCTGACATGATTGTTTTCTGAAAGCAGGAGAAAGGGGGAGGACAGCTCTTTAAAATGTCCTTCCTTTGGGCTTACAGATTGTTCTTCCTCATTTCCGAGCCTGCACTGTTTGTTCATTCAGTCACATTTAGCATGCATGCTGCATTGATCTGAGCCAGTTTTACCACAACTGTTTAGCTGTTCTGTATCTTTAGAAAATGATGTACAGCTTTGATTATGGAAGAAAAGGAGCCTTAACAGCATCATCAATTAAAAGCTGACTTCTGTTCACAGGCTTTTGTTCTGTTTTCTTTCATGCAACTCGGAATTGACAAATTGTAGGGTAAGTAAATTAGCAAGAGCAGATTAATTAGGTGTAATTCATCCCATTGCACCGTATTTAAGAGTTTTCTAAAGTCGCTGAGCTGGACATGAAACCAGGCAGGGAATTAACAGCATAGTTATAAAAGTATGAAAGATGGTAAAACAATGAATAAGAAAATTATAAAGTAATTTACTGAGCTGCATTTAGAAAAACACAATGAAGATTATAGAAACTTAATGTTGTATTTCAGTTAAAGACAAAAGGAAAATCACTTAAAGTAAAGCATTGTAAACACCTTAGGCAGGAGAAGAATGATCAATTAGAGAGCCTTAGATTTTCAATGGTTACTAATTTTCAGACAAATCCACACCCAGCTCTACCACAACTTCTGCCACGGTCAGCCAACAATCATTTGAGAGGGTTTTATCTATCTGGTGGTGGATTCACTGCCGGAGGAGGATGTCGGACAGACTCTGCAGGTCAAAACATATCGGAGAATCTGCTGGGAACATCCGGATGAGTCCACTGTCAAGGTTTTTTCACAACTAGGTACCAAGGGAGAATGTGTCCGAGCACACCATGTTTCTCCACCACCTCTGTTATTAACGCTGATGTCAGAAATTACGGCCAAAATGTCTATATTGGCTTTTAGGAAGGAATCTGAAAGGTCAGTGGTGGGAATTTGGAGGTAAAGACTACTAACAGTCTGAAGAAGGAGTTCCATTGAGGCTTGTTGGACCTTCATGGCAGCTGACAGGGATCTCATTGTACGTAGGACTCATCATAACATCTGATCATTATTTTCATGACAGAATTTTTATGTGAAGCAAGGGAGTCCAGTTTGGGGACTAGAGGATTTCATCTCGCACTTTTCAACATGCACTTGAGACTGGAATGAGAATTATTACCTCACAAGTTGGAGGCCATAAAAACTAGGCTTTCAGTTTACTGGTCAGTCTAGGTTCCTACCCTCACCTTTTGGTTATGATCTTTGGTTCATTGCCAAGAAGATAAGATATGCAGGCACCCAAAATCAGTTTCCTCTGTGGGGTGAGTGGATCCTCCCTTGGAGACAGGGTCAGGAGCTCTGTCACCCAGAGTAGAGCCACTGCTCCTCCACACTGCTGTGGTTTATGGATCTCCTTAGGATGCCTCCTGTTCACCTCCTTAGGGAGGTATTCCAGGCATGTCCGACTAGCAGGAGGCCCCATAGAAGAATTATGACACACTGGCGGGACTATGGCTTTTGGTCGGCTTGCGAGCATCTTGGTGCTCCCCCGGGAAATTGGAGGAAGTTTCTGGGTGGAGGGAGGTCTGGGCATTTCTGTTTAGGCTGCTGCCCCAGGAACCCATTTCCAGATAAGTGATTGAAAATGAATGTTTGAAATGATGAGAGCCTTGCCTCTCAACAAAATTTGACTGGAGGTCAAGCATTCAATGACCCCTCTGCAGATGGCTGCCAGCCATTGATGTTTGCATAAAAAATCCCAGCCACCATCAAAGAGTCAAAATTGTAAACGAGTGGGCCACATAATGAATTTAAATGAGTTATTTTAGGTCCTTTTTTTTAGCTAACGTCTAGCAGACATGCTGACGGGTTTTGAAGGCCTGCCTCCACGTCTAAATCAGACTGTCAATGATCCATCATTTCCATACTGCAAAAACAACATGACAGATGTTTGTGGTATGATTAATATGTCAATGTCTATGCGTGCAAAAATTAAAAATCATTTATTGACATCTTCTGGGGTCAAATGAAAGCCTGATTTTTGCAAAACATTACTAATACTTTTTGAATAAATACAATACTAGACATAAAGTCATCATCAAAATTTACATTAAATGTAAAGAATAAACAGTTTAAAATCACCGTAAATTTGTATGATCACATGATTTTTTACTGTGTTTCTGTCCTACTCCAACTATTTTTTTTCTATTGTAAAAAAGTTCCAGTGGTCTTGTAATTATGAATACCAGGATGCAGTTTTTAGCCAGAAGCCTGTTGTTTTATTTTCTCCAGGGCAACAGGAGCTCATTAGAAATGAGTTTTTGAGCGGGACTGTTGGCACGGAGGTCAGCCAACACTAATTTCTCAGCATGCATTTGTCTACTCTCTCTCTGGCTAACTTATAGCACCTCACAAGTCTAAGCTAACTTTCGCGTAGCAAAAAAAAAAAAAACGGCGAACAATATCAGAGTTATCCAGCCGTACAATTCTGATCCACATGCCAGCTCAGACGAGGAAAATGAAGACGTTAATGAATCTATTGTCTACAAGTTGATGATTTAGTATTGTAGCGGGGCAGGGAGACTTTGGCTCACCCCTGGCAGTTGATGCGTCACAAAGCTTTTTCAACCTCCGGTTTTCATCTGCACCTGATCCAACACAATTTAAGCAAAGAAATACTCAGAAACGCAGTTTTCATCTTCACCTATTTTATACATGTCCCCCATAAAAAAAGGCTACAAGAACATGATAAAAACACGATTTTTGTTGGAGTGGGTCTTTAACACACACACTTTTTACACCCTAGAATTTATAGGAAATAGTTAGATTAATATATTAAGCTGAGAGAGCTACAACACGTGACTTAACTGAATGGTTATGTCTGAATTTAATAAGTCTGTTGAAAGGTCAGAGTACACATTGGCTTTGCTAGTGTGCAGTGCATGAAGCCATCACACAGCAGCTGTCAGCTGCAGGATGTACTCCAGTCTTTTGGTATTTCTGAGCTCATTCATTGTGGAAACATTCATCTCTGGTGATCCAGACCAAAGCCTGATCTAAATCTTTATTTTTTTGTGCCAGCTTCATTTAGATCAGGAAGGGCAGGAGCCTTACCATTCGTTGCAGACAATGGTATGTTCCATTTTCATGACGTCCTTAGAGGTGACCGTACAAGCCTCAGTGGAACTGCAAGACACACCTGTGCTTCCCTCACAATGTGTATGCTTCAGTCCACAACCCAAACCCAAAAACGAGCCACGCCTGCATGGTGTGCAACCCCCCGTATGAGTGCATGTGACTTAAGGAAAGGTGTACAGTATTGAAAGAGAGAATGTACACCCGTTGCATCCTAACGAGACCCCCTGCAGTTTCTATAGCAACAGAATTATCAGCACGGCTCAGGGTCATCCAGGCTAGTCTTACCAACAAGTCAATCCTTTGAGACAGAGAGTGCCTTCAAGTCTAAAGCAGAGTTAGTTCCACCAGAGAGGAGCTCGGTAGCTGAAGGCTCTGCCTCCCATTTTGGTTTAGTTGTTTGGAAAACATCTAAAGTCTTAGAGAAATAATCTTCAGGATTTGGGGGAATTTTTCTTGGTGATTCTTTACTCTTTGATGCTGCCATGAGGAAAATTAGTGACTCAAATGAAAACCTAGTTTGTTAATGTAATTCCTGCCATCTTGTCCTTACAACCCCCATCAGTCTTTGCTCTCTCGAGTTGATCTCTGTGGCCTTTTCTACCTTCTGATGAAGAGTCTTGAGATCAATAACATTACACAATGAGGAAGGAACACATGAATCGATCTTGTACAAAAATCACACCAAGTTGCCGTGACAGCAGGATGGATGGGGTGGTGGACGACAGTGCTGTTGGGATAATTATGCAGTTATATAGGAAGAATTGATCTCATCAGTTTGTAGAAGATGTACAACCACAGTCCTTAATTATATAAATAGTGAAGGAGCTGAAAAAGACTGTCAGCATGATGACTTTTTTCTGAATCAACAGTCAGTTGGCTGAATAAATGTGTGTCCAAGCCAGAGGGAGACACATTAGCACAGTAGTGTTGGCTTCTTCCAACAAAGCAGTCACCAGCAAAGCTCAGACAAATGGCTCAGGGGAAACAGAAGTGGGCCATAAGCAGATATGAACGCTTTTCAGCACATTTTTAGTGAAATCAAGGCTTCCGTCAGTTTAAAAATGACTGCTTGCGAAAGCTACTTAATATTGGGCCTTGCCATAATAGAAGCACATGTGTCATAGTCGACAAGAACGTTTCAGTTTGCCGGTATAGTCCTGCTTAGAACGCATTAGCACACCTGCAGCCATCTCAAACATGTCAGCTGTGTTGTGACAACCTGTAACCTGCTTGTTGGTACCAAACCCTCTTTCACTTTTTTAACCCACAGCTGGAAGCTTTGCTGAACCGTCGACATTTCCGCACAGTCCCTGGGAAAATTCTTCCTGCATGTTCAGATTGAAATACCAATAGAAGAAGTGTAAACAGCTAAAATGAAAATCCCATGCTGTCATTTGATGCATTTCAATGGATTTTATTCCAGCTGATTTGGAGAAAATTCAAACTCAAAAAGTTATTAATTGTATTCAACAATGAGTGAAAAGCTTAAAATATCTGATTAGAGGATATGAATTTACACAATTTTTCTGACCAACACCAATGAAAATCATGTTTTTGGTGCTTGTGGCATTATTCTCATGATGGAGGACATATAGAAAAGAGATTTATTTCTTTCAAATTGTTGTGAATCAGTGAAGTAGGTGCTACAAACGGCGTGTCACAAACTCTCTGCTCCACTTCATTCTGATACATCCGCTTGCAGAGAAATAGATGCATCTACATCTAGGTTTTCCGAAGTGGCTTTAAATATTGACTTTGTATTGATATGCAACACATAACGAACTTAAAATGTGCATTTCTGTATTGGTTTCTGAAGCGAAGAAAAGCCGCTTTTTCCAGCTTCAGAATCCACTGGAATGACGTAAGTTGCATAAATGACTAAAGTGTTACGGTTGTTGACAGAATGTTTAAGGATTAAAGAACTAACTTCTTACATCCTATTTGACAAAAATTTACTTTAATCAACGCCTAAATTTACATCTTACCTGATATTCTTGGATTTCCCTTCAGCAAATAAAATCTCAGGGATGTTGCTTCATAATAAGAAGCTGTACATTCACTAAATTTATAGATATTCGACATTTATTAGGGATGAGATACCTTTGATAGAACAGATGTTTGAATTGCTGTCATGTTGTTTCAGTGTCTTTAGAGAAGAAATACCTTTAAAAGTATCCCAAAAAGAAAGTAAAATTATGCTGGGATGGAAAATTTAAATTAAAATCATAAAATACCCAATAAGTCCATAAAAGCTGCAGCTGTGGAGTTATATGAACAGTTATTGTTTTTCTTTAGGGTTCATAAGTTCAAAAGAGATCTTTTGATCATCACACACAGAGCTCCATTTGAATCCTTTTCCAGGAATTGTGGTCTTTAAGACCTATTTTAATGCAACCAGGGGCTATAAAGGGTTTAAAGGCAGCGCCCTTGCCTCATAGAAGGAAAGTGCTGGTTTGAATTCCGACTGGGACCTTTCTGTGTGGAGTTTGCATGTTCTCCTTATGCATGTATGAGTTTTCTCCGAGCACCACAGTTTCCTTCCACGGTCCAAAAACATGCCTCACTGGTTTATTAGTAACTCGAAATCGTGAATATGACAGTTAGCTGAACAAGTGCCATGATTTCAGTATAGTTCAATTCACATTAAAGTTGTTTCAAAGATTTAAAAGTAGTTGAGTGGTCATCCTAAACTTCACAGCTTTTTTTTTTTTTCTGGAGATTAAAGTTTTTATACATAAAGTGATGTTAAACCGGATTTACAATTAACAAATAACAATCGTTTTCTAGGACACCGTTTCTGCAGAGCGTCAGTAATTAATTAAAAACTCGGAGTTAAAAACTGAGTTTTGGGTGGGGCTGTTTGCTCAGATCGACCTCGCACCCCCTCCTTCTAATCCTTTCTCAGAGCTGGGAGTTTATGACCCACCAAGTAAAAAAACTCTTTTTCAAAATGCAGTTTTTTTCGTCTGCTCCTGATTGAATGATTTTGAATAAAGAAATAGTCAGAGATGCAGTTTTAAGCTTAATGTTCTAATGTCATCCGTCAACATGTTAAAAACACAACAATCATAGCCCTCATCTGAGTGTGTCTATGGCTGAATTTTCTTCAAAAAATGTGAAAAAAATGAACATAAATGTTGTACCAAAGAACTTGTTGGAGCTTTTCTCAATGCTTTTGTGCCGTTATTAAGCTAAAACTATGAGCACAAAAAGTTTATGATCTCAGCTTCTCCAACTTCCAAGAATTTAACGCTGAATCATGAAATTGGCACGTTGGTCCAAAGCCTTGTCCTCAATGTAACTCTAAAATCAGCAGGAGAGCCCCAATCTCTAACAGGAATGATGTAATTTCACTTTTATAGTTGTGTTCATTTCAGCAGCTGTAAGAGGGTTAGAATCCAAACAGGGTTTCATATAACTTTTTTTTTAAGATCTAATAAAAAAAGTGCTCTGACCAGAACAGAACTGACACTTTTTTCTTTATCTGCTCGAGAAAACCAAACTCGCCTAAGGCTGACAGAATTAAAAACAAGCAGGCATGAAATGGATTCAGTTATGTTGAAATATTATTTCACACAGATGCACTTTTCAGGTCAATAAAATTTATTTTTTTACTCAGAAAAAGTCCTCCACACACATCCTAGTGTGCTTTGTTTCAGCACTATAGTTAATTTGACATTCCAGCTGTTGCCGTTGTCTGAACATGCCTGCCGCCTGCATGTCGTGCCTCTAGAACATGTATGCATGCATCCTGGTGGACCATTTGCCTGACACAGATCTCTGTGTCTCTCTATCTGTCTCCCACAACTGATTTGCAGAGATGGATGGAAACGTGATCGAGACAAAGCTTTAATCTCAGTAACAGAAGGATAATGACAGAGACCAGCTTCCAGAGTGATGACAGGGATCATTTGAACTGGTTGAAAGAAGAAATAAAGTTAAATAAGGACGATAACTTCACCCGTTTATGCTTTATTATTTAATTTATAACAATTCATTCAATTTTACTTCTAATCTAAGTACTTTCACATGATTAAACTGCAGCATATGTGTTTCTTTATCCAAAACTGCAAAGAAAAGTTTAGATTTTCCTTCTTTTTTTTTTAGCTTTTGCTTCTTGTGTCAGCAGTTTATTCTGAAATGTTTGCCATTTTTCTTCATTACTCCTCTGCAGATCATCTTTCATTTTGCTTGAAATGAACAACTGATTTCAATGTCAGAAGAGTTAAACTTTAAAAGAAGAAAGCAAAATTCTCCAGACCTTAGTTGAAATGTTTCCTCTGGTCTCTCTCCCTTATCCCACAAATGTAAAAAAAAGCTTTTATAGTCTGTCACCAAAGTTCCTTTTGTGAGCTCTGACTTATATTTTAAATTCAACGTTCAAATTCTTGCTTTGGATCTTTTTGTACACTTCTTTTTGGCAAGGCATGTTTCTGCAAGTTTGTGTGTTTGAGTTCCCACTCCCACCACTGCACAAACAAACAAAACGAGGAAGATTGATTCCAGGTAGCAATGACCAAACCAATGATTCCAGTGTCTTCATACAGCAGAGGAGCTTTATGTGGCTCAGGTGCACACAAAAACACACTTTAATTCCTTAAAAAGAATAGAAGAATCGTTCTCATCTAAGACAAATCAGAATTCTGCATGCACACCCTCACCGCAGGTCTATTTGATGTTCTGTGTTTGATGAAACCTAATGTAACACAGGAAAGCAGCCATCCCTCCATCCTCCATCAAAAGAAAAATATCATATTCATCTTTTCTTTACACTTTGATCGATATCTTTGATTTCCTTTTCTTTCATATCAGGTTTGAAGGTTAGTCAGGGAATGATGCAAGGGTCTGACCTCTTTCTTTTGCCCAAAACAGTAATTCATTTCAAGCTGGACCGTAGATTTCCGTTTATCGACCGAGACTTTATGCTGCTATTTTATTTATTTTTTTTGCCAAATAAAAGTCTATTTTTAAAGGACAGAGCTGCACTCGAGACATTTCTAAGGGGATCAAATCTGCCACAGTTACTTCATGATGATTTGCATTAGAAATGTTTGGCCTCTCTCGTTTGAAAAAACACTGTTCCTGTTGTTGATCACTACAACACAAGTGATGTGAAACCAGAGGGAAGTGTCTGCAGGTGCAACTGATAGTAGCACTCCTGCATTTAAGCCCCCCAGGCGGTTTCATCCTGCTGCACAGAAGCAGTTTTTTGCTTTTTCTCCCACCTCTGTTATCATAACCTGCACTCAGCTGTGGCAGCTTGGCTGAATGTTAACTCATCGCTGCAGGAAAATGTTCATGTTTAATTCATATACAAGTACTTTTTGAGGTTGTCTCTTTCTTTTGGAGGACTCAAAATGACAGTTGTGTACAGGACTGAGACACATCTGTGGAGGAGACCCTCAGTGGGCCAACAGCCCTTGAAAGTTGCTGTCGGAGCTGCACGCTGACTTCTTCTGGGTCAAAATGTTAACCAATAGTGTGATACAAGACATTTTGTCTGGGCTCTATTTCTCAGCGATAAATAGTTCTTATTGCTCCTGATTTGACTTGATTTGAATAAAGACATACTAATTTCCTAAATATATATGTCCTTTATCATCAGAAAAATGCCACAAGAAAGCTCAATTTTCATTGGAGTGGTCTTTAGTGTGAACTGCTGTCAGAAAATGTAACTGCAGCTGAGTGATGTGATTTGATTTTGGGAAATTTCAGTAACTTTAAATGTAAGGAACATACACTGTCTGACTCCTTTTTTGGTTTACATATAGAAAAGCCACCTAAGCTCTTCCCGCAACATCTTCTGCACGTGAGACTCTAAGAAAAACTTCTTTCAGGTTAGAATGCTCTGGTTTCAAAAAATAGCTTTCAGTTCTTTTGATTGATTGTAAAAGCGTTCCCAATGGTCTTTTAATTAAGTTTATGCCATTTTTAACTAGGACTGTCAACGTAACGCACATAAAAAAAACAATGCGTTAATATTCTTTAATGCAAATTAATCACACGTCAGAAGCGACCATCTTCCGCTTCGCAGCGGATGGTTCAGGCTTCCACAGCGTGTGTCACTTTCTGAAAATACACATTTTGTCTGGCAGTATCCCACTCATAAAATGGTCACTTAAGAAAAATCAATTCAATCGTTTTTTAGTATTTTACTCTTGTTATTTTCTCAAAAAAGCAGACTGTAGGATTGGTGATCTGGGCTGTTGTCATGGTACCATGACAATGGGACTGCAGCGGCAAGGAAAGCGATTTATATGCTGATGTTGATGTTTTCTTACACTTGAGAGTCCAAAAACTAGAAAACATGTTCAGAGTGGGATTCAGACAAAACTCTGCATCACTTTTGGTCTTCTGCAAATCTGAGTTTCTTTAAATTGCTGCAAAGCCCATCATCCATCTTTTTCTGTATAAAAGAGAAAAAAAAATAATTCTGAGCACAAACAAATGCATAGTCCTGGGAAAACCCTAAAAGATGGTGTGTTTTGGCTGACACTGCCTGACATACTCATCTATCCCTCTCCTTTCTTGGTCATCACTAAATTAACCGTCACCCTGTCTGAATGAACCAAAACAGTGAAGCTCAAACAACAGAGGAAGTTAGTTTGAAATGGGCTTATTCCATTTGCATTCAAACCCAGAGTATCTCAGGCTGTTTGTCAAAGGGCACTTAACTGTCTGTTTCTATTAAGGCCTCAGTTAAACCAGCCTCATTGTATAAGACAAATGGCACCATAGGTCTGAAGTGAACAATAATCCCTGTGTCCTCTGCAGGGGTCGGAACCATGTTTTGGTTCACGCCAATTACTAATGATTTTGGAACACAAACAGAAACATTGTTGACTAATGTTATCTTCTTTAAAAGACACTTTTAAGTAAGTATGCATGTCAAAACTGGCATTAATTTTAACAGAGTGTCGACAGGTAACTGACATGAAATATTTTTCAGTCCTGAGGGAATAACAAAACGGGCATTATTGCTTCATGATATGGACAAAAACAAGCAGTAAGAGGTGAACTTTCCCTCTGAACTGATGCTTTATTTAACCTGTCATAACGATCGGCATATATATCGCTTTGTTTTGCCGCCGCAATTCAAGGTTGCTACCAAGTCAGCAACGATTCTCTTGTTACCATGACAATGGACTGCATTATCAAATAGTCAGCTTTTTGTAGAACAAAGGGTTTAAATCTAAAAAATTTCCAAGAATAAAGTATTAACAATTGATTGAATGCATTTCTTTTGTAAGTGACCATATTATAGTCAGGATTGTGCCTGACGAAGTGTGTATTATCAGAAATGAACACATGCCGCAGAAGACCGGTGAAGACGGTTGTTTTGCGGAGTGTAATAAAGTGGCGTTAAAGAATATTAATGCGTTAATTTTTTTTATGTGTCCTAATGTGTTAATGTTGACAGCCCTAGTTTTTCTCTAAAATAAAAAAAAAAACTTGTGTCATTTTCTAGAACATAGTTTCTGCAGAGCGGCCTTTGAGTTGGGGGTGGGTTTGATGGACGGGAGTCTGCTCCTGATTCAAGGGTTTACATAAAGATACAATTTTAAACGTAATTTTCTTTTTCATTTGTCCTACATCATCAGAAAAATACTATAAAAGCACGATTTTCATTTGAGTGGCCCTAAAAAAAAAAAAAAAAAAAGCTTAAGTTTATTTCAAACCTAAATTTATCAGGCAATACTTGAAATTAAAAGTGATTGCTCCGAAATTGAGCTGTTTTGTATTTTAAATCTGTTCGTCAGTATAAGCAACTTTTAGACTTTTTGTGCACAAGATTGGAAATGATTTACAGATCTTTCATTAAATCTCCTTAAGGTTGACAGAAAGGTATTTTGTCAACAGTTTGATCCATTAAAAGTTACACAAAGTTACACAAATATTGGCTATAAAGTTAGCCACGATATACATTTGGACATTTCCAGTCCGAACCAAAGCTTGTAAACTAAACCTAACTAAAGATCTCTTCAGTCATTGGCTAGGAATTACAAAGATGGGGCAACGCAACAAGAGAAAGAATAATTGAAGTCCTGCGTTTTGAAAACATTGGTAGGATAGTTAACTTTTTCAAACTTTATATTTTTCTGACCAATTTTGAACATCTCTATCAGTGTCAGATTTATGACATATAAATCTTCAGGAAAACGGTGCGAGGCAATGTGTATCACGTTAAAAGTTATTTTAATGAGCCGGCATTTATCCCACTAAATTTCAACGAGTTGTTGTGTCTCAATGTTGCTCCACTACTATATTTGGGTGTATTTTGACAGAAAATCTGTTCTGGATTTTCGTGGGAAACAAACTCTGGTTGACTTTAAGTGAACCAAATGTTGACCCCTGTGACAAAGTTGTCTCAGAGTTATTCACAATTGCTTGGCTAAAAAATGAAAACATAAATCAGAAAAGAAAAGTTTCAGGTACTTTAATTAGGTTTATTCCCCCAATGCTTTCACATAATTAGTGTGGGGTTTTTACCCCGCTTTAGTTTGAGTTGTGTTTTGGTCTCCACTTCCGGTTTTATTTTGTTATGGGTCGTACTTCCTGTGTTCTCTCCCCAGTGTGTGTGTATTCCCTCTTGATAGTCACACCTGTTTCCACTTACCTCATCCCTTCCTCCTTGTTATAGTCTTCGTCTCCCCTGCACTAGTTGTCGGATCGTTTTGTTGCTTCTCGTGTTTATTGAGAGTTTCTTGTTTGCAATAAATACGAGATTTTTGCATTTCCGATCCCTGTCTGCATTTGTGTCCGCCCAACAAACCCTGACATTACGATCCGACCTTTAACATGGACACAGCAGACACGGAGACGTTACGGGCACTACTCCGTCAGCGGGAGAAGCTGACGTCTTGTCTTCGCCAAGGGTTACTGGAGATGTCCAGCCGTCACGAGCGACAACTTGCCGCGTTGGGAGAGCGTTTTGAGCAACTGGCAGAGCGGGTCCAACATCCACCGTCTGTTCCTTCGCCACGCCCATCGTCTTCCACGCTGGTCCAGGGGATCCTGGATGGAGTTCCTGTCGCTCCGACTGCACAGCTGGCCCGTCCAGAAAGGTTTTCCGGAGACTCCGGGGACTGCCGGGCTTTCATTACCCAGTGTGAGCTTCACTTCCTGTTGCAGGCTCCCCTCTATCCTACAGACCAAGCCAAGGTGGCCTTCATTATTTCTCACCTCACCGGCAGAGCCGGAGCGTGGGCTACCGCCGAGTGGCAGCGTGGAGCCTCAACCTGCACATCCCTCTCGGCCTTCTTGGAGGCTTTCCAGCAGATATTCCATCACACCAAGCCAGGCCGGGAGGCAGCTCGTGCGCTTTTGAAGTTGAGGCAGCGCGACCGACGGGCAGCCGACTACGCCATAGAGTTCCGGACTTTGGCCTCCACTAGTGGTTGGGACACTACTGCGCTCATGGACGCTTTCGTGGAGGGGCTGTCCGAGGAATTAAAGGACAGACTGATCGCACTCGAACTACCATTAACTTTGGACCCCCTCATCGCTCTGGTTATCCGTGTTGATAACCGGTTGCAGGACCTTAAGGGGGAGCATGGCAGGGTAGTACCCCGCCCTCATCGTCGGTCCACAATTTCACCTGTTCGTGTTGTTTCTCCCGCAGAATCCCCGTTGTTAGCTCAAGATGAACCCATGCAGCTCGGTCGGGGCAAACTATCTGCTTCCGAGAGACGGCGACGGATGGCGGCAGGTGAGTGCCTTTACTGTGGTAGGCGGGGTCATTTCTGCAAGGAGTGCCCAAAACTTCTCTGCTCGTCAGTAAGAGTGGGCGCGCTGACGAGCGGTGATAAGACGCTCACTAATGCTAAACCTGCTGCCTGCCTATTTCAAGTTCGGGTCATGTTTCATGGGAAGGGTTTTCCGGTTAAGGCTTTAGTAGACTCTGGAGCAGAGCAGAACCTTATGGATGCCGAGCTAGCGAGACAGGTCGGTCTTAAATGTGAACTACTGCCCCGTCCGTTACAAGTGGTCTCCCTAAATGGCCAAGAGGTGGCTATCATTTCTTACATAACCGAACCCATTCACCTTATTATTTCTGGCAATCACCATGAGGAGACCCGTTTTTTCGTTTTTTCCTCCGCCCAGAACCCACTGGTCCTGGGGTTTCCCTGGCTTATGGCTCATAACCCAGTCATCGACTGGCCCTCCAGTCGGGTTTCTGGCTGGAGTGATAAATGTCACACCACTTGTTTACGCTCAGCTCGGCCTCCTGGGGAAGACCCCGCTGTCCCGGTAGGGCGGCCGCCCTCACCTGACCTATCCGGGGTACCGCCGGAGTACCACGACCTTGCTGAGGTATTCTCAAAGTCACGAGCCCTCTCCTTACCCCCTCACAGACCTTATGACTGCGCTATCGATCTCCAACCTGGCGCTACCTTGCCCAAGAGCAGGTTATATGGCCTGTCTAAACCCGAGAGGGAGGTAATGGAGCGATATATTGCTGAGTCTCTGAATTCTGGTATCATCAGGCCGTCATCATCACCAGTGGGGTCAGGTTTCTTTTTCGTCGGTAAGAAGGACGGGTCTCTCCGACCATGTATTGATTATCGGGGCCTGAATGAAATCACTGTTAAGAACAGTTACCCCCTGCCTTTGATGAACTCAGCTTTTGAAGCGTTGCAGGAGGCCAGGATCTACACCAAACTGGACCTTCGCAACGCTTACCACCTCGTGCGCATCAGAGCCGGTGATGAATGGAAGACCGCCTTCACCACTCCCCTGGGACATTTTGAGTATCTGGTGATGCCTTTTGGTCTCTGTAATGCCCCTGCTGTGTTCCAGGCTATGATAAATGATGTGTTACGGGACTTCCTTCATCGTTTTGTTTTTGTTTATTTAGACGACATTTTGGTTTTTTCCAGGGACGCCAGTGAACATCGGCGGCATGTTCGTCTGGTGCTCCAGCGGCTACTGGAGAACAAACTGTTTGTAAAGGCGGAGAAGTGTGAGTTCCATTCTCCGTCTGTTTCGTTTTTGGGTTTTGTTGTAGCAGAGGGTGAGGTGAGACCCGATCCCGCTAAGGTGAGAGCGGTGGTGGAATGGCCTACCCCTACCAACAGGAAACAATTACAACGGTTTCTGGGGTTTGCCAACTTCCTCCGCCGTTTCATCCGTGGCTACAGCTCGGTGGCTGCGCCTCTCACGGCTCTCACCTCTACCTCCGCTCCGTTCGCCTGGACGGAGGCGGCGGAGGCCGCTTTTAGCCGATTAAAGCATCTGTTTACGTCTGCACCTGTTCTGGCACAGCCTGACCCTTCCAGACAATTTATTGTCGAGGTGGACGCCTCAGATACCGGGGTGGGTGCAGTATTGTCTCAGCGGGGGGAATCGGACAGTAGGTTGCGCCCTTGCGCTTTTTTCTCCCGCCGGCTTTCCCCGGCGGAGCACAATTACGATGTGGGTGATAAAGAATTGCTAGCGATCAAGCTAGCCCTTGAAGAGTGGAGACACTGGTTGGAGGGGTCAGCTATGCCGTTCTTGGTTTGGACAGATCACAAGAATCTGTCCTATCTACGAACTGCCAAACGGTTGAACTCCAGGCAGGCACGGTGGTCTCTATTCTTTAACCGTTTTGATTTTGTGGTCTCCTATCGACCGGGATCCAAGAATGTTAAGCCGGATGCCCTCTCCCGACAACAGGACTCGGCTGTCCATGACTGTCAACCAGCCACAGTACTTCCTCCCCCCCGTGTGCTGGGCGCCCTCTCCTGGCAGCTGGAGAGAGACATTAGGGCGGCCCAGGTTCAGGAGCCCGACCCGGGTGGAGGTCCTGCTAACAAACTGTTCGTTCCAGACTCTCTCAGGTCCCAGGTCCTCCAGTGGGCTCATGCCACGCGACTCACCTGCCACCCAGGAATCCGCAGGACTGACTCCTTCCTGCGTCGCCGCTTCTGGTGGCCTAGTATGACCAAGGACGTCCGGGACTATGTTTCAGGTTGTCTGGTTTGTGCTCAGAATAAGGCCAGTACACAACCACCTGCTGGACTATTGCACCCACTGTCCATCCCGGGTCGGCCTTGGTCACACATTGCCCTGGATTTTGTGACTGGCCTGCCTCCTTCTGCCGGGAGGACCGTTATTCTGACTATTGTGGACCGGTTTTCTAAGGCCGCTCATTTTGTGGCTCTGACCAAACTCCCCTCTGCTGCAGAGACTGCAAGACTGGTCATAAAACATGTCTTCAGGCTGCATGGAATTCCCACAGACATGGTGTCGGATCGTGGCCCACAATTCATCTCACAGGTCTGGAAGGCGTTCTGTGGTGCTTTCGGGACTACTGCCAGCCTGTCTTCTGGTTTCCATCCACAGACCAACGGCCAGGCAGAGCGGACTAACCAGGACTTGGAGGCCGCTCTACGGTGCGTCTGTTCACGGAGCCAGACCTCCTGGAGTTCCTTGTTGCCATGGGTGGAGTATGCTCACAACTCCCTCACCTCATCTGCCTCTGGTATGTCCCCGTTTGAGTGCTCTCTGGGGTACCAGCCCCCCCTGTTTCCCGAGCAGGAGACGGAGGTGGCCGTTCTGTCGGTTCAACACCTGTATCGTCGCTGTCGGCGTGTCTGGCGGGAGGCTCGGGCGGCCCTGTTGCGTTCAGGGGCTACCAACAAGAGGCTGGCAGATCGTCGACGCACTCCAGCACCTGCCTACCTACCAGGCCAGTACGTCATGCTGTCCACTTCACACATCAAGCTTCGGACGGAATCCAAGAAGCTGTCCCCCAAGTACATCGGTCCGTTCGAAATCCTGAAGGTCATCAACCCTGTGGCGGTCAGGCTGCGCTTACCCAGGTCCTTGCGCATCCATCCGGTCTTCCATGTCTCTCAGCTGAAGCCGCATGTTACCAGTCCCCTGCAGCGGTCTTCCTCTCCGCCACCCCCTCCCCGCATCATTGATGGCCAACCGGCCTACACTGTCCGTCGCCTGCTGGACGTTCGGCGGCGGGGACGTGGCCTCCAGTATCTGGTGGACTGGCAGGGGTACGGGCCTGAGGAGAGATCCTGGGAGCCTGCATCACGGATTCTGGACCCTGAGCTCATCCGGGACTTCAATCGCCGGCACCGGGGGGGGCTTCCCTCTGCGCCAGGCGGCGCACCTTGAGGGGGGAGTACTGTGGGGTTTTTACCCCGCTTTAGTTTGAGTTGTGTTTTGGTCTCCACTTCCGGTTTTATTTTGTTATGGGTCGTACTTCCTGTGTTCTCTCCCCAGTGTGTGTGTATTCCCTCTTGATAGTCACACCTGTTTCCACTTACCTCATCCCTTCCTCCTTGTTATAGTCTTCGTCTCCCCTGCACTAGTTGTCGGATCGTTTTGTTGCTTCTCGTGTTTATTGAGAGTTTCTTGTTTGCAATAAATACGAGATTTTTGCATTTCCGATCCCTGTCTGCATTTGTGTCCGCCCAACAAACCCTGACAATTAGAAATTATTGCTGAAAAGAGTATCACATTTGAAATTTGATGTATGATGAAATAGAAGAATGATTTGTTGTATTTTATGAACCGAATTTCATCTTTTTGCTGATACCTTGTGGGAATTGGTTATCTGTCATTTGACATCCTGCTCTATCTGTGCCATTTTCTGCTTGACAAAACTCCCAGCGAGGCACAAAGATTGTGTTGTAAACAAAATTTAATATTTATTGACTGAGCGCACAGGTCTCCACTGCTGAGTGGAAAAGAGATTGAAGCAACGGCAGACTGTGTGTGACTTGGTTCCCAGTTTGTAAACAGAAAACTGTTGGGATGTGCGTTACAGGCTTTTGGGAACGGTCCCATGTTTTTTGCCGCCTCTAATCAGTATGTACAGCAAGAGAAAAGAGCCCCCAATTGCTGTATGTTTGTTGGTCTGCCCCTGCTGGATGCTGTTGCCGTGGATCTTTGCTAAATCCAATTTCATCATTGTTGAACGCCTGCGGGCTGTAGGTGGGAGACTGAGATTCTGTGTGCTTGCTGGATTCTCATTTTCCTCGCCAAAGGTCTGTTGGAGATGTTTACATCTACTTAGAAATACCCAAATCTTGGATTACAAACATGTTAGTCTTTTATTTTATTTTTTTAAAGTTGTCTGTTAAACACGTGTTTTGAATTTATGGCTGCAGCAAATATGCTTTATTATTTAGAGTTGCATAAGTGTGGGCTGCTCTCACTGTTGGAAAACTAACCAACTGGGAAGTCTTGAAACCACAGAACGTGTTGTTGGTTAGGCCGGTCATAACCGGCATTCTTTACATACTGATGTGATCAAACCTGGGAATGTTCTTTTCAGCAATTACAAGACATGTGACAATAAACGTAGTAAATGTTTATGCAAAATCTACTTAAAGTTACACTACAGCTCTATTTTTTATTGTAATAGCGTTCCCAGTGGTTTTAACAATGATTATGCAGTTTTTAGCCAAACTCTAAAAGCCTGAATCATTTTATAAGGCGCATTATCTGCAAAGCGGCAAGGAGATCATTAGAAATTCACCTCATGGTTGTGAGCGGACTGTTGCTGTGGAGGTTAAGAGAGAACTTCCCATCAACCCTTTCTTGAGACTCTCCTGCTACCTTACAGCCCCTCACAAGCCCAAGCTAACATAAGTGTAGCAGCAAACAATATGAGAGTTATCCAACTGTACAGTTTTAAGTCAGGTGGCAGCTCAGAGGAGGAAAATAAAGTGGATACATCAGAATGGTAGCGGAGGAGGAAGACTTTCGGAGTTCCTGCATCAGAAAATTTAGCCTTTTGAAGCCGTAGGTTTTTGTCTGCTTCTGATCCAATATGATTTTAAAAAATGAAATGTTTAGAAATGCAGTTTTAACCTTAAATTATTTGGTACATGTCCTCCATCATGTGAAAAATGGTACAAGAAAATGTTAAAAACACAATTTCATTGGAGTGGGCCTTTAAATTTTTTTAATGATTTTTTTTATTTCAAAGCACCCTTGTACATCATTTTCATTTGGGATTTCAAAGCTCTGTTAAATGTTTTCTTGTTAGACTCTCTGAGTAAATTCATCTGTAAGTGAGCATCAAGCTCCTTGGACCTTTGGAAGTTCTTGACTCTCACATTTGAACCAGTCTGTGTTTACACAGCACTCAGTTCAGAGAACATTAGTCTGGAGAGGTGTGACGGGGTTGTGGGGGTGAGAGGCTCTCTAGATGGTGATGGATTAGCAGGAAGGATGAGGACAAGCCCCATCTGGCCTCGCATGGACCCTCAGCTTCAGGAAAAAGTGGAAAAATACTCCTAATACACTAGGATCGGTACTCAATCAATCTCCAATTCCACTGACAAACACAAACGCATACACACACACACACAGGCTAGAGCTGCATTTTCTTCACACCGTGGGGAATCAGTCATCAGCTAAAGAGCTGCTGCACGGTGCTGTATTCATCACTCAGACTCTAAAGCATCTTCCAAATCAATAGGAGTTACAGAAGTATGGATTCAGTCAGTCAGCCTAAAGGTTTCAGTGCTGATCAATTTTTGTTTCAAATTAATTTCGAAGCTTTGTGTAAAATAAACTATTCAGACAAAATTAATGAGAGTTTGTCCTCGACAAGTTTAACTAAACTGGAGCTGACGTTAATTGTTTTAGTGTGGCTTTGCAAATTGTGTTGAATGCATGTTGTGTGGTTCTGCGTACCCTCATAAGGAGCAACAGAATCATTCAGTTTAGTTTGTTCTTTGAGTTTGGTAATGTCTTTGTTAAACAGCTAAAAATGTTAAATTACTATTCTAAACCAAAGCAATTTGTACCAATACTGATTAACTATGGATAGTTGTATCACAGTAATAAATCATAACTAATCAGTTTTGCTAAAATAAAATTCAACAATTTCAGATTTTTCCCCCACCTAGTTAACCTTTTTTTCTGATTTCAGTAAAATGTCACCAAATTTTCTTTTAAACAGCTTTAGAATTTTTCATTTTGTGGTATTTTAGGAGATGTGTGAAATATTGTCTCTTTAAGAGATGCTTGCTGCACAGAAGCACTGTTTTTTTCTGTCAGCTTAATATTCAATAAATCAGCTTTCAAAATAACATTACTGTGGATAACAGGCTGATCTATAAGAAGAGCAGAAGTCCTTTAATGCAGACGGGCTTCAGTGTCCAGTTTACTGCTGCATTTGTTCAAGAGCTCTGGAGTCTCATTACTCTGAGACGCAACCACCAAGATTTCCTCCTTCATCATCCTGCGGTCTACAACTCAATAGAGACTGTGCTTGGCTGGAGCCCTGACTTTGTAAACACATGTGCTGCTTTGATAGCGCTCCTTTCATTTTTATGGACCCTCCATGCTTGTCTGTTTTTGTCATAGCAGGTTTACACAAACTTCCTTTGTTGATGGACCCCACAGCCAAGCCAACCACCACTTACATACAGAAAGCCACTGCGGAAACAGGACTCTCTGTGATGGTCGACTCCTCCACTTCCAAGCCTGTGTTTTGGGGTTTGATGCTGTGTGGTCGGGCTGTTTCTTGGGCGCTTTGCGGTTTCAGCATGTTTGGATTTTTTTGTACAGTGTTTAACTGAAACAAGCATTTCTCCCACAAAGCTCTCATTAAAGACTTCTCTGTTGAAAGCCTTGATTTAAAGTCACAGGAGCGGACTCTAAAATCCCCCATAATTTTACGTCATTATCTCTCCTTCAGTCTTCTGTTCCACCTGTTGCCCAGGAAAGGTTTTTGTTTGTAAAAGACAATATTTCTTTAGCAAAATTTACCTTTTTCTGTCTCTAAAGTTTAGAAAGTGATTTTGTTAATGGTCTCCAGGCTTTTCTTGTTGCTTGCAGCCCCTCTGATAAAATGCACAGCAAGCATCAGTCAAATACAGTAGAAGTCCTTGTTTATATGAGATATCCCACGGCATGTATTTTCAAAAAGCCTAAACATGCCTTTGTGCTTTGTTTGCTGTAAAAACAAATCCAGCATGTAGCTATGGGTTCTGAAAATATACTGCTGAAAGATATTTTAAAATTACAGCATAGCATCCACAGTCTGTTGTGATGCTTATCTCTGGGAGACAGGCAACCAACATTTTATCTGTAGCATAATGTCATTTGTTCTCTTACTTCTTGCTGAGCTGTTAACTGTAATGAAACAGATTATTTCTGATTTAAAGGATGCTTATTTCTGTTATCTGGATCATTCTGCAGACATCTACCTGTGATTAACTTTCTCTCACTGTTGACTTTTACCTTTTTGTGTAATAACAAGGTTCCGTTTGAAACAGAGGGTGTGTGGAAAACAACACACATGTCGGAAGAACACAATCAGCTCCTCAGATTACACACAGTCAGATGCGTGCCTGGATGTTTTTTTTTTTTTTTTGCAAAGGCAGCGGTTTGTTATCGAGTGACTTTCAAAAAGCCTTACTCTCAGCCATACAGTGTAGTAATCTGTGAATCTCAAAGGCTTTTTTTAGTTGTGATCCTTGCATCTAGCTTCAGTTAAACCTGATGAACCCGGTTGGTTAGATGCCACAAATTCAGACTTCATTCAGCTGCACAAAGGCCCTCTTATTTTTGTACTTTTAAATGTTTGTGGCTTTTCCAAGTTGGCTGTTTGGCCCCAAGCATTATGAAAGAGGTTAATAATGACGAGCAAAAAAGTGGCAAAATCATACAATCTAACCTAACACAATCTAGACATTTTAGGCATTTTGAAGCACCATCAGGTATTACTTTATACAGAATTTTTATTCATAGTTTCGTATCTGTAAACTCATCTGTTTTTTTTAACTTGGACTTAAAGAACAGATCCTCTCTTTGGACAAATACAGAGTAAAACTTGCACAAGTTTAGAGTCCTATAAGTAATGTTTTGTAAAGAAAAATACAATTTGTGGAGTTTGTATTTTTACTATTTAATTTGGAAAATGGCCATACATCTGAGTTAAGACTCAAAACTATTCCTGTCTGATGGGAATCATTTAGACTTCCGGATTGAAGCCCATATAAAAACAAAACTGGACATAAAAAAGCCATTGGGGCCTTAGTGAACCATTGAATTAGTCCACATTCAGTTAAATTATCAAACTTAGCAAAAACATTTTTGTCTGCTTTTATGTAAATGTACACGTGGTTGGGTGGATCATCAAGTTCAGAAGGGGAACGATCCCATTTTTCTCCTTGTTGGTTTTGGGCTCCATCTGATGATCACATCATGAAAACATCATGAGCCAAAGCTGAGACACTGATTGGTTGATGCAACACTAATACTCAGATACTTTAACCTGGAAACACTGAGCTGCAACTCGCTGGGAGGCCTGAAATGTGCTGCTGCTAGGCCAAAGATGATCAAAACGCACCACAGGACCAACTTAAAATTAAAACTGCCACACGACTCGCCTTCTGTGTGAATCTAGCTTGAGACGTTCTGAGACATGGCATGGAGGAGAATGATTGACAGTTCTGTACAGCAAATTAGGATGCAGAAAAACAACAAAAAAAACATGTAGAAGAAAAAAATTCTGCAAAACTGTGAAAGGTGAACCGCATAATTGCGAGGGAACGCTGTAGTCCATTTTCTTTGTGTATTGGGCTTCTTGTTTGCACATTTTGGGAAAAGCCAAGTGCTGGTGATGTCATGTGGCGTGAATTACTCTGCTACTTGATTTAAAATTTTACCAGGTTTTTGTGTTATTAGTGAGCATCAAAACAAAACAGAACATGCTGCCTTCAAACTAAATTGTTTAGTTTGGTGATGTAAAATGAACCCTCTAAGTTTTTTTATGTCCTTGGGTGAGAACTTTCTGTCCTCTGTCATATAGTATTCACTTATGACACTAATTCCCTCAAGCTGCAAAAATCAAACGCTTCAATTGTTGCAGTTTGATCCATGTTGACCCTGACGGTGAAAGATGGTCCTTCGGAGTTTAGAGTCAGCTGCTGCCCTGATAACAGCAGCACTAAATGAACCTCTCAGTAAACCAAATATAGGAAGGTAAGAATTTGTTGGTTGGTGTTTTTTTCTCTCTTCATCTCCTCATTATGTCCACAAATACGTAGAAGCATTCCAAGTTTAAGTCCAGCTGGGGGTTTTATGCCCGCTTCAGGGTCTTTGAAAGGTTTTAGGTGAAACCAAATTACAGTGTCTGTGTTTTTGAATCAAAGGCGATGACAGGCGCAAGTCTGCCCGGCAAGACTGCGTGACAGAGTCAGGGCGAAGGCATGCGGGGGCTTTTTAGACTTAATGAAAGAAACAAAAAAAGAGAAAAGATTTCCTTCACGGAGAGCGCTGGGGAGAAGTCACCCTCCGTCTGTTAGGGGATGGGGGCAGGGGGTTTCTTTAGATGCCCTTACAGATCACGAACTTTCCAAACCCTCTAACTCAGTTAAAGAAGGGTAGGTGCTCCTGCATTTAAAGTAAGGCTTGCTGGAAAAGGAACTATCTATTATTTTGCTGACACTTTTTAAGAAGGTAAATAAAGATGCTAATGTGTAATGGTTTATCTTTGATTAGCATGTCCAGATGGATTAAAGAAGAAAGGAAACTGAATTTAACTTACAAATAAATATCACTTTTTTAATTGATTTACTTGCATTGTCATCCCAGCTATGTTTCATTCTACACCCTCTGCTCCACTAAGTAATTCGAATCCACCCACCCATCCTCTTCTACGTTCAGACTTATCTGCGGTTTCTGCTTAGCCGACACTCTTTTGTAAAGTGAATCTGTCAGCTTCCTCTTTGGGGCGAATTAGCATGTTAAGCCTCTCCAAATGCTCCCTCCTCCTCTTTCTTCCCCTTCGAAGGACCAGTGGCTGGGGGCCCCTGCAGAAGGAGGACAGCATGAAAAACTGAATGTGAGCATAAGAGAAAAGAAATGCAGAGAAAAGAGCAGAAAATTAGCTTTGCCAGTTAAACCCTGTGACCTCTGTCTCATAAAGGAGATGCATCACAGAGTAATAGTAATGAAATCAGCAGATCGTTGTGTCTACAAGCCAAAACAGCAGGAAGGCACTTTGTAAACTTTATGTTTGGATGAATGCGATGGAAACTAAGTTTACTGCTAATTGCTTCAAACCACTTAATTAAGGTCATGGGGGAGCAGGAGGGATATCAGACATGCTAAGCTTTTGGAAAAAAATGGAAAGAAAGTTAAGTTCTCAGCCGGACTGTCTGTGTTTTTATCTTTTATTATTTTAGGGAAAACATTTAAAGAATGAGGGAATGGATTTCCATGTTAAAGTCATTTTAACAATATGAAAAAAGGAAATCATTTTTTCTCCCTGGAAAATAGAGTATCAATGGCTTTGGTCAGTGGACCACATCAAGAATGTCCGAATTTTGGGGGGAAATGATTTTACCATGAAACCAGATTTTATTTTAAATTCACATTTGTTGTTTTTTTTTTTAAATGTAATAAAAAATACCTTTGCTTTGGCACAAAAGAAAAAGAACAAACACTGTGGCCTGCAAAGTGGATTTTTGACCAGAATCAAAACAATGTTGAGCTTAATTGTTGATCAGATGTTTTAACATAAGTCTTGTTACCTCTATTAGTGGTGTGAGTGATAGTTTTAAACACATATTTTCACATTTTCTTCTGATACAATGTAAAAAAATAAAATAAAAAAAAATACAGTTATAAAAATAAATAAAACAAAAAAGTGCATAAAATATGTAAAAAATATAAAATCACGAAATGATTTTTTTTTTTAATTAAGCACATTTTACTGTTATTTTTTATATTCTATGATGACACTGTGGTTGTTTGCTCATTTGCTCATATATATATATATATATGTACAAGTGGTATGTACAAGTAGCACTTTTTTGTTCAGCTTGATAATTTTGACATACTTCAGACCAAAGATAGATGAATATATATTTATTAATTGACAGCTAGAGTTCATAAATGGCTAAAATATTGAAATATATCAAGACCTTTTGCAACACAGAGGGATCTGAAGAAAGTCCTACAAACATAAATAAGAGCAATTTTTCTGAGTGAATCTTCCTTCCAAACAGAGGCAGCTCATTTCATCTGTGCTCCAGCTGCCTCAGGCTCTCCTGATCAAGCCATTGCTTGTGTTTAGCATCTCTCACCTGTCACCAGCATCTCATTTTAGAAGATGGAATTGGGGTGATTGGCCTCTCCTGCAGTCAAAACAGCTCCTGAGTCATTCATGTGCATCTGTTGCAGAGTAAAACAAAAAACAGAGAAAGAGAGTTATCAGGAGGAGACTAAATGTCAGAAAAATAACACGCTCTATAATGATTTTACTCTGACAAGTTAAGGTTTCCTGAGTAACTGAAATATCAAACTGTACTTTTATGATGATGAACACTTTTTTGTTGTTTCAGCCAAAGTTTCCTCCTGATTTTCCCAAATGTGTCACACTTTTCTTCAGAGGTTGCCCCTCTCTACGTGATGGAACTGGCTGGAGATGAGGATGCAGCAGTTAAGGTGTACAACCACCGTTGGAGAAGATGGATTTCCCCGAAACCTCGCAACATGAACAGTAACAGGGCCAGTCAGATGCAGGATCCGGAGCCAGAACTGGAGAGGCCGGACGGTTTTCCAGACCTGCTGTCTGCTGAGGAAACCGACAACAGCTCGCAGATAGAGGTGAATCACACTAAATCTGTGCTGAATACCAGGAGCACTGTGAACTCTGAAAGCTTTCAGGGAATCTGGCAGCAACTTTGCTCATAGACAAGTTTTCTGCTATCTAAGATTCATGTGCCTTGCAGCCAAAGTAGTTCTACGCTTTACTACTGCAGCTGTGCTCAAAAAGAGTTTTCCCATGAGAGACGGAACGAGGTTTGAGAATATTCAGCTCAACACTTTCAATATTATGCTGTGCTTTGACCTGGTTGGATCATTTTACTGTGTTCATAGCTGTAGGTCTCATTTTAGACCTTTTGAAACAATGTTCCTATGAATAGTTGAGATTTACTAGAAAAAAGGATCAGGATACACAGCAAAAACAATGGGGAAAAAAAAAAAGTATTTTATATGACAAAAATGTTAATATTTTGTTGTGTTTGACTCACATTCTGCCAAACATTTAGTCGTGTCACTGTCACTGCCATATTTGCTTTTGTTTTTTGTTTATTTATCCATTGCGAATTGAAAGTTTGGGCAGCCCTGGAAAATGTTCTATTAATGTGCATAAAGAACCCAAGGAAACATTGAAAAATCTACTAAAGACATCAGTTTACAGATGATAAATCCCTTTAATATGTCGAAAAATGAGGCTTTATTTCTATCATTTATCCTTTCAAAATAACAGGAAACAAAATAATGGCGTGTGCAAAGCTTGCCCCCCTTGTCAAGTATCACAGCTTGTCAACACTTTTTGTAGCAGCCAAGAGTCTCTAAGTTCTTGTTTGAGGTTTCTTCATCCATTCTTCTTTACAAAAGTCTTCCAGTTCTTTGAGATTTCTGGGATGTCTGTTCTGCACTGCTCTTTTCAGGTCTATCCATAGATTTTCAATGATGTTGAGGTCAGGTGATCAGGAAGGCCACAAAACCTTCAGTTTCTGTCTCTTAATGTAAGACAGTGTGGATTTTGAGGTGTGTTTAGGATCATTATCTATTTGTAGAAGACATCCTCTCTTCAACTTCAACTTTTTCACATATGGCATCAAGTTAATGTCCACAATTTTCTGAAATTTTGTGGAATCCATTCTTCCTTACTGGTGAAATGTTTCCTGTACCGCTGGCTGCAATCCAAGCCCAAAGTATGATTGATCCACCCCCATGCTTTATAGTTGGACAGAGATTCTTTTCATTAATCTCTGTACCCTTTCTTCTCCAAACGTACTTTTAGCTGTCAGGGTTGACGTGCGGACACAAATGCAGACGGAACTCGAAATAAAGAAGAAATAGATTTAATGACTCGAGAGAGGAACATTAAACCAGAGCGAACAAAACCACCCGACAACCCGTGCAAGGGAGACGAGGGTATATAACGAAAAAAGAGGATGTCCAAATGGAAAACAGGTGTGCAAGGGGGGAGGGGACATCTGAGGGAGAAATGACAAGTGACCTGGGACAAACGGAAGACACAGGAAGTAACAACAAAATAAAACCGGAAATGACTGTAACTGAACTAATAAATCGACCTGGTTCCAAAAACCCTACATTAGCTGCTCACTGCAGCCAAAAAGTTCCATTTGAAACTCTTCAGTCCACAGCACGTGTTTCTAAAATGCATCAGGCTTGTTTAGATGTTCATTTGCGAACTTCAAATATTGACTTCCATGAAGTTTGTACAAATATGTCTTGACAGTAAAACAGTGTACCATAACTCCACCACATTGCCTCTGCCATCAGTGTGTGAATGTGTGAGTGACCTGGACTGTTTACTGCAAAGCGCTGTGGGCCTTCTATGAAGGTAGAAAAGCACTTTATAAGTATATGCCATTCACCAACTCCAGAGTGTGCAGGTCTTTCTGGAGGGATGGTGCGGTCAAACATGGGTTTTGACTTGCTTTTCTCACAATCCTGCGAGCTGCTCGGTCTGAGATTTTTCTTGGTCTTCCAGATTTTGCTTTAACTTCCACTGTTCCACCCAAACTTTTGATCCCCACTGTCTGTGTATATATTTTAGTTGTGCAAAACAATGAAATCTTGTAAACTGCATGTGAAAACTCCATTGCACTCAAATCTCTTGAGAGCTCTGGTTATTTAAGAATGAAAAAAATGATTAAAAGTCTACTCTATTATGTCAAATTAACCCCAAGCCCTCAGGTGTTCACTTGTGTGGAAATAAGTCATATTAAATCTGTCCGAAGACACTCCGAGACATGAAAATAACTCGGTCAAAACAGGTTGATGGACCTGTAACAGACCAAGAGCCATCTGTGTTTCCCCCTGTGCTTGTCTTTTGAATGAAAGGCATTAGCGTGCCCGATCTTGTGGCACTTTTTGGTGTGTAGCGTTAAGAAATTCAGTCATAATGATGGTAGTTACCTGGCTCAAGGCAGCTCGTTAGGTTTGCTCATGGCTTCTAATCACTCGAGGCTCACCGCAAGAAAGCTTTGATCGTCACCTTTAAACATTCATCTTCGCCCACATTTTAACACTAAGTAAAGACACCTGGACTACACGTGTGCAGCTTGTTTACATGTGTGAACCCCTACTATTGTTGTTTTGCTTTTGTGTGGTTTCTGGGGAAAAAAAGTTACAAACATACAGCAGCTTCTTTATCATTTTCAGTGGGTAAAGAATAAAAATAGATGAATTTATGAACCGAAAGTGTTTAAAGAAGATAAGATAGGAACTTGAATGAGTGAGTCTGAATATTTTCCAAATGCTTATGCCATTATTGTGGATATATCATATATTTAAAAGATGTACATGCTACTGGTGTGATGCACTTGATGGAAAATATGTGATACCAGAATGTTCATCTTTTGTACTTTAATTTGACTAAAGCATTTTTTTAAATTGTCTCCAATCATCTTTTGATCTATTTTAAAAGCACTCCCAGTGGTATTTTAATTATAATTATGCCATATTTAGCCAATGACAATGTATGACAGTTTCTGCAGAGTGACAGGAGTTCATTAGAAATTCGCCTCTGAGTTGTGGGGGGGAACGTTGGCGTGGAACAACCCCGCCCCTCTTTCCCCTCCTCGTTGCGTTTGGCTCTTTGTTTACACGCTTCTGTTAGCTTACAGCTTCTCGCACCTCTAACCTAACATTACTGCTGCACCAAAAATGACAAGCTATAAATAAGCCATACAGTTTTGAGCCAGATGCCAACTCAGACGTATGTAGACGATCTAGTCATCTACAAGTGAATGAATCGGAATGGAGTGGAGCAGGGAGATTGTGACTCGCAGATACACTTTTTTTCAGTTTCTCATCTGCTCCTAATTAAAAATTATTTAAATATAGAAAGACAGTGTTTCTTGGCTATATCGTGATTCAGCTTTTGTGGCCTCGAACATTTTTGTCGTACAATTTTTACAATGTTCAGCAATTTTAGCTAAATTTGTTGAATATGTTCTCGATATTTGGAAACATTTCCCAAGAACATGTTAAAAACAATAAAAACATAATGTTCATCAGAGTGGCTCTTTAAATGTAATTGTTTTTTAATGACAAGAAACAGTAACAGTATAGAAGTATAGAAAGGAAGTAGAACAACAGCTGTAAACTCAGTAAGTTAGACATGACACTACAGCCACAAACATTAACAGGTTATTCACACAGACTGATGCAATCTGAGTTGTGCTCTGCTGGTTTAATTTCCACAAACTGTCCACTTTTTTAGCCCTAAATAAAATCCATCTCCTTCCGTCTTTGCTTTGAGGTCAGCCTGTGTGTTTACATTTGCAGGTTTTACAATGCCATTTTCCAACTAAAACCTGTCCCTTACCTCAACATGCAGGTTTAAACACAGACTGTCTGACGCCCTGAATGTCTGCTGCCACTGCAGAGGCGCTTCGGATCATTAATTCTGATTCAATAGCCTCTCTTCTCGCACTCTTTAGGTCATTGTAACAAAGGTCAGAAAACACTGTGAGAACAAGTCAAGGTCAGGTTACATTAACTGAGCATAGCGATGTTTCAGCTGTCAATGGATTATGTTAAGAGCTGTGGTAATGTTTTGTGAAAATTAATAAATGTTGGTGCTGATTTTAGACTCCTGTACTGCAGAAACTCAATTAATACATGTTTATGACAAATGATTTCTATATCAGTATTTGGAATATTAAAAAAAATAATATTAACAATATAAAACATATTTCATATATAAATTAAAAACATTTGGCTGTATTTCCTGCAGAAATGTTCAGTCAATCAGCAAAACTCCTTTATCATCACATCCTTAGATGCTTATTTTTCATTGCACACTTTCCTCCCCCACGACTGTCTGCTTTTATCCAGACTGAGAAATACCTCCTGACACTGACTACCAAACAGACTGCATATGAAGCCCTGACCAGGAGTTGGTTCTATCTTTTTTCCGATACATTTTCCTCCTTTCCAGCCCTTGCAGGATCATTCACCTGGAACATCCAGGAGCCACGCATGAGATGTTTATCAACAAAAAAAGCAGCTGGTCTACAACAAAATGCATGTGTAAAACATGAAAAGATGTAACCTTTATGAGGCTCTGTGTTCCTGCATGAGCATCTTATTGTTCTTCTTTATTTGCAGAAAAAGCACACTAAAAAAGTTAAAAGCTTTTTGTAAAACATTGATAACAAATCCAGCCAAAAATGAATTAAATGCCTTTTGTCAACTTTGATGAGAAAATTTGCTTGCAAACACACAAGCTTGGATTTATTTTAAATTACGTTAACTTTACTACTGGAGAAACTTCTGTTATGAGTACTTGTGACAATAATGCATTCTTGTAGAACGTACCTAACAATAGAAAAAAAAGTTCATTCATGATTTCCAAGAGGCAAAAGCTACCAGCCACCAGGACTCTGTGCTTCATGATAAACTGTGGCAGTAATGCATTTCACATCTCAGTAAAGAGATTCTTGGAAATAATAAACAAAATACAAGAAAAACATGCATTTACTCTGGCATTATTAGATCTTGACTCATTTTACCCTGATATTCTGTCACTACAGCTTTACTTTATTAATAAGTGAAATAGGTGCTGTTGCCTGAAATCAACCAAACAAAGATTTATTTTATAGATTTGAGGTGTAGATTCTGTGAAATGTATGTCGTTTTTATTCTGAAAAACCAAATACGGACATTTTCTTTTTAATTTTTCTTCAATTTAATTATTATTAATACGACTCCATGTTTTTCAGATCTGACACTTTAAAATAAAATGGAAACATTCACATGTGCATTCTTTGTTATACTTAATGATGACATTTCTAAAATGATGGCCAAAGTTTTAACTTTTTAAAAGTTTTTTTTTTTTTTTGATGGATTTGACTTCAGTGGGTTTCTTCATCTTATCCACATGCATTGTACTTCAGAAATAAATACAATGCACTCACTTGAGTGACTCACTCAAAGTGAGTCACCAGATTATTTAGTGAATCAGAAGTTATTGTTTGCAGAGGATGAGAATTATTTGTCTAAATTAGAGACAATATCTTACGCCCCAGAATTAAGCTAATGTGCTCGTTAAATGGTGGGAAAACTCAGGCTTGAATTTTAAAACTACAACATGGTGCAGGTCACCAAACAAGTCATTTTACTAAGAAAAAAATGTGAAGAGGAGGTGCAGTACACACATGATAGAAACTAGGAGTGAAGTAGACAATTGATGATCTAGTGAGTGAAGTAATGATAGAACGAGGTACAGGCTGTTGTTATGCTCCTTACAAAAAAAAAAGAAGAAACCGTCTTGTTCTCCAATCCTGAGCACCAATCTTCCCCCTCCATGTTGTGCACACATGTTCCTGTATACTATTCCAGCCACTTGGTTGTGGCGCTCCATATGATTATATATATATTAAAATTTGCAAAATATATAAATTGTAACTCAGATGCATCTGAAAGTCCTTTTCAAAATCCCTAACTATCCAAATCTAAAATAGAGATTTTTATTCCCCTTTGTGAAATGCTAATGAAAGATTTGGGTCTTAAAAAAATAGATTGGGGCCTTGGTATCATGCAATATTGATGCAATGTGGTGCTCGAATAAAAGCCCCAGACAGAAGTGGGAGGGACTCTGAAATGGATTTTCTGCTCTAGATAAGTAGTATTTTTGTTTTAAAACAAGAACAAGAAAAACAATTTCAACAGCAAATTGTTTTCTCTCTTTATCTTCATTGAAATGCAACATGTCAGTTTATAAAAGAAACAACAGAAAGGAGTTTGTGCTTCAATGATTATTTCCAAGAAGAGCCATAGTAGGGTATGACTTTAAGATGAGGCAGATTAGGTATAAATTATTAAACATAATGTACCTTTTTATTCATTTTTAAAACACCTGGCTTGGTGTTAGGAATGGCAAAAAAGGTAAATAGATGGATTTGGCTTCAAGCAATACAGTAATTAAACTCAGTTTGAAACTTATTGCCTTGACTTGATTCATTGTTACTTTTACTTTATTTATATAAAGTGCAAATGTGTCTATTTATGATTTAGAGTACTTACAATGTCATCATTTACTACATGTCTGTTTATATACAGATGTAAGAGTGCATGGTTTCATCTTCTTTTATTTTCTTTTTTTCCAACCAATTTATAACTAAATATCTTAATTGGGTTTGATGTATATCATTCAGCTGTACAGTTTTGATCCAAATGCAGTTCAGATGAGGAAAACTAGGACTTACTCAGCTCTATTTATGTACAAGTGGATGCATCAGAATGCGAGCTTGTGGCCTGCCACTACAGCTACAAGCTTTTTCAAACTGCAGTTTTTTGTCTGCTGCTGATTCACAACGATTTGAATAAAGAAATACTCATATGTGCAATTTTAAGCTTAATTTTCTTTATACATATTTATATATGTCCTCCAACTGGAGACAAAAGGCCACAAGAACATGTTAAAAACACTAAAAAAAAAAACATTTTAATCTGAGTGGATCATTAAGTAAGTTCACTGTCAAATAAAACAAGTTTGAATATTAAGATTTTTGAAAAATCCCCCACTTTTTTACGCTTATTGTCCATTTTACTGCTTGCATCCTGTTAAAACAGTTTAATTTTTCAATTTTTAAGTGTCTGTTTTGAGGTTTACTTAATAAAGTCCGTTGCTTGTCTTTCACTGTTTCATTCTTTTGCTATTTAGAAAATCTTGAAGCTTTCTGTTCATTTGAAAAGTTTCTATTTTCTATTGTAAATGAAGAAGAGAACTGGCCGTTGGGGCCTTGTTTTCCTGATTTACAACCAGTCTGAAGAGTGTGGTGATACAGACTTCTGACATTTGTTTAAATCTGCCCAAGAATTAGTGAAACCACCTACGTAGATGACTGAACTACTTAAAGAAACTTGTGAAATTTAAATCCTCCTCATCTCAGCTTTTCAGACTGAGTTTTGGGTTAATCTATGAAAATAATGCTAATTCCTGAGGAAGAACAAACTAAAAGATTATACCTCAGTTGGGTATTTTTCGTGACCTTTTGACAACTGAGAGGCAGCAGCTCTGAGCATCGCCGCCCACATATCAAAGAACCCACAAAGCTGTGTGAGTTCTTATTAGACAGATCACAGTCAAAAGCAATATACCACCACCACCCCCACTCCCCATGCAGCAAAACATTAACTTTAATAGTGATTTAGATAAAAGACGCAGCTGTAAGGTATCGTTACGCCCAGAGGGGAAGGAATAACACAAGCATTCTTTCTATTTTTGCACAGGAAGCAATAAAAACTGACAGGCCTGTCTCACATGAAACTCCATGGATGCCTATGTTATAAAAGCCAGTCCTGACTTTGCAGTCTGAGTGCTGTCTGTACTTTCTTTAATTATGTTAGCAGACATTAAAAGCCTGGCTTTAGCTGAATACTAAAAGATGCAAAAAAGAAGGGCGCTTTGATTGAAAATGAAAGTTAAAGCTTGACATCCTGACTTACTTTTACATTTTTTTATGTTTTTCATTTTCTTTAGGAGGACATGGATCACAACTACTACACATCAAAAACATACAATCCCTCCGATCCCATGAGCAAGGACTTGTGGGTGAATATTGACCAGATGGACAAGGAGAAAGTGAAGATCCACGGGATTCTGTCCAACACGCACAGGCAGGCAGCGGTAAGTCAGCAGCGGCACACAGGAGATTCACCTAATGCTGAAAGTTTAAGATTAAAACTTTACTCGATGGTTGCTGAGTTTAAGCAAAAGTTATGTTAAATCACTAGAGATGATTAAGATATTACTTGCTTTCATCCAAAAAGGAATGCTGCAATGACAACAAAAGTTGTTCTCCGCTTAGTTAGCTGGAAGACACCGTATAAAAGTCAATAGCAGTCTCAAATTCTCGAGTTACCGAGTTTATTCTTCAAACAACACCAGCAAATCGTGAAACAATAATTACATCACAAACTAATTTATTTTTGCATTTTAATGAACACATTAATTCTATTCTTTGCATTTTTAAACATAAATCTGTAGAAGTTTAATAAAGAAACTGTAAAGGTGTTTGTTCGACAGATAAACTCACTCATTTTAAAACTTTTTTTTTAAATGAAATGAAGATACCTTAGGATCCCTGATATCTTTTCTGTTCATGTATTTCGGCCTCTGTTTCCAAGCTAGGTGTAGATTACTAGTTGAAAAAAATTCTTACAAAACCTTTCTGTCAGGTAAACATGTAAAAATGTAAATTTCAAGATACAAGACGAGACGTACAAACAACTGTGAAATAACAGGACTTTGCTTGAGACTGAGCTGGACATGAAATCCCTGAGAGGGACCTTCAGCTCAGGCACTTATACCACATTCCCTCTAGAGACAGCACTTGTGATATTCTTGAGAGGTATTCAGCCACGCAGTTATCTTCAGTGTTTCTGTAAAGGACTTTAAAATCAAGAGGCTTCATGGAAAGGAGATGTCTTGTTATTCTAGAGTGAGAGTCTCATTTTTTTGAAGCAATTAAGGAGTCAACAAAATGAAGAATTCATGTGATGCATGAATTTGATATTTCCTGTTGGCCACCTGTGGGCCCCGTAAATGTTTGCCCATTTTCTTTGAAATGGCAAATGGCAGACAGCCCGTTTCCACCAGCTGTGACCAAAGCTTTACCAGGTTTTCACTGCAACAAGGCTGCTCCAACTCAGATGCATTGTTCGTCCATTTTTTTTCCATTTCTACATATTCTTGGGCATTGTCATTAGGGTTGCTTGGGCCTATCCCAGCTACTTTAGGGCAAAGGTACATCCTGGATAGTTTGACCATCCTTTGCAGGGCCACACACAGACACACCTTGGTGACAAGTTAGTCACTGATCAACCCATGAAGCTTGGTTTTTGAATGGAAATCGGAGAAGCATAAATGAGCACAAAGAACTTGTTCAAAGTTGGAGGATTCCAATTCCAGGTCACCTGGATGAATGAGAGCCTTTACTAACATCCTGCTTGACAGATTAACTAAGGAGACAGAGGTGATGGAAAAGTCAAGAATGAAATATCTATACAACTCAATAGGACTTATGCAGACCAAAAACTTATCAAAGTGACTGACCTACAGCACATCACTGAAATAAAAAAAGTATATTTGAACAATGTCATGATTAGCGAGTATCTGCACAATAACATCTGGTACAAAGTACACATCTATTCAAACATGTTTTACCTTTTATGTTTCAATGCCATTTCTTTCAACTTGTTCATTGAGTCATTTTTCAATGCGGCGGTCGGTTCTAAAAAAACAAGTGTTTGTAAAAAAAGCTTATTTTGATTTTTATCTTTTAAAAAAATTACCTTTTTTCTTCCAACATCTCCTGTGCTTTATTTTCGAAGCTTCCCATTTTTTCCAGCAGTGGCAGGTGACCCATGAGAACTGCATACTGATTAAGTCAGCAGCAGCAGACCAGAGAAAAAGGGCAGAATGGCATCAAAAAAAAAAAAAAAAAAAAAAAAAAAAAAAGGAGAAAGTACCTGGTGTGAACAGTGGCAGCTGAGGAGACAGAATGCAAAACCACATTGTGTATTCTGCTCCTCAACCAACAGTCTGGTAATGATGGACTGAGGCGTGCAATCTAAGAAAAGCTTTTCCATTGCAGCAGCTCAGAACATCCTACTAAAGCGTTGGCCTTTTTAAACAAACAATACAGGTTTGCCTGCATGTGGCTTCTTCCAAGTTCAAGAACAATTCAAACATGTAAAGTCACACTCCAGTCATCTTTTGATCTGTTTTCAATGCGTTCCCAGTGGCTTTTTTTTAATTGCAATTATTATAAAATTTAAAAAAAAAAAAAAACTGTCATTATCTAGGACAGTTTCTGCAGAGAGAAATGAGCTCATTAAGAATTCACCTTTGAGTTGTAGGTGGGACTGTCGGAGCGAATCGAGCTTCATTACCCCCCTTTTTGTCTATGGGTGGATGGAGCATAACATGAAGGTAAAATAATATAAATGTATCGCAAAAAACAAAAGCAAAAGATTGTCTCCATAAAATAAGTTTCACATCTATTTACAATAAACAAACAACAGCAATTTAAAGCAAAGCAAAAAGCTTCAGGGTGAACCAAGGCCAAAACAGCAAACAAAAGCCCCTCCTGTCTAAACACAGAAATCAAACCTGTAAATGAAAGAAAACGGAGAGCAATGAAAGCACTAACCTCCCTAGACTAACATGAACAGGAGAAAATGGCAGTTCACCCGTAGAGCTTCAGTAAAATTAACCAACAAACTAAAGACACAGTGGGACCTCGACACAAAACACAACAAAGAACACACAGTTCAACAGACTACATAAAGAGGAGGAGAATACCAAGCTGCAGTGGACACAGTTGCAACCAGAGTCCCTTCTCACCAGCTGGAGGTCCACTTGATGCTTTTAAGGCTGCTCCCATCAGCTCTCGTCCAACTGGGAGCCACATCCCTTCAATACCACACCTGAAACAAAACAGAGACACAAAGATCCACAAAAACACAGAGGTCCCACTCTGACAGAAATAAATACACAAAACATAGGATATAAAGAAAAAACAAAACCAAATACTGCTGGGGCCATAACAGTCTGAATTTATTTTTTATCATGCCTTTACAGAGTTTACAGACCGTCAATATTTGAGCTATTCAGAAGTACAGTTTTAAAACAGATGGCAGTTCAGAAGAAGAAAATGAAGACCTTGTCTGAAAGTAGACAATTTGAGCGGAGCAGGGAGACGTTGGCCGCCCATCGCAATTGGTGCATCCCAGAAAAAACTGATGATCTTAAAAACAAAGCTTCAGATTAATGTCATCACTAGAAGTTGTTGCATTTTGTTTCTCCTCAGCAGCATCTTGCTGCAGAAATCATGATTGAAATTTCCAGACAGAATGAGATTCTGTGGATTTACATCATATGCAAATGTGATGCTCTTCATGCACCAGTCGATTCTTACCATTGCTTCCTAGTGTGATGAGGGAAACTCCACTGCTGGAAAACAAACACTCTTCATTGGAAGCAATCCTCTGTAGCTGCATCTGTGATCATTCCTGCTTGAATCCCTGTCAGGGTTTTTTTTTTTTTTGGTGAGGAGTCAACACTTCACTCTCATTCTTGACTTTCTTTCCTTCTGCTTTGACAAATGTGTGATAAACGTCATCAATTATCAGAGAGAAGGTAAAAATGACCACATTTTCTTTCTTGTGAAGAGTTTCATCTTGTTTTGTTCCTCTGATACCTTCCTGCCTGACTGAAATCTTTGTTTTCTTCACAGAGAGTCAATCTGTCCTTCGATTTTCCTTTTTATGGGCATGCTTTGCGTGAAATCACCGTGGCGACTGGAGGTAGGTTTGGCTCTTCTATCTCATTGACACTTGCTGGTGTTATTATTGGACATGCTGTTATACTCTGGTCAATTTAGACTCTATATGTGACAGATTTTTATAGCTGTGGGACTCTGAAGGGGTTAGATTTGAAAATGAGTCTGGCAGACAGGGTCTCTGAGAACAAAGCTGTGTGCATATACAGTCTGAAACCCCATCCATGAAGTCTGTGAAGGGAAAAAATATTTTTCTTTTTTTTTTTTTAGATGCTTAATCAGAAGATTGAGGCCTGGAAAGCCTCATTTGGCACAAAATCACTAACAAACCTCTCAGCCAAGTAATCAACCTCATAGCAATTAAAGTGCTCACCTCTGTGCTAAACCAAGAAATAAGAAATATAAACCACTCCCAACAATCAGCACCAGTGGCTGCACGCATAGCTTAACTGTGGGAGAACCAAAAGCAGTGGGTTTGGACTTGAAACTGTTTTTTTCTTGCCAAGTTGCACCCTGCTAGACTAAGGAGGCACCAGACGATGTGAGGAGGAGGCACATGATCCAGCAGATGTGTTCACCAGAGTGTACAAAGCAATTTTCCACTTGAGTCATGACAGTGAAACCACAAACACCCCAACCAGCTATTATCACGTCAAAGACTAGAGCCTGGCTCTTAACCCAGATATTCCATAGATGTGCTGTTTAACTGCTTCTGAAATTATAAAGTAATAATCTGCTGTGTCTCTTGTCACCGTGATCGTGTCTGGGTTGGGTGTTGGCTCTAGATGATGATGATGAGGGATTTTCAAGATTGAAAGGCGATAAAAAGAGTTTGCATTCTTTTAAACAGAGAAAAAAAAGAGTAGGACAAAGAGTTAGTCACCTCTCACAAGCTAAAACACCTTGTCCTTGCAAAACTCCAATATCCACTTCAAGTTTGCATGCATAAAGATGTGTGTGACCGGCACAGCATGTGCAGAAAAACAAGTTACCCTTCATTTACTTCTTGAATGCACCAAGGGTTGCATTTTTTTAAACAAGTAAAATCATGCACGCAATGCTTTTTCTGCGTTTGTGGGACTTTGTTTTTGAACGTGCAAAAGGTGAAGGTAGCACAAACCAGGTGCGGCACAACTTGTGTGGCTCCTGTGTTTCATAAGCAGGTCTCAACAATGCAACTTGTTATTTTCCTCCTTTTTACTAATTTCACATATTTAGCTTCCACAGATTTTGCTCTGGGCTGCACAATGGCGCAGTGGTTAGCACTCTTGCTTAACAGTGAGAAGGCCCAGGTGGGACCTTTCTGTGTGAAGTTTGCATGTTCTCCCCTGTGCCTGTGGGGGTTTCCTCCTACAGCCCAAAAACATGCCCCATAATTTAATTGGTTACATCTAAAGTGTGCATGTGTGTGGGAGTGGTTGTATTCCCTATGACAGGCTGGCAACCTGTTCAGGCTGTACCCCATTTTTGCCCAACAGTAGCTGGGATAGGCTCCGGCAACCTCGTGACACTGAAAGGGATATAGCAGGTTGAGAAAATGGATGGATAGATTTTCCTCCTCTCCTTCAGCTTTTGGGTTTCTCCGCCTCTCCAGACTCTGCCTGTTGTTTAACTTATTCTGGTTTTATTATAAACCTTTTTTATGTGTCTACATCTTCTGATTTAACAAATCTTAATCTCAGTTGTCCTTTTCCAAATGCTTTTAGTGTATTTTTTTTGCCTTTTTCACAAACATTTCTATTTCCATTTGCTTCTTTTGTGTTTGTGGCCATCTTTCTATCCTTCTAAAGCTAAACTATGTGGTGAAACCATAACACATACAAACTGTGCTATAGTTGTTAGAAAATCAAATGTTCAACAAACTACACATGTGATGTGCGCAATTTTAACCTCTTTTGATCTCGGTAGATCAGGCCGCTAGTGCAGCATGCAATGACACAAGAACCCACTGAAAGAAAATGTCCCAGGAATAATCTAAGTAAGTTCTTAGTGTTTCTGTTGCAAAGTGTTCTCGAGTTGGCAAGAACAATATTCATTCTGGCCAAGACTTTTAATGTTTTATGAGCTTCTCAAGTACAGAACTCCTGGAAAGTCCTGCAGCCTCCCACTGAAAATGTTTTACTCTGAGGAATTGAAAGGAAAAGACTGCAATGACAGCACAGAAATTATTTCTTTATTTAATTTATTAAGGAGAAAAAACAAGTGACGGAGTATTTAGGCCACCATAAAAAATAATAAACCTATAAAGTTGTAAAATAATGAGAAAAAAGTCAAAATTATAGAAGTGTAGAATTTCATATTTATTATTCAAAAAGCTGTAATTTTACAAAGACAAGGTCATGTTTTTTAAATAAAGTTTATCATTTAATCAAAATGAAGTTGCACATTTACAAAAATGTAAAGCAGATTTGGCGAGATTCTTGACCAGTGTGACATCCATTCGATTTCTCTTTCTCCTCTGCTGCATAAATTAAACGGGTAGGATAACGTTTGATTGACTTTATTGAAACATAGTAAAAACTACATGTTAGCATTTTATTATTGAAAAAGCAGGACTTTTTTTGTAAAGTCTAACCTCTTGAGGTGCAGATCTATGACTTTTTTTCTCCTAAACTGTTGATTTCTTTTTTCATAATTGAATTTGTATTTTTTCCCAAAAAATGTTAACTGTTTTCCTCAAGGTTTTATGAATTTACTCTCATATCTTCTTATCTATACACTCTAATACTCCAAAGTAGAACCTTGTGTTTAAGGTAGAGGAGGAAAACTTGTCGGTACTATTAGTTACTGTGAGAAGATGAGGGAAAAAAAGGTGAAGGAGACCTTTGCTATTGGTGTCAGTGTTTAACTACATTGCAGTAAAGCCGTGCCTAATACAAATTCATGTTAATACAAAACCGTGCACCATCAAGAGCAACAAATGAAGTACAACACAACACGTCGATCTGAAGCTGCAAGAGAACTTCAAAAAAATGAAGCTAAATCTGGGATGGATTCCTTTTCAAACAAAAATCGAAATTTAAATAAGATGGAACCCGATGGTTATAAAACAATAGCACATAAACACAAAGATTTCCTGACTGTTTTTAAAGCTGAGAAGTTAATAGCAGTTAAACTGACTGCAGAACTAAAAGACAGTGTTTGTGTCAGAATATAGCTAAAATGAGAACTAAAGTAAATAAGCATCGACTGGTGTTCAAAATGAGTCTAACAAGTGAGAAATAAACTGTTTCCAGAGGTTTTCCAGGTTCATATTTGCTATTGCTTCTCACAGTTCACAGGAAGAGAACTAAACATGTGAAAACCCTTATTTGTGTGCGTGCAGGTCTTGTCCTGGCCGTTTCCAGTTCATAAAAGCTGTGATAAACAGAGAATGCCTTGTGTATTAAACACATTTCCGCTCACAGGAATAGAAAGCTTGTTTAAGCACGCCCTTTAGGAAAGTGAAGCTTTAGCCTGAAGGGGTTGATAATCCCCGCCAATATATTTGTTGGAGTCAGACACTTTCTGAAGGCAGCACAGAAAAAGATACCCCTCCTCCTACTTTCTTTTCCTGTCTTCTCTCTATTATTCATGTCTCCTCTCTATCTGTGGCTTTCCCAGACCCTCCTCTTCTCATTCTGGTTAAAGTGACAGCCTTAATGAATAGATAGCCTCTCTATTGAGTGTGATGCATCTTTCTCCTCCTTAGTGTATTGAGAGGCTGTCTGATTTCTTTAGATTATCAAATATGTCGGACTGGGTTATCAGGGGGTGCTAGTGGAAAGCAGAGGCAGAAAGGAAAATCTTCCAAGCTGGTTTTTGGATTCCAGACAGGTGTGTGGGTGTGTGTGCTTTGAGCTGAATGTGGTGAAACCATAGAATACATTCAGTATTGATTTTACGTGATTCTTTAAAATATATAAAATCCTACACCTGCACATGCTGCATTATTATACTCAAATTCCTTTCAGCGGGAATGGGTACCTGCAGGTCCAGATGGGCTGCAAAGCATGCGTAAGCCTGTTTTGTCTCCTCTTTTTATGCTTCAAGTGAATGTTTACAAAATATATTTTGCATTCACTGGTTTTTAGCTTTTTTGTGCTTTTTAAAGACCCATCTTTTGATCTATTTTAAAATCTATTTTATGACATTTTTCACAAAAATGTTTTAAAAACTGCTGTTTTCTTTTGCAAAGCAGCAGTACTACATCAGAAATATTCATCTGCTTTATGGGCGGAACTGTTGGCATGAAGCAACCCAGCCACCCCTATCCTTTCCCGTTGCTGAGAGCTCTCTGTTTACACACTCTCCTGTCAACTTACAGCCCCTCCCATCCCCAACTAAACGTAAGAGGTGCATCAAAAATTGTGAGCAATATTGGAAGCTATCCAGCTGTGCAGTTATGAGCCAGATCCAAGATCAGACGAGGAAAACAAAGACTTGCATGGATCTAATCATCTACAGGGAGCGTATCTTCTATGTAACAAAATATCTTTTTAAAACTATATTTTTTCATCTGCTCCCGATTTACAATTTGAACAAAGAAATACTCAGACATGCAATTTTTAAACAAAATTTTCTTTAAATGTGTCTTACCTCATGAAAAAATGCAACAAGAACATGTTAAAAACAACAAAAACATCATTTTCATCAGAGCAAGTTTTTGAATATGCAAGTGCAAGACAATAACCAGAATCTGTTGCCTAGTTGCTAAATGCATGCCCGTGAGTCACAATCTTGAATTTTCTATAGTATGAACACGATTGTATCTAGCTGAGGGTATATTCATAAGTATGTAGTTCTTGTTTCTGTGTTTTATGTCACCAGTATGACCTATTCTTTGCTTGCAGAACTTCCGATGACTTGGAACTCTAGTCTAAGGCCGCTGCACTTCTTTGCATGCCTGGTGTGACTTGTAAACAAGGAAAACAGCTCTGCATATGCTAAGTACTGCGACAGCAGAAAGTCCGCCTGTGCCTTCTGCATCTATCTTTAGTGCAGCAGAAAGGGATCCCCTTATAACCGTGGCAGTGCATGTCCGGTGTGACCACATTTATCGACTAGAATTACTTTGATTGACAGCTGCATGAGTCCAGTGTACTTTTTTTGTTCCAATACATGTCCTAAGACATATTCATTACCTAACGTGAACATGTATTTGAGAAGTGGTTTACAAAAAGAAATCAGAACACCCAATAAATTGCACAAAGACATCATCTTTCAGAAAGGGATTTAAAAAAACACCAGTGAAAGTTAAATCTATAAAGTGTGATTTTTTTTCCCCTCATAGTTGACATGCCATCATATTTTGTTCATGGCAAACTTTCACAATATGTTCCCAGAGTTAAAAGTAAATCAAAATTACAAAATGTTGCAGTTTCTCAAATAACCACTAGTGGCATGGGGAATTCTAATTTAATTATCAGTCTTGAATTTTCATCATTTTAAGTCGATCTTCACAATAAATCAAAAATGTATCATCATTGCAATATCAAGCTGTACAAAAGATGATGTAAATTTAAATAAATGGTTACCTTAAATGTAAATACATGCTATTTAAATCTCATGGAAGCCTGAAGTATTGGTCCAATGACCAATCAGATGGACCCCTTTTGGTCAAAACTCAAACATTAGAATCAGTTTAAATATTTTAATATCTTCAATATTTCTAAGAGTGAAACTGAAGGTAACATCACCAACTTTTTATTTTAGGAGCTCTCCCAACATCCTCTTTTTATCAATCGGGCATTCTGTCAGAACCAAATCAAGTCAGGTGCTTTCTTCATAGAGGTAACTTTGAGCTGAGAGGTCTTTGGGGAAAGATTGATTCCTCTAATGGTCTTCTCTGCCTGTGCTTTCCAGAATGATAGATGTGTTTATGGTCCACCTATCACATGAGAAGACATATGGTACCACAAAGTGGAGGCTTTATAAACCAGGATCAATGACATTTTTTCCTCAATTCCTTTTATTTCCCTTTCATTTTCATCTTTCTGTAGCTGCTTTATGCCATAAATCTCAGTAAAACGTTAGAAAAATAGAGATCCCTTTTGCAAAATAGTAATTTATTTCTCTGTTGGATGATTTCCCCATTCAGACCACTTTTAGAGATTGTTTTCCTGAGTTTTGTTTGATTTCAGCTGGGGCTACTTTAGAACATTTTACTAGTTAGAAATGTGTCTGCGTTTAGAATCCAATACTGGCAGGATTGGACTTTATAAAAACACAGTTGTGTAAGATCAAAATAATTGGAGTTTTTAGACTTTTTTTAGACCGTTGCAGCTTTTTCACACATTTATATATGTATTCATGTCCGAATGCATTTTTATAAAGTGTAGCTTAATTTAAGCGCCATGACTTTATTTTTTCATACATAATCTTCCTCCATCTGTAGCTCTGTATATAGGTGGCTAAATGACACAATCTGCGTTTGTGTTGCCCGAGTACATCCCTTTGCAGAGAAATCTATTCATGCACTGCTGGACAAGTGTTTGAATTGAATTAGTAAACAAAATGCCCTGTCTGCTGTCCAAATGTGTTTGTTAATATTCACGAGATAATTAACAGTGATGAGCTGGGGCTTGAACTTAATCAAATGGAAGTTGGTTTAAAGCCCATGGCTGAAATATAAATACTTATTCTGGCTGTGTTTCTGCTCCTTTAAGACTCAGTGATATTTATCTCTGCTTTTGAATAAAGGTAGCGGTGTTAATAAATCTCTTCTGCTTGGTAAGGCTGCATCCCATTGGTTCACTGTTTATTACCAGCCTTTACCGTAAAAGGCTCCATGACAGATAGTGTGTCATAAAACAGCCTTATTAAAAAAGGAGCAGTACGATTAAAAAAAGATGGCAGAGCTAACGTGTTGAAATATATAATAAATGTGGTTATTACAAATGTAAAAATGTGTAATCTATGCCAAATGTATAGTGGGGTTTTTTGTGTGTGTGTCTCTACAGGCTTCATCTATACAGGTGACGTCATCCATCGGATGCTCACAGCTACTCAGTACATCGCTCCTCTAATGGCCAACTTTGACCCAAGTCTCTCCAGAAACTCCACTGTCATTTATTTTGACAATGGTAAGGCCACTCATCTTCTGTTTAAACATAAATATCCAACATTCATGTTCCATATTTAAGTCCCTTTGGCTTCCAAAATACCCAATCTGTGCAAAGGTGCAAACTTAGGATCTTTATTCAGATTGTTCATTTAAACGTTTTTTAAAAACTGAGAAGCATCCTGGAAGTGTTCTAGTAAACTGCAGAGGTGCTGTCATGATGTGGGGCTGCTTTAATATAATCCTGAATGATGCAATAATTAAGGTTTTTTTTAAGGTTATTTTAATTTTTTGCATAAAATGAAATAGTTCCAACACACATTTACACTAAAGTTTTCAGACAGTGGAAGGGTTGATGAGCTACTGTGTTAAACAGAGGAAAAAAAGTCAAGATTTATATTTTTGTCTGTTACATCATTAAAAATGTCACAAAGAAATCGTCAGGACTGATGAAACTTTTGCTCAGTAATGGGGTTTTTCCTTTAGTATAACTGCTTTGAAAAAAACTTTTTTTTATGCCATTGTGTCATAAAGTGCAAAAAATCCTAAAATGTAACATTTATCGGCAGATTCTATCTAAGTAAAATTGTTATTTCATTATTTCAAGATTTGTTTAAACTCAGAACTAAACTCAGAAGCACCGCTGGAAATGTAATTTGTTTATAAGCTTTTAAGAAAATCACTGTCCTTACCAGTTACATCTCATCTTTCAGCCCTCTTTTTACTTTCATTTCCTACATGTTCTATGCTGTCTCTGTCTTTATCCTTCTTCGCTGCTGTTCCATTCCATGCTGCAGTAGATTGACACACAAAATGTGACCTTCTGTAGTGGAGCTCATCAGACTTCAGCAAAACTGGCAGCCAATCAATTTTTACCCACCTGCTCCTCATCTCAGTGTCCATCCGTTAGCTTCCTGCCGATACTGCACAGCATGCTGCGCTGTGGAGGAGGCTCGAATAAAAGGGAAAAGAAAAAAAAATACAACATTTATGAAGAGTTTACGGCTGATAAATGTTGATTTTATTTCCTCACACTGCCCAACAGTGAAACGGTGCGACATCTGCGGCAAGCGTTATCCTGTCTTTGTTAATCAGAACGATCTAAATAAAGACTGCTGATAATGAGACTTTCACAAGTTTAACCCTAGACCTGTAAAAATGTGGTGTTTTGTGTCAAAAACAACACTTCCAGATAATTTGACAGAGCAGGGAGCTTTTATTTTTTTGTTCAGACATGCAGACGTGCAAGAAATCTCTATTTATTCCCTCTTTGAACATGAGTCATCAAAAAAAAACTCTGGCCAATATCAACAGAAAGAATAATTTTTTTGCAGAATAATCTCAGAAATAAAATGAATGCAGAGCAACAATAAAAAACTGTTATCACTTCCTTGTAACTGCTGCTGTGGGTGCATTTTCCTGACAACTTGCACCATGACATATTGTCCACGTTCATCTCTTACATCAGTTTAGAAGTATCTATGTCTCTAAAATAAATGCAGATCTAGTTGGCATGACAATGAAAACTGATCTATTGAAATCTATTTTCAATCAAATAATTTCTTATTTCAGCTAAAGCATTATGTTCAGTTTGTTTTTGTTGAGCAAAAAAATACTAAATAGGATAATACTCTCTTAGATTAGTTATTAACTTTATCAATTCCCCAACACGAAATATTAAGAAAACACAATTCTTTTGACCTTTTAGCCAAATTGTAGTTTGTTCAAGAAGTGCAGTGTAAAAAATCTCTCTAATCACAAATTAAGCCCGTCACTTACTTCCACCTTTATTCATCATTCGGATGCTCATTTTGGACTTCAAAAAGTCAAACTCATCATGCATGTATTCTAAACACACAATGTTGTCAACTGATATTCTTTCGACCTAAAAAGCAACAGAGCTGATGAATATCTGTGGCTTAGCGGACAAAAGCATCTTTGTCTTACTTAAAAAAGCGGCCACTTTCAATGAAAAGTCTCTACGTTGCTATGCAAGATTTTACTGTAAGTGCGGTCACAGGCTCTACATACAAATCAAGTTTTCATTAATTGTGTGCTTAAAGTTCACCTTTTTAACAGTTAATGCAGCTTCTCCATGTTTGGTTTTGACTCTTTCCATTGAGATGAGACAATGGAAAGCTCCTCTTGATGTCCAGGTTTCAGAAAGCAACCTTGGACAGGCATTAGCCTAGAAAGATTTGGAAGAAAGCAGCTCCAGAGAACGAAGACCATAAGTGATTATGAGACAATCTCAACTTCAGCTTGTGGCTGACTAAGCTGGTATTCACCACTCATCCCAGGTTATGTGGCATGCCCAAAGAACCCTTTAAATTTGTCCTCATGATGGCCAGATCAGCCTCAGCACCAAACAGGCTTCTATATCAAATGTATAAACTGCCATCAGAAGATGAAGAACTCATGATGTGAAAGAAACAATCCCCTCCTGCTGTGTGATTGTAGATGATTTAGAGTCTTTTTTTTGAGAAACTTCTATAAAAGACATATCACCCTCAAAAAAGAGTGTTAACTTATGGTCCATTACCACCTCAGCTGATTAGATCTTAGAGCTTTTTTATGTGTTATTGATACCAGATTAAAGTAAATAAATTATTAGTGTTTTTCAAACTAGACAATTTATTTAAAAGACTCCGGCCTGAGACTCTGCTGAATTGTCTGAGGTGTGTCAGTTCTGTTTATTGCATGTACGCCTTTGTAGAAATAGAAACAAGGTCATTGTGTACTCCCTGTATGTTTCTCCTGTATTTTTAGCCATTAAAGCCCCAGATAGCATTACAACTTTCCCTCTTGAGCTCCAAGTATTTAAAGCAGACTTGTTTCATTTCAAGTGTAACTTTTGTTGACTGTGTGAGATTAAGAACCACATTTTCCAGTTCTTTGTTTTGTGTGCTGTATGTACATAAATGAACAATGCAGATGTGAAAATCCTTAAATGTCTGTTCTCACCATAGGGATGCTCTGTCCATGTGCAGAATAGCAGATAAGGTCGGTTTAGTAACAGTACTGCCCTGGTGATTGACCAAATGACTGACGGTGAGAAAAGAGAAGGAGTTTCACATCAATAAGTTCTCCAAAGTCCTCAGTAAATCAAAGCGGTGTTAAAAGTAATGAGAAACACTGTTTGGAGATTGGAGGCCCTGGATTTGTTCATTCCTCACAGCTACCCTGTCCTCAGGAAGCTTTATAACTACAATCATGGACATGCCCCCTGATTTTACTGCAACTAGTTTGGTGTAATTTTTAATTTAATTAGTTGAAATATTTCACAACACTACAAAGCTATAAAGAGAAAAAGGCAGCAAATTTGATTAAATGATACTAAATGTTGTTTTAGTGTGTGTATATTATATTTTGCTCAAAATGAACTTTGTTTTTATTTATTTTTTACTATAGGGAACCTTATTTTTATTTTCATTTAAAGTTTTTTGTTTTTATTTAGTTAGAAAACCTTCCTATAGTTATATATAGCTATATATAGTTTTATATAATTATAAAATCCTGCAGGAACTACAAAGGAGTCATACTCCTGTTATTCATCTCTCTTTCATTTGGCAAAATCTTCCTCCGTACAAAGTAAAAAATGATGTCATGGTTGTTGAAGAACATCTGAGCTTCATAATCTATCACTGCCTCTCCCTGTTTCACTTTTTCTCCAAAAGCTTTTTGTATTGTTACACTTTTATCCTTTTATGTTGAAGTCTGTCCACATTAGTGTTGACTCTGTCAGTCACATCACATCACAGGGAAACGAACAGAGATCTATATAAAATTTACTTAGCTTTAATTCAATATCAACACATTTTCAATAAACCAATGGATTTACTTCATTAAATGTGATTACTGGTTAAGTAAATGAAGTAACTTGACGTCTTAATGTAAAATTCTCACTTTTACTACTAAAACATCAACCTGAAGTACTAAGTATATGAAACTGATATTCTTAAATTATGCTTGAATTAGAAAAACTTAAAATTGTGTTATTGGGTTCAATTAATTTAATAACCCTGACCCCCAAAAAAGGATTTTAATTGATTCAGGAATTCAAAAAAAATGGCAACGAAGCAGGTGTTTGTGACTTACACCAAAGTTTATGGAGAGTTCTTTTCTGCTTGATGTTGGTCTGCTTCTTGAAGCATTGTTAATGTGCTTCCACTGCGTTTTATTTATTTATTTATTTATTTATTTATTTATTTATTTAGGAACGGCTCTGGTGGTGCAGTGGGACCATGTTCACCTGCAGGACAGCTACAACCTGGGGAGCTTCACCTTCCAGGCCACGCTGCACAACACGGGCAGGATCATCTTTGCTTACAGAGAGGTGTTGAATCTTTTTTATTTCCCAACATATTTAAATCTGATATATATATATATTGCACAGTCATTCTATTTGTCAGAATAACCTTATTTATATATATATATATATATATTTATATATATATATAAAACCTTGGCTGGAATTATTCGGATTCTCCATTCCAAAACATGCTTCATTTGTTAATCGATTATTTTAAATTGTTTATTAACTGCCTTAAGTAACTTCACCCATAACCCCATGTAGGGATAGGCTCCAGCAACCCCATAACCCTGAGCAGCAATAGGTAGGTACAGTAAAGTGATGGATAGATAGAATACTATTAAATATACTAATGTGTCTGTATTTTTTAAATAAATAAGATCCTGGTGTATTTTGGGATATTCCCATTTTTATAGTTTTCTCTTTTAAACAATTCTTACGAAACCAACAAACAAAAAAACTGTGACTCACACTTCACCCCTCCATAAAAAACACACAATATTTTCCCCTTTCTTTTCTTTTTTTTTCAATATCTTTGCACTTTTTGAATTACTATTATTTCAAACTCTGAGTTATTTTTTTCCATAAGAAAAACATTTATACTACAATGAAAATGTTTAATAAACGCATTTTCTTCTAAATCTAATTCTCCCATTTTCTATACTCTAAATATTTTAAATCTTGTGGGTTTTTGCCATAATTCTAATAAATTCTTAATTTCATTATTTTAATAGAACACTAAAAAATGTTCTAACAAAGAAAAATGTTATTTCTACTGAGGGTGCAGGAGTTATGAACTGCTATTGCTGAAATACCATAAATAGTTATTACAATTATTTATCACTGAAAGCTCTTGTGTGAGTCTGTTATTTGTTAGATACATTTCTTTCATTCAATTATAGTGTTTAATATGTCTTTTACTAAGGTCTGAGAAATGCATGAGTCTGTCTTTGAAATGCTAAAACCAATCTCTGCAGAAATCCAGATGCTTACTGACATTACACAGACTAAAGCGGAGATGCCTGCGGATGACTCCAACTCTGTCAAAAAAGAACATCCTGCCCCACTGAGCTTTTCAAGTTGCCAGAGATTGATTTCCTCTTTTCCTGTTTCAGATCCCCACTGAGGTGTCACAGATCAGCTCTGTCAATCACCCTGTCAAGGTGGGCCTGTCCGACGCCTTTGTGGTGGTCCACAAGATCCAGCAAATACCCAGTAAGTTTCCCATTGGCATCTCTGCCATAAATGTTGGAAATCAGTGTGTGACCGTTGGTCTAAGTTGATCTATCGAGCCTCATCAGATAAAAGCAGAGAGTAGATTTGATGAATGTGATTTCAGCCTTTTTAAACTCCAAAGTTGCATTTTGTGAGAGAAGTTAGTGAGAAAATCATTTATTTGTTCATGTTAAGAAAAATATTCTTTGTTTTAAAACAAAATTATTCTGAAAAATCAGATTAGAAGTAAAATGTTCATGTTTCCTCCTTATTCTATTAAGAAAAAATGTTTTTTGATCATGGCAGTGGCAGTACTAGCACATTTTAAAACAATTGTTTCTTTTAGCTGAGATGCTATAATGCATAAAAAGTATTTTGCTGGGAGGACAGCTGCCCCACCTTGCCTCCCTGTAGCTCCGTCCCTGCATCATATTAAAGTTTAATATGCTTTGATCGTTTAATAACTGTAAAAGTTGCAGCTGAGGTTATGTTACAAAATATTTTTATTGTTTTTGTTAAGAAATTTGTGGATGACTTTATTTTTTTATTAGAATTTGTTAAAACAACAGTATTTCTTTGTTACTATCTACTATTTAGGTATTTTTAACAGACCGTATATATATTTTGTACTTAAACTTTTGTTGAGCATTCAAATTAGTTCTGCTTTTAGATACATTTACTAGAGAAATCGACCAATTTTGAGAGAAATTTTTGACAGTTTGGGTGAAACATGTTTTTTCTGAATCCAACCACTTTTGTAAAACCCTGGAGGCACCATCGGGTCAAATTTGGCTGTTTTTTTCTTTTTAATTTGTATTTATTTAGTTATTTCAATTTTTTTTTTTTACCATTGTTGCTTATTGCTACCCAAAATAAACAAACAAAAAAGTCCAATTAACTTTAACACTTCAAAACTTTCTGCTGTACTGTATGGTAGATACATATGTATTTTAAAAACATTAATTGTGTGTTTTACTCCCAAAGGCAACAATTAGCAGAAAAATACATTTTTAATTGATTTTGTCTGAGTTGGGACGTTTAAAGGGTTAAAAACCCAGACAAAATAGTTCCTGTGTTTTGTAGTGAACACTTTAAAAAAAAAAGAACAACTGTCCTAACTTCCAGCCCTTCTCCTGTCACGCTGTCCCACCCCTCTAAAGACTACAGGAACAGCTCCAGTTCTGCCCCAGCTCTTCTCTTTCAAGTCGCTGCAATTATTTCCCATTAAATTAAAGCAAATGCAATAAAAGGGGGGAGACAGTTAAAACCTTTTCATCTGGAGTCAAACTCTCCTGCTCTCATGGGAGCCGACTCAAATCTGCTGCAATAAGGACTTGCCAAGCTGGATTTATTCTGCTGTTTAAACCCTCTGTTGATTGCGAGTGTGAACCTTGGATAGAACCAATTTGTCAAAACAAATATCTTAAGGATTTTAATTTGTTTCCCTATTATGAATTAAGCAACATTTAATATAGTTGCTTGAGTTTTGCTTGAGCTGAAAAAACGCAAAAAAATACATTTGGTCCGTCCATTGACTTCAGAAACTCATAGAGAAGCTGTCTTTGATGCCTCTGGCGGTGTGTGAGGAAACCATAGATTCCTTTGCAGCTGCAGAATGATGACATTTTGAATGAAGGCTGACTGGGATGGAGGGGTTCCAACCAATATTTTATCCAGAATGATCTGCTCCAACCTCCAAATCTTAGAAAAATTTCTGAACGTCTTGTGCAATTTCTCACATGGAAAGTCACAAGAACAGTTTCATGTTGGGAGTTTCTGGTTTAAATGAGAACTGCCTTGACCTTCAGGAATGTCTGAAACTTTTTTTCAAAGCAACATCAAATAGTTTCTGCCACATTTTTCTTACTTAGGCTTTAAAGCATGAGCACAGCTTTTAAAGTGAATGTATTCCTAATTTTTAGTTTTTATTTCTGTATTTGCACATACATAACATGCAATCATTTAGATTACAAATACAGTTAAAATGTATCTGAGCAGGAGAAACTATGAAGACCTAGCACAGGTCTTATGTAACCAATTCCCCCAAAATCATAATCATGCAACAGAAACATAAATGTTAAATTAAAAAAACAAACAAACAAACAAAAACAAAACAAAGCTTCATAATACATGTGTTTATAGAAGAGAACACTTTGTTCAAAATACCAACTCATTTCATAATTTTATATAAATAATCTGAGTATGATTTAAGTTAACTTTTGATCAACAGTCACTCCCAAGATCTTTGTCTGAGCAGCTTGGTTTATAAAACTAATGGAGGGTGTACAACTAATTTGTCATGCTTTAGAAATGCAGGATTTCCTTTTTCCCTCTCTTTTCTCAATTGTGGAAGTAGTTCCTTCTGCTGAACTCTTTTGTAGAGAATTCTTGTTGGTAAAGATGTTTGTACTTTTGAAAGACTCTCTTCAGTATCTCTTGTTTGTCTCAATCAGAATAGATCTTGGTTTTCTAGCAGCACCAGGTCTTCCTATCCGATTTCCTCTTTCAAATTTAATACGCTTTGGATCAATTTTCAAATATTCCTGGAAACGTTTTTTTTACTTTGGACTCTGTCTCACATCATAATTCAGATTTTGTATCTGGAACTCCATTTATAATGACGGGAGAATAATGAGGAAGCTTGATATTCATTTAGACATTTTGAAATGTCTTGCATTTTCTCAGCTCGCTTTTCTTAAAATTGAAATTTAATAAAATTAAGATGGTGTGAAATTATGCAAGGCGGCGGTGATGAGAACAGAGATGAACAGATGTGGTTAAAAAAGCGCATTCTCTTTTTTCTGTTGCATATTAGATACTTTATAATGATCTCAGGCAACGTCTCCTTCAGTTGAGTTGCTTTTATTGGTTGTATTTACTCATGTAAATTTACTCATGCTTGTTTTTTTTCTTGCCTTCACATTCTCACCCTTGCACCAGCAGACAGACATGCAGATGGGAAGGGAGTTGACAAAGAAGAACAAGTTGTAAACAAAGGATGTTACAAACTCTTGGAAGTTTCCAAGTTGTTGACCATAACTAAAAAAAAGGCATCTTTTTGCATCTCTCAGCGCTTCATGTTTAGCATGAACTGCACAAGAATTTCTGCAAAATGAAGCATCAGGCTTGATTTTTTTTTTTTTTGCAGGCAGCATGGTAGACAATAGTCATTAAAAAAGATGGAAAGAGGCTCTTTTTCTCTGTTTTTGAGATACAAAGAGTCAACAGTTTCTTGAAAATGAAAAACTTCAATTTTCTCATTCGGCTACAGTAAATACAATGCCAGATGTCCCTCCTACTTTCTTTCTCTCAGCAGAAGGACAAAAAAAGAGACATGTGAAAGGAAAACTGATGAGCCCAGCCTTTTCAATCAAAGCATTCAGTATTAGATGAACCATTTGGGCCGACTCTGCAAAATCTAATGAAGCGTTTGTCTTCTGTTCGAACTCCAGGTTTTGCAAATCTTAAAGAAAAGACACATTTTAGTAAAGCAAAGAATTTGCATGAATAAAAACCTTAAAACAGGCTTTTGATATCGCTGGGAAAATCATGACCACTTCAGGCTATAAAGCATGAAGGGCTCAGTATTTTCTGTCAATTACCACAGAGCCACCATGGCAACCAGACGGACTTGATTTAACTTGCAGCTTCTTTGCTTCAGTTTAAGAGCTCTAATAAAAAATTTTACACTGCCTTCGGGAAGATCGCACTGCAGCCCAGCCTGTAAAAGCAAAGATGAGAGAGGAGATTTGTGGCTGTCCCCCAGTCAGGATATGTAATTAACAGGTCAGACACAAGAACATGAAAAGACACAGGCTTAATGCACTTCTCTAATTCTTGCTTTTATACTTAAGTTGACTTATTTTCAAAAGAAGCCAAAGTCACCATTGTTCTGCTTTTAATTGCTTTCTAAAATGTTGGGCTCCATTCTAATACACTTGCTAAATTACTAGACATTGATTTGATCGATTAAACTATCTGTCTTTGTTTAGTGTGAGACCAGATAGCAATTGATGTGCTTTGAAGCTCTGTTCTGCTAACAAATGAGAAGCTGGCTGCCCTTAGATCAGCTGCCTCAGGTCAGGAAGCTGACCTTCCGCTGGTCCACATAGTCTCCTTGGACACCTGATAATCCCTCCGCTTGGAGCAGAAGGAAGCCAGACACCAGGGGTGCAGAAGAGGAAGAGGAGGTTGACCTTAGCACGCTCACGTTTGCAGCTTTGATCACTCGTTCAGTGTGTAATCAAAGAAAGCAGGTCAGTAGGAAAGCGTTACATGAAGTCAACTATTTCCTGAGAAAAAAATAAAGAGTGAAACACAACAAGAAATGTTGATCATAAAACAAGCATTTTTTGTGTACGTGACTTATTCCAAAAGAAGAATTTAGAGTTTTTTCCCAACATTTCTGCTCAGCTCTAATCAGAAATTTTTTTTTCAGTGATGCAAAACTAGGAGTAAATGAGTAAAAAAATGTAAATGACAAACATTAACATTTTCTTTAGCCACCAATTTCTTTGGACTATTATGATTCCTGTTCCTGCATCTTTTCATTTCAAGGTCTAACCTGAGCTTCTTAAATTACCTAAGTGCTTCTTGTGAAATGAGTAGAAGATTGACAGGGCAAGCAAAGACAGGTCACACGAGTCTGTCTTTTTTATGCTTTTGGTTCACAGAAGCTCATCTGCTGAAAATGTGTCTCTTTGTGGCACGGCAGGAAGTCATGACCATGCGTTACTATGGGAACAGTGATGCACTGTTTTATCAAATTATCAATAGCTTTTCTAAATGTAGATTCAGTATTAAACAGCGCACAGCTACTAGATGTTATAATTATGTCCAATGGTTTTAAATTATTTATTTCCTGAATCAGTTCTTTGTAAATGTGTGTTTGTGCGCTCTTGCATTTTAGTGTTTCAGTCAGAAAGGGGTCTGGATTGATGCATCGTTGTAACTTTTTCTGCAGTTCTGTTGCTTGCTGCTGTGCTGAAAGCAGCTGTCGTGTTGCACAACCTGAAGCAAACTCACCCTGGATGACCGGAATTTTGCCTAAACCCCAGTTGCACTGAATTCATATTTTGTGACTGAGCATGACAATATTTTTCTCACATTGCTTCAGTGGATTTAGTAAAATGTGGTGGGTTTTTTAAGGTATTCACTAATTTTTACTTTTATCCTAACTATTTATTAATCTAACAATCATGTTAAAAAGATTACTTTTGAGGTTAAATCATTGGTTACATATGAGAACTGGACCGAGTGAGTGTGACGTCACCCATAGAAAATGGTTTACTTCCAGCTCCAATGAAATAAAGTCAAGTCAGTCGCCATTTTTTTTGTGATATGGACACCGGCAGGTTGGAGCCAGATGTCGTCAGTAAGCAGTGATTGGTCTGAATCGGTCTGAGACAAAGTTTCTATGGTAACCACTCTTGCCAATCACAGATGAGCTTGTTGGGAGTCTACACCTGTATCACTGTCAATCACACATTGAGGCGGGGGTCAACCTACTTTTATTGAGGCGTCTGATTGGTCAGTTTATAACTTGTGCTACAGAGAAAAATGAGAATTTTCAAGAACATGTTTCATTTCATTTAAAAAAAGATATATCTCAAACAATACAAAGAATGGTGTCAGAGCAAGAATGGTGATTCTGGCAAACAGAATGACTGAGTGATAGCTGTTTATTTCTCAATAAAAGTCTTTTGGATTTTGGCTTCTTAAAGCCAGTGGGCACTTCCTGGGGGAGGAGTCACTGCCCAGTTCTAATACACAGTCAGTGGTTCTAATAAGAAAAAAACATACCTATTATTGTTCAATAACTCCATAATCTCCTATCCATAGTCTAATCTCCTAGACACCCAGGTTTGCAGTGCAGGAGGTGCAGGACAACAAAACAAGTGTTTCGTGCTTCATGATGCTGGTAGCTAACACAATAAGGGAATTCCTAACAATAAATAATTGATAATAACTTTCAATCTTGGTATGAGGCAAAAATCCATCATTGTAGGTTTTACCTTAGACAAATCTTTTGAAGCCAAAGATGAATGTCTGGGCAGGCAAACTTTTTAAAACACACAACACTGCAATCTTACTGTAATCTCAAAGCCTCCCTCTTTAACAAAAAATGTGTTATTTGAATATTGTTTTTCCTTCTTTGTAATGTCTTTGCTCAATCTGAACTAGGATCTGAAGTGTATTTATATTCTCCTGAAGTGGCAAAGATCATTTCTTTTTCTTGTTTCGACTCTTTTGGTAAAATAAATAAGAGCAGGCCTGTTTTCTCATCAGTGTGACTGCGATGTTGTCAAAAAGTTACATTTAAATGAGTTTTCTAAAAAGCCTAAAGCCACAGTTTGTCATCTGAAGTATGTGTGTGTTCTTTCCATGTTTCCTGCTGAGATTTTCCCCTTACAGAAAAATAAGTTATTTCCAAAAAGTGTCAAGCTTTTGTTTTTTTTCAAAACAGAAAAGCCTTTTTGGTTGTTGCTTGCTATTCCTTGCAGCTCATCTTTCTCACATCTTTTGCCTTGATCATGTCAATGGTTACTGTACTTTTATGTGCTGCTGCTGCTTTATTCTTAGATGAACCATTAACAATTTCAAAAATTATTAGCTTACTTTATTTTCTGTTCTTTCTGGTAGTGACAACAGTAGACGAGGCTTGAGTCAGCTTTGTAGTGTTATCATTCACTCCATCTTATCCTTGTGTCATGACTTGATGTTGGAGATGACTGGAAGGGCACTCGAGGAAAGGTCCCAAGGAAAATTGCTTCCCTTTATTGTCAAGTCGCGGCCCATTTGGGCACAAAAGGAGCAGGAGGGCTGTGGCTGCTGAACACCTGAGCTTATTCTGCCTCGCACTGCATTCCCACCTACTTCAAGGACCACTTGCCCCAGTTTTTATCTCAGAGTGCCATATTTGTTATGTTCTCTTCACACTCACACGCATTTTCCTCCTTCTGAAACACAGACGTGAGGCGCAGGACGATCTATGAGTACCACCGCGTGGAACTGACAAAGATAAGGATTACAAACTCAACGGCTGTGGAAATAACGCCCCTACCAAGTAAGGAGGATTTATTGTAACTTCCAACTCTGTCAAAGCCTGTTTATGAATGAATACTTTATTATTACTTTCAAATGGCACTTAGACCTTTTCTGAGGCTGATAGGCTTCTGGCTTTGTAAACACTTTGACCTGTTTGACTCTTCTCACCGGCAGCTTGTCTCCAGTTTACCAGCTGTAGCTCCTGCATTTCCTCACAGATCAATTTCAACTGCAGCTGGTGCCATCGACTTAACAGGTTTGGCTTTTGAATTCAGGTTCCCTAAATTTGTCATCATTCTTTTCAGACATACAGTGCAGGTTTTTCTCCTATTCGACCTTCCAATTATAAAATATCACATATCAGATATGTTCAAGGATAATAAATAGAGTCTTATTCACAATTGCCCTCACAGGGTAACTCAACGCCCCCCCGTATGAGTTCATGTGACTAAGACTTAAACACGCTCCTTGTGAAAATATGGAGGAAGAACCAATATTTGTAGGTGCATTTTCACAAAAACTTGTCATACTTCTAAAAAGATTAAATAAAAATGTAAAAGAAAGAGACAAGAAGAAGGTCTGCAGTTGTTTCAAATCTTTATCAAAAACATCACTTTTGTGTCTTTAAGTTGAATGTGTGGGTAACATATGTTGTATTTAATGTCAAACACTTTCTTTCTTTCACAAAACTTTCTGAAAAAGAAGTGTCATAATTTGGGATCATTTCTAGATTTTTACTCCCAAAGTGAGGTTCCAGTTTTTGTTTTTATGCATCTTCCACACAACAGCTGGTTCCGACATTTGTTAATCTTTCCAAGTCCTGCCAACCTCTGATCTTATCCATTTTGTCGTCTTGCACTTCAAACTAAAGTAAATATTTGAGCTTCTAAAGACGTGTTGGTGTTTCTCCGCAGAACTTTCTGACAGCTGAAACGTGAGCTGTGGTGGATTCAGTTTTGTTTTGTCACATAGGAGAGTCTGAGTTAAAAGGGAAGACAGGAGAAATAAATAATGAAGAGATGGAAGTGTTGTACCTTCCATGTAAGTTCAGAGGCTTTCAACAGTTGTTTGCCTGCTTGGTGGATTTTTTTCCATCAGGGTGTTCTTACACTGGATTGTCAAACTCTCCTTTTGTGTTACCTACTTGTTCAATCCCATAAATAATAAATTGCAACCTACTTTTTTTGTCTCAAGCACTTTATCATTTTTTAAAGCTTTTGTTTTTGACAAATCACTGCTTAGATTTGTCATGTGGAACTCCTTAAACGGTCCTGTATTTGGCAAACTAAATTACACCTCAGCAAAATGAAAACTTTTCTTCAGCATTTAATGGAAGAAGTGGAGATGCTGTAAGCCTGCAGCGATGCTCCCATTAGGACGCATTTTAATTAGCTTTTCTGAATGTGTTAATTTTCTGACTGCCCAGCCTCTTCCTGCTCTTTGTACCTTCAGTTTTTTCCTTTTAAAACGTCAAACATGAGGTCGTCACACACAGACTGCAAGCCACAGTCTGACTTTCGGCAGAGTAGAAAGCGCTGGCTTTTAAAGAGAGCAAACCTAATGAAGTTCTCTGGTTGTGAAGTGCCGGAAGGATGAGAGTGGAGCACCTCTTTCATGCAAAGTAACACATCGAATCAGTTTGTTGTGGCGGATGTGAGCAGCTGCCTCTGAAGCAGGTTAATAAAGCATGGCAGACACTCAGGGGGCCGTGAGTGTCAGAGCATCGAAACATTGATGAGATGGAGTTAGTACAGGGATTTTCTTACCTGGAAAAAATCAGTTGATGTTCATCAAAAATGGTTAGTTTTCTCCTAGCAAAATGATGTTACCCAGCTTGTAAGTAACAATAATGCTTAACAGGATCATTATCTTATGCTACAACTAAATGAATATGACTGATGTGTCACACTGAACCAAATAAGACAGAAGACATAAAAAGCACTTTCCAAATTAGACATGTTTGCTGCTGTTTGTTTTGGGGTTGTAATGTCTAAAAACAAACTCTAATGAGACTGAAATAAAGCAAAAAAAAAAAAAACTCCCCTTGTGCAAAATGTGTAATACTTTTAGTGTTTTGTTCATATGTTCATTATTCAGATATCTGCCTATAAGACCAATAAACCCAACGAAAGTTCATGCAAACTAGTGGCTACATTGCAAATGATAAGGATACCACTTCTTCAAATGATTATGTGTCCTCCTAATGTTGCAAATTTTGTAAGAAACAGAAGATATACTACCATAAAAACTACTGATTAATCTGAAGCAGCTGTGGGATTATGCTCTTCGTGGAAGGATTATTGACTGTTGAGGATCCAGCAGCAGGAACCCAAAGGTGGGCTGACTGGAAATACTTTTCAAACAAGTCTTAAAGTAAAACCTGGAAATGTGTAGTAAAAAGGATTTTTTTTGTCACAATATGACTAAAGTTATGACAAAAATCCAGTAAAAACTAACTGCAACTGAAACTGTGGGAAACTAGAAAAAGCTATGTTAAGACGAAAACAAACAGGAAAAGCAACAACTTAAAGATCAACACAAATTGCATAAATAAATGAAAAACAGACCAACCGATACAGATTCTTAGTTTTGTCTCTTTTCAGAATATTTATGATGCTGATAAAAGCAATAGTTCAGACATGTAGCATTTGATTGATCTTTATTTATGCCTTTAGCCTCTATGTTCACTCTCTGTTGTTGAAATTACAATGTTTTTTTTACCTTTAATATACAGTCAACATTGAAACTGGTTTAGATTCTGTACAAAACGGCTAAATATCTTTTAAACTACAAAAGAACAGAACAAATTTGATGCCACTTTGCTAGAATATGAGGCACATAAGTGGTTTAAGCCATTTTTTGTAAAGAGATCAACTAATTTATCATTTAGACTTTTCATAATGAATATGACCTTCAGTGTTTAGAGCCTGAAAAGTGAAGCAGTTTCAGCTAAATAAGATACAAGAATGCAGATAAATACACAGGTTTATTCAGATTGAACTCATGCATAAAGAGAATTGTATAATAATTGTATCCTGAAATGTATTAAAATGACTAAATGCGTTTGTGGACATTTAAACAATGATTGCATGTCGAATACATTCCACAAGTACTAAGATATGCTATCTACCCATCCTACAAGTAAATAACATAACCGGAAACGTCCTCTCCAACGCTATGATTAAATAAATTGAAATTAATTGTCAATCTAAGACACTGAGACTGGTTTAGAGAAACCAAAACAGGAGCTCGGGTTCATGCTTGGAGGCTTCGCACCACACTCTGCTTCTGTAGCCAGGCTCTCAGGGGGGGAGGCAGTCAGGGAAAAGTGGGGGATTAAGGGAAGGAATCTGTGTTGCCTGACTGAGCAGATGGACTGGGAGTGGTGGAGGGGCAGGAAAGATGAATATGGCCTTCTTCACACTGAGTCATTACCATAACAATGTGTTCACGAGAGAAATGGGTTCTTCTGGGAGACTTCCATGGACTCCTGTTATCTCATTGATACTACTCTTTAACTCACTCGGTTCCTGTGTTGAGTTTGCCGTGACAGGTTTTTGTTTTCAAAGATAAAAAATATCTGCTTTACATATTAGGATCTTCTAAAACCAAATAGTTAAAATATTAATCAGTTTATAACAAGGAAGCTCACTAACTTTTCCCATCACTCCCACTCTGTGACAGTCAATTCAATAACAGGATTTTTTTCCCCATGAAGCTCAGACGACTTTGAGCTCATCATTTACACCGTCATCATATTTCACACAACGGCCATTTCCACGCCATCCTTAAATCCAGACCTCAGAGGGTCACGTGGAGCGGAGCGTGAGGTGCAGATGTTTGCCTGAGTGCTTTTCAAGTGGATCTGAAAATCTGCCAGAAGGCTGAGAAAAGTCTCCAGGAGGAACGGACAGTGCCGCACATTTCTGCAGCAATGCATTTCTTAACGCAAGAGAGAATCACCCAGATCAGATTTTAGAAATATAACTTTCTATAAATGTATTTTGTGCTTAAGATGTGAGGAAAAAAATGGAGACCATTTTAGTGCAGATGTTTTTAGTGCATAACTGAATAAAGGTTGTGTCTGTGCTTATGTGGACCAGTGGAAGAGTGTCCTTCCTGATATTGGGAGATTGTAGGTTTAAATCCAAAAGTAAATTTTACCTAGAAATTCCCTGTTGCTACAGCTCACAGAGTAAATAATGTTGATAAACAATTAGTTTGTTTTAGAAGCAAAGGAAGACAATTTATTTTGTTTCATTAGAGTTAATTTAATTTAATTTCAAATAAGATTAGATTTTCTTGTGTTTGTGCGTGCAAACACAAAGATAATTTTCGCCAAAAAAAAAAAAGCTTATAATAGGAAGATGTTTGCTTATTTCTCTAAAACTACTGTTACCAAACAGTTCTTTACACGTTTCTTTTTTTTCCTGACACTTTCTGTCTCTATTTTCAGATGTTCGAGTGGCTTTGACCGCCATCGACAGGAATGGGTAGACAACAGCTGTCCAGATGAGGTGAGGGCTTCTTTAAAATGCACATGGAGTATCCCTTCTCCTGAAAAGATTCACCTGTCGATCTTTTCAAAAACACACACAGAAAGTGAATAGTGTTTCTTTCAGACCAAGGATACGCAGTGCAACATCGCTGACACCACGCAGGTTTACCCTTTCACCCCCACGGCTTTCGCCAGAACCTCGCTCATGAAGAAGGAGGTCACTGGAGGCGGAGACACGCCCTCCACCTCCTACTCTCCAACCAGCCAAACCACTGAAGGTAAAATAAATAATGGGAGGAGCTGTCAGAGCCCAAAACACTCCTTTAAGCTTAACATCTTCAAGAAATCAAATACTAGTGTTTTTTTTTTGTTGAAAAATTGAGTTTCCACTTCAATAAGAGCAACAGTTGGGTAACACACTGAATTAGCCTTTTAAAGTCTCTTTTCTGCTGCACACATTTTTTAATCCTTTAATGGTAAGTCTTTGCAATAAAACAGAAATATGTTTGACTCTTTTAGACTTTGTGAAGCCTTAGGGTTCTTTGTTTTACTAAACTAAATTTTGCTCCACAGGAACTTTTTTTAATGACTCATTCGTGATTCTACTAAACAAAAGATGAATATAAATTGTAATTTGCAGTAAAAACTTCTACCAACAAAATCACATTTATATGTATTTATTCTGTTTGTAGCATGTCTGTCTTTAAACAACCATGATGGTTCTTAAATATTCATGCCTTTATGTGTAAGAGAAATAACAAGGACATAAAATTGCACAAATAAGTAAATAAAAAAATCACATTTATCAACGAAGGTATGTAAATGTATAATAATTGAAGATACTTATACTTTGGTATGTTTTTGGCAAAAAAAATTGTAGCAAATTTAACAAAATAACAGAAAAAAATGCATAGCTTAAATCTGCCCTCTGATTCTCTGCACAAATATACATTCTCTACGCTAAACTCATTAAAGCAAATCAGTTTAGTAACGGCTTCATTCGGGTCTCAATCATATGTTTAGATGTTTTAAATTGTAAGGTAAAGACACAAAGGTCACACTCCCGTTCTTTTGTACTGTAATGTATGCGGGACATGATGCAGTGCACCGCAGCAGGAGGCCGTCCATAACCACACTGCTGCATAATCTCAGCACTATCTAATGCAAATAATGTATGAAAGCAGCTGACTCTATTCTTTTGTCGAAGTTTGAAAAACAGTCAAGGTGTCCTCTGCACTTTGTTTACTTTATTATTGAGTTGCATGTATGTTTCCTCTTCTCACTTTTTTATCCGAAAAATATCTACTCAGCCACACACGTGCTGAATCGGTGATGCGACTGCATGTCCCCATAGAAATGCTGCATAAATGAACATTGAAAGTGTGCCTAGTACTTCAGGCAGCCTCACAAACAGTGAGCTAATGAAACTAATGTCAGGCTCCTGCTCTTCAGTGTGGCGAGCAAATTTACGTAGTCTTTTAAAGAATAAAAGGCTTTGAGAGCAAAACATGGCGAATGACCTTCAAGGACATAGAGGAGCCATAATCGTTTTTTGTTCTTTATTTTTTGCGTACATCTCCAAAACCCTTCATCTGATGAAGAGAGCCGATGGACTCTATGTCCTCCGTTCCCAGAACATCTACTCGCTGTCAGTCCCAAGTGTCAGGACAAAAAAGGAAAGATGGCTTTTCAAAATAAAACACCTATGGACTGGAACTGTGCAAAAGGCAATTTAACTCCCAAATCTCATATCTAGGCTCCAGTTTGACACCGCTATGAAGAACCTGGACATGAAATCATTAACCTGTAGCTGTTTTTAACATTTGCATTAACATTTTTAAACTTGTAAAAATATTTGAGTTGTGTGTAATGTTTTTACCTCTTGGTCTCCTTTGAAAAAGTGATCAATGGATCTTTATGGGACTTTTCTGGTTAAATAATGGTAAATAAGCTAATTAATTTAAAAAAAACTATCCGAATATGGTCTCCAAATTAGGAAAAGCGCTTTGTTAGCATTTGGAAGCTGTTGAAGGATCTGAAAGAAAAGATCCAGAGAAGTAGAATAGAATTGAAATAACTTTAGAAAAAACAAGTTTCAGGCATTATTCTAAGGATAAGTTCAGTTAAAAAAGGAAGGATTAACTTAAATATTTTTTCTTTGAACATGATGCTTTGCTTTTTATTGAAAACACACGCAGACAGCTGTGTCAGTGCTCCAGTAACTCAGTCAGTGAATGACAGACCCACATTAACAGTCTTACTTCTGCTGTGCAGTTATTTAGACAACAGCTTTACTGACTTTTTTAACCACTTTATCCAATATATCGTGTTTTACCTCCTTATATTTATCCCTAACAAATGCCCAGTAAATGTTTGTACTTTTACTGATTTTAAACCAGCTGTTCTTTAGCTGATGTCTTTCAAAAACTCACTTAAAAAAATGACACTTTTTATTCTTGACAATACTAAAAAGATCAGGATCAACTTGTTAGGACTTTTGTACGTTTTTCTATTATTGTGTAACATCTTGGCGTTTGATCATGACATATGTCATTCGTTTTTTTCTGTCTTTCCCTCTCATGAAGGATCTTCCTCAAAAAAGTGAAAGCCTAATTGGCACAGGAAACTTTCCACATTTAATTTAAGTTTATAGAGCGTCCAGTTCTGACCTTGACCCAATAGATAAATGTTTATTCCTTTGAAAATATCTGTTCTGTTTATGTTCCCTTCATTCTTCACCACTCCTTGTTTTTCTTTTCAAACTCTGGATCTGAGTTTTACTTTCATCCATCTCTGAAGCAGAGACCAATCCTTTCTCCATTAATCATCCTGTGTTTCTGATCCTTAATGGACAAGCAGTCGCCAAGGGGTGCTAAAGGAGCTGCTGTGTCATGTTGTGAAGGAAAATACACAAAGAATCTCACAGTACAGATATAAAAGCAAGGCATGTTATGAGGAATAACGCATGGCCTCTGCATGAGTTATATGATCTGGGTACATTACCATCCAGAAGGTCAAGAGGCTCCACTGCTGCATTTGTATTTATTATGGTGGATCAGCCTCCCCAGCTCTCACCTGCCTCTTTTGGCGCAACAGTCAGAGGTCAGTTTGAACTGTAGCCTGGGTGGTTCACGCTCATGCTGGTGACCTGCAGCTGGATGAAAAAATGAGAGCAAAGAAAGGAGGAAGAAACAAGAACAGAAACATGTGTGTGGGTGGAAGGATGTTTGTGAGAGAGAGATGAAAGCAATGCAATAAATTTGATGTTTAACTCCAGCTGTCAGTTGGAGATAAATATCAATTGGATTATACCTATAATCCAGGATTGAAAGTAGTACTTTTTTTTTTGTGTTTTTTTTACCGTTTTTGAAAATTGGATTTGTAGAAAAAAGAAAATAACTAAAGTCGTGAGCGGCGTACTATAGCCCGCATGGACTATCCCCCCCAGCTCTCATGGCTCCCTTTTGACCTGCCCTCACTGGCTGAGAAGCTGCTACAGGCCCTTCACTCTCCCCTCTGCCCGTGTCACCCTGCTCAAAGCTGTTAACAAATTGATATCAAAAAAATGCTTTTTCAAAATGGTGGCTTTTCCATTGGTTTTATCTGCATAGCAACCATTTTATTTCTTGGTCACCTGAGGGTGACAAACAGGTCCATGTAATTTCTAGAAGAATTGGCAAAAGTAATTTTTTTTATTTCCTTGGCAACTGAGGTTTTTTGGTAACCATACCTACATTCCTTCTAAGTTCACATCATGTTTTATATCATTTCGTTCACCAATTCATATCTTCAATTTTTGCAATGTTCCTGTAAAAAATGTGCAAGCAACTGGGGAACACCAACTCTCGCCAGTTTGCTATGCCAACGTTGTTCAAGATCTACAAACTTTGTTTCCAAAATTTTTTCTTCAAGTAGCTTCCAGATGATGCTTGAGGAGTTAGGAGATGATTGACTGAAATCCCTTGGATGAATTTAAATTTGTTGCTGGTACTGAAGGTGATATTTTTTCAAGAGATGGCAAGCTCCTCCAGAAGTCAAAGGTCATTGAAACTTTGGTTGTGGTTGTACACTTAACCTGGTGGCATGTGTGTGAAATTTCGTGAGGATTGCTAGAACAAATTTTGTCTTTTCCCATTTTGTGAAAAAAAGTAAAACTCACCAAATTTAAAATTTTGCCGCAAGATGGCCGCCAAGCTATAGGTCCTGTGGCCATCCCATAACAATTGTCCTAATTATTATTTTTTGAGCCCTATAGGAGATCTTGGCAACAGTCATTTTTTGGCGTTTTTTTTTTCCCGCTGTGATGTCATCACGATGCCAAAATTTCCTTTTTACCAGGTATTTGATGCCAACAAAATTTGGTGAGTTTTTGAGTTGGCGGTGGACAAAAGAAGAATTGCCAAAACAATCTGGTCCTTGCACTGCTGCGGGACAAAATGAATTTAGTGCTGTACCTTTGGAAACATTTATCTACAGACATCCTGACTTTTAATCTGGTGATTTAATAGATCAACTTCTGCTAAAGGTTTTAGTGCAAGTTTTTATGATTAGATGCTAAAATCTTCCTGTATTTTGGCTTTTTGGAGAAAAAAGGAGTTGCTTTGTATAAAGTAATTTAGGGTGGAGAACTGTGTCAAATATGCATCATTAAAATCTTGTTTCTGTCTACTCCTTGCTAAAGAAAGTGGGTCATTTCCATATTTAATGTGGATAGACAGTCTCAGACTGGTTCTTTTGTATGTGTTGAATTATGGATGTACAGCTATTGTTCTCAGAGCAACCATTTTTTTTTAGAAAAGAACAAGAAAGAGAGTCCATTAACTGAATGAGCTTAATCTAATTTGGGACCTTAAGGGGCTTGTGTTTATTATTAGAGCATCACAAACAAACTACAAAAAGAAAAGCTGAAGACTCTGTTTTTGCTTTGTTTTCTTCCCAGATGACACCAAGATTGCACTTCATCTTCGAGATAACCAAGGTGGGTCGTTGTCTTTGATTTCCACTGCATTCAAAGTTAAATTAAACTGAAGTTTATGTGGTAATTACTGCATGAAGGAAAGAAACACACTTCTAGATTTATTCATTGACATAAAACAGTTGTTAAACTGTGTTTTACTTACGTTGACAAAATAAAGAAGAAACTCTTTCAGGTTTTCTATAATTAAACCAGGTTTTATCTTCTGATCATACACTTCCTATGCTTGTGTAACAGCAGCACTTGTATTTTATTGCCAAATTATAACAGATAATAAACAGAGGAAGCAAGTCACCAAGATAAATAAACATTCCAAACTCTATTTCTCACCAACTTGCATTTATTGAAGCATGCTCTGTAAGGCTGTTTTAGGACTAAAGATTGGAGCCTTCATAGTTAAAATGACACAACCCCGTTTCAGAGTCAAAAATGAACCCAGTGTCAAAAGGCATCCAAGAAATAGTCACATACGGAAAGGAGCAGTCCCCAATTTATCTGGAGTCATTTGTCAAAAGCAAAGAGCTTAAATGACTGTTCAGTTACTTATTTATTTGCCTGAGAGCCATTAAAAAATGCAGAACCCTCCTACTGTTTTATTGCTACTCCTATATTTATGTGGAGTTAATGTAGGTAGAAGTCTAAAAGCTTTGCTGTCCATCACTTTTTTCTATAATAAACAACAGATGAGCATTAGTTTCCTTCCTGTGTTATAATAAAATAGTCTCTAATTGCAAATCCAAAAATTAAAAATGTTTTGAAACCCTAGAAATATGGTTATTCCATCATAAAAATGAGAGAATGTTCTTGTTTTTCTCCAACTATGGGGAAAACTTAATCAGTTTTATTGACTTAATCATTTGTACACTGCATGCCTGTTTCTACCCCCACTTCTTGCTGCAAACACGCACACAAATACACATATCAGAGCCAATGTGAAGCTCATCGATTCAGTATGTATTCTACAGAAGTCAGGAATCGAACCACAGACCTTCCTGTTGGCAGCTTTTCAATAACAGTCCGGTTTGTAGGGGGTATGATGGTTTATCAGATGAACAAATCAAACAGTTAAACTTGTGATTTTCTTGTTCTTTAGAAAATTATGATAAGATTATTACATTATTTTGTTGAACATTTGAATCCCTGTTTTGATGTGTCTAAAATATTTAATAAATGTACAGACTTTCGGCTCATTTAAATTTTGTGCACATCTGACTTAAAAAACATCTGAAATTCAAGTTTTCCAAGTTTAACACATCTAAAGGTTCTGCTTACGTGTTCTCTGTACACTCAGGACGCGTTTGCATTTAAATGATTTAAGATAAAAATCGATGCAATGTTTCACAGAAATGGTAAATAAAATCCACACCACAACTGGCCGCCGATTTGACTCTTTTTGCTTTTGTTGTGGAAAGTTTTCACAGATTGAGACTGTTTTTTTTCTGCAAAAAATATGAAGGGAGATTCTTTTTTTTTTCTTAGTTTTTTTGTTGTTTATTCTTTAGGTTTGAAAATCACATTGGGTGTTAAAATTATGCTGTGCAGTGTAGCTTTTTGTTGCCTCAATCATCACAGCTGCTGTCCAATAGTTAAGTGCTCTTCTGTCAAAGTAGGAGTTTGGTTTCCTCTTGTTTTCAGCCATTCATTTCGGCATGGTGCAAGGGTTCTGTTTATCCCCTGTGTCAGGACCGGTCATTTGTTTAATTAGGTTCCCATCTTTCTGTGTGTGTGTCTTGCAGTTGGATTCCTGTAGATCAAAATTCCTCTAAAAACGCTCTAATCTTATAAACTAGAGGAAACCTTTTATTCTGCACTCTGTTAAATATAAAAGTTGAGCTTTTTCAGATCCTGTCAGATCAGTTTCTGTTGATTAGCCTAAAATAATGTTAGTTTTTGCTTTAAGTTAAATAAAAACTGTTATAGTTTTTAAAAATATCATTAAGTCATTAGTGTTTCACCTGTTAACCTACAAGTTTATTTTACTTTAAACTAGTACTTGTCAACTTTTCACATCACTTCGGTTGTTTCTACATCTTCTACAGAGCTCCAAAAACATTGGTGCTTGATTAATTTTGCATTTAACATTTGTTTAAGTTGATGTTAGTGTCAGAGTGACAGCCCCTTTAGAACTAATCTGTTTGCATCCTGGAGCTATTTAGCTTTAGCTGCTGCTGTTTCTTTTATTGCTTTTCTGCTCAGCCACATGCTGCTCCTGCTAACCTTTTCATCAACTCAGACAGTCAGCCAGTCACGCCGTTCCTGTAAAACAGGAAATTGCTTCACGGATGAGCAAAATAATCATTTAATAAATTCCCTTTTTTGGGGTTTAGTTGATCATTCATGCTTGTAGAAATGTCAAGATATAGAATACAAAAGTATTTTATTGCACATGGACAATGTCCACTTTGACCCACAGCTGCACATCAGACAGGTTTGATTGCAGCCCCATTATTTTGCATGCTGGAAATCAATGCGGCAGGGAGCCACCGGGGAGGGTGTCTGGCTGACGTGTTCAGCACTGCCTGCAGCAGCTAATTAAAAGGAGGGAAGAGCTCGGGCAGAGGTTGTCAGGAGGGCACGCAGGAAGAAATCCACAGCTTTGGGAAAAGTTGTCCTGCTGTAAATCTGGGAGATGTGAGCAACAGTGTGACGGAAGGATCCTGGCTGCTGGTTTCATGCTCAGATCTTTCCCAGTTTGATTTTTTTTTAATTTTTTGTTCCTGCAATGATATGAATTTGACTCAATTTTGATTGTCTTTCATCAAAAGACAAGAAAGCTGTTAAAACCTCTAATCTCTAATCTCTTATCTTTAAGGACACAAGAAAACATTGCCTCTTGTTTCTAATCAGTCTAACTCAGCAAAAGTATCACTAATTTAAAGTCAAATTTCCTTTTTAGTCTGCATTTTTAGGAATTTTGGTGCATTGAGGTGATATATGAGTGCCCCCTGATGGTCAACAACAAATGTGCAAAAAGCAAAAACATTACAGTTTTTTACCTAAAATGTTATATATCTACTCAAATGAACCAAAAAAAATGCACTTAAAATAATAAAATTTTGTATGAAAAGCTGTAGCGTCCCCGTTTGTTCTGCTTTTCAGTGATGCCGGCCAGCAGTGCGGTCCACAGGATGACAGGCACACATCCGCTGCACACCGGCCTGATTCTGGGAATATTGCTGCTGATGCTCGTCATGATCGCAGGCGTGCTGATCACTATCTATGTGTACCATCACCCAACCTCTGCAGCCAGTCTTTTCCTCATCGAGGTGAGCAGCAACTTCAAAAACAGCCCTGAGAATGAGTCCAGTTCTGGTGCTCTTCACATTTGGAAATTAGAATTTTTTTTGTGACTTTTTGTTGATTTCTTTTCTTTCTTTTCAGTTGTAGACATGGACAATTATTTTTTATTCCATTATACACCCTCAGAAATCCCTGTTTTTGCTGAAAAAACACATTTTCAAAAAGTGCTCAGTAATTATTGTTGTTCACCATGACTCAAACCGTGTTATGGAGGAATTAAAGATTCTAAGAATTTCCGACAATAAGCTGAAAAAAACCCAAACTCTTTGTTTAACTTCTTGTATAGTAATATATGATTATTTTAAAAGCATTTTTGTTGTGATGAAATAATTAATAAAACTGTGGAAAATGAAGGGTAGCATAAAATTGTACCAAACTAAATAACATTTGAACATTTTAAAAGAATTATGGATTCATAGACTATAACACATTATAAAAAGTAACTTAAATTGAGCAACACGATGATTGATAATGTCAGAAAAATAACATTTGACAAACTCAATTCTTTGGATATTTGAATATTTTGTAAACATTTGTTTACTTTAATAGTTTTTCTTAAGTAGTAAAACTAAATAATTCTGCATTAAAAAAAAATCATAAGCTATCACACGGAAGACATACAAGCAAATTATACAGTGAATTTTCTAAGTTTGCTCAGTTCTCAGTTCTCATTTAAACAGTAGTTTTGGCAAAAAGACACCTAATTAATATGCTTAAAAAATACTAAATACAAACATACATTTGTATTTGGAGAATAAATTAAGACTGAAAGATTCTTCTTTCTTAACCAGACACTTTAATCTAAATAGGATTTCTTTCAACAGAAGGCAATGTGGAGTTGATGTTTTACCTAAGTATGGAATGACAATAACATATGAGATTTGAACCTCAAACCAAGTAATTTTCTCAACTCACTGAGCTGTAACAACCTTACAGTGACCTTACTTGTCATCTGAACTTTGTCAAACATTTATGTCTTGAAAGTTACTTCTCCCCACATGAAGACATAGAATGTCTCTACAGCAAGTTTGAAAAAGATCAGCGTTTGCTGTTTCGTTTTGTAGCTTTTTCCAGGCAGTTTAGTCCAAAACACACTAGCTAGCAGAATACTTTCTGAAATAATTGATTTGCTTTTAGTGGAGCTTTATGGCAGCAAGCGACGACATGCATGAGTGTTTTGGAAGCGCGTCACATTAACGGGTACAGAAAAACAAACATTGAAGAGCAAAAACACCTTGTTTCCTGTGAATCTACCATTTCTGTAAGCAAGCAAAGAAAATAGAATTTTAAAAGATTTAACTAATGTTTCATAGCATGATTTTTATTGTTCCACTGTGGGAGATTTGCAGGCCACTTAAGATTAAGAATGTCACCACTGTCAATGCCACGTTTACACCTGCTTTCTTGACCGTGAAGTGTGTATGTTGTGTTTTCAACCATGTGTTTCCCCCTTCCACATTGCAGAGACGCCCCAGCAAGTGGTCAGCTATGAAGTTTCGCCGGGGGTCGGGTCACCCAGCTTACTCAGAGGTGGAGCCTGTGGGTCAGGAGAAGGATGGCTTCATTGAGTCTGAGCAGTGTTGAGGGAACAGGGCCATCCGTGTCCTCGCCCACCTGGACACCTGCTCTGCTGAGACTTCTCATCAGGAGCCTTCAGGATCAGTTCATGTTCACAAAGACTCTTTAAAAACGATTCATTTGCCCACTGAGCACTAGAGACGGGGTTACAGCGTCACGGTGGAGGGGGAAAACCTCCTGACCTGCCATGGACCGATGGAGAGAAGGGCCTGCCATGGAAAAACTTTTATAAATCTGCAGTTGGGCAGCCATGGAAAGTCTGTACAGCCACGTTTCCTAGACTGGTGTGTAAAAAGGGGTGGAGGACGACTTCTACAATATATATTTTCAGAAACAAAACAGATTATGAAAACAGAAGCTTTTATTGGTGGTGAGGTTTTACAGCTTTGTATTCCTTTGATTTTTACTGGTTTTTCCTTTCGTCGTGTTGCTTCAAAGGGGTCGGCACATTTATCTGTACAGGCTGTCTGTAATGCTTTTCGCTACGTCACAGGCGTAATTGACTTTTCCACACCTCGCTCTCCACAAAGAGCCACGGCGGCAGCGGTGCGATATGACGCCAGCTGAACTCGCTGCAATCAATCACAGCTCGTAGAAAAGGCTCTGAACTTTCAGCATCTGAATTGGCTTGGGGTGTTTGGTGGAGTTTCTGATAATAAAGTGTGAGTTGGTGTGTTATGGTGCCTACACACCGAACGTGATTCGTGCAGCAGAGGCGGCCAGTTTCAATGTAAAGTCAATGGTTTTGAGCGAACTGAGGATCTGTGGCGCAAATTGAGCCAAGGCTGGCCAGAGTTTTAAAAATATCTGAACTCTGGGGAGGAGGCTGCGTCTCCTCAACCAATCAGGGACTCAACTTCGGGCATGTGACGTTTTCAGTGACAGCGGGGAGAAAACATCCAATATGGTGGATCGATCCATAGTTCTTCTGAACTTCCATTCATTTTCTTAAACTGCGGTATTCCTTTCTGGGCAGCGCGGTTTCCAGATCCCGTCCCGGTTACTGTTGGGCGAAGGCGGATGCACTCTAGAGAGTCTGTCGCTGGACCTATGGAGCTGTAGTGGACCCTTCTCTCTGCTCAGATAGAGGACCACTGCTGGATGGGAAAGCAGTCTGCTCAGGCCTCCTGAACTTTGAGGTTTTCTTATATCCATTGAGACAACAATAAAAAAAAAGGTCCCCTCATTTTCTTCTTGCTTTTATTTTTGCCCTCTCGTGTTAACGCGCGACAGTAAGCATTTGAACTCGGTCAGAGAGAGACGGAAACCCTGCAGAAGCAACCGTCAATCAAACACAGCAGCAGGAGTGAAACTCACTGGAGTTAAAGGGAGACCTTTAAATGTTTTCATGAACCCAAGCATGGAGACGTGATCACCTATTTTTTTGTAGAGCTTTTCATAAAATAAATAAACCTGATCTGTAAACAGCATCTGTGTCTCCCATGCTTTGTAAATAAGATAAACAGACGCAACTCCGTGTAGAAATAAGGGTAAAAACATTAGCTGCTAGCTTCCTTCCACAGCAAATGAGATGGCGAGCTTAGAGAACACATTTTTGGCCAAGCGGTGAGAAAGGGGCGGGCCAAACAAATTGGCCGCGTGAATCGCGTTCGGTGTGAATGCACCTTTATTCTTTGAAGGACTGAGGGGATTTTGCTTTCTCTGTCTTTATTACTGCCGTGACAGTTTGTCTTTGACAGGACTTTGCACAGTTTCTTTTCCCTGATGCACAATATTTTTCTTTATAAAAATTGATTTTAGACTGAAAATGCAAGACAGGTGCTTGTGAGAGTGAATTCATAGGGGTGAGATATTCACCTGCTTTACAGGTTCATTATGTATGAGTATACTTTTAAAAAAATGGATTCCTTGTTTGTAACAGTATCTGGCATCTGTTAGCGAGCTAGCAACACACCCACCATTTGTTTGCCAACAGTTCCTTCCCTCGTGTTGGGGTTACAATGTAAATACCGAGGGCCAGACGTCTTCAGTTTCAGGTAAAACTCATGAGAAACATGGGACAGTTTTGATTTGTTCCTTATTTTTTACGGGTGGCCTTTTTTTGTCTACTTTTCTACTTCAAATGCAAATCACGATATATAATCATCGATCTGTGCTGGTCAAGAAAAATTCAATTTGTGTTTTTTTTTTTCATCAATGATTGTTGATTCCTTGTAGACATGATATAGATCAGTCGCTTTGAGTTCTGATGAAAAAGAATAAAAAAGTGCAATATTTCATTTTTTTTCTGTACAGAAAAGTACGTCAAATAACTCCCTTCATGTAAATGTCATTTTTCTTCACACCCTGTTGGCATCACATCCAGACCAAAAACCAATGATGAAGTTGGCTCCATATTTTTAATGCATATCTTAGCCTTCCCTGCAGCATCCCCACCTCACTGTTCAGCACCGTAAAGTAAACTACAGTTGAAGAAGCCAAATACTTCAGCAATAACTCCTCCCCCAACTGCAATCACTGTGATCCCTAATTGTTCAAGCACAACTATTTAAGAACCACTCTGAAGAAAATTGTGTTTTGTGGCATTTTTAACATGCTTTTGTGGCATTTTTCAGATGATGGAAAACATATGATAAGAAAACTAAATTTCAAATTACCGAGCTTTAAAAAGGACATCAAAGTAAAAGAAAAATCGTTTTTTCGAGCTGACCAGATAGTAAATGGTGCTCACGAGATACTATCTCTTGATCTTTGATCATGATCAGATCAGATCTTTGTTTTGATTATGTTGGGCTTATTTTCCCTTAAAGGTTTGAACTTCGACACTTTACGCAAAAAGAAAAGTGTGAAAATGTTCATTTCTAAAAAAAACAAAACATCTGAAATCCTACTTGAGGATTTCACCTATCCCGGGTTATTTTCAGAACATGACATAAACGAGGGAACACTTTTACCGGTAAAAGACACATGATATGAGAAATTGGCAGTTTAAAAAAACGTCTTACACCACCACTACTACGGTTCTGATCAGTTAGGAGCAGGACAAAAATATTGAGCAGATTTGATGAGAGAAAAGTTTATTTACAATTTGCCACACAGTCATCATTAATTGAGTCCGAGGCCCAACCGAGTTCAACTGTGTCTAGTGCACATTGGTTACTATCTAGTACGCATGAGAAACCAGTACATTTTTTTTTTACTTTGGGGGCTTTCTATACAATTTTGCTTCTGAGTATTTCTTTAATAAAATTGTTGTGAATCAGGAGCAACTGAAAAAATGCCATTTCAAAGAGAGCGCCCTGCTCCACTCCATTCAGATGACTAGATCCGTGTACATTTCCTCGTCTGAGCTGGCTTCTATCTCAAAACTGAACGCCTGGATAGCTTCGGTATTACTCAACATTTTTTTAGCACACTTAATGTTAGGTTGTGGTGTGAGCTAGCAGGAGAGCATGTAAACGTAGAGCTCACATTAATGGGAAAGGGAAGAGGGGGCAGGGTTGCTCAGCGCTAATGTTAGGGGCCAATGTAACAGTAAATGTCGATCATCGGATTTAAACCCCTGACTTGCAAAACTAGAAATTAGACAAAGTGCTGCTGAGTTCTAGAAGCTTTTTGCACATCACCAGGATTCAAGTGGGCTTGTGGGAAAAGAACTTGCAAGAACCAACATTATTTTGAGCATACAAGTTAACTATATGAGAAAAAAAAAATCAAATTCCTCATTGCAGCTAATTTTCATAAACACAGATTTGAAAATACAACTCGACGACTGCTCAATGATCCATAAATCCCTTCTACATGGAGTGGAAATGACAATTAAAATGAAAGAAAATAGGTCATGTTTGAAGGTGAAGTGATCCTAAAAAACTTCATCTCAGTTGAAATGCAGTAGATCCCATTAACCTGGAAACAAACGAATTTCAAACTGAAAACCCATTTTTAATCTGTTTTCCCAGAAAACACGGATAACCAGTTGTCTCTGAAAGCCACCAGAGATCTAAATGGAAAAAAAATCAGTAGTTTCAGGTATTTAAAGAAAACACAAACAGTGATGTGGTTGAAAGACAAACTGAAGGTAGGGACTAAGTTAAGGGCTAACTTTATCATTTTTGCCAGATCTTTTTGTCTTTTATTTACCTGTCTTGTAAATCCAGTTACTCTTAAACCATAATGGGGACATGTCATTAATCTTCAGCATATTTCAAATATTTACAAATAATGAGAGAAGTTTGCAGAATTCTTAAACGTGCAGGAGAGGATGTCATTTCTCCATGTCAATAAAGATTTTTTAGGGAGACGTTCAGTTTGAGCTTTGGGTTCTTTAAGCTCCAAGTATTTTGAAAACCACAGTCACGAAACTGTTAGTTTTTTCTTCAAACACACCTACAAAACCTGCAACACTTCTAATGGAAACAGGAAACTGTGGACAGTATTTAACTCTGTGATTTTGACACAAACATTGGGTTGTTGAGCATTGGTGATGTGTGCTGCTGTTTTCTACCAACCTTTTAAGTCAATTCAAATACATAAAACCACATTCTGAGACAATTGCTATGAAAATAAGCAGGAGTTTCTATCTTGTTCTTAGACTTTAAAGCACATGATGGGACTCAAAAATTCACCTTTAATCCATAGTTTGTGTAACTATTTTTTTGTTTACATTTGAAATAAAAGTTCTTGAAAATATTTTTTGCTGTGTTTTTTTCTTTTCCCAGCAAATTTTTAAACCGACACACTGCTTATAGCAGCACAACTGAAGCTCACATGGGTTCCAGCTCTGTGTTTGTGCAGACAGAGAAGTCTGGAACAGCTGCAGGAAGGACTCAGGAAAGACTACATGAAGTTTCATTAAATTCTGTTGCTCATAAACAGCTTTAAGTGATTACATTATTCCATGTTTGAAAGGGCTTTTAAGTGTAATGTGCTTCATTCAAGGTCATTGCAGAGCTTCAACCCAGCATAAATGGATGATTTGGAGTTTTACTACCATCTCGTGGCCAAACAGGCAAATTACATGCATGAAGTTTAACATGACTACATTTTCATTGCAGCTTTTTGCATTTTAAGATATTATTCCAGACTCATTCATAATGGTATTAAAACTAGCTCTGTGCACTATTGGAAGAGTGTCCACCCTGACACCTGTAGATTGTGGATTCAAATCCACTGTCAGGTCATGCCAAATTATTTACTCTAATATTGCTCGCCATTTTTGCTGCACTAATGTTAGGTTGGGGTTGTGAGGGGCTGTAAACTAGCCGGAGAAAGTGTAAACCATGGGATGAAGGGAAGTCAGGGCAGGCTTACCCCATACCAATGGTCACACCCACAATTCAGACTTGAATTTCTCATGAACTCCTGCTGCACCAGAGAAACTATGTCCTTGAAAACGACACAGGTGTATTGATTTTGGCAAAAACCACAAAATCATAATTAAAAGACCACTGATGACGCTTTGAAAAAAAAACAAAGTCGGACTTTTAAACCGCAGGAGGATCACCAGGACACCACTGCCCTTTCTGCAGAGCATCTACCAATGCAGAGTCTACAGAAGAGCTGCCTCCATTGTCAAAGACTCCACCCACCCACAACACAGACTGTTCACGCCTTTGCCCTCAGGCTGGAGGTACAGATGTGTGAAATGCAAAACTACAAGACTCAAAAACTTTTACTTTCCTGCTGCTATCAGACTGCTGAATCGTTGAAAGGACTCATATTCATGCAATCACTTTGTTGCACTACACTATACTTTTGTTTAACTGCACTTTGTACAATCACGTTACTTATTGCACACAATGAACAAAAGACACTTGTCTGTTTACTTATTGCATTTTCTAAAAATAATTTCATTTATTTTATGTTAAGGAGCAAGATTTATTATTCTGCCAGCTCCCTTTTTAACATGTGTCTGTATTATTATTTTTGTTATTTTGTCACTATTATTGTTTTTTTTTAATTAATATTTACCATGTCTATCCATGTTTTATTATTTACATGTTCAAAATTGTTTTATTAAAAATCTGGTAATATTCTATTTTCCATTTTAACTCTGTTTTTATACTCTATTTTGTGTTTGTTTTACTTACTACATTTATGATTTAGCTTTTTGTGTATTTTGTTTTTATGTGTCAGCACATAAAAACTTGCACTAAAAACTTTGCTTCCTTGTTGATGACAACAAACACAAACAAATTTTAAGTCTTAAATAACTTGTAATTAATTATACTGTGAAAAATTTGGTTCCGTAATGTTTTTTAAGATTAAAAATACTTTCCCTAAACAAGAAAATCACAAAATGTTATAATTTTTCTCTCAAATTACTTCTCAAATTACATCTTCTGAACACATTGAAAGTCTATAGGACTGAGAGCACACAGCAGAGAGTTCTTCTTCATTTATGCAGAAGAAACATGATTCCCATGCTGGACTGTAATGCATCACAGGAAACACAACACCCTGAAACAAATCCAAAATCAAGTTCCTGCTTTTACTCTTTAAAGCTTCATTCAGAGTTTAATTTAAATGTACGTTTTGTTTTTTTTTCTATGCTGGCATTTTGAAAGTGTAAATCGCTTGCAGCACTGAAGATCCCCTGCAGAAGTCCATCTTATCATCATGAGACATTTTCATTCATTCACTGACGTTTAACAGATTCAAACATAATGAACGGCAGTGATGACAGCTCATCGGGAACCTGTGTGCAGCAGAATCAGGTTTCAGAGGAAAATCTAACAAATGTGTTTGATCCAGTGAATGTAAACGAGTTTGTTTTAGTTTTACAGGAAGAAAATGCAAACCAGCATAAAGAAAAAAACTAAAAACATGACTTTGGACCTCACAGCTGTTTTGACTAGAAACTGATACTCACCAGTCCAGTGTGACTTACTGAAACTAGACATACAGCATTGTAGAAAACAGTCACATAACTGATAATTCAGTCATCATTTATAGTTTTCATTTATGGATATTTAAACAAAAATAAGTGTCTCACAGTAGCACAATGAACAGTAATAACTGTGAATTATTTAAACTGATTTCTGTTTCACCCAGATGATGACTTTTAAGAATGTAAGCATCTTTTATGTTCTGTCATAGAAGCATTTAAATGTTGGAAGAAGTGAAAAAAAAATCTTCAAACTTGTGATCTTAAAGCTTCTACGTTCTAATTTGGGAATTATACGTTCACCTTGTATCTTGTCTTTAAAAAAGTGAAGTTTTAGAGTAGTGTTTACAGAAGAATGAAATTAGGATTAATAAGAAATCCTCGTATTTATACAAACTACCAGTAGAATGTCTCCATAATTTGCTCTGACTATGACAAAAACAATAAGATCTTTTTTATATACTTTTAGGGATTTAGTTATGATTATATGAATGTACGCAGTAAAGACCCACGCAAGAACATAAAAAAAGAAAATTAAGCTTAAAATGGCATTTTTGTGTATTTCTTTATACGAGTTGGTTTGAAACAGGAGCAGATGAACAAAATGCCTTTGGAAAAGAAGCCTAGCTCCCTGCTTTGCTTAAACAAAGAGCTCTCTGCAACGACAGGGAAACAGGGGTTGCACTGCCCCAATCGTCCCAGCCACAACTCAGAGGCAGAGTTTTTATTAACTACTGCCATTCTGCAGAAACTATGTCCTAGAGAATGACAGGTTTTTATTATTATTATTTTCGACAAAAACAGCAAAATTAAAATTAAAAGACCACCGAGGATGCTTTTACAATAGATCAAAAGATAATTAGAGAAGAATTCTAGCGTGTTTCTCTTTAAATCCAAAATTAGTTGGTCTTCTGTTCACTAAAACAACATTAGAAAAAAGTTTCTATAACTGATTTATATCACTGCGATACTTTTATTATAGTTGTTCTGGTTTGAGCCAAATATAAACGGTGTAACCGGGAATCCAGTGTGAGGCTTCAATTGCTGGATTTCAGATCTGATTTAACAAAACAGCAGCTTAATAAAACAATGAAAGACAAGTCTCATAAATGCCCCAAATAAAACTTTTTACTTATTTCATTTCTTCTTAACATCTTTACTTGTGTGTGACCGATTTCTTCAAATGAATGAGGCAAACTAAAAAGAGGAAAATGTGAACACCTAACAGTAAACATGGCAGCAAAAGAAACAAAACATCAACTATTTGGTCACAAAAAAAGGGAATCATTTGAAAACAAGTTCAATCAAACAAGAAAATACAGTGATGTGCTTTTTGTAGCCACTTATATTACGGAAAAAGGTCACTTTAAGGTAACAGTCGGTGCTTCTTTTAGATTAAAAAACCTCATACGTGTCACAGAAGCTTTTGCTGTTTTACTAAAAACGTCTTATTTTATCCACAGATCACAGGATAAAACAGGAAAACAAAACCACAATCAGTGCACACAGTAACATGTTTGCTTATAATAATAAATAGAATGAACCACATTCTTTTACATATTAGCAACTTATAAACTATTTTCTGTCCCATCCCAAAAGCAGCTCCACCCATAATATGTCATTACATAGATATAATATATCTAAAATGCTTATATGGAGTCAAAAATGAGCAACAAACTGGATTTATTCTAAAACAAAATGTGTGAAACTGCTGTGAATGTGTCACTTTTGTTTCTTAGTTTGCTCTGGAAAGAAAAAATGGAAACAGGTACAGGAAGAAGTAACAGTTACAATCACTGCTTTGGTTTTAGACCTCCAGCGTGACAACTCAATGAAAGTCGTCTCCTTAAAGCCACCATTCTTCAATATGATGAAACCGTGGAAATGACTGGTTTCCTCAGCTTTATTAGGTAATGTTTACAAGACCACCACATCAACACTATTTTTACATATCAAAAGTGATTTCTAAAAAGGTAAGAATGAAGTGAGGGTGGCTCTGAAGCAGCACAAAGTTGAGGAAAACAGATTTTTGTTGTTAATTATTTTACATTAAAAAACAGTTATATCTATAAACTGACTTTACTTAATTTTAGTGCCTACATTTTAATTGATGGGCTCTATACTTTACAGATTTCTTGTTGCAGTCTCAGCATCACTCAGTGGAAAGCGACACCCCTCCCATGGCGTTTGTCAGATCCTGTTCAGGACGTGGTTCTGGTTGTGCTCCCTGCAGCGCCTGAGCCTCTCTGGCTGCGTTCTGGTTCTCATCCAGAGTTTTCACTTCAGCTTCTACATTATAGTGGCCTCCCTCCTCTGACACCATCTTCTCCACCTTCTCCATTAAACTTGCCACTTGGGGATTCTCCCCAAATATGGAGTTGTTGATGACAAAGTATCTTTTCTTACACTTTCTAAGCACCCACTGCAGCTCCTGGCCCTCCCTGCGGATGTACCTCTCGATGGAAATCTTCCTCAACACCTCCGCCCAGGTGAAAACCACAATAGTATGGTTCCAAACACGCTCCCCAAACAGGCTCAGGTGCTCTTCGATGCGGCTGCGGTCCACCTCTGTGAACATGCCGACAGGAATGACTAGTAGAAAGGCGTGGGGGCCCGGAGGGCAAAGAGAAGGACCCTTTACCAGTTCCTGTTTATAGGAGGGTGGTGTGTCTTGGGTGGAAAACCATCCTGGAGTGTCCACCACGGTGACCTCCCTTCCATCCACTTCAGTCTCCCTCTTAATACAGAACTCGGCCGCTCTTTCCAAGTGAAACTCCTCCCTTCCAATGATGGTGTTTCCTGTCAAGCTTTTCCCGGGCCACCTCCATCCCACCACCACCAGACGGATTTCAGGTAGACGGACGACGGCGACTGTTGCTCCTGACGCCGTCGTGTTACTCTCCTCTGGTCCACATGCATCTCCAGCTGCTGTCAAAGATTACACATAGACTACTTTAGACTACATTTGGACGAGTGAAATCTCTGAAGTTTCAGAGAACTTTTTATTTCAGTAGTTGAGATACTTTAAATTACCAGTACATTGCTAAAATATGACATTATATTTGAGAATTTAACACAGATCGGACACATTCTTTGTATTTTCTGACATAAATGCAAGATAAGTAAACACACAACACGATTGATGTGTTTTAAAGAATTCTGTCACTTAACAAAAGACTACACTGATTAGTTTATCAAATTAAACCCTAGTACGTTTACAAATGTCTAAGTGTTTTGCTACAAGATGTACAGTCTTAAATCATTTACGTAGGAAGTTTTGATTTATTTATTTCGCTTGTTGTTGCAGTGGAAAATCATTCAGTGTATAGTGAGATCTAAAGCAAAAAATATGTAAATTAAGCTATAAATAACATTTTTTTAATGAATTTTCTTTCGCTTTTTGGCTAAATGTCTAATTTTGGGGTTTCTGACTACAGACCTATTTAGTCAACTGCTTGTTCAAGGTCACCTAACTCAACTTTAACATAAAATACATAAATATACACATTTAAATATACATGAACACATTTATTGTCTATTTCATATATTTTTAGGACTTTTGCAAATTACTTTGTTGCAATGAGAAAATGTATTTCCTGTAGTTATGTGACCTTTAAAATAAATACGTTTAACTTTTCTGTTGATAGTAGTAGTAATTACAAACAAATGACACAACTTGCTTGGGCTATACTTTGGCTATACTTTTCTCCTCCCAAGAATACAAGTTTAGTTGTTTGTTTTTTTTTCCTCTTTTGTTAACGTGCTTTAAAATAACACAAATTGTAACTTTTTCTATAGAATCTAAACACCTTGGTGTGAGTGCTTTTACTTCCTTAAACGTGTCTGCAGTGTGATTTTTTTTAATAACGTTTTATGATTTTCTGCTTTGTTTTATTTTTAAAAAATCATTTTGTACAGATAAAAAACGATACCAACGTTTTATGAACACTTCAATTAAAATCAAAAGAACGCTAGTTGTGGTGACGTAATGAACAAGGAAGTAATGCCTTGTGTTACGTGCGTACGTGACTTTACGAAGTTTCAACCACTGGAAACAAAGACGTTTTATTTTTTTTAAACTAAAACTACATGAAAAAACTGATCAGCACTCTTCAGTTGTTAAACCTCTCTTCTAACTTCAAACGCTTGCTTCTTCAACAAACATTCCTCCAACATTGATTCAAAAGCTCCCAAAGTCGTATACATCAGAATATTTTACTTTACCTGATGTATGAAGTGTTTTATTCAAGTCCATTCTAAGTCGTATCACAGTTAGCTTAGCGTCCTCTCAAAATTGTAGAAGAACGTCACGAATAAATGACTGCGCCTACTACTCAACCGGATATGCAGTAAACTTCCGGTCACATTTTCAAAGTAAAATCGACAAACTGGTATGGCAAGGTTCATCATTCCATTTGCTGCAGAAATTCTGAAGCAATTAGAGGGGGAAAAATAAATACAAATAAATAAAATAAATGAAATCAAGCTTGAACCAATGCGAACAAGCTTTGTCAGAAATCTTACTACATCAGATCTCTGCAGGGAAACTTAACGTGTAACATTTTAATATTCAGTAACCTGAAAACGTACTTAGATTTTCTGGTAAAGTGAATAGGTTAGGAAATCCTATTAAAAAAAGAAAACATCTGCATATGTGTTACCTTTTTCTAATTTACTTTTTCTTTCTTTTTTTTTTACAAGCATTAATGTTAAACACCCTAAAATAATGACTGTAAATGCTTGTCAGTGTTCCAAACCTTACAATCTATTTTATAAACCTACATGGTAATTGTTGGGACTGAAGACATAAATGAATTAAAAGAAAAAAAAAATAGACACCATGCAGTTTTCTTTTTACTATCAGTTGTTAGATTTTTGTGGTCATGTAAACATGCTGAGAGACTCTAAAACATTAAGTTAATAATACAGTTATGACACAACATCAAGCACATGATAATTTTATTGTACAACAGTGGTAAACATTGTTAATGTATGCACACATAAACTGCTTACAGCTAAAAACCTCTGCTTTATGACTTGGTAATATAGATCCTATTCGTGTTAGACTTGTAAATCCTTCAGAATCAATATTTAGATTTATTAGATGATTGAGGTAAATTGAAAACAAAACATGAATCTACAATTCTTACAATGAGTGTTTCCCTTTGCCTTTTATTCCTTCATACTAAAGAAAAGTACCTTAAAAATGTAAATCACATTTAAATAGGAACTACAAGATGCTCTAGTTTTCCCTTAAAAAGCATAAAAAATAGCTAGTATAGAAAAATTCAAGCACTTTAAGTGCTTAGGTTGCCCACGATGCCAGCATATGCATGTCTTCATCATCTTCAACCCTCTTCTTGGTTGCTGCAAAAGAAAGGTGGAAAAAATTTAAGTCTGTCTTAATAGTTATTTTTTCTCCATTAACAAATTAAAAACATTCGGCTTAAAATACTTTTTTGCAATCATTGCATTTGATTTAAGGTAATGATTTATTTTACAGGACAACAAATATTTGAGTTTTTAATTGTAAATTTAGCACAAGCTCCTGCAGTCTCTTAATATAGCAATATATCCAGATATATAACATGCCTACAGGGACAAACAAAGAAATGTTAATGTAAAACTGAATGTAAAAAGTATAAGAGAAATATTGAACAAAGCTGTTTACTTCTGAAATGGTTTTGCCATAACCGTTTTTAGAAAATCAGAACAAAGTTGAATGCTATGGAACATTTTTTTATGGAAATGAACACATTAGACAAGACAACAGGTTTTAGACTCACTTGGACGAGGACCAGGCCGGGAAGGCAGTTTGGAGTTGGGAACACTGGGCAGTCCGCCCATATTTTTCATACTGTCCTCCAACACTTGCTGCTCCAGCTCCTCCAGCTCTGCCAGAAGCTCATCCTAACAAAGCATGCAAAAGGATTAATGTGTGACAACACACAAAGTCCAAAACATATATCAAAATACGAGTTTCAAGAAAAGATGAAAGAAAGATTTGTGCATTGTAATCACAATAAAAGAAAATTAACCTCATCAAAAGTCTCGCCAAAAGGTCTAGAGATAGCTTCACTTATCTCCTGGGCCACTTCCTGTTGCTCTGTGATATCCTGCATCAGATCATCGATTTTGTCGAGATCTCTGAGAACAAGAGAAGAAACTAGGCATGCATCATGTAGAATAACATGCAGACCAAATAAAAAGACAGTTGAGAAACCCAAGTTTCAATAGTCTTTTCCTCTTCTTACATGTTCTGGTGGACCTGCTTCATGGCCTTGGCAGCAAAGCCCATATTCTTCAGGACCTCTGTGTTGGTGTGCGAGTTTTCCAGAGCTTCCCTCTGAAACTCAATGGTGGATAAAGTGCCATCAATCTGAGCGAGCTGCTGCTCCAAACGCTTCTTCCTCTTGAGGGCCTGCAGTGCAGCTGGAGAAAAAAATATTGACGAATGTATATTTAAAAACTTTTTGGCTTATTTTAATATTATTGAGCATGACCATAATTAAGACATTTTAATACCCCTTTTTTGTTTTAACCTTAAAATGATTCATTAAGTAATGTTGCTAAGGGAACACCTCACACAGGTAAAGTATTCTGCTGTAATGTTTCAGTTTAAAAAGTCCCACCCCGATCATCTTTCTATTTTAAAAGCGTTTCCAGTGTCTTTTTTTTTTATTATGATAATAACATTTGTAAAAACCTGTTGTTTTCTATAAAATAGATCTGACTGTTGGTGTGGAGTAACCCTGCTCCGTTACCCTCTCTGATGCTGAGAACAGGGAGCAAGGAGCTTGTAGCCCAGTGTATTTTTTTCCCAAGTCTGCTCCTGATCCCCAAAATTTGAGTAATACTCAGAAATGCTATTTTTAGATTCATTTTAATAATAAATGTCCTTCATCGTCTGAAAAAAGCCACAAAAGCCTCAAAAACATGGTTTGCATCAGAGTAAAGCTTTAACAAAAATTTCATAAAGTTTGCAGAATTTGTTAAAAAAAAAAAAGTTAACTATAATCTACGTATGTGTTAAAATTGTTAGCTCTAACATTGGCTTTTTCCAGCAATCTAATGGCCGTAAGCTAAATAAAAAGTTAACATAACTGAATCATCTTTATTTTGACCCTACTGATTTACATGTTTAAGACTGTTCTTAGTGTAACATGATTTGTTGGAAAGATTTCATAAAACCGCATTTGACTTTATTGGTAACATAAATTACCACAAATAAGGGGGGAAAATTATATGAAATAAAACGTAAGCAGTAGCCTAAAGACTATGGGGCGCCGTTAAATATTGCTGTTAAAATTTTACTAAACCGGTTTACAAACGGCGCCCCATAAAAGACTGTCCTTTTATCTCAATTATCTGAAAAGCCCAAACGACTGTAGCAATGTTTACGCTACGGAAACTAGCAGCAGCAGTACTTTCACCACCACATACCTCTCTTGTTTCTTGTGCCATGCTTCTTCGCCGTCGCTATTTCTTGTTCAATCTTCTTCTCCAAGTACTCTTGTTTCTTCGTCAGCATCTCCTCTGTTTCCCGGAGTCTGTGTATGGCCTCCTGGGCAGACGGCCCCCCCTTCGTCCGGTGGTGTTTGGGCTTAGAAGAGCTGGAGCTCCCCTTAAAAAGCTTCGAGACTTTGCTCATTTTAGGAGCCTCTGCGAACTGTAGAGATCCCAATACCTAAAAACACAACAAACCTTCACGAATGAAGACAACAACAGTCTTGTTTTACAGGTGTGCTGTTGAATTTCCAGCTCGACGGCTTTAACCTTTCAAACCAGCCAGTAAGCGCACCTTTCACCACACCTTAAGCCACTAGCCTACCAGCCTACCTGTGTGACGTCCTGACACCTGACTCCCTCCCATTGACCGTATATTTGTCAGTGCTCCCTCTATAGTTTTTCCACGCCAACCTTATTTAATTGTTTTTCAAATTTAGATGGACTGGTTTGAAATAAAAACACTATTATAGAAATTATAAAATATTATATTAATTTCATTTAAAGGTATTGTTATTGTGTACAACTGTATTGGAATGAAAAATACATATTTTTACAGAAAGAAAGAAAGTCTTTTTGCAGGTTTTTCCAACAGTGACGTCATCTGACTTCCGCTGTCAGAGGTTGTGTTGACATCTCGGTGTTCTCGTTGCTCAGCTATTGCTAATGCTAAAGCTAAAGCTAAAGAAATGGCTGAATTAGACATCGGGAAACACTGTCAGGTTGAATCCTGCAATTTAAAAGGTTCTGTCTGGTTATGATTGACCTACAGTTTATTGAGAGTCTGAACTGCACCGCCGCTTTGCTTCATTTGCTGTACTTTAAATTAACTTTAGCATAGGTAGCTTGTTAGCTACTTTAACTCCCTTATGTGGTTCGTGCCAATGCAGGGAGAAAAAAGAAAGAAAGTAAAAAAAATTATCATTAACTGAGCCGTTTAGTGGCATTTACTTTTAACAGTTCTGTGAAACATGCTTTACGTACTTCAGAAACATTAATGTTAAAACAAATATCGTAAAGTTGTGTCACTTGAACTTGGACTCCCAGCTACATCTAATGTCATGATCTTCTATTTTTTTTTCTAGACTTTCTGCCTTTTGTTTGTGATTCCTGTAAGGGTGTTTACTGGTAAGTTATTTTATTAATTCAATTTTATAGTCTCTTCCTGACATTTTAAATTACTGTTTAGACTTTTAGCCCTATTTAACAGAGAATTTTATGTTTGGTAGTGTACTTCAAGACTGTAATAAAAGGAGTTTGCACAGCAAAGCAATGATATTTCAAGATTGTAATGTGTTATCTTTTTGACATTTTTTGTGTCTTACAGTCTTGAGCACAGAGGCAGGGAGGCCCACCTATGTCCTGAGGTACACTAGTTAGCATCCTGTCCATCAGTGCTAATTATGACCTCTTGTTTACCTTCACATCAGTGCTGCTTCTTAAACTTTCCTTCTATCATCCTGCATCTTATCTCCTTATTGGGATTGCTGACAGACAGGACATACATATGCTGTGGCTTTATTGGACTTTAAACTATTTCTTTAACCATTTACAATTTGTATGGCTTGGCAATTTTTAATCAGACGCCACTAGGTCTGGTGTACCTCAGGGCTTTCTCCTTGGTTCCTTCTTTTTCACGTTCCTCTGTCTTCCGGGCTATGAAATAATGATCTGTTGTACTCTTAACAACCAATTTCATTGCCTTGTGGATGATACAGTGCTCATGATTACCTCTGTAGTAGGCCGAATTTCTCTCTTTTTCTTCTCTTTCTCAAATGACCATGTGAGATCAAATCTTGGCTATACTCTGTTTTCTTAGCTTTAACAGCAATAATAGGGAACCTATTTTGGTTTAAACTAAATTCACACTCCCAAAAGTGACAACATTTTCAAAATATATCGGATTTTGTTCTTTTTTTTTCCTGTCCCCCCAAAAAAAAAACGCTTGGGTTGCACCCTGTTGTCAGTTTCTCATTTCAGTCATACTTTAATAACATCACACAACCAGCTTACTTTTACTTACTCACTATTAGATTTCCTCTTACCTTTTTAACTCCGTACTCTGCCTCCATTCTATTTTATAGCCTTGTCACCACTCGCATCAACTGTGTAGCTTTTGTCTTTATTCTTCCACAGAAACTTGTCAATAATTTGCCATTCGTTCAAAACTCAGTCGCTAATGCTACCATTGTTTTTATTTATTTTTATATTTTATTATTATTTTTTTATTTTTCAATGTTTCAATGTGTAATATAATTGATTATTTGAAAGGATGTTTTTCAAAAAGTATCATCTCTGAATGATCAACTATGACTCTTAGAGTTATGTTTTTTTCACTGTCTGTATTTTTTGACTGTAGAAGCCTGTGACAAAGGAATTGCCAACTGTAGGTGGCAGCAAAAGTTACCCTTGTTCGTTTGAAGATTGCAAAGGAAAGGAACTGCTGGAAGTTATATGTCCACAATGTCAAAAACACTTCTGTTTAGTGTAGGTTTATAATTTAATCATTAGTTTCATGCTATGCAATTATTCAATTTGATTTAAAATTTCACCTTGGACTGAAAACCCCCCTTTTTTTTTGTTTGTGTTTCTTCTTGTAGCCATCGGCATCAAGATGATCATAAATGTGAGAAGCTGGAAGTTCAAAAACCTCGAATGGCAGCCACCAAAGAACTGGTGCAAAAGATTGTAGGTCAGTGTGTAAAATTTCTCTCATCTAACCTGTATCCACATGGATCAAGTAATAAAGAAAATGCTTTCTTGTGAGCAATGCACTCATAAAATATGGAAGGTACTTTAATTTAATTTTGTTTTATGACTCTCTCATGACTGATCAGAGTCAAAAGATACCTCTAAAAGCAAGGGGCGCAGAGGAGCAAAGAATGCTGCCACTGCAGCAAAGGTAGCACTGATGAAACTGAAACTGCATGCTTCAGGAGACAAAGGACTGCCTCAGGTAGTTTTTAGTTGCAACGTTTTCATTTAAGTTAAAAACTTTATTCATTATTATACATGGGGCATTGCTCATCAAATATCTCAAATTATATAATCTTATTGTGTGGTTTATTTGGGTTCTCCAGACAGAGAGAACATATTTTCAGGTTTATCTCCCTAAAGAGTCGAAGGACTGCAGCCAACCCATGTTCTTCAGTTCCAAATGGAGTGTGGGGAAAGTGGTGGATAGTGCAGCTTCCATAGCTGGTCTCAAAAACAACAATAATATTCTCACAGCAAAGGTAAATGTTGGAGAACAAACACCTATAGTCCCTCATACATAAACAAACACCAACTATTGCTACACCTGCTGTAATGCGTTCTATTAAAAAAACAACCCTGCTAGCTCGAAATTCTTGTCAACACTTCGACCACTTCCTGTTGCTGCTTTTGAAAGCTTTGTTTGTGCTTTGGCTATAGATGTTTTATCCATCATTTATGGCATATTTTACTAAATATTGAGCAACAAAAAAGTAAACATGTTCTCGGAAATTCAAGTATTGTTTAAAAAAAGACTTTGTGCTGTTTGGAATCTTATAAAAAATGTTTCTTTGAATTACTGGTTTCCTGCAACAGTACCCTTATCTCCTCATTTGCAGAAGCTGCGACTCTGCCATCCTCAAACAGGCGAAGCTCTTCGGATGGATGACACACTGATCTTGCTGCTGTCTCACCCAGACACTCCTCTACACAATGGTGGTAATGTGATCCTGGAGTACCTGGATAATGAATGCACAGTCTTGAAGGACATTTCAGACTATATTACTTAGCTGTCATCCGTCTATACTAGTGTATTGATTTAGTGATTGACTACTTTGTATTTCTGTCAATAAAATGTTCTTTTAAAATTCAGGGTCTCTTTTGTATATACACCTTGTGAAAAACAAATAATAAATTTTCTAAATGAAGAAAAAAAAATCTGTCTGTCCGTCCGTCCATATATCCATCTATATATATATATGTGTGTGTGTGTGTGGGTGTGTGTGTGAAGCATATCAATTCATTGTGACCTTTTTACCGAGTACCGAAAATAAAATGTATTTTAATGTATATATCTGAACAAGCCCCATCTTCTTATAGTTCTCACAAATGGCATCTATCGGAACCTGAAACATAAAAACACCTACTTCATAGGGTACTTTGACTGACAGAAAAAGGTAACCAATCACGTGAGCGTACGAGAAGTGGGTGGGTTCTCCAGCATCAGCATATAAAGCTAAAGGGGCTGGACTTTCTGATACAGTATATTCCGTTGTTTTGATGTGAGTAGAGCATTCGATTTTGTAATCGTCGTATTGCTACGCTAGTAAACCGATATCCTTTATTGCTAACATTTCGCTTCTCTTTTTTTTTTCTTCCCGATCGAGTCGCTTAGAAAGGAGCGACTTGATCCCGCTAATACAAATCGCTTTGTGAAATCAGGTCAAAAGGGATGCCGCTGCAGATAGACTCCAACGGACGCCAGCAGTCTTTGGATTTAATCTCATCGCATATAATCGGAGAAAGCAGCTTCTGTATAAAATTAAAAGGCTTCAGAATAATTCCTGCTCGACCGAGTGCTTCTGAACGATACCCGAGCTCGAGTTCACACTAAAAAGGCTCGGTGGAGAACACAGAAAAGAGGCGTAACAATTAGCAAGTGCTAGCGTTAGCAGAGCAACAACAACAGCGAATCGGTTATTTTTCCGTAAATTGTTCGGTTTAGAGGCCAACCTTTTCACGGTATTTCCGGCTGTTTGGATTTAAAAGCTTTTGCTGTGTGACTGCGGTGAGAAGGCTTTTGTCGGTAAGTGAATTCAATAATTTTACTAAACCAGGAAGACGATTTATCACTTTCTTTTGGGGGTGGGGGAGGGGCGGCTGTTTCGAATTGAGGGAAATGTCCTCGCGGGGCGCTGTTCTGTGTCTGTTGTCTGTGTGTAATTAACACTACAATGCTGTTATGCACTAATATGTAATAGTTGTGTAGTAAATTAATATTTCAATAGTTGATTTATATGTATGTATGTATATATATCAACTATATTGAATTAATAAAATGGGATCAAAGATACAACTTCAGCCACAGCCTGAGTAGAAGTGGAAAATTAAACTGTTTATTTTTATATGTATGTGTATGTATAGACATAGACAGATATCGATAGTGTCTCTTGCATTTTCCAGACATGAAGCTGTTGGAAAACTCTAGTTTTGAAGCTCTCAGTTCCAGACTCTGCGTTGAAACTGGAGAATCTCGCATCATTGGAAGGTAAAACACTGTGCAGACATTATTGTTTTGTAAATTTCAATGGATGGAAACTTAAAAAATAAAGTTGTGGATCTTCCTCAAGACTTGTAGAAGTTGCTCCTTTTATGCTGCCATTCTAAAAGTTTTCTTAACATATTCACTTCAGTCAATTTTAGATATTTACTATTAATTCAGCTTTGTGACACATTCCTGTCAAAAAGTGCCATTCCTGAAGGGTTGGTTAGGAGGTGTGGTTTAGACAAAGATTAATAACTCATGTCACAAGTGGTGCAGTAGAGCAGACTAGTGCCTTCATGTTATGCAATGCAATGAGAAAAGTTTACAACTGGCCATCAATAGTTGCAGACAGCAAGTCCTCAGATAACCCAAAGTTCTTGCTATTTGACTTTGAAACACTAGAACCTCTATAGTTACAGGTTATGTAAACCCTCCAGGCCGGGCCTGTAGATACAGATGCAATGTCAGTGTTGTTATATAAAAGCTGGAGGGCTGTGGAAAAATGCCACTCAAAGTTTGTGTGGGTGGTGAAACAGAGCTCTGCTGGCGGAGGCCTAAGAAGTGTCGCAGATCACGGTGTCCTCTCTCAGCACCCTGTGGTTATTTTGGAGACAGTTGTTAAGAGCGCCATCGTTAAGGTCTGCGTGCAATACCACAGCCGAGTCCCGCTGCCGTTAAGGATGCTTAGTGGATTATTGAGGGAGCTGTGCCAAGAGTGGGACATAGTTCAGATATTTTCTGCAAAGCCCCTGAAATTAAGATATTTTTACTTAAATTCTATTTTTTACTTAGATTTTTTTTAGTACAACCCCAAAAATTCAATTAGTGCTCATTATATAAAGAGCGGAGCTGCGTTGTTAATCTTCTTTCCCTCTGTCGTCTGGTTACCCATGCTGTTTATTTTGGCAAGACAGCTGTGTGTAGATGCCAGTGCTACTATTTCCACAACTTTATCCTGTGATGTTTCTATATTTAGTCTGCAATGATCCAAAGAGGTCTTAAAGGTTTGGCGTCTCCACCAGACTGCACTTGTATGACCTGTTCTTGAGTAGGAGCAAAATAAACACCACCATGTCTCACTCAAATGTCTTATCAGTGACAACAGACCCAGAAACATGAGAACAGCAGATATTTAGTCTTGTGCTTCTGCACAAAAACTAGAAGATATCTTAATTGTATGTATAATAAATGTCATGGTATTGTTATAACATTAACTTTGCCTTTAATGTAATGTCAGGTTGCAGATGTGACAATTAAGACCACTGGTAAAGCTTTAAAATTGATCAAAAGATGTGTGGGTCTTTAAGATGAATAGAATTTATTATTTTTTACCTTTTTATATAACTATTATATTTGATACACCTGTTTCTGAGACCCATACCTCATCAGCACAATCTAAACCTTCCTTTAAAAACCAGTTGACTTAATTGTGATCCATGTTTTCTGCCCTGTACTGCATTATTATTCCACTAGGGGCAGTAGAAGGAAGGGCTTTTCCTGCTAATTTCAAAATGCTCGTTTTCATTAAATCCAAACAATTTTGGTTGGAAATGTTGTGCTGATTTTGAAAACTTTATGGTAGGAATAACTTCATTTTTTAAAGAACTACTTGCTGTATTGAAATATTGCAATATTTGTTGATAGTTGTTTATAATACAGTTACACTGTGTAAAAAATGTGTGGATCAAATATGAGATGCTTGGTAAATAAGATACTTTTTCCCTTTAACATTCATGTCAATATTTTGCATTTAAAACTAATATTGTTGTGAAAAACTTAATACATGACCCAATGTATCATAATTGATATCATCTATATTTCATAAAATGATGAGCAGCTTTTGTGCATCCTTTTTTTGTAAATTTTTCTGTCAATTCAATGCTTTATAGGGGTACGCTTGTATTTACTTTGAAATGTTTTTACTTATTCTGCCCTGCAGGATCGAGAGCTACTCCTGCAAGATGGCAGGAGACGACAAGCACATGTTTAAGCAGTTCTGCCAGGAGGGGGAGCCTCACGTCCTCGAGGCTCTTTCCCCCCCTCAGTCCACAAGTGCTACAAGCCCCTCACAGTGAGTACTGCATGATAAGGAATAAGACATTTACTGCAAGAACATGTCAGGGCTTGGACGGAGGCTCAAAAAGCCTGCAGCACAGGTGTTTGTATGCACCATATAAAGGAGGAGTAGCTAATAAAGTCTGCTGTGTCAATACATTGGAGATGGAAGCTAGGTTGCCATAAAAAATGTTGGTGTATGCAGGCTGGGAAAGAGCAGTGAGGATGGAGAGAACCCTCTGAGTGACAAGTGCTGCAGGAAGACTCTTTTCTACCTCATCACCACGCTGAACGAGTCCTTCAGGCCGGACTATGACTTCAGTGCTGCACGCGCCCACGAGTTCAGCAGAGAGCCCAGCCTCAATTTTGTCAGTACTCTTACCACTCTGCAGCACAGGCATAGCCGTGATCCCAAGGTGCTGAGTGAAGTGTGTGTGGTTTCCCTACAGGTGGCGAATGCAGTCAACAGCAGCCTGTTCTCAGTAGTGGGAGAGGACTTTAATTCTCTGGGGCCTGAGCTGTGGAATGCCATCGACCAGGAGATTACCCTGCAAAGCTGTGACATTTACAGGTGAGTGTGTGGTTTTAATTTATCGTACAAAAAAAGCTTGTTTCCTGAAGTTATCATATATATATATATACATTTTTTTTTTCTCAGCTACAACCCCGATCTGGATTCTGACCCTTTTGGTGAAGAGGGAAGCCTCTGGTCTTTTAACTATTTCTTCTACAACAAGAAACTTAAGAGGATTGTCTTTTTTACATGTCGTTCTGTCAGGTCAGCAAGAAGTCCTCAAATATTTTATTTAAAAATAATTCATTTCTGATACTTGAGGAAAATCAAGCTAATTTTCCGTGTGCTAGCTGACTGGTCTAAACGTTTTTCACCTGTGCAGTGTCCTGAGTGGCTATGGCTGTGGAATTCTTGAGCATGAACTGGACATGGAGCTGGATGATGAAGAGGAGATGGATGGCTTTCCCATGGACAAGTAAGTCTGCTTGTTGTTGTTTTTTTTGTTTGTTTTTTTAAGTTATGTCTAAATAATAACATTTTAACATACAACAAAAAATTCCTTTTCTTCTCTCCCAGGTGCCCCAGGGCTCTGTGTGTGTAGATTTGGGAAAACTCTGGTTCAAAGAACATCTGAATCCTTTCTTCCTGCCCTCATTTTGCTTTTTTAAATGTTTTTATTTTTCCATAATTTGTGATATTTGCTCCCTGATCCAAAGCCATTTTAACTCTTTGGACTAATGCATGTTTTCATAGCTATTGATAAACTGATGCGACGGACATTTGATGAAAATGCCCCACTGTGACACAAACTTCCCCCACATTCAAGATTTCTTTTTTTTATTACCCCAACATGGAATTTCTAAACAGACTTTGACTAATGGAGTCGTCATCTTCTTTCCATAAAGAGTCGAGAATACACCAGCAACAGGAGAAATGTACACACATTTTTCAGTGCGGCAAAGAGGCTCATGGGAAACAATGGACTCGCTGACTGAACAGAGGAACGCTCGTCTGCTCTTGAATATATGCTACTTTGTGTTTTACGTGACATTGGTGTTACTGTGAAAATTAGTTTTTCTTACTGAGATCTGTTTTATTGTAGCTCTTTACTGCAAGTGTTTGGACCTGTTTGAGTTTAGCAGGAGGACACTCCTCATATCTCTGTTGCAGCTTGAAAACATAATCAGCTTTTATCTGGTGTTTTGTCTACACTGTTCTTAAATGTCTTTGTGGTGTTTTTGTCTTTGAAAGTTGGAATGTGTAGTACAGATTAAAGGAAAAAGAGAAATGGATTTCATTTAAAGGTGATAATTCCTTTCCTTGATTGGAGCCTCCGAATTGTAAATAAAACAGGTATATATCCAATTAGCATGAATCTTTTTTGGTCCAGTAGAACAGATGCCAGGATGTGTTCAAAAATAACATTTAATAATGAAAACATACAGTACATGATCCAGACTAGATGTCACACAGTTTATGATCCGTGTCATTGCTTGGTGAGCTCAAGGCAGAAATTGTAAACCTTGTTTTCATGGCTAATCTGTTTAAAGATTTAACATCTAGATCTGCTCCTGTAAATTCAGATGCTTCGATTCCAGCCTTTAGTTGTTAAAACTGGGGCTGAAAGCTGTGCATCTCATGTTTGGCCACTTGAGAACAGATTTTTCGTTTGGTTGACATGCGTAGATCTGAAAGCAAGGAGAAGAAATGATCCAAATATACAGCTCTGTTAAGGCTGAGGCTTAGGGATTCTGACAGGCTGACAAGCTAATCATCTTTACAGCCAAACTCAATGCCTTAAAAATATGCAGCACCTCTTTGAGAGCTGCTTGGTTAGTTTGACGCCTTTTCTCATATAAAACGTTCAAGAAGGAAAATGTTAAAGCAGCAGAGCAGAGACTGTTCTTACTGAGATGCTAACGTGCACAGAAATTTCTGACTGCATAGCAAAAACAAAGCTGCATAATGTAGAAAGTATTAACAAAGCACTAAATAACATGAAATCAGAGTTCTGCACAAAGAAAAAAGGGGCTGATAATCTGGAATACACTTCTGGACTGCAACAAATACGTGCCAAAAGTAAAAAAAAAAATTTAAAAATTCCAACAAAGTAGCTTATGACTCTGTAAATGTCTGTAACAAAAAGTTGTGTAACAGAAGAAAAAAAAACAGTTATGTTGAATAAATAAGCAGCATTTCTTTAGTTTGATCATGAAAACTGATGTCCCAACATTTCAGCGTAATCCCTTTGCTTGCCCTGAATACACAGATTTTAAAAAGGCAGCACTCATGACATGATAGAAGTATTGAAACATGATATGCATGTGGTTTACACGATGGGTTTCCTCTGAAATACAAAAAAAAAAAAACATGACCGCTGCTTGTTTTATTCCCAGGTTTCTCTGCATTTGATCAGTTTGTCTCCGCTGTGACAGTTCAGCCTCTGAATGCTGATGTCCTGTTTTTGTCAAACAAAGCAAAGTGAGCACGAGACGCTGCAACACTTCCACTCTGGAGAGGGTAGTCGGGGCCATGGATGGCAGAGGGAGGGGTTATCTGAGGCCAGCTCTGGAGGCCATCCACTCGAGACCCTGACATAAACTGGAAAACACAATCAAACGCACATTAGTAGAGGTTTTACTTTTATAACATAAAATGACAAGTGGAAATTAAGCATGCTTCCTGCAGAAGTTTGGTAAAGATGTTAGATGAGGAGTCTAAATCTGGAAGTTAAAGGCGTGTTATATCTGGACATCTTCGGCAAGAAGCGGAAATGATCCAACTTACTCAAGCTCCAACCAAAAATTGTTCAGCATTGTAAAAGAAATGTGTATTAAAGTAATCGTAACTGTTCGGGTCATTAGTTATTTTTTTGGGGGGGGGATATCCAGTTTCAGTTGAGAACTTCCAAATCTGGTCATTAATGTCTGCAGCCAAGTTCTCTTGGAAGTTCTGGAGATCCAGAGTGGTGATTGGAGCAGACTTTAACAGACGTGTGGGTGACGGAAACAGAGGCGATGAGGGAGTGATGAAGAACTTTGGTGTTCAGAACAGAAATACAGAAAGATTGATGATAGAGGACTTTGCTGAAAGGAGCCAAGGGTGACATTTAAGGGGAAAGAGAGGAGCACATCGTGTAGACGTAATCTGGAATAAATTTGACTGTAAAGTCGTGGCTATGGAGAGTGGAGCCAGATAGCAGAGGAGAATGAGGTGAAACAGGCTTTAGGAGATCAGGTAGTTCCTCCAAATGACCAGACATCTACAACTAAAGTGATCGGGGAGACTGAGAGGAAAGTGTTTGGCGAGTCATCTGGAATGAGGGAAGCAGATAAGGAGACTTAGTGGTGAAACGAATGGAATGAATCCGTCAGAGGAAAAGATCCTGGTGGATGTTTTGAAGATGAATGCAGAGAAGCAGACTGAGCTGGTTTGGACAAAAGAACAGCTGTGATGTTGGTAAAAGGTTACAGAGGTTGGTGTGAGTGGGTATGGAGGTGGAGGATGTGGTGACAGAATGTAAATGACATTTGGTGCATTCATGCCTGTAGCGCCTGGGAAAGGTGTAGGTAAAGGAAGCTCAGATATACAGATATTTGGAAATGGAAGAAAAATCAGATCGTTTTCAAACATGTGTTCACTTGTAGCTTTGTTTACTGAATATTTTCAGGGTTTTTATTTAATTTTATTTATTTAAAATTTAAGGGGCTCATTTTTTGTAATCACCTAAGTGCATCAAAAATGTCAACACTACAAATGTGTATTTATTTTTCCTCCCTTACCCTTCTCCTGTAAGTGCGCAGCAGGACTGTATGTGCCAGGGGTGGTCCTTGATGGAGCTCAGGGTGAGGTATTTGGAGATCTCTGCTGCAGACATGCAGTCCTTCATGTCCTGCTTATTGGCAAATATCAGCACAGCTGCTTTCCGCAGATCCTGAGGGCAACACATAACAACGACCCGGCGTTAAAAACGCTCTGCGACATCGTCTGAAGCAGCAGCTTCAAACACTGCGCTGGAGTTTGAACCACCTCTGTGGAGTGACAGAATGTTTTACCTCATGAGCCAGCATCCTGTAGAGCTCCTCCTTGGAGATGGCGAGTCTTTCTCTGTCCGTGCTGTCCACCACCAGAATAATGAACTTTAGAGAAATATGAAGCTTTTCAAAAGACATTTACAGACAATAAAGAAATGCACATCACTCTTTAAATGTGCTGTAGTTACTCCCATGATAACTTCCCATTCAAACAGGGCAACAATTCATTTAAACACGCAACTTGAGCCATTTGAAGCGACGGTCTGGTACCAGTCTGTGGGGCAGTTGGTACTGTGCCACAAAAAAACAAAAAAAACAAACACGACCTATATTTTTTCCATTTCATTTTCTATTCTGAAGACAATTTTATTTCGGAAAACTACTGGATTCTCCACAACATCCAACACATTCTTGACGCATGTCAAGTCAGTTACGTTTTGAGAATTCATCCACTATTCTTAAAGTGGCTGAGCTGACCACTAAATTGAAAACCCCCAAGCTAGCACAGGTAACAAAAAAAAAAAAAAACTATAAAGTTTCTTATCCCAGAAACATCCAGTGAGGCAATAGGAGACTTCAACTTCAAAATAAAAAGAAAGCTGCATTTAACAGACAAAAACCAAGAGTCTTTACTCTAAAGAAGGATTTATTGTGACAGTTGTTCCCACACACCATAATAACGGTGCAGAATATTCAGGATTCTGCTTGTGGATTCATGTTTATTTATTTATTTATTTTTTTATAAAATACCAGCTTTAGTGACCGTTTTATTTTCATCCATTAAAAGCTCCAATTTGTCAAGTTATGGGTTAAAGAGAAAATCTAGATCACATTTTAATGGTTCTTACACAAAACCTAGTGTACAATAAAGTTGAAACCAACGGCAGATATTTTACAGAGGATGAAGATAAACTTTAACCTTGAAAGTTAAGTGAAACTGGAAAGTTAAAAAAATATATAATAAAAATCGGAGGCTCAGTTCAGTTTAATACAGGCCAGTCCATGAAAATACTGTCTGACATTAAAGCAGTCCGTGTCTTGAAAAAGGCTGGGGACCACTGATTTAAACCATTGAGAAGTTGAAAGAGTCAGAGCGAAGGTGACCTGATCCACAGTTCCGCCTCAGCGCATAAAGCAGGAGTCTGCATGTTTGTGTGTCAACAGTATTTGCAGGAGCAAATGGAAACCCACTGCGTGTGGTTTTCCATGACCTGGCTTCTTTTTACAAGACATTTATACCTACTGATTAACCTGCACATGACGCATTCTGGGACACTAGTACATTTTAATCAAGTCACCGCGTCCAAAGGAAAGCCCTTCATTTGTGGGAAACCCTGCAAAGAGCAGCCCCCACTGAGGATGACTCAGTTCTCAAAGCAACAAACTGTCACTGTCTCTGCTAACGTTTGAATTGTTATGGAGGAAAACAACTTTTAAAATTAAATGTCCGCCTAATTGACATGTACATAAACATTTTTTTCAGTATAAGCCAAAACTTTAGAAAAAAACAAAAACAAATGCAGAACATTCTGGAATAAATCTACTTTTGCACATCAGCCTGTACAAATATGGCAGAACGTATATTTGCTAAATACCTCCTCATCATGACCTGGGTTTGTGTTACACTAGCGGAGCTTCATGCTGAGCATTGTTTAAAGTTCTCATGCACATCTGCTGCTCCTGTTCTGGTTGTGCTTGAGGCGGCTGACCCCCAGCCACTCTTCTCAGACAGACCCCTTTGTGAAGGCCTGACCTCTGACTTGGGCGGCTCCCGCTGCCCGCCTGTGCGCCGAAAAAACACGCCAGCTGCTGCGCTCCAGAAGCTGAGATGTTTTTCACAAAGAAACACGTTCTCACCTCTGTGTTGGCGTAGTAAGTGTTCCAAGAGGATCTGAGAGACTCCTGGCCTCCGATGTCCCACATAAGGAAATGAGTGTTCTTCACCACAATTTCTTCCACGTTGCTTCCAATGGTGGGCGACGTATGGACAACCTCGTTCATCAGACTTCAGGCATAAATATCAATGAAAATGTTGAATTACAGTGTATTTCAGCTGCTTCTAACTGTACTTACAACTGATAGAGAATTGTAGTCTTCCCTGCATTGTCCAGACCCACAATGATCACCTTGTGCTCTGCAATGACAGACCATTCATTTTGAGTTACGGATATGCAGAGAAACAATAGGGAGGGGGGCCATGTGGCAGCAGAGCATTCTTATTCAAAATTCAACAGGCTGCAATTCCTTCCTTCCTCCTGCCTTCCTTTGAGTGTGAACAAAAAATCCCAGTGAACAGCAGTGAGGACCAACCCTGGCGATGAGGCAGAGCGTCAGACGCAGCTGAGGCCAGCAAAACAACCACAAATGACCTCTGAAGCCAAAGAGGAAGGAAGTCCTGTCAGACGACTTGCAGCTGTGATTGCCTGGGTGATGATCCCCGAGTATTGCTTCCTCAAAAAACTGCTACTGCATAATAATCGCAATCCAACATGCAAATGAAATGTCACTAAACAAAAGAAAATAAACATTGGTACAACCCAGATGGTCTGTGAATGTATAACTATAAGACCTCATCTCCTAAAACTCGTTTGATAGCTGCATTATGACTAATCTGGTCAGGATGTTGGTTTACATGGAACTGATTGATTCTCCATAAAAATGTAATCCTCATAAATGGGTAAAATTTTACACTGGATGATATAATCCACATTTAGAGGGTAAATCCAGAGAAAAATCCTGCTAAATACAGAATTACATTGATTAATTAAAGTGTATATATATATATATTTCTTCTCAGAACGAGAATAGTTTTTAAAAATAAAATCTAAAGTGAACCCCGGGGTCCAGTTTAAACACGATCAATAACTGAAACAACTTTTACGAACATAAGAACACAAATCACAAAAAATAAAATGTTTTTTCTGTCAAGAGGAGCAAACTGGAGAACAAAGGAAAGGATTTGAGTAACCAACTTTCCAGGCACCGCGTCGTGTCCTGGATAGTCAACTAAAGCCGATTGGCAACTGGATGAACCCGCAGTGATTCATGTAATCATGTTGGTTGACTACCTGTTTAAACAGATTAACCAACACGGTAGCGAGTGACTAGATCCACGCCGAGTTTCATCCGTGTCAGAAAAGCAAGAAGAATGTGTAGCTGAAGTCAAAGAGATGTAGCGCGATAATTCGCCCCCATCTGTTATTGTACTTCTCGCTGCTCACTTCATGCTAACGGCTAGCAGTTCTCTTTATCCCCGCTAGAACATTTAAAGCTGGATGCTGGAGCTTTTCATTTTTAACACATCTCTCACCTTGATTACAAAAGAAGCTCCACAGTTTAGCGAATATGAGCCCCATTGTTTGGATCCCACAAATGCTGGTCTTGTCTCTTGACCGGGTAGCGGTTGTCTCCCCGTACAGTCCGTGGCTGGCGGCGGCGGCGGCGGCGGCGGCGGCTAACTAACACTAGCTGGATGATTTCTTTCCAGCACACCTCCCGGACCCTTTAAACGCGGACTCCATGCGTCCTGTTGTTGCTTAAAACTGAACACACAAATAGATGAGGTCGGCGAGGCTTGTCGACTGCTGGCAAAGCCTCAACAAACCGTATCGACACAACCCTGCACTCTACAGACGAGACTGATAAAGGCTCCAGCTCGGTGTGACCGCTGGTGGAGATAATCTGTGAAATGCAGACCGACTTGTTCTGTCCCACGCTGGCGTAGTGACGTCAGATGTTTGCTCTTTTATGTGTGATTTTTTTTTTACAACCGGAAGTGTTTGGTTTGAATTTTTTTAAAACTATGTGATGAAGGTTTTGTTAGTAAATATTCCTCTGAACATTTTGAGATAGATAGATAGATAGATAGATAGATAGATAGATAGATAGATAGATAGATAGATAGATAGATAGATAGATAGATAGATAGATAGATAGATAGATAGATAGATAGATAGATAGATAGATAGATAGATAGATAGATAGATAGATAGATAGATGAACTAAATTGCCATTCAATTTTATTGTGCTTTTCCGCTTGCAATGACTAAATATATTGCATTTTAGATTTATATTCGTGTAAAAATAACATATAATAAAAGTGTCATTTCAAAATATATATCATAGTCTTTTTTAATAGATATGTAATTATTGTAATAATTATTCAAATGATTTTATTGAACGTATTATATAGTATATTTTTTCCTAATTATTATGAATAGTACATGTGTATAATATCGATTTTTTTATTTAAAATTATATTCTTTTAATCGTTCTAAAAAAAGTGCACCAATACCACGTGACCAGTCTTGTGACGTATACGGAAGAATGTGTTTAAAGAAATTTCCGACAACAACCGAATCGCTGGTGTCTTGCGGTCAGTCGCAAAGAGGAAAAACATTTTATCTAACGGTTTTTTTAGTTGCATTTTTAAAAGTGTTGTCGATGTAACGATAACTACATAAAGCTACGTGTTTTTTCACGAACACGACAGTCACTCGTTTATCTGATGTATTTCTACAAGAACAAACAAGATTTGTTGTTTTACGAAACAGACAAAATAAACAGCGTACTTAACTAAAAACTGAGCAGCACGTAATGCGATTAGACATTTAAGAGTATGTCAAAGTGCTACTCTTGTTGCAGCTTTAGTTTTTGTCTGATTCATCAACACCATCTTCAATCTTCTGTGTTTTTCCTTTAAACAAAGACTTATAGCTGTACCCACAAGAGATGTCTGTTTTTCCAAGAATATGTCTGAAGCCTGAGGTGACGGAGCATCTTAAAAGTGTATTTTTAAACAAAGAGGTGAGGATTTGTTTGATTACACTTTTGTTTCAGTCTAACCACTAAATCACATAATGTTAAGTTGAAAAACTCCATACAGCTGATTAAAGATTTCTCTTCATTGTTAAACAAAAGAAGGTTTAATTAATGTTTCCACCTTATAAAGGTTTCACTAAAAACTTTAAAGTTCAGTTCCCATGAAATTATTATCATATATATATATGACAATTCCTTTATTTTCTATTTGGGAGAAATGTAAAGACTTGTGCAGCTGTATTATTTTGTCGATATGACATATTTGTGTTGTTCCCAGATTCTGGCAGCTGTGGGCCACCATGAGGCAGAGCGTCGCTTCCAGAATTTACTCCTATGTCTATCTCACCCACCTGTACACACCTGCGTGCGAGCCAGCACCCACCTGGCTCCGCTGGAAGAGATCCGATCCAAGCTGCAAGAAGAGCTGAGCAAGGTAAAGCTCAGCATTGTGGTGCTGGGTTAGCTTTTCAATGAAGTCACAGATTTTATTGTTATGGTTAAAAGCAAAAGCCGAGCATCTCGTCAGCAAAAGAGGCGTCCGTTCAGATTCTTCCACACCCACAAGTCCCAGATGTTCTGCTTCTTCCTGTTGACGGCCCGAGGTATGTGAGGAATCCTGGCGCGTCAGATGAAGCTGTTTGCTCTCAGCGTCTGTGAGTGACGTCCACGCATTTGGTCTCAGACATGTGGAGCAGCTCAGCTCAGAGGTGGTGGTGGGGGCTCAATGTGGCAATGCCGTTCTCAGAGGAGCGCACGTCTTCGCCCCAGGGATTGTCGGCAGCCCCAAATGTACGACTTGAACTCAAACGCTTCCTCAAACTTATTATACATTATGTACAAAGTTTTAATTGTTTGTGTCCTCAGACATGAAGGTGGGAGATGTTGTGTCCGTCTTCTCTGATCTGGAGGGCAGGTGTACCCGAGGGGCTTTGAGCTTCCAGGGAAACAAGGTGTTTGTGGGAAATGGAGTTGCGGAAATGGATCGCTCAAGTATTTTCTGCACAGACGAACCACCCAGGTATTAAGCCTTTTTTTTTGTTTCTTTTTAACCAACTGAGTTTCTTCTGTCCTGTGAGCTTAAGAGGGTGTCATCAGAAATCAATAACATTTTATCTAGTTCTAAGTAAAGTCAGTCACTCCCATTAAGTGCAGCTGTTCCGTAACACCTCATTTTACTGTCCGGTGACGCTGTGCTTCAGAGGTGTAGGGGTTCGTATGGTGGAGCCAGTTTACAGAAGTCCTTCCTTTGATGGGGTTCTGCCCAGCCTGGCGTTCCTGCAGGTATTTCTTGTTATACGGCGGAAGTCAATAAACAGGTTATTTTATTTAACATGGCATTTTTTTTTACCTTGTGTGTTTTTTTTGCAGAACTTTCCCTCTGTGGTTGTAGGACATGTGCTCGGACCTCAACCCGGAGAACGAATCCTGGATATGTGTGCGGCTCCTGGAGGGAAGACATGCCACATCGCTGCCCTCATGGGTGATCAGGTGGCTATTTTTCTTCACTTTAAGTTCATTTGGGTTAAAAAGTATGTAATTTGATGGTAATATAGATGAGCTCTTTTGATATAATTGAGTTTACAGTGGGACAGTAAATTATGTGTCAGTCAGTGATTCTGCTAGTTGTCACACCAAAAAGGATCAGGGAGGTCTGTGATATCCATCATAGACAAACTTGAGCTGTGAGTGACAGAATATAAAAAATAATCCATGTAATCACATTTTATTATTTTTAAATAACTATTTGTATATTGGTGCATAAAATAAGGATTTAGTTTCTATAAACAAGCAGGAGTTCAGTCGTTATGATAAGAATTTCTTCTATGCTTCACTTGTTACCTGTATTAATGGCATCTGTTTGAACTGGTTATCTGTATACACCTGCCCACACCCTTAAGCAGCCAGACTGTAACCTGTCCACCATGACCAAAGAACTGTTGAAGGACACCAAGGACAAGATTGTAAACTCGAACAAGACTGGGATGAACTAATTTACAATTAACAAGCATCTTGGTGGGAAGAGATAAACTGTTGGAGCAATTAGTAGAAAATGGACAAAAACAAGAGCCCTATGACAATGACAAAACAGCAGCTATAATTTGTGAAAACCTTAAAGGAAATCTTTGATCTCTGTGATTGACAACAAGGTTACATTATAAAGTATTGAGGCAAACTTTTGTGTATTTAAAAAAACATATAGCCGTTTTGCAATGATTTTTAACAATCCATTTTCTATTACTAAGCAATTTGACTGTTTTAAAACATCTTTAACTGTCATTGTAGGGAGTTTCACCTCTTTGTTAAAGTTGATCTTCTACACAGGGAGAGGTGGTGGCCTTGGACAGAATCCGGAACAAAATTGACCGCATTCTTCAGAATGCAGAAACTCTGCAGCTGCAAAGTATTCAAGCTTATTGCTTTAACGGCATTAAGGCTGTGAGCAGTGATCTCACACAGCAAACCCAAGGTACGCTGCTGCACAGTCTGTCCTCCAGTTTGAGACTGTGTGTTTTACAACCGTTCCTGCTTCAGGACCACCTTTCCCCCCTGAGAGTTTTGACCGGGTTCTGCTGGACGCCCCCTGCAGCGGCCTGGGACAAAGGCCCAACATGGCCAGCACCTGGAGCCTCAAGGAGATCTGTTCGTACCCGCCTCTCCAGCGCAAGCTGTTTCACGCTGTGGGTTTTTATTTACTCATTTAGTAAGAACACCCTCTATCCCAGCTGCTCTCTGTGTCAATCCCTTCATTTATGGCACTAACAGGAACTCGTTTTGGCCAATAGATAGCAGCATTTCACAATTTTTCCTGAAGCCCTTCCTTTGGTTTTCTACCATATTTTAGTAATGGATTTTAAACTCGTTTGAATAAAGAGTAACTGAAAGTTTTATATTATTGTAGTTGCAGAAAGAAACATATCAGTGACCCACAGTGACAAAAGCAACAAATAAGAGTTGGACTTTACCTCAAGAGTGCACAAATAATCAGATATAATATTTTTGGAAAAATGTCTTCAATAATAGATAAATTAGTGGTTTTACTTTTCCTTTTTTGTGCTTTGGTATCAATTTAGAGCTAATCTTTTAACTCTTAAGCTGTTTTTTATACAGTATTAAAAAACAGTTGACAGGGACCTAATTGTTTAAAAATATTGTATAAGTATTGAAGTACAGCTAAGCAAGGTTAATTTGCTTACCTATAGCAAATATTTTAGATCTTTTACTAAATATTAAAAAATAAATATTTACAAATATTAAAGGCTAACTGTCGCCCCCTAGTGGATTGGAAGCGCTTAAAGAGTGAATGTTTCAGGATGATTTTCTCTCAGCAACCAGAAGAGGCGCTATTGATCTCATGTGAGAGTTTTTACTTTGAAATAGAACAGAAACATTAAACACTGGCAGATTTAGGAATATTCATTGTGAGTAGTCGTCCACGGCGCCCTGTGGAGTCATGAAAAAAAGGTACAAAAACAAAATCACAATTATAATTAATTAAAAATGTTAGATCAGACGAAATGCCACCTTGTGGGCCAGTTGACCTGCTCTGGATCTTACAGGTATTCTCAATCAATTATTAAGAGTTGTGGCAGCTGGTCAATGTCTTTACCTTAGGGATCAGGTGCCTCTAGGTTTAGCATCATGTGAAAGTGTTTATTTACCTTTGCTCTCATATGTATACTCATGACTTTTTGTTTTAAGGTTGTTTTTCTTTGCTATTTAGCTTTTTACATGTCATCTAAGTAAGAAAAAAAGCAAAATATCTGAAGTTAGTATAAAGATTATTATGGAAAGAAACAAGTGGAGAAACTTAAACCTTCAGGAGCTTGATTTAGAGAGAAAAAAAAAACAGAAAAACTTGGGTTGTAAAACTAGTAAAATAGCATAAAAGAGGATAAAAGTATAAAATAGTTTCTGTCATGGTCCTGATACAAACAGATTTTGACTTTGCTTGTGTTCAGTAAAGTGAAATTTAAGTATTTAAAGTATTTAAAAAGAGCAGCTAATTAATCTAAATTAAGGTACTAGCATATTTTGTAGTTTCCTCAGCCTCTGTAGGCGATAATTCTTAAGCCCTAAGTGCTCCACGTGTACAAATGCAAAATATTTTATGTAATTATTGATGTAATTTCTTCTCCCCATCTACTCCTGAATCACAACAATTTGAAGAAAGAAATACTCAGAAATGCAAACAGCTTTTTTGTTTTTCAGATTTTCTGACTGTTAAACTTGCTAAATCCTCTACAGGCGGTGCGGTTGTTGAAGAGAGGTGGGGTTTTGGTGTACAGCACCTGCACTGTGACTCTGGCTGAGAATGAGGAGCAGGTCGCCTGGGCCTTGAGTGAGTTCCCCTGCCTCACACTGCAGCAACAGGTGAGACGCTTTTCCCCCAGGTTCTTAACTTCAAACACACTAGAGGGACTCATCTGAATCTTGTCTGCCTCTCTCAGGAGCCTCACATTGGCACAGAGGGCATGCTGGGAGCTGGTTTGTCATGTGAGCAGCTGCGCCTTCTCCAGAGGTTCAGTCCAGAGTTGAGCTGGGATCAGACAGACGCCTCCGTCCCGCTCCCGTGCAGGGCTGACAGGGACACTATAGGGTTTTTTATCGCTAAGTTTCTGAAAAGCTGACTCCAGGCGTGTGCTTTCGGGAACAAACGTGTTTATATTGCGACAGCACGGTGTGCTTTGACATGCTGGCACTGACAAAGAGCTCTCTGCTGTTTACACGATCTGCCTCTTAACATCTGCGGCCCATGTAGGGATGAGCTTTAAAAACACACAGAGGGATGAATGAGAGCTGGCAAATGCAGCAATGCTTGTGTTGCTATAACAACAGTGACGACACAGCTGCCATGGTGACGGTGGAGTCTCTGAATCAGGAAGTAGTATGCAGAAAGAGGTCACGAGAGGTATTAACAATTTAGCATCTTTAGCAGCACAGGAGACGAGCGGGAGGGGATTTAATTAGTCGAGTGATGCATTTTTTTGAACCACTGCAGTGTCCAGGAGGAAGTCATGTTTTTTCAAAATAAAAGCAACTTTTACAGCAAGGTTGAGCAGCAAATGCCTATTTTGTACCATTTAGAAGCACATTATGCATATTTTACATTACTTTCTAATTCACAATATTGTTGCAATCAGTCAATATTCATACATTTTCCATATTTTGGCTGTATTTATCTAAAAAATATAAACATTCTGTTATTATTATTTGTTAATTTAAGTGTTTTTTTTTCCAACAAAATACATACACAATATAAAACCAATTTTAGAACAGCTATTGACTAAATTAATTAAATTTCCTCCTGTAGCAATTTTAAAAATGAAAACTGTGAAAATATTTTTAAAATAGTGAAGACCTTGCAGATGTTACCAATTGGGGAGAAAACAATGATTAAATGCTCATCTCTGCATACATTTAAAGGATGTATCCCTTATTTACATTTTTACAAATGCGCTATACATGAACATAAAGCTGAGCTAATAGTGTCAATTCAGTTTGTTAAGATATGTTCAAACATTCGGCCAATTCTCCACTAATTTTTAAGGTGTATTGTCAGTTTCTCCATGTATGCATACCACATCACAGACTTAAACACCCAGCTTTTCACACTGCAGATTTATTTTGCATATTTCCTTTTTTGACATTAAAACCCTAATGTCTCAGGGAGCCCATTTTTGTGTGTGTAAAGACTCCTCTTCCTATTTTAGACGCATCTCCTGGTATTGTCATTCATCTCAGGGTTGTCATGACGACTCAGGAGGCGGGTCTACCTCAATTTTTCAGCAGTTTTTTGTGACTATTTATAGAAGCTGCATCCCGCTTGTTTCCGGGCGTTCTGACAAAGCACACATCAAACGTCTATGTCATCAGGTTTTTTTGTTGCCAACTTTATTCTTTATGTAACTTTATGTACATACATGTACACTGTTAAAAAATCTGTAGTGCTACAAATGTAGCATAGAAATAGGGGGGTTTGGAATTACATTTTTGGAGCACAAAACAAAACATTGTTGGGTTGGTGTTAACCTCAGCAGAACCAGATATGGTTTAGATTTTTTAGTGTTTGAAAGTAAATCAATGGTGGAAGCTCTCAGAATATCCAAAACAGCACCGATGTGCTATAAATAGATCCTGTGTGTTAATCAGTGGAGGAGGGAGATAGCAGAAAGCTTGAATGAAACATGTTTAAGTGGTAAAAAAAAATTCAATAATTTTAAAGCTTATTCTGTAAATCTATCTTTTGTAAGTAAAGTAAAAAAAAAAAAAAAAGAAAAACATTCTTTAAACTGGAAAGAAGTTTAAGTGGAAATGACACATTCATTAAAAAAAGGGGGTCAGGTTTGATAGGAGAAGAGCTGCAGTGCAGATCTGCAGACAGACCTATTGAGGGTGGAGAATCTTATCAAACCACTTTCACTTGAAAACCAGTGTGAATGAGTAAAAGTGCAAGAAGAAAGGATGTGACAATGCTAGAAAAAGGGTTTTTGGATCCATTTTAAAGAACAGTTTTGGTCTGGCTTGTCAGACAGAAAATTTTTGTAAGGCCTCAAAAGAGGCATTTAAAAACCAAAGCATGAATCCTGGGAAACAAATAAGCGGGGCTGTAAGTGTGGACTAAAAAAAAAAAAAAAAAAAATCAAAGGAGTAGTCTGACAACTTGGGAAAAACACTTTTCAGCTGGGATGAAGCATCTTAAACAGTTGTTATGAGGCTACAGTCAGCAGCTGCTCACGTTCAGCTAAACTTTCCAGTTATAATATGTAGATTTTTATTGCATTAAATAAATACAATCTAAAATCAAAGGGAGTTTTTTTTTTCCTTTATCTTAACACAGCTGTCTGTGTGCACAGTTCCTGCTAACTTTATGGTTCACATTTATTATTCAAACAGGACACCAGTCTCGATCTAGTTAATACATCAGCACCCTGGAACTGAAGTCCTGCTCCAAATAAATGGAGCTTTGTTAACTTTGATTTTGAGGCCGTGTCACACAGTCACTATTTTGCACGTTACATGGATGAAAATGGGTCATACGTAAATATACAAGGAAAAAGTGAAAAGTTGTGGTTTTCTACGTGAGATTTTTGCAGATGTATCACTAACAGTTTTAGGTGTAATGCATTACAAATTATCCAACATTGATCACGAATGTAAAATGTTCAAACCATGGAAGAAGTACAAATGAACCATGCAAAGAACACGTAAATCAGGTCAAACGGCAAATCTGGCCTGAAAAGTGTGCGTCGATTACGCAATTTTAACGTGATACTGTATGTGCACCGTATACGAGATATAAAAGTTATACATTGATAGTACACGCACAAAAAATCAGACATACGTAAGCATACGTGGCACGATCGTGGAAAGCCACAAATTTGCATACATATCTGGCAAAATCACGCACATTTGCGTAAGTTTTAGGTAAAAATTGCGTATAAACTATGTGAAATACACATAAACTGCGTAATTGTCAACCGATCAAGAATTTTGAACAGCTCAAAACCAAATTCACTTAAAGACCCATCGACCAAAGTCCTTTACGAACATCTGTGCTCGTCGATGAATGACTGAATGAAGGCAAGAAACACATGAATTACGTATATCATGCATGAATCACAAAAGACCAAAGTTTCATGGAAAATGCGCAATCTGTAGATAGTGGTTGTGTGACACAGCCTCCAAATGGTTTCTTTCAAAGCTGTTATTCGGGATTAACAATTGTTTTAATGGAAACTGTTACTTTATGTTTGTTTTTGAGGTTAAAAAAAAAAGAATTCAGAAAAAGCCAGAAACACACTGTAAATTCCTTCAAAATAAAGTTGCCTACATGTCTTCCAGCACAGGGTTCAGATTTGTAAACTGTCTAAAATCTGAGCAAGAGAATTTCCCAAACTGCCAAACTAAATCTCTAAAAACAAACTATGTTAGCTGATAATCCATTGCAGTTGTCTGAAGGAAAAACAATTCAAGTGGTAGCGAGCAAAAACAAAGAATATCAATAAAAATAATCAAAATTTATATGCTAGTCATAGAAAGCACAGCTCACAACAGAAAAAAAATCTGCTTTTCTGTCATGCTTTATCAAACAAAGTATGCATATTTGAGAATATTCACGCATATCCAGGCATAAACGAGGTCTATGCATAGATACACACATGTATGTTTATATTTTAGTCGTCAAAATCCTGCAAAAGATGCTGGAGCTTTTACAAAGGATGGACATAAATAGGGCATTGTGGCGCTTCAGGGTATAGCAGCACGAAGGGAGAACAGAGCAGAGTTTGGTCTGTCGCAAGTCGATGTTCGAGTCTCTGGACCACTCCCCCGCCTCGCCCCTCCTTGAGGGGCGCGACCTCTCAGTCCTTCTCCCTGCCGCGGTCGTAGTAGTGGTGGTGGTGGTCGCGCGTTGGCCTGTGGTGGTGGTGGGAGCGCTGCTTGTTGCGTTCGTTGTGGTCCTGCTCACGCTCTTTGGAACGCTGCTGTCCCGTGCCGTGGCCGCCCTCCTCTGTCCCGCTGCGGTGGTGGTGGTGATGGTGATGATGGTGATTGTGGTCCCGACTGGGCAATGGCTCGTAACGCTGTTGCCTCTGAGGGTGCCCTTCCCCAACATCCTCATCTTCCTCCTCCTCCTCCTCCTCCTCCTCCTCCTCTTCGTCCCGGTTGTGCGGCTGTGCCCGTGGCTCATTGTGAGCCAAGTCTTTGCCTTTGCGGCTGTCGGGAGTCTCTGAGTCGAACGTTTCCTGTCGAGAGAGGCCCCGGGCCCTGCCGCTGTGGTGGTGATGATGATGATGGTTGTGTTGCTCAGTTCTGGAGGAAGACGACCTGTGGTGGATGTGCTGGGCTCTTTTGGAAGACTCTGTCTTGTAGGGCCTCTCCTCCTCATTTCCCTCCCCGTCCGCCTCCAAGTCTGCATCCGCCTGCTCCTGGCTCTGCTGGTGGTGATGATGATGATGGTGATGATGATGATGGCGCTGATAGTCTTCCTTGGAGCTCTTCCTCTCAGTTGGCGCTTTGTCTCCTTTCTGCTCCGTGCTGTTGCTCTGGAGTCAGTGACACACAACCATCAGCAGGTGGAAAGAAACACAAAAACTCACCACAAACTCAAAGCCTCATCTTCCTATGAAGTCGCACACACACACAGAGGTAAATCAAACCCAAAGAAGACTTAAGTTTGGTCATAGAGGCATGCAGAACTTCACCCTTCATCACACACTTACCAAACAAGCAAATACAAGCTCATTCCTGCTCCTCATCATTCTCAGCATTGTCTTCCTCAACAGTCTTATAATTCCCATTGTGAGTGCAAGGGAGGGCAGAGGTACAAGTTTAAAACACTTTTTTAAACTAAATAAATCTTTTATAAAAGGGTGGGTTTTACAAAACTAAACAAAAGATGAATGAAAAAGTTTTTTTTTTTTTTTAAAGACCCTCTCTGATCATCTTTTGATCTATTGTAAAAGTGTTTTTTAGTGGTCTTTTTATCACAGTTTTGCCGTTTTTAGAGAAAACCAGAAAACCTGTCATTTTCTAGGACAGATTCTGCTGAGTTCACTAGAAATTTTCCTCTGAATTGTGGGCTGGACAATTGGAGCGAAGCAATGTTGCCCCCTTTCCCCATCCTTGTTACCGAGAGCACAGAGCAACATATTTTCTACGAAAAAAATACGCTCTTTATCATTATTTTCACCTGCTCCTGATTCACAACAATTTGAATTAAAGACATTCTCAGAAATGCAATTTTGAGCTCAAGTTTTTTTACACGTCCTCCATCATGAAAAAAGGCCACAATAACATGTTAAAAACACCAAAAACATCATTTTCATCAGGGTGTGTTTTAAACTGCTTTGCATTAAGTAAAATCTGACACTCATTAACATTTACATACTACTAAAAAGAACAGTTTTGGCTTTTTTTTTTATCAATATGGGAGTCTTCCTAAAGACAATGATGCTGGCACTGACTATCTATGATGATGTGAGATATCAAGAAGATAATGTTATATTCTTTAATTGATTTTCTAATTAATTAATATCTTAATTAGTTTTTATATATTTATTTATTGTTTTGTTCTTTTCTTTTTTTTGTTGAAATTGCTTGAAATAAGCCATTCGATCTCCTCTAGCACCAACTTGTGAGTTTAAATGTGTGTTTTCATTATTTTATTCCTTTTATACTTCTGTCATTTTATTCATGTTATCATTTAATTATATGTGTTTCTACAATTATTCTTTGTGTCACAAAAAAAGTAAAAGTTTGAGTGTTTGGTTCATCACTCTGGACCTTTTTCTAGTCTAAACATCTAAAAAAAAAGAGGCAGTATTTCTTCTTTCCCAGAATTCTCTTTGTGCACAATCCTGTACCTGCACTCCCGAGTTGGGGGCCTGGCTGGAGGGCAGTGCGGCTGTGGGCTGCTTTGTTAGCTGTGGGTCGGGCGGGCTGTTACTGCTGCTGCTGGTGGGGTGTGTGCTCTTCCAGTACGCCTCCAGGTAATCTGCCATATGCTCACAGGCATCCTCCAGCTGATTCTCATCAAGAATGATGTCAAACATCTCCTGGAATAGGGAGATCGTTTGAAGAAAAGGAGAAAAGTCCCCCCGGAATTCACAGAAGCTGAATTTTAAGCTTTGTCAAAAGCTGCAAAAGAGGCCGTAACGATCTTTCTAATGCATACACAAAATGTCAGAGCTATACTTGACCAACAGCTCGCAGATGTAATGAAACACCACTAGCTATTAATTTTCAGGAAACTTTAAATGGTAATTCCCTCAAGAAATTTACTTAAATTAAGCTTGAACTTTTCCCATCCTGAGGGTGCTAGCTTCATTTTCCAAAATGATAACTAATCCGATTACAGACAAATGAAAATAGAACTGTCAGGAATTCTGAAGCTTTGAGCTGGAGAAGAAGCAGAAAAAAAGGTTCAAAAAAACAATGAGAAAACATTAGATTTTTATTCAAAAGTCTTTTTGGTCCCATCCCTGAAAGGAGGACACTTTGAGGAGCCAAATGATCAAATTGTCTCCAGTTGACTGAAGACCTAAATAAATCAAAGAAACCCTGCCGTTTTTTTTTTTCTCTGGTTCTAAAAATGGACAAAAGTCTGGGGTCCGTTGAGCAGACTCACAGCAGGGCACTGAGCCAGCTTGTCAGCGGCCACCATCTGGACGTTGAGGTGTTTGGCCTGAGACTTGCCTCGGGACTTGATTAACCGCTGCAGGACCTGTGGCAAATGAGGACAGGAGGAGACAGGGTCAAGACTGCCATAAACAAAACCAAATCAACATGTTTTTACTTCTCTAATTACAATTTCAGAAAGTCATAAAAGTAAAACAAACAGGTTCTCTGTGACTTGTTGCTGTACTAAAAAGCAACAACAACACTCAAAACTGTGCATCGTCCTGAATTACTTTTCAATTTCTGAAGTAAGTTGTCCCTAAAAGTCTTTATTTGTCATAGTGTGATATTTTTGTTTAGTTATTTTTTTCAAACGTAGCATAAAAAACAAAAACAGACAAACCAAATCCCTCACTGATAACAATTCATTCAATTCTTTTCAGCTTAAAAAATAAAAGTCTGACAGAATTTAAGAAAAATAGCATGTTGGAAAAGGAGACAGACGAGTTGTCGCTACTACTTCAGACCCATTCAACTTTGACCCACACAAACACAAAATAAGCATATTGCTGCTCATTTATCAATGGACAGCATGTCATTATGCCATCATAAATACCAGACACATTACAATCATCATGTTGCTCAGACAATAACAACAACCATTATCATCTACTGATGTAGAGTGTAAACATAAAAATTAATGTCTTTGTTTTTATTTTTAACAGACAAATGTTTGGAGATCATTTTAGTTGTGAATGTAGATCATTCCACAGTTTTTCCCAGTTACTGTACTGCAGAATCTTTTCAATGTTCTTGTTATGAAGTTCCTCATCCCCTAAAGCTGTATCCTCCTTCTCTTTCAATAAACATGTTTTGGATTAGAAACAAGTTGTATCTTATGTTATATAGAATTTGAAGTCAGATAATTTCAGCATTTTAGATTTGACAAAAAGTGGATAGATGTAGCTCGGTGACTTGTTCTGATGGCTCTTTCCTGTAGTATATACAGAGGGTGGAAGGCGGATTTATATGCATTTCCCCAAACTTCAGTACAATATTGAAAATATGGAGATAAGAGGGGGTAGTAACTAGTATCTAGTGATATTTTGTCCAGATGGTTGAAATAGTCAGTTCAATTCAGTTTTATTTATATAGACCAATTTTACACATACAGTTGTCTCAATGGGCTTCACACCGGTATTTGTACAAAAACATAAAGTCAGTCATAAAATATAAACAATAACTGGTTGCAAAACAAAACTAAACAGATTAAGCTAAACCAGGCATCCCTGCCTGTAGATGCTCCTTTTTAATGAGGAAAAATAAAAAAAGTAGAAAAAGATACTACGACGTTCTTTTACAAATGTTCAGGTTTCCAACTAATTTGATCATAAATCCTATTTCTATCCAAAAAATGTACCTCAATGAGTTTTGTTTACACCATTAATCTGCACTTATTATTACTGAGTATTAAGAAGAGTACGACAAATTATTAGGGTTACATAAAAAAACAATAGATACATTTATGAGCATAAAGTCATAAAATTATTTGAAAAAGATCATAATTAATAAAGTAAGAATAAAGTTAAAAGATGCTTAAGAAGAAAGCCAATTTAACGAGAAATTAGTCGTCATGAGTAATTTTTTATAAATTACTATAATAAAGTTATAAAATTATGAAAAAAATGTAATTTACCAAGACTTAAGTAGTAAGATTATGAGGAAAAATATTGTAATTTTGTAAGAATAAAGTCATAAAATAATCTAAAAAAAGTCCTAATTTTACAAGAATAAATTCATCATGAAAAAAAGTTTAAAAAATTACAAGAATGTAGTCTTAAAATAAAAAAACAAAATCTTGTCATTTTACAAGAATGAACTCATCGAATTATGAGCAAAAGAGTCAACATTTTACGATAATTAAGTTACGAAATCCAAAGTTATAAATTGAGAATTTTCAAGATTAAAGTAATAAATTTATGAGGCAAAAATCTGTTTACTAGGAAAACATACGGTAAACAACAACAAAAATCAAAATATGCGTTTCAGAATGAGAAACGTAGAATGCATTATGAACTGTTACCTCAACATTTGTTTCACAAATAAGTAAATACTGTCTGTTAGTGAGCCAGCGTTGTATTATTACAAGTATAGTAAACATTGAAAAGAATTTGCAATCCCCTTCAGAATAAGATTATGAATGAAGGCTTACACAACCAATTATATTTTGGAAAAATAATGATTTTTTACTAATGAATGTATGACTTTTTTCTTGTAAAAATGAAAACTTTTTTCAGATTATTTTATGACTGCTTTTTATGGTGGCTCCAATACTCTAGATTTATTTAAATTTTGTTAACATTTTCATGGAATTGAGAACAAAATCTCAGATAATGTGCTATCAACTTCATCAACTCCAGGCCCCCATGAGCAAGCAGAAGTCTGGCATTAGGTAAAAATGGAGGGGAATCTTTAACAAAAATCTTAAACCATAGATGGTCCTACAAGTTGTTTGCTATGAAAAATATCCTTCCATCGCATGTAAATCCTTCTGAACATATTTATCTGAACTTAAACTGAGTCCACATCTTCATACCTTTTTATAATCTAGTGGAACATAATTGAACAAATTTAGCTTCATGCGTATATGTTTGTTGCTTCATCAATCAGGTCCCAGTTTATAATGTGGCTGTTAATGTCAGCCTCCAGATGATTGAAGAGGTTTCTCCATCAGTAATAATATTAAATCACACAAACTACTAGATATTTTTAGCAAATATCTCTAACATTAACTCCTTGCCTCCAACACTGATAACGAAGATCTAAAATCCTGTCATTATCCCCTTAGAGTGCATATTAAATGTCAGCGGAGTGCCGTTGAGAGGACAAGCAAAAAGAGCTAAGTTCTTTGATCTCGCTGTGAGAAATGATTCAGTCTGCTGCTGCTCTGATTTACAGCCTGCTGTTCCACTGTGCCTTCCCGTATTTTCTGTGTTGCTCTGTTCTTTATCGATCTCTGACTCATGAGCCTGTTTTACACTTTCTGAAGGTCAGAACAATGAATCAGCCACCTTTTTGCATCCTGTGGTGTAAGCAAGACAAAGACGAACTGTTTTCAAAAAACACGCATGAGATAAACACATGCATAAAGTATGGCCTAAATGGTTCTTTACTGTGAGAGGACATCTATTCATTGTTGTCTGTTAGTGCTGAAAATGTGCATTTGTCATTTGGTCACCTTTGGAGAGGTGATCTTGACATAGACGATGATGGGGGCGAGGGAAGTCTTTCCCAGCTGTGATGGGTGGTTTATGGTGTCGGCATCCAGAACCACCAGCTGTAACGTCCTGGCCAGTTCAAAGATCCGCTCGATCTCACTCTGGACTTCAGCTGCAGAGGAAAACAACCGTCTGGATTAATTCACATTTGTATTTTTCATTTCACAATTAAGTTGAAAAATTCCATCATTCGAGAAGGGATTAGACTTCCTTTGGCTGTGCTACCACACATCCTAAAGGCCAACAAGTGAGTGTTTCTCAGCGTCTTCTGAGATTCATTGGGCCTTTCACCCCTTCCAAATTAAATTGGTTATTCAATTTTTAACAAACCTAAAAATAACAACATATTGGCTGTGCATGACTTCAAATCCAACTGCCAGCACTGCAATCGGTCACAGCTTGAACAACTGAACATTTAACAAGGCCTCATTTTTTACGGTCTATTCTATTTTGTCAGTATGACCAGAGCAGGAGATTGGTTCGCATAGCCGGCAGTAAGTCAGATCTGTTCCCGGTGCAAGTTGGACTCTGGCCGGCTGCCTTTTACCACTGGTTCTGTTCATTGTCTTGATGAGTGGGAATTCTAGGCAGAGCCAGGGGCCGGAGGGGATCTGGTTTGGGGACCACAGGATTTCCTCTCTGCTCTTTGTCCTGGTGGCTTCATCGAGCCAGGACCTTCAGAATATATTGGGGCGCTAAGTCTGAGGCCTTGGTTCTTGACTGGAGAAAGGTAGTTTGCCCTCTCTGGGTGCATCATATGAAATATCTTGGGGTCCTGTTCACGCGTCAGGGAAGATCGGAGCTTGAGTCCGACAGGCAAATTGGTGCAAAAGAACAAGGTCCCAAGTACAAGTAAATGAGCATCCTCCATAGGGTGGCTGAGCACTCCTTTAGAAATAGGGTGAGAAGCTTGGTCACCCGGAGAGAGAGCTCGATGTAGAGTCGCTGCTCCTCCACATCGAAAGGAGCCAGCTAAGGTGGCTTAGGAGGTGTTTCGGGCATATCCCAGTGGGTGGAGAGCCTGGGGAAGACCCAGGACACACTGGAAAGGCTATTTTCTCAGTTGGCCTGGGAACACCTCGGTGTGCCCCCAAAGGAGCTGGAGGAAGTGGCCGTGGAGAGGGAAGTCTGGGCAACTTTGCTTAGCCTGCTGCCCCTGCGACCATGGCTCGGATGAGCTGAGGAAAATGGATGGATGATATCCTACTTTGTTATCCTATTTTACAAACTCATATTCCGCAGGAGACCAGAGGAAAAAGCACATCCTCCTTTAATATGCGTTTAAAAGCACAGCTGCACTATGCATCACTGTTGTAGCTTTGACTTCCCCCAATGCAGAGACTTAAATATTAAAAATACATCATGACTAGAGGGATGAGGCGTACAGAGGAAACTGATAGCTCTAAAAGGAGCGGCGGGTCATATGTTACCTCTAACAAGGAGTGACTTTTACAACCCTATCTCCCAAATGACGACACTGAAGCCATTTATTTCCTCAATCCATCCCTATTCTAAACCCATTTGATTCCTTTCGGGGTCACGGGGTCGCCGGAGCCTAATCCGGCCGCTCATGGGTGAAGGCTGGGTACACCCTGGACAGATCGCCATTCTGTCGCAGGGCCTTTATTTCATATTCTCCATATAGTTAATATACAATGGTGAAACGGTACAAATAACTCAATTCCCAATCGTAAATGCAGTCATTTTTTTTTTTTGTGAAAAAATCACTCAAATTGAAATCAAAGAGCTTTTATGTTTTGCAACAAAAATTGAACACGTAAATACAAAATAAAAATGTATAATGTCAAAAAGTAAAAAAATGTTTAAAAAAATGTCTAAAAAAAACAGGCATTGTGTGTCACAACTCTTAACATGTTTGTTTTAAACAAAAACTTTCAAAACTTTTTTAAACTTTTCCATTAAATTTGGAATGAAAACTATACAAATGCAGTTCCAGTGTGATTCTTAACAGATGATGTGACTGGCAAACTAATCAGTAAGTTCAAAGTATAAATTTAAACATCAATCGTGCCATCCGAACATTTAAAAATTTTGTTAGTGTTGTTTTGTCCAAGTTTTCAGAGACTTCTGCCAGTTAATGGATGTTTCTGGAGATAAATATCAGAGATTAGCCTCGTCACCTCAGTTTGACGGCAGAATTTCTTTCATTCTAATCTGAGCTAGAATCCATTTGAGCGCTATGGGGCATTCCTGTTCTATCTCTAACTCCCGAACCAAAGAGGCTGGCTGAGGCAGCTCAGAAACTTTCTGGACTTATCGTTACTATTTTCAAGGGTTTCTTTAATTGTTTCCTTCCTCCTCCGTTTAAAGTGGTCTCCTTGAGAACATTATGAATCAAAACAACAGATGTTTCCAGGCTGTGTGGATTCACGAAAGGCTTACCCAAGTTTGAACGCGTGTTGGAGCGTTCAATGATGGCGTGCTTGCTGGGATTGTTCAGGACAGAGCGTTTGGCCAGAGAGATGTCCGCCGTGACGCGAGTAATTGATATTCTGACACAAAAGACAAAAAAAGCAAGAAAAATATGGGACTTGTCTGGATTTAGGATTTATTTTCAACCCCTCACGTGTCCTGAAACACATTCTTTATGATTATTATTTATTTTTAGAGACATTTGCGGAGAAAGTATGAATTAACATAACAGTAACAACAGGGTTTGAAACGGAAAAATGTTTGAGCACAGAGAGAGCAGTTTTAGTTCACCATTAAACATTGGCTGAACTTGTTTCCTCACCCAATAAATCATCATTGTCCGGCAACATGAGAGGCCAAAATGAAAAACTGGTATAATTGATTTGGAGCAAAATCTTCTTAATGTTCTTCCAAATTCTCCAAATTATAATTCAACATTTATACCCACTTTGACCAGTAAGTGACCTGCTGTTAAGAATCTGCTCCTGTCTGTCTCTAACTTAGGATGAAATGCAAACTAACACACTTCTGATTAAAGACCCTCTCTGATGAAATTGTGTTTTTGATGTTTTTAACATGTTCTTGGAGCATTTTTCTGATGAAATATAAAGAAATGTAAGCTCAAAATTGCCTTTTTTTGAGTATTTCTTTTTCTAAATTGTTGTGAATCAGGAGCAAACAAAAAATGCTGTTTAAAAAAAATGTATTTTTACGATAATATGCTGGACTGGCCACAAGTTCCCTCCAACAACTAGATCCAAGTACGTCTTCGTTTTCCTCGTCTGAGCTGGGATTTGGCTGAAACTTGAATGGCTGGATAGCCGCTGCATTGCTAACCTTTTTTTTTTTGCACTGGTAATGTTAGGTTGGGGGTGTGAGGGGCTGTAAGATAGCTGGAGAGTGTGTAAACACATCTATGTCCTATAAAAAAACTAGGGTTTTGACTCAAAACGGCATAACTATAATTCAAAGACCACTGGGAACGCTTTTAGAATAGATCAAAGGATGATTAGAGTGAGGCTCTTTCCATCAGAGACTAATTTATTTCTCTAAAATGATCACTTCTTGGAATAAACATTTTGAAGTTGTTTCAGAAAAACACACAATTGTTGAAAAACGGAAAAAAAAACTAATTAAAACAATTGAAATTAGCTGCCAATTTCTTTTTAATTGAGTAAATAAAACGTGGTTTGTGCAGCTGCCGATGGACTGAACTGATCTTGTGTAACTTCAAGGTCGCAACATTGAATAAAGAGAATCTTGCTTCACTTCAAGAACCACTATGGCCTATTAAGGACATGCAGAGGGGGCTATTTAAAGCTGCAGCACACATCTCCAGGCACAACAAACTTGTTACACACTCCCTCTGCTAACCTCAGGGGACAGATAAATACCAGCCTGTGGACACGGACAGAGGAGGAATGAGGGAGGAAGCTGGAATAGGAGCTTGTACTCTTAAAGGTCACAGGAAACTTACCTTCCCTCAAACCTGTGTTTTAAGAAGTCAAAAAGAGCTTTTTGCATCATGTCGGTCACCTGTTAACAGAAGAGTCAGAGGAAAGCTAAAGTCAATCAGAAGGTGCAAAGAAGATGGATTTGCTAAGTTTGGACAAACCTCATAGCCCTTCAACGATGGTCCTACCAGAACCACGGGCCGCATGGAAGGCACAACGTCGTATGGAGGAATGTGTTCCGTCTTTGGGAATAAAGAAAAAAAGTATAACCTCGTGAGAATGAGTTAACTATATCACAAATTGCATGAGGGGCTGAAACAACAGCTTTGGAACCATGAAACTAGATGTTATCAAGGAACCAAAAATGCCACAAGTAAGCTTTGATGTGTAATGAGATGAGGTATAATGATATTTGGTACTTTGCTTAAATCTAAATGTTGTTAGCTCTTTTTTTTCATTGGATGTTACAACAAATACAATTTCATGGTTCCTCATGGTTCTGATGTCACTCAAAAAAAGAAGCAAAGTTAGAGGGAAAGATCGGTCGGTCAGAGAGGGCAGGAAAACACGGCAAGTTACGACGGCAAAGGTCGGGGTAGAGTCAGGAAAACATGCTCAGCCTGTCAGAGCCGCAGACCAGGAGACCTGATTTATACCTGAGATAGTAGTGGCTAAATTTAGAGGGGGCTAAGTCCATTATCTGATAATTGCACATAACATAGTTATTTTTTAAATGTCACATGAAAGACTTATTTCAAGCTTATTTCAACCCAAAAAATCCAAACTCCTGTGGGCTTCCTCTTTTTAACACAGATGCTTACAATGTTTTTGAATAAAAAGCCAAAGCTGAGTATTGCTTTCATTGCTAAACAAATTCCTTTCAAGGCAAAAGTATTGTTTCTTCAAACATTTTAACAAAATTGGGTCTTTAACCTTTTCCTTGAAGTGCAAAACTTACAAAAATGCCCTCGTATTTAGTCATGATTTCCTTTCTGATTCACATGCATCCGCTGCTGACTTTGATCAACAGTAAATTACTATGATTGTGGTCTCATATCTAAAAATGCCACCGCGCCGCAACCTAAATGGACGTTTGTCAGCATATTCGGCAGGTGGCTGCATTTGTAATCGAGAGGCAGCAGTCACATTTTTACACACCTTGCAGTGGCCACAGAGGCTTTAGAAAAAGTTTAACATTTACGGCGACTGGATGATTTTTTTTTTAAATCAGTAGCCACCTGGCCACATTTTGTGGTCGCATCATGGCAGACTAGAGACAGGCGGGTGGAAGGAAGGCAGCAGAGTGATAATCGACTTATGGCAGGGTCTCCAAGCTCCCCAAAATTGTCTGATGATCGACCGGCATGTCCATATCAAGGGCCTAGAGGGTTGTCCATTGGTGGTTGTTGGACACATCGTCCAATCAGAACTGCTGCCAGCTCCTCGGAGCTGCGATCTGACTGCCATCGCCATGAAGCCACTCAGCTGTTGCCCGATTTCATATTGACGTCCTCCATGCCTGACCAACGGCCATCTACATTCATGACCACGCCAACTATTGTTCAAAAGAATCGGTTGGTGGCATGAAATCTAAAAGATTCTGCTGAAGCCTCCCGGTCACGCGGTGACAGTTGCATTTGTGACCGTAGCATATAAGGATGCTTGAAATGAATGGATGAAAGTTGTATTTCTAAAATTATTTTTTACTTCAGCTAACAAACTGCTGAATGCTGAGCAGTCCAAATGGGAACTTCAGATTTTGAAAACTGGAAAAAAGTAAATTTATTTTGCTAACATTTTTAGTGTTTGTATGTATTTACTGTACTTTTGAACATATTTTACTTGAATTTTGGTCACACTTTATCAATCTGCAGTACCCTTAAAAATATCCTTTATAATGATTGTTTTTAGTTGTCCTGTATGATTTTTAAAAAAAATTAATCTGTGACTAACTGCCTGCTCAATCAAACGGTAGAGCACACTAAATAACCATATAATTAAAAACCTTTTTACTCCCCCAAGACAATAAGAAGCGGGAAAAAAAATCTGCTTCTTATATGTTCTTGGTGGAGTAAATGATGCAAACAAAATTAAAATTTGGCAAACTACAAATAAAAAAAAATCTAAAAAAGACAAAAACTACAAAAAATGCAAGTTTTCAACAACTTGCAGAAAACTATAATTTCAGTCATTTTTTTGAAAGCCTTTGACCCACAAAGTCAACCAGGAAATGAGCTGATTCAGTCTGACATGAATGTATTTAAGCATAAATACAAATGAAAAAGAAGGTCTGTAAAAAAATATCCAACCCTGAGCTCAGTAAGAAAGAAGATGTACTAGAAGCAGAAAAAAACTGCTAAAAAAGACTTCTGATCGTTTTCATTTGTTTTACTCACTGCTGGAGCTCTATTTTTGTGCTCACTATGCACAGTTCATCACCACCTCCTCCTCCTCCTCCTCCTTTTTTTCTGTGTAAGGTTTGCTGTCGTCATTGACTTTCCCCAGAGATGCTGTGGGAACTGTCTAACACGAGGGTGCAGCCCTCTGTACTCCATGTATCCCTAGTAACAAACAACAGCTGTGCAAATTTCAGTTCTCAATAATAAATAAAAACATGTGACAATAAATACACATTTTTAAGTACTGAAGAAATGGGGTTTGATTCTCCGATCTATGACTTTGTATCAACTTAAAGTGGTAGTGACGTTGTAGTGCTTCTCCTGAAATGAAGAGGAGAGGAAACGAGGATTGCTCGCACTGAGCAATCAGCGTGACAAAGATCAGCAATCACAACAGACACATGCAGGATGGATGAGCGGGGTGAAAGATCAGTGCAGGGGAGAAAGGTTCCCAGCTCAGAAGACTCCTTCCTCAATGTTGCAGAACATCAAAACTTACCGACTTTTGCTTCTGCTTAGCTGTTTTTGGACGAAAGTAGACAGAGAGAGAAGTTAAGAACAGCCATGCATGCTAACAGCAGCGTGCATACTGAGGGACAGAGGACAATGGTGTGGACAGAAGGGGCTTGTGCTTCGTGAGCAGCCGCAGGCATTTTAGGGTCAAACGGTGCTGGCGGACAGACAAAGAGAGGAGTCGGGCTGCTTGCCCGTTTACCTTCTTAAAGAAGGGCATTCGTTTCTCTTTTGATAAGGGTGACAGGACAGTGTTTGGGCTGGCTTTAGGGGAGCGCAGGTTGACTGGGGGCTCATTGTCCTCGGGGTCTAAGCCTGTGGCATCAATGTCAATGGCTATCCACACACACACACACAAGAGCTTCATCACACACAAGTGAACACAGACAATTCCTAGGTGAAAGGCTACAATTCACATAAAAAAAAGCACAAAACCAATGAGAATCAATGAAACATTTGGGGGTATGGTAATGGCAACAACACTAAACGCTTTTCTGAGGTCTGGATCTTACCTGTAACCTGATGTCATTGGTTTAAGCATGCTTTAAAGAGGTTTTTTTTTTTTTGTATTTGTGTTGATAGTAGGATACTTACCAGATGAAGGAGGAGTAGATTTCCGAGAGTTAGAAACCACTTCACCTAAACTAGACGACGAGTTTGCTCCCAGTTTACTACAAAAAAGTAAAGATTGTTGATAAATAAAGCTTTTAGTCAGTTTTTTTTTTTAAGATGAACCCTTAAAGCCCCACCCTGATGAGATTTATAGTTTTGATGATTTTAACGTGTTCTTGTAGAGTTCTTGTTGTCATGATTGAAATTCGTTTGTAAAGAAAATTAAGCTTAAATTTGCATTTCTGAGTATTTCTTTGTTCAAATCATTGTGAATAAGAAGCAGACGAAAAAAATGACATTTGAAAAAGATTTGTGACATAGAAAATAAACAAGCTCCCTGCTCTGCTCCATTCTTATGCATCCACTTGGAGACATATAGATCCACATATGTTTTCCTCATCCAAGCCAGCATCAGGCTTAAAACTTGTTGCACCGGTAATGTTAGCTTGGGGGTGGGAGGGGCTTGTAAACATTAGGGCCCAGATTACTCCACGAAAACAGTTCAGCCCACAACTTAGAGGCAAATTTCTAATGATTTAGACTACAGTCACTCAGCAGAAACTATGACCTAGAAAGCAACACAGGCTTTTTGATTTTGGCTATGGTGTGTGATGGCTATGCTGCTGTGGCGTCTTTAATGTGCGACCCAAAACAACATCACAGCTATTTTCTATTATGTAAGGAAAAAAAAGTGTTCGTTAATAATAAATTAATGGGGTACACGGAGGACTGATCGCATGGGACTGTTAACTGTTGAATAATATATGTTAACACATATATTATGGTATTAATAAGTAGTTTATAATCAATATTTTTTTAATTGCTTCTGGTTTTATGTGTTAAATTACAGACCCTGGACCTTATGATTTGTTCTCTATTTTTTTCCCTAATTGTTTGAGTTTGAAAAATAAATCCCTCATGGTGGTGTAAAAGTAAAGGTTGCAAGTCTGTTATAATAAAAACTTCATTAAGCCACTTTTTATTAGATCTTTGATCTTTTACTGTGCAACAATGTCATACTTTAAAATAAAAATTCCTAAAAATTAGGCTTTTCACTGAACTTAATAGGTTAGATTAAAATAGATTAATTAATTGCAGGTCAATTAATCACACAAAAAATTAATCTCATGACAACACAATATAAAAGACCACTGGAAACGCTTTCATAATGAATAAAATTATAGTTGGAGTAGGACTTTAAAGAACTGCTGCAGGTTCTTCTCACCTGGAGTAGAACTTGCCCTGTTTGGCTTTCTGCTCCTGGAGTATCCGAGTGTTTTCAAGCTTCACTGGACTTGGTATGAAACCGATTTCACAGCCTTCTTTCACTAGACGCCCTATCCACCAGTCATTGTTGAATTTCTACCAAAAAGTAACAAGCAATTTAAAGCATTCAGGCTTTTGAATTTAGCTGTAAGCCGATGTGATGCCCACCTCTTTGACGTGGAGGAAGTCTTTCGCTTCGAAGGTGATGGCCATGCCGGGAACAGGGACATCGTCATCGTGACTCGGACTGTAGCTGACGTTTGTACGGACAGCAAAAGCAACTGGTTTGGTCTGAAAAGATGTACAAACACGAACATATTTAATATCAGACAAAACCCAGTGAAAAAACATTTCGCTTCAAACTTAAAAAACTTAAAAAATCTTTATCTTCCCTGCAGGTACCTTTGTTGGAGGTGCAAAATGACTTTAGGTGTGTGAACCATGCCGGTTCTGAATCATTCAGAATTCACTGAAGCTCTGTGCAAACCCACTAAGATGTCACCAGTCATGTGCAACCTGCCAGTATTTATAGTTGATCCACCTCCTGTAGTAAAATAAAAAAGGCTCTTGTCTCACTTGTGGAATAGCACAAACACATCACATCTGAATGTTTCATAAATAAATCCAGAAGCGTTCGCACTGGTTCAATCAATACTGACCCTCCTGCCTGATTAGTGCTTCCGTTCCTCTTTTGGACAAATAATCAATTCAAAAATTGACTTTAAATCTTCCTTTGCAAGAGCAGGCTGATGAAACCCTTTATTGCTGCTAACTGTACACATAAAGCCTCACAGTTGGGCTTTGTTCTTTATACTTTTGCACAAAGTTAAGACTTATCTGTGAAATTTTCATAAAATCTGACTTCAGGTGACTCACTGTAGATAAAACCCAGATTGAAAACTTGATGTGTAATATTCAGCTGAAGAATTCAACAATAACGGGTTTGATTTAATGTTAGACTTTATGCCTGCTGTGTTGATCTTATGACAGAAAAGTCACAATTTAAGAATAAATGCAGAAATTGACATGACAACTGGTAACATCAACTAAAGTTTCCTTTCTTTTAAAAAAAAAACAGAAGAAATGCATCCAGAAAAGTGTCACCATAATAGAAAAGATGATCCACTCAAAACAAAACATGCAGTTTTCTTAAACAACATGTTTTTTATGCTAACGCTGGTAAAGACCCACTCCGATCATCCTTTGATCTTGTTTAACTATGATTATGCCATTTTAAGCCAAAATCTAAAAACCAGTGTAGTTTGCTAGGACGTTTACCAACAGTAGAAGTTTGCTTTCAAGTTGTGGGCGGAACTGTTGGCTGTCCCCCGCCCCACTTCCCATCACCCATGTGTTTACAAGCTCTCCAGCTTGCTTACAGCCACTCAAATCCCAACATAACCTTTAGTGCATCGGAATGGAGCGGAGCAGGAAGCTTTTGGCCTGCTCAGTGTATTTTCAATGTAGCAAATACAATCTTTTTTTCCAACAGCATTTTTTTCATCTGCTCTTGATTCACAACAATTTGAACAAAGAAATACTCAGAAATAAAAAATTGAGCTTGATTTTATTGATATCTGTCCTCCATCATCAGAAAAATGGAATGTTAAAAACACCAAAAATACAAATTTCATTGGAGTGGATCTTTAATTGCTTTCAGTGATGTTCAGTAATCCAAGACTTTCCCTTTTTTACACAAAAATATTTTCAAGAAGTTTCTTTTTCACACAGAAAGCAGAGAAATACACTGGTGCAGAACTGTTCTCTGGTTTGCTGCAAACATGAAAATATGACACAATTGTGATGAACTCTGAGCGTCTCTCCTTGTGGAGAACAGTTTCCTTATCACATGTTAGCACAAATATTTTGCTGAGAGATGGGGATCATCCAATTCAGCTTTTTATGATCAAGAAGAACAGAGTTTTCTGTGCTTTTCTGCACTCAGCCAGCCAAAGAATTTGTCATCACATATTTGTCTCTTTTACTGCTTTGCTTTAATGCAAAAAAAAAAAAAAAAAAAAAAAAAAAAAAAACCTCTTGCCTGGCTGTCAGCTATAGCTTTTTATAACCTTAAAAACCTTTTACAGACTCACAGGATCTAGCTTAAATAAAAAAAGGCATCTTTTACACTTTTGTGAGGTCTGCTTTTCCACATGTCAACATAAAACGGCTTCTTATGTAACGCAAGCCTTCACTGTAGGTGCCATATTGACTGCAGTGAATGGGGGAGACGGACAGACGGTGGGCTAAAGACAAAGACAGCAGGGAGGAGGAGCAAGTGATGTAAAAACCAGAGAGGAGGGAAGGTGAGAGAAGGAGGCTAAAAAAGAAGCACTGTCTGTAACCAAGAACCCTATGAGGCAGTGCTGTGGATCACAGCCAATCAACGACCCACGCCGCTTGTTCCAATATCACATTGCATCATGCGTTTCCATTAGATAATAGCTCCTAGGCGTTTCTGTAATTAAAGTGAGTTAACCCTGCCGCTGCCGCAGCCTCTCCATCAGCAGCACGCGCAGGACCTTTAAATCAAGACTGTCATTGTTTCACCTTCACTGCTGTACATCAATTTGATGTGTTGACTGGCCTTAGGCTGTAGCGAGAACACACAAAATCTTATATGGCGCCATCATCAAATACTTTTACTTTATAATTAGGAGGAATTTCAATTATTTTACACTAAGCCAAAGCAGCTGAGATGTCTTTGCTTTATTTTCTCTGACCTGTATTGATGCAGTGTATTTGATTTTGTTTGCAAACATCTATAAAACATTTATTATTTACTTTTAATGCTCGGTTTGCTCATTTTAAGGTCAGTCCTTCATCTCAATGTTTTGTTCAAAATCTTTACTAGGAAAAATGTAGAACAAGCACTACATCTTCGACCACAGTCCCATATCCCACAATGCCACCACACGGCGATCTAAAGTTATCTTCTGCAGACCGGTCTCTCCTTGCAAAAATAAAAGCTAAACCTCAACAATGCCTTTATTAAAGACGCTTAATGTCAAATATTTATAAAAAAAACTTTTGAAATTAGATAAGAAGAGTTCAAACTGTGTTTGAGTGACGAAAAGCTGTTTTGCCTCAGTACTGTATTTGCTAATTAATCCTATTTAAAAGGCCATTTTAATTTGATTGATGACTTCTTTATCAGGCACTTTTAAAGTCAAAGTCATGATCAAATTGAGTTTTTTCCTCATAAGGGAACAAATCCCTGAATCCCCTGACTTCTGCAAATAGAGTCAGTTCAATGTTTTTTTAAGGCCAATATGGCCTTTTGTGTGAACGTTAATAAATATAAAAAGGTGCTATGTTTAGATGCTTCACACACAAGTCTCCTTTTTAAACTACGAGCGTTCTTTGACTTTATTCCAATAAAGGTTTTCAGCCAGGATCTGCACTTCCTCTGACCTCAGGCCTAGACTTTCTTTTTACCAGTTATCTGTTATGTATGGGTAACCTCTCCCAAGTTACCAATAAAGTAGCATTTCTTTTAACTTTGTGTGGCAGAGTTTGATTTTAGAAAGAAGCTGGATCATAAATAACAAAACCCACAGGAAAAAGTCTAAACAAATGCATAAACTGTCAAATTTTAAGGTGCTTTAAACAGCCAGTGAAGGACAGTGACCAAAAGTTTAAGGACATTTTTAATAGAAACTTAACAGTAGAGCCAAATGTATGAAATACAGACAGATATCTTGTAGATCAAAGACAGAAATCTTAACAGCGTCAGGGTTTCAGGAGATTTTAAGGAAGCTGGCCCTGATTGCAATTCCTGTCCTGCGAAAGCACGCCTGTCTGCCTTGTCATGTGCATGTTTGTTTATGTGCTGCTAATTGTGGCCAAGAGCAGACCAAGTCAGACTTTGCTTTGATAAATTGCAACCCTGAACCCTCTGAGGCCCCCATCCCCTCACATCTACAGCCCTCCTACACGTGAGAAACCAGCTGAAAGAAGCTTTAATATCCTGCATCTCTTATTTTTTTCCCCACTAAAGTGAAGTTTGGACTACAAAGTCCATGAATGTCTAATTATATATAGACTTTAGGGATCACATGATGACGACAAACATAACCAAAAATTCCTAAAACACTAATTTGATCAACTCTACACAGAAACGTTTTTTGCCAGCCAGGTCAAAGCAGGAAATACATTAAGATGGGCCAGAAAAAACGCTTGTTTTTGCCGTTCCATCTGGAGCAGGGTAGGCTAGGCAAAACCCCAACTTCAATTAAATGAGTTGATCATTAAGTGAGAAAACAAAATGTATTCATCTTCAATAAAACAACTCCAGCAACCTTCCCAGGACTGCATGTCCCAGAAAGTTATCCCCGGGGTCAAATCCTGCAAAGCTAACATTAACTGCCAAGTAACAGAGTTACACCTCAGTCTCTGATGGCCTCAACTGACTTTTTCAATCTGCTGTCATATTTATGAAATGATATTATTATAATGTAAACATAAAAACACTTCCAGACTTACAGTACAAGAGGATGAAATCCCAAATATACAAAAGCAATCTTTGATGCTGTGACATATATTTGACACAACCTAAAGCTCCTGTTCCTTAAACAAAAATTTGGCAAAATGGAGGAGAGTCAAGTCATATACTTGTGGAAGAAGATACCAACCTTGGCCTTCTCAAGTTGTGCCTGAGCCTGTCGCTCTGCCTCTCTGCGAACTGCCTCCTTATCTTCTTCAAGGGACACATCAGAGTCTGATGGACGGCTGGTGTAGGAGTCGGCCGAACCCTTCAGACACAAAAGCAGAAACTTGTTAAGTAAAGCTCTGCTGAGAATAACCTGTTTGAGGAATAAAACATACAGTTGTAAAAGTACACCTGAAAGGTGAATATTTAAACTAGCCTTAAATTTGTCTGATGGTAAATTTAGAATCAGTCAAAATATCGATAATGGTTCATAGAAAAATGTTTTTTCTTGGATACATTTATGAAATTAGGGTTTTGTTGCCAAAATACTGAAAAACTCTAGCATACCTGGGATCAGCTGACATCAGTGTTCACACTGATGTACGACATAAGTCAAATGAGTCAAATGCAGAATGCTGATTGTTACAGGACTAGACAAAACTATAATTTAATAATGAGCTTATTGACGGATGTCAGCAAGGCAGAGACTCAGATCCTGCATTTAAATGTAACCACAGTCAGTTTAAAACCACAGAACTTGACTGTAATTGCCAAAATACTTGATCCATTTGAAATTCATAATTGGATTCACAGTCTGACATGATTTTATTAAACCGTAATCCATTACTTTCCATCTAAAAGCAATTTTTACTGGGTTATGCAAAGCAATACCAGGAAATTGAAACCAAACTAACCACTAAAACTGTGAGTTCTAACATTCAAAACTATCATACAAGTTCTTTTTTTCTTAAAAATAAAGAAAAATCTGTTCCTACCTGTAGTGAAAACACACAAAAAACTAATATTTATTCAAGAAAAAACAGAAGATCTTTCAAAAGCTCGAATAATGAAAATTGACTTAAGAGTCCGGATAAAACAACAATAAATGGATAAAAAGTATTTTTTCTTTTAATGAAATCAGGTATTTTGCCTCCTTTCCTTACATATACTCTACTATGCATCTTACAGGGTCTTCATTCATTTCTCTGCATCAGAACCTTCTGATGTCTGAGTTAAAAATAGCCTCACTCTGCGCCTGAATAGAATTACCCAACCATCACATACATACAAACGAGAGTTGCATCGCTCCTTCCTGAGCCTGACATATGTAGAAAAACATTAAAAAAAAGATGATGTTTCTGCAAATGATGCTAATCTATTCATACTCCCACCATCTCGAACAAAAACTTGTTGCACACTCGTTTCCAGTTAATAACGTTGATAAATAATGAAGCTGTGAGGTGGTTTATTAGTAATTTATGAGCTTTGTTGTCTGTAATATCAGGGCCATCTTTTTATTGGCTTCCCAAATGTCAACAAGCATCTCATAAGGCATCTCCAAATGCTGCTCAAGGTTGACATGCAGCAGCACCTTCACAGCTCCACACCATTTGCGACGGACTGCAATTTTTTCCCCTGTCCCAAGAGTCCTGTTGGGCTTTAAAAATGCTGTTTGGCACACCTGGGCTACTATTATTATTCCATCATGTCACAGTTAAAAATGAGGTGCAACAGGAGCGCCGTTCCACAGAGTCAGATGGAGGTTGTGTGGAGCTCTGCCCAGAATCTGACAGCTAAAAATGATTGCTGCATCTAAATTCTCCTCATTGCATGGTAATACACAAGTGTGGTACCCGACATTATGTATGGATGGCAGAAGCGAGGATTGAATGCATAAAAGGCGAGAGCATGCACATAAAAGCACACACTAAGTCAGGTGATGTAAACACACTCAGAAATGCCCTTACACAGGCGTCGGAGCTCTTGACTCGACCTCCTTTGGCTCGTTTCAGCAAGCGGATCCAGGTGGCCTTCATCAGCCACACTGGTCATTCAGTGTCCTGAGCCACTGTCCCCCCTACCCTGACAACCTCTACTGAATGACAGCACCACTGTGGCCACCTTTGCACCAGTGCTGCAGATACTGGGGCTGCAGGTACATTCAGCACAGCTGGTTCCACTTACAACTTGGCTGTAAAGTCTACATTCATCGCTGGATAAATAAATAGCTTTGGAGTCTGAGCTCCTTGTTCTGCTGCAGCTCCCCCCGACTTTGTCTGTTGAGCCAAAGCTCCTGCTCCCCCGACTGCAGCAGCTGCTTTTGCCAAAGATGGGGAATCCTCTGGAGCTCTCTGCCCTGCGCATAATCTCAGCAGCTCTCTCCTCTGTCTGCCCCAGTCTCCTCGATAGCTGGAACACTCAGTCTGCCACTGCAGGTGCTGAGGCTGACTCCCAGTCAGGTGATGCTCCTCATCCTCCCCGTCAAGCTCTCGCTCCAGCTTTGTAGTCCGCTTCTGCAGCCGATTCTCCCTGATTCTCTGCGAGCGGCATGTAAGTGTTGATCTGTGGGAGTCCCGGTGTGGCGGCGTGTGACAGACTCTCCTCCTGAAGCTGCTGCTGTAAAGCTCTCGTTTTCTCACTCAATGCAGAGTCTCAGCCTGTCAGTGTTTTCACACACAAGCCTCACTGAGCTCCTTCACTGCTTCTGCTTCCCTATCTCTCCTCAATCCACGTCTCCTCCTCCTATGTACCTCCCCTTTTCTTTTTTTTTCCTTGAGTTACCCCTCACAGCCAGTCCATCTGCTCATTTTTGTCTCTGCAGCAATCACTTGTGGACGATGCACGTGCCAGGAATACTGTTCAGACCTCAGCAGTTATCAAACACTGTGAAGGCTTTTTATGTAGCAGCAGAAATATTGCACACAAAAGACACATAATCCACTGTTAAACACAGATATAAATTCAAAATTTTAAGATTTAAGGAAAATAGTTTTAATGGTTTTGTATAGATATATGAAAAATATGTATAAGAAGTCAAAACTAAGGAAAAAATGTTGGCAAAAGCTGAAGTATCATCTTTTCACAACTTTGGTACATATCAAAACAGGGTTCAATTGGCAAAAAATAAAAAGTAAATTAGAAAATAAAATGAAATGTGTCTTGTTCATGGTAAATCTTGAATTTACTCCGACCTCTAAAGCCACTGGTGGACTGGCAGTTTGGGGGCCCCAGGCGAACAAAAACATGCGGCCCTCTGCAGTGGTTGTGTTAATCACTTTTTAAAAAATCCTAATCTAGGGTAAAACATTCATCCAATAACTTCCTCGCTGGTCCACTTTTAGACAGCATCACTGTCCAGAATGCCCCTCCCTTTGCCTTTGCTCTCCTTTTATGTCCCCTTTCTGATTCTTGACTTTCTATATCTTCACTTTGAGTTTCTTTGACTTTGTTCTTCTTTTTCCTGTTTTCTTTTCTTCCTGCACAATAGATGTTTTGTTTTACTTACATTGCTAGAACTCTGAGTGAGATGGTTTTCCTTCGTTTTCTTTTCTTTTATTGCATCAACATTGCAATGATAAGGATTATTTTCACTGCCGCTCCGATGAGTATACTTTGTCTAGAATTATAACTCTTGAATATTCTATGGTTTTATTGTATTAAGTTCCTTAGGGATTTATACATAATATATTCTATTTGATTCTGTTATATTCTTACCTCTTGAAGAGTTTTCTTCTAACTTTCTATTGACAGAATAGTCCATAGCCACACGGGGACAGGGAAGGACACTTTCACATGAGCAGTCTTATGCAATTTCAGTGATTTGTTTTTTGTTTTTTTTTATGACAGAGCTAAATTATAATGAGCACGGAAATTGTTTTAGATATTTTTACCCAACACATTGGGGTCCCCGGGCAGTTGCCTGTCGAAATACTTAATTACAAGTGAGTAAGCCCTCCTAAATTCATAGCACATGCAGCATTCGTGACAATTATTCCTGAGGTGAAACACTGCAGAGGAATTATGCTGCGTATCCTCACCCCTTTTTTATGGTTTTGGGTTCAAACGGTGTCTTCCTGAACAAAATACAGCGTTAGATGTTAAATTACTGTCTTAATGTTTAAAAAAAAAGGCAATAATCACAGAGAAATAATCAATAAAGTCTCAAAAGACACAACATATCCAACAGGGGGAGAAGAATACGACACAAGTTCAATCTAAAGTAGATACATTTTCAGAAGGGGGGAGGGGTACAAAAAAATCTACAATATTTAAAATAGTTATGTATACTTTGATATGGGTTCTTTGATGGGTCACAGATGCTCCAAACACATAGTTGTGAAAACTGCACTTCAACAAAAATCTTAGAGGCAGAAAAAGCTGCAGGCTGTCCTGACAGCACTGAACCGCACACAAACAGTGTTGTGTCATTCCAACAAAAACCAAACGTAATCTCACGTCATTGTGAAACCAATATTAAAAAAGAAATAAAAACTTCTTCTTCTTCTTGTTCTTCTTCCCAGCTCAGAAATCAGTTTAAATGTCACTGAAATTAATTTCCTGTTCAAAGACACCACAAAAGCTTATCAAATTTGATTCTTGGAAACCTTGACCATCTTGCAGTCACAAGGAATTCCTCCCGCTAACCACTTTAATGTTACATGACCTGGTACATCAATTACGTAACATTCGGAAAAAAGATTGACATCAGCGAATGCAGCGCTGGCTGAACATCTCATGGGAAAGTGGTATCAGCCATTGCGTGCAGAATCCCTGTGCAGCCGCAAAAACATGCCTGCAGTCATCTGTTGACAGTTTGTCTAGTGTCTGGTGGACGACATTTGTGTTTCTGAGTGAACAACGAGGTCACGTGGTGTCTTGGGTATTTCATGAGTGTTTGTCTGCAGCTGAAAACCTGTCTGAAAGCAGCTCTGTGCTAACATGACTTCAAGCTCTTACTGCTGCTGATCATCAACAATTACCATTCTTACATAATCTGTGAAGGAAAACCCAGTTAAGACAATCAAGAGGGTAAAGTAGAACTTGTTTTGTCTGCTGTGTAAACGGTGGGGATCAGACCCAAACGGGATTCTGCAAACAGGGATTTATGGTAGAGGGGTGTCAGTTTTTATTTTTATCTCGTAGAGAAATGAAAGGAAAAGCAAACTTGATAAAGAACTTTGAGCTGCTGGTCCTAATCCTGTAGGTTCCTTGAAGCCAGAATGGTTCAGCTGGCTAGTTTACAGACTTATACACTATGATTGAATTCACGATAATCAACACCTGCACCTCCTTGGTTTTACGATTTTTGCCCCTTTTTCTACATTTTTACAAAGTTTTTTTTTCTTTTTTCTTTTTTTACTTCAGATTGTTCATATCAAGTCATCTCTTTGCTTAGCTTTCCCTCTTTTTTTCAGCCTGCATTAACACAGAAAGTGAACAAAACCAGAGTTCACTTAAGAGCAACCCGAACCCGATGCTTTCAGAATGAGGACCGGTCTACATCTGCATTCCGCTGGGCCTTTGATCTGCCTCTTTTGTTTTTTTTTTTTACTTGATATGCTATTGTCAGATTTGGGTATCAATCAAATCCTTCAGTTGACTTCAACAAAATGAATTGGCTCATACTGGTGCTTTTAGTGCACACAGCATCAACCGGTAGAAATTAAGAAATGACTTAACTGCATCAGTTAAAGCATTAATACTGAGGTCCATGTTTCCCAAAATAAGCTGCATGGTGCAGTAGTTAGCACGCTCACCTTAAATGCGAAGACCCTGGTTCAAATCCATGTGTGGAATTTGCCAGTTCTTCTCATGCATGCATGGGTTTCCAAAAATATGCTTCGTAAGCCAATTGTTCACTCTAAATTGTCTCATAAGTGTGCACGTGGTTGTGTGGTCCTGCAACATGATTTAACTGATTGGTCAGTTTATAACGTGAATAACTTGCGATAAAAAAAAAAAAAAATATATATATATATATATATATATATATATATATATAACTGAGTAATATCTGTAAATTCAAAACAACTAAGGTTAAATATTTTATACCGGATCTTCAGAGACAAATTGGGGCTCATGGAACACCTCAGTCTCATTTCTACTAAGCTGTCCAGTCCGCTATTTTGAGCATTTTCATTATATGAACTCATTGAGCTGGACCAAACCAGACCATTTTTGGGCCCCTGTTAGTTGTAGGTTCATGTAAAAATGAAACGGACTAGTTAGTGCAGAGCTACTGTTTAAACCCGTTGATTGGCAGAAAGTCATCACGACAAAAGAAAGCAACAGGAAAGTGGATGTTTTCCTCTTCACTGCCTGCAATCTTCAGTCAATGCTTTGTATATACAAAGTACTAAAAGACAAGTGGAAATAAATGTCCTGCTGGATGACCTCTATTGTTGCTGTTGATAGCTTAACCCCGCATTAGCAGTGACGGCTAAACTTTAAGGAGAAACGCTCACCTGAATTGCCTGAACTATTCTAAACTGGACCACACCGGACCGTATCATATCGCTCATTGGAAACAAGACTCTTATACTTATACTGCCAGCGTCAACTTTCAGAAGAGAACATGCAAAGATCTGCAAAGAATGCAAAGAATATAGTGGTGATACATGCCTGGTAAAAGGTGTGACTAACATTTAACATGAATGTGAAAAAAGGCATGAGCACATAGCACATAGCACATAGCATTCAGTTCAAGTGATCCACCGTTGTTGACCCCATAACCTGATTATTGCACCATTGTAAGGCAGATTACAGGAATGTAAGCATTATTTTGTCATGCACACTTTACACTACCTAAAGGCTTCCCAGGGTGGAGCTAAAAACATTAATGTCACCTGGTAAAAATACAATTAAACAAGCCTGAACTTTTGGATCAATTTTGCTTTGAGAAAACACAACTTACACCATGTTTGGTCATTAGTGCAATACAGTAAATTGCAAAATAATTTGTAGCTGTTTTGTGCACACATCATGACTGTCTGATGCACACAGCTAATAACTTCTAAACACTCCATCAACCAAAAACAAACAAACAAACATGACGTGACTCCAACAGTGAACAGGTTAAAGCGTTTCAGCCTCATTAATCTTTTTCCATACACTGATTACATATGCAAGGCACATTCAGACTCACTGCAGGAACAAAGGAACTCCCTAGAGAACAACACGCTTTCCAGGGGTTTTCTCTGCTGTTGCACCTCAGACAGCAGCACTGAATTAATGCGGCAGCGAGCTGGTGGGTGGTAGACAAGTGCAAGTCACAAAGTCTTTTATCTAGTGCATTATCCTTACTCCGATCCTGTTGTTTAACCTATTCTTTTAAAGAATAACATTGAAAAGACCAACAATGTTTCTGCAGGTAATGACACCTGTATTGAGGATTAGTTACAGACTGATTTCTACTATGTTTCTAATCCTTTTAACGTCAACTCAGTGCAATCTGACTGCATTGTGGGTAAATATATAATTAGATTCACACTCCACTTAAAAATGAATGCAAATAAAATACACTTCTTTTCTTTTAAATAACTTTTTTAAAGAGGCAATAAACAAAAACAAATATTTGAAAAATACAATATTTACCCAAACTGTCCATGTTTCTGGATTTGTGTTTGCTGGGGCTGTTGTACAGAACTATAGTGGTCAACCTGGGATTGGAAGATCACAGGTTCACTTCCCACCCTCTATCATGTGTTGAAGTGTCCTTGGGCAGAACACTGAACCATATTGCTTATGTTGATTGTAGGTTTTCGCCAGTTTTCAGCAGTGGAGCTGCCATTAGTGTGTGAATGTGTGTGTGCATGCGTGAATGGAACTGTGACTGTAAAGCACTTTGGGCCTTCTAAGAAGCTAGTAAAGTCTTATATAATTTGAAGCCATTTGGTAATTTCTCTAGAATGAGCTTGTTTTTGTAATCAAATAGTCCGAAACACTGCTATCGTTGTTGTGTTGGTTGCTTCATCGATGTTCTCAATTCCTCTTTGGTCTTTGTGAGTTATCTCCCAAGCGTATTTCAGAGCAGCCGCCACATGAGCCCTTTAAGCAGTAACTCATGAACCAAATTTAAATTAAACACTTACTTCAGTGTTTGTTAAAAAGTAATTCATTAAGACCAAACAAAGATCCATCACCTTCTACCTTACATGTGCTGCAAATACAAATCAGCCAAAAGGACCATCGCTCACACAGAAAAACTAAATTATGTCTGATTACTGTGGCTTCAGTGTCCATTTTTGTAGCAGTAAAACAACCTTCAGGACTTCTTGCTTCCACAGCATCACTTTTTTTTACATTTACTTCATAATTTTTCTTTAAAAGGAACTAATGTTCCTCAAACTTTGTACTACTTATCAACACATTAGTTGAAGTTCAGTTAATATATCTTCCTAAATTCTAAACCTTAATTCAGTCAAATGCAAATTGAATAATTCAATCTTTCAAACTATTTCCTTTGTAAAATTGTTCTTGTATTTTTTTATTTATTTTATGTTTTTTACCCCGAAACAGTTGTTCTTTTTTTTGGTTTTAATAATTTTCTTCAGTTTTACCACAAAATTATGTGAAAGTGAGTTTTAATAATCAAACAAATTTGGCTGGATATATTTGAATGATTTATGATTTGATGTGTGCATCAAAACCAAAGTTACCCTGTAGTCTGGCAGTGATTCCCAGTTGTGAATAATTCTGGAGTAGTATTTGGGCTTTTGTAACAGCTTCATTATAGCAGCAGACGTTTCTTTTAAATATTATTTTAAAAGTTGAAAAGTTGATTATTAATGACTTAAAAAAGGTCTATTTTAATAAAGTTTATCAATATCCATATTTCCACACAGACCTTAAAATAACAAAAGTCAAGAACATAAACTTTGAAAATGAGATTTACCTTTCCAGTGATTGAACTAAAGTAACACATGAAGGAAGAACAAAGAGCCACTGTTTCATCTGAGAGAAATTTTAAGGGCTGAACAAGTTTTTTGGACGACGTACTGATCTCACAGCGTAAAAACCAAACTCATTATGACTGCTCCTTCTTTCCTCCTTTGCTCACCAGCGATTCAGCTTATTACTGGAACGGTTGCTCACCAGTCCACTCTCTTTTTCATAAAATATCAATCAAACATGAAAGTTTGGTCTAGAATCCTTCCAGGAAGTCTTACCGGCACAAAAGAAAACTTTTGTGCATTATTAGTCTGTGCGCTCCTGCAGCCTCAGCTCCTTCTCTTTGTTCAAACAGCAGAGGAGTCAGGCTCAGAAAAGTTTTTGAACTGCAGAGCACATGTTTACACAAACTCACCAAATCTGACTCCTCACTGGCAGAGTGAAACATTTCTCTCCTGCTGTCGCTGCGTTGTTCAGGCAGGCTAAGAGAAAATCTCAGCTGCTGCCCATCTTCTCCCAGAGCTCAGGAACTCCTACCAGCCAAACGGCTTCACTCCTACAAATCCCCTGGAAACAGCTCCAGAGGGGAGCAGCTCTGAGCCGTGTAGAGAGTTGCAGGCAGAGAAGAATGTTGGCTCCTCTCTTTGGCCTACTTTAGTCCCTCAGAGGCAGAGAAAAGCCAAACGTCGTTCCCACGCTGGAAAAGCACTCCTTCAGAGCGTTGCGACCGTCCTCAAGTCCCAAAAACAACCCCTCACCCCTCCCACATATACACACTCTGTCACACACACACACACACACACACACACACCCACACACAGCTAGTTAGGAAGTAAGATCTCCGGCCAATGGGGCCAGCCTAAAAATTCCAGAAAATACCATAAGCAGTTGCAGGAGTTTGGTATGTCTGTGTGTGAGGAGTTTACATCTGTTCCAGCTTCAGGAGGTGAACCCGCTGGAGACAAAAAGGCTCAAGGCTCTGATCTCACTGTGCCGTCACAGCACATGCCGTTAAGACCGAAACGTCAGGAAGTAATTATCTCCACTACATCGTCAAAATGCCATATTTGCTTTCATCATCAATACGATGAATTCCAGTAAAACCTCCCATCTGTTTGTTTGATGGCACACGCTGAATGAAGCCTGTGGTTCCTGCTTTCTGTGTTAAAGTCCTTCACTGAGCTGGATCATAAGAAGAAGACAAGCATCTGCATATCCTAAATCCATAAACTTGTACAGTAAAAGCTGGCTTAGTTAAGATCTACAAAGTGACATCCATCCAGAAACTATTACTTAAAATATATGTATAGAAATATACTAGATCTTGTCATAGAAATGCAATAAAACGTGAATTCAAATTTATCGTATGATGTCAGAAAGCAAGACTGTAAGTCCTTCATAAAATTGAGGTTACAAATGAGAAAACAGCAAAATCACCCCCCAAAAAAACCTCTTAAATTCTCACTCCAACTATCTATTTATCTATTTTAAAAACATTTCCAATGGTTGTCTAATTATGATTATGCCATTTTTAGTAAAAAAAAAAAAAAAAACGGTGTCGTTTTTCTAGGACATACTATAATTTTTGGACTACAAGTTGCAACAGCAAAAAAAATGCATAAAAAAAGGTTAAAAAAAATTACAAATAAGTCAACACTTTCAGGAGATAATTATTTGACAAAATACAGGAAAAAGAATGTACATTTTATCTTGATAAGTGAATCATAATAAAGAAATATTATTAATAGACTGAATATACGCACACCTTACAATAACCACTATTACACATCGCTTCATGAAACATAGGAGGAATCTCGTATTTTAGTGCAACTTCCAAACAATTATTAAGATAATCATAGCTAACATGCTAACAAGTCAACTAAACTCACTTTATATTCAATCCGTTGATTTTCATCCTCTTTGTTGCTTTGGATCAATTCTGCCAAATCATTAGACTGAGCAACACCTTTTCTTATGTGTTGCTGTCAGTAGCAAAAACTGACACAAACATCTATAGTGCCTTAGCAATTGTTGCTATTTATTCATAAAAAAAGAAAAACTCAAGTCTCCCCTGTGCATAGTTGCACACCCAACCAAACTATGCAAAAAAACACAACTTACTCTATGAAAAATATAGTAGTCTCTGCAAAGCGGAAGTATTTCATTCAAATTTTGTTTTAGAGTTGTGTGTAGGACCACTCGTACAGAGCAGCCCTGTTGCTGAGAGCTCTCTGTTTACACTTTCTCCCACCAGCTAATGGCCTCTCACACCCCCAACCTAACATTACCGGTGCAACAATGGATAGTATAGGTGTCCACCCACACAGTTTTGAGCCAGAAGCCAAGGAGAACGAAGATGTAGATGGATCTAGATGTCTAAAAGTGGATGAATCAGAATGGAGAGGAGCAGGGAGTTTGTGGCCTGCCCAGTGCTAATCTACGTCACAAAAACGTTCCATTTTAAACTGCTTTTTTAATCTGCTTCCGATTCACAAATTTGAATAAAGAAACACTCAGAATTGCAGTTTGATTCTAATTATCCTAATATATGTTCTCCTTCATCAAGAACATGTTACAAACACAAAAAACAGAGTTTCATTGGAGTGGGCCTTAAAATGTCAACTCTGACATTTTATACTCCGTTTGCAAATTTCTACCTGCTTTTAGTTCTATTAGACATTTTATTAAAATCTAGATTTTTTTTTAATATATATGTTTTCAATAGTAGAAAAATGTTCTCTGCATAGCCCACGCTAAATCCCAGATTATGCTGTGTTTGATCAGGGTTAACCCCATTCCAAGGATTATCATCCAGGGTATTTGCACATGATTTTCTGTAGAATGGCTGTTTTCATTTCACCATGAAAATGAATATTTGTTCTGGTTTATAAATGTTTGGAGTGCAACTCTATTCCTGTCTCACATCAAATGTATGTCGCGACTGCAGCTGCATGGTGTTATGATCATGACGCTCACAATTGAGGGTACAGAACAAACACGTTGGCATCCCAAATCACATAATTTAACACAAATAGACAAAGGATTTGTGTGGAATAACTTTCAGGTCAAAATTCTATCCTAAAAAACAATATGTACACGCAGAATTACAGTTTGCTTGTGCAGAAAAAGATTGTGCGTAGAAATACAATGCAAAATAATAACAGAAATACTAAAAAAACATTTTTCTACATTTTTCTTAATACACACTTTTTTGTCCAAGAGTAAAACCTTTTTGCTGCACAAATCTTGGAGCACATTGAGCATATTGGGTGGCATCGGCAGAAACTTCAAGAATTTTTGCTGCCCCCTGATCTTTTTAAATATCACTGGGATGGTCATGAATGTAGACAGATGGCGGCATTCAGGTGGCTGTCAGGCGTGCAGAAAGGCCCACTTTTTATATACCCCCAGGCTTGATATGGACGGCCGCCGTCCAGAGACATTTACACATCGTCCAGTCATACCTGCTGCCTGCTGGCCGACGATCCTGTGTCCACCCAGCTGTACGGATCTGGTGGGAGGGGACTTTATGTTAATTTATGCTTATTTTTATATTATTATTTGTTTTTTATTTGCTTATTTAGTATCATTATTATTTTGTTTTATTTTGTATAAAGCACTTTGTGTTATGTTTTATATGAAAAGTGCTATATAAATAAAGATTGATTGATTAATTGAAAATGTGCGCCATTGGAACACATACTTAAAGATAAACCAGTTGAAATTTGACCAATCAGGGACTCAGATTCGGTAAGAAATGCCAAGTGGTGAAAAATCAATCATGAAGGAAAAATGAGTAAATGCGGTTTGTGCCCAGCTGGCATTATATGACACTAAGTCTTTCATATATCGGAGTAGAATTGTAAAACAAAAAGCCTGGAGCAAGATTATCACTTCGGACCTCAACAGTATTGGATAGCGAGAGACATGTGAATGCCATTTACCAAAAGCCTGTTCTAAAAGCCACATTCAGAAGGGACCACACATGCCCATTGTATACAAAGCTAACAGTGATGGGAAGGGAGGCAGGCCCCATCAGTCTCATCTACAACTCTGAGGCAAATTTCTAATGGACTATTGCCACTCTGCCAAAACTATGTTTTAGAATATCACAGTTTTTACATTTTGCCTAAAACCGACTCAATCATTTTTAAATGGAAACACTGAAAATAGATCAAAAGATGAATGGAATGGGTCTTTAAAGAACATTGGAAGGAAAACCCATTTGTTCTGTCACCACTGCAGGACCATCTCTTGAGGCATCTGGCTGCTCCACTTCTAATTCAGGAGAGTACAAAGAGTTTCATGACAGTAAGAACTCCATTGTGGACACCAATCACTTTAAACGCTCCAAACAACACTTCCCAGCACTGCAAGGCACAAAACAAGTGACAAAGCAACCAAATATTTGAGTCAATTTATATAACACTACAGTGAAGGATAAAAATATTACACCAAATAACACAATCCAACAGAGTTTTGCCTCTTTTCCCAACAGTTGCTATCATATGCCAGAAAGACTCTGTACAGTTAACTCAAATGGACCACTAATGTGCTGAAGTTCATTACAATTAGATCACTAAAGAAAAATCAAAAGGGCTCCCAAAAGGAGGGGGCCTTGCCAAGAATGCCATTACACAAATTAAACTCTGCAAAGCCCTTAAGTGGTGCTAGATAAACCCTGACCATAAAAGGGCGTCATGAAACCAAATGCCGTTTTCTAATCTTGCTTTTATTTAACAGCAGAGTACTTTTAAGTGATGTTTTGGCATTAAAAAAAACACTGTTTCAGTCATGCTATCTTAACATTTTGACGTGACAAAATAGACCTGCTGACAAGACCCATATTCCATTACATTTATCTACTTCGTTCTTGAATGTTTTTACACCATCCATTTATTTTTTCATATTTTTTGGAAAAAGTCTTGAGCAGCTGGTTTATCAAAAAAAAAAAAAAAACAACAATATAGAGAGCTGGTGTCTTTCCGACAAAACTAAAACTCTGTCTTTTATTAACTAAAAGTGAGGATGTGTCTTTTCCTCTCACATGATCCGGTACGCGTCTCAATACACGGTCCACAAATTGATCCATAAATGATTCAACTAACTTTGTGGTGACACAGTTCAGTTCAATTCTTTGACCTAAATCAGGGCTCTGCAACCATTAACACCGAAAAAGCCATTCGGGACGATTTCCTTCTTACCCAAACCCACATGGATCCTCAAAGTCTTACTTTAAAAAAAAAAAACAAAAACAACTTTGCTTTGTCTTTATGTTACTTTTAGGCTACTTAAAAAAACATTTTTTTGTGATAAATAAAAAAAATGAAGACAAAATGTATGTTTTTTTTCTAAATATAAATTTGTTTACTTTTGAAATGGTCTCATTCAAATGTTACAAACGTTGGTGGTGTGTCCTGATCCAATTTCAACCCCTGTTAACCTGAATATGTACTTTTTTCAATCAAAAACAAAAATTACAGAAGATCAAACATTTGATCAAATTTTTAGTCAGGATTTAAAATCATTGTTTTTATAAAGCCTCTTGATTTTGTGTCATATCAGCAGTGCTGCACAAAACTTAGCAATGTTTATCTAAGCAACATAATAATATGTTCTTGAACCTGACTAACTAAAATTAAACCATTGCTAAATAAATAACACATATTTTTGAGATGTTTTATTATTTCATTTTTATCATTTTATTACTTTTTAGTCATATGGCCACAGTGAGAATGTTTGAGAGCTACATGTAACTTCGGGGCCTCAGATTGCAGACCCCTGATCTAAATAGATTCAGTCTAGATATATTATTCGCTCTGCCTTTAAAACTGTAGATAGAAATGTCTTTTGACAGAAAAACATTTTTTCTTAAGGGAACTTTGTATTTTAAGCAACAACAACAAAATGCCCTTGACATTAACTGATTCAAACATTTAAAGTTGGCAATTTTGGTCTTTTAGACTAATTTATTCAAGAATTGCACCTTCAGCCAATTGCAATTTACCTGACTTGGTAGAAGTAAGCTTGTGATTGGAAGTCTTTTTGTTTGCAATCAATGTCCATACAAGGCAAAGACAGTAGAGACACAACAGGAAGAGAAACTTTAACAGAGAAAGTTTAACAGACACCAATGGTGTTCGTATCTGTGGTCTTTAACCGATTGCATTGTTACTTCCAGTGCTGGATTGATTTTTCAATCATATCCGTGTCCTTTAAAAAGGGGAAAATCTATATCACTCACTCACACTCACCGGCCTCTTTACACGTTGCTAGTACCGGGTTGGACCCCTTATGCCTTCAGAACTGCCTTAATCCTTGGTGACGTAGATTCAACAAGGTACTGGAAACATTCCTGAGAGAGTTTGGTTCATATTGACATGACAGCACCACGCGGTTGCTGCAGATTTGTCAGCTGCACATCCATGATGCCAGTCTCCTGTTCCACCACATCCTAAAGGTGTTCAATTGGGTTAAGATCTGGTAACTGTGGAGACCATTTGAGTCCAGTGAACTCATTGTCATGTTGAATAAACCAGTCTCAGATGATTCCAGCTTTATGACATGGCGCCTTATCCTGCTGGAATTAGCATCAGAGGATGGTACACTGTGGTCATAAAGGGATGGACATGGTCAGCAACAATACTCTGGTAGGCTTTGGTTCAAAGGGACCAAAACTGTGCCAAGAAAATATCTCCCAGACCATTATACTACCACCACCAGCCTGAACTTTTGATACAAGGCAGGATAGATCCATGCTTTCATGATGTTGATGCCAAATCCTGACTCTACCATCTGAATGCTGAAGCACAAAGGGAGACTCATCAGACCAGGCTTCTGTAATTTTGGTGATCCAGTGATTGCCTCAGTTTCCTGTTCTTAGCTGACAGGTGTGGCACCCAGTGTGGTCTTCTGCTGCTCTAGCCCATCTGTCTCAAGGTTCAACGTGATAAAAAAGATACATTTATATTCTTGCTGCCTGAAGCAAATAGTTCTGCAATTTGTCCAGAAGGTCTTCCTGATTAAAATCTATTTATTTATAGCAACAGGATTTTAAAAAATGTAATTTCATTTTTTGATTTTAACCACAAAAACTTAAGAAACGTGTTTTGTTTTTAGCAGTTGATTTAAAAGCTGTTTTCTATGCCTCCAACAAACAACAGAAGACACATAATTTGCTTCAGAAAGTACAAATAGATTGTTAATCTTTTACTGCGCATGATACATTTACAGTGGATTGTATTGATCATGACACAAACGATCCATGAGCTGAAGAATCCATGCCAAGTCTGATGTGACTGAATTTCATCTGATTAAAGCCCCAGGGTTGGCAGCCTGCATCAAACTGAGGTTACCTAGCTACAGCTGCCAATGTGCCAGCCCCACTGAGCCCTGGGACAATCTCTAATTACGGATGATGAGGTGACAGAAAGCAGGCAAAAAGCACAAAGAAACACACGGGGAAAAGGAATCCGCTCTGCTAAATACAAAGAGACATTCCAAATATGATCATTTTGTTCCACTTATAATAACGAGGTCCCTGGAATCCCAAATCTGGTTATTAGTTTACCTTTAAAGTTTGAAAAAAGTACTCAATCATGTGATCATTATCTTTTAATAATGTTTTTTTTTTGTTTAAAAATAGTTGTTTTAATCAAGAGAGCAAATAGAAAACATAGAAAGGTGACTCCAGCTTACCCTTCCTAAGATGTGCTTAGTCCGAGGAGATAAGGGAAGCCAGTCAAGCATATCGAAAGGAAGGAAGATCATGAGCCCTGAGTCTCTGGAAAACTTACAGGAAGCAAACTCTTGATGATGGCTGAGGCGCTGTCATGTATAACACCATGCAATGTGTGGTGACTGCTGTGCAGCGCGTGGTGGTAACTGAGTCACTTCACGCTCACTGAACAAATCAACACATCAGTGCTTCCACATGCAGTCATAGCAAAAAACTCTGCAGCTAACAAACGGTATGACCAACACAGTCACACAAAAGGTCACAAACACACGGCGGAGAGGGTGATACAAACTGTTAGGATCTGTTCTGATCTTCACTTGAACAAACTTTTTTCATTAAACAAAACAGTTTAGGTCAAGGGTCTGCCACATTTAACACTAGAAAAACCTTCTTGTTCAGTTCCATTTCACCAGTTATAAAAAAAACACTATGTTTTTGTGGCCATTAATTCATTCATTTATATAAAAAAGCGTTTAAATATCTACAACAATTGAAATGTAACAGTGTTATATTATTCTATAATTAAAATGAGTTACTTCTTTAGCTTTGGACAGCAGCACATACAAGTTCCTTTCAAAATAAAATATGTCAAGAATGATACTCCTGGTGCAGAAGTTAGGTCAAACAGGACATTTCCTATCACATCATCTATTAACTATGTAATTTACAAGGCAAAATCAAATTAAAAAAATGTGTTTTTTAAAACAACATTTTTGCAGAGTGGCAGTAATTCATTAGAAACTTCTCTTCTGAGTTGTGAGGGCATCACTCATAACTGAAGGCTCTCTGTTTAAACTCTCCTTCAAGCATACAGCGCCTTACAGTCCCAACCTAACATTACCGGTACAACAAACATGGTGCCCAATATTGGAGTCACTAGCGGATGCATTAAGTGAATCAGAGAGCTTGTTGTCCGCCAATGTGTATGTAAGTAAGTGTACTATATGGAAGAACTACAATCTTTCTCTTTGCATTTTTCGTCTGCTCCTGATTCACAATGATTTGAACAAAACAATCCTCAGAAATGCAATGTTAAGCTTAATTATCTTCATACAGACCCTCCTTATAAAAAGAATGCTATGAGAACATTGTAAAAACACAAATTTCATCAGAGTGAGTCTTTAAGAACTTTGCTACTGAACAGCAGCTAGACCCTGTTGTGTAGCAGAGGATAAGAATATGTGCTTTAAGCTTCTTCTAATAAGTACATTTAACCTTTTACCATTATTTTGCTCAATTATCATTTAATTAACTCTAAGAAATTAACCAAAACCAAAAATGTATAATTTACTCAGATCATTAGCATTTTCTTCAAAACCAAAGAGCTGCAACTGAGAGATTAAAGAACCCATGTGGCTCCACAGCCGCAGGTTGCAGACCCCTGGTTTAGGTGTGTCATTCTCAGTTAATTTAATTTTAGTCAAATTGTTCAGAGATTAGAGAAACATTTCATGTTTAGCTAAGTTGGCTTTCCGTGAACAATATATGTGATTTAATGACTAACATTTGCATCACAAATGTCAGAAATAAAGACTTCCATTTGCCTAAAGTACAAGTTTAGTAAAATAATCTCATTACACGAGTCTTGCAAAGAAAACACACACACACCTAATATTTTTTAAGCAAAAATCAAAAGAAACAGACGCGCAGCCACTGGTGTGCCTGTGATGTACAACATCTTACGTCTGTTTAATATGTGTTTTTGATCAGATCAGTGAGAGCAAAATGCTTCTCAGTATTACTGTAGTTCAGAGGATGCAATCCACAACGTACTGCAGCCTCATCCTGCGAGGTGACTGCACAGCGCCCACTTGATCCCATGACTCACTTTTAGTGATTGCTTTTCTTTGTAAGGAGATTTAAATCTGATTCAGTCTTTCAACTTATTCATGTTTGGAAATACAAGACCTGACTGACATGAAATGTGGATGCAAACTGGTAAAATCTATTATTCGTACAAAGACAGGTCAATTTTTTAAAAAAGCTGCTTTTTATAAAACAATCTTAAGTCATTTTATATGTAAAAAATAAAACTTGTCTTAGGTTTTTTAAAACAGTTTCTGTTATGTTCTGTTACAGATTAAGTGTTTTTATTAACAAAACAATTTAATTTTCATTATAGAATTTAGTGAAATGCAGGGTGGTTTATTTTGAAAAAGAAATGTGTTTTATTTTTTATTTTGTTTTGAATTTATGTTCTAAAGCTAAATATTTCACCATGTTTTTTTAAACCCACTAGAATTTTGAATCTGGGTTTAACAACTAAATAGTTTAAAAATAAAAAAGACACACCTGTTTTACCAATTTTGTATTTTTAGTCTTGTATTGTTAGAAAAAATTATTGGAGATTTTTTAAGTCAAAAAATCTTTATAAAAACAACTATAAAATTAGGCAAGCACAACAAAATATACAAAAATCCTATTTTAAAGTTATAGCAAAATGGTTTCACAGATAGTATGATTTAAAATTCCTAAACAAATGTAATTTTAAACAACCTAATTTACTAAAGCTAAACGTCAACATCTTTTTACAGAGAACATACAATTGTGAAAAAAATACTCTGTTACTGGACCTCAGCAAGTAATCTGCATATGGAGAAGAGAAAGAGGACTCTGCAGATTGTCTTTCACTAACAAAAAAGTCCTGGTAGTTTGCATAAAGAACAACAAGGAAGATTGAGTCCTGCAATAATCCAACATAAAAACTAAGCCCTGCTCACCAGTAAGCTACATGCAAACACACAGACTGCACAACAGTTTGTAAAAGTCTTGCTGACTCAAAAAAAACAAAAAAAAAAAACAAGCAAAAACAAACTTCTTCAACAAATATTTCACATGAGTAGAATTGCAGGTAAAACTGCGTTCAATAAAATGACAAAAACAAAAACGGCATCATTCGCAACCTTTACCTTTGGCTTCTTAGGCATGCTCGTTCCCCCACAACGCCCTGGCCACCTGTGTCATCTGTCCACACTACACCGACCGTAATAAATTATGTAAATCCCCAGTTTTTCCTTTTTTTTTTTTTTTTTTTAGAGCACGATGACCCAAGGATAAAAGCAGCTAACGGCTGGCATTAAAAAAAATTAATAAATAAAGCGCTAGCCTTTCTGTCTCAGTCAAAAAGGGATAAAGGTGACAGCAGCAATGGCTAAAAAAAAAGCTCTCGGTTACACGCAGCTCTGAATCCAGAGGAGGTGAGACGTGGTCATCCTCAAGCGCTCCTTCAGCCGCAGTAAGGCTGGTTGAGGAGCCTCACTGAGGCAGATCGGGCTCCGATTCGGGCAAAAGTTGACACACAAGCAACCAGGCGCACACACCCAAGTGTTTAAGCTCTGTGGTGTCATGGTTCGCCCTGAAGTGTTTTTCTTTAGCTGGCTGGGCATTAAGCTTTAATTTGATAGTGTGACATCTGCTGCACGGTCCAATCAACCCTCTACAGCCAAACCAGAGAGGCACAAGCAATTGACTTACACAAACATACCTTAACCCCGCCCCCTCTGAAACCACTCTGATTTCTTTAGTGGGATGCTGAGGCAGCGATGACCGCCGTTGTAAACATGTGACCTCAAGCAGCTGTACATTTGTTGCCAGACAGACAGGCAGTAACAGCACCATCTGGAGTTCTAATCCATGTGGCACGACCCACCGCTGTGATTATGGATGTGGCCCTCAAAGTCATTAAGCTTATTGGATGGAAAAGTGGACACAGGCTCAGCACGCTGCAGAGGAGTTGCATCTGCATCAAACAAGTTCCTCAGACAACAACAGCAGCATCACAACAGCTTTGGTTTCACCAAACAGGCAACAGAAGCCAACATGTTCTAGTTAATAACATCATAAAAACACCTTCAGAATGTAAATGTTACACATTTCCTTTTGTGACCCTTCAAGTAGTCACTTTTTATGGTAAAATAGGAACTAGGGTTGATGGAACTTAAGAGTCTAACAAAGAATTAGTTGCAGTCAGAAAAAAAATGAAAGTTTTGAGGTTTAAGTTGGTTCACATGATGAACATTTGCCCTTTCTTCAGATTCCATTCAGAAGAACTTTGAGTCATGTTAGCCCTCTGATTCTGTTAACGGAGGAAGCTTTCATCTGTGAACATCCTAAAACTACATTTCTGACTTTGTGTGCATCAGGATTCAGAACTGACCTGAAACTTTAGCAAACGCATGGAGTTTGAACAACAAATTTGGATTTGAAGGTCAGTGGTTTTGGTACTTTTGGATCCTATTTTCCTATTCTGTTTTCTTTTGCGTTTGCTGTCATCTTTGTTTGCCGATTTGTGCCTATTTGATAGAAGAACCTGATTAGGCGAGGTCATATATGGTAAATTCTTTGAGACCTGAATTCAAATTTCTGCCATGGTGTCAGGAAGCACAATTGCAATCCCTTTAACAATAATTATTGCTGTAATATTACTATTTTATTTATTTATTTTTGTTAAACTTGTCCTGCCCAACGGCTAAGCAAACAGATATGAGCTGAGAGCCTCTTGTGTTAGACAGATTTTAATCTTACAATCGGGGGTTATAAATCATAGCGAAAATTGCTGTAATATTAAAGTGTCAAGTGAGTAAGCAACAAAATCACCTAAAAAATGCATTGAAGACCCACTCCGATCATCTTTTGATCTGTTTTCAAATCGTTCCCACTGATCTTTTAATTTAGATTAAGCGATTATTTGCCAAAATCAAAGAAACTGTGTCATTTTCTAGGACATAGTTTCAACAGATCTGCAGTAGTTCAATAGAAATTTGCCTTTGAGTTGTGGGCGGGACCTTTGGAGTGAAGCAGTTAATGTTTACGCACTGTCCTGCTAGCATACAGCCCCTCACACCCTCAATCTAACATTACTGGTGCAACAAAAATGGCGACCATTATCGGAGCTATCCAGCCACACAGTTTTGAGCCAGACACCAGCTACAAAGGCAAACAAAGAAGTAAGTGGATCTTGTCGTGTACAAGTGTATGCTTGGAATGGCGCGGAGCAGGGATTTGAAGCTTTATTTGCTTTGTCTATGTCCTCATTCATCAGAAAACTGTCATCTTAACATGTTAAAAACATCCAAACCATTAGAATACTGATCATCTTCTGTTGGAAGATGCTCAGAATTTGCTGGCAGCAGCAGTATTTCCTCTGTTTCATTTTTGTGTAAATAGTTGTTGTGTTTCTGTAAATAATACCAGGATTACTTTCATTTCTGGGGTCCTGGTAAGAGTTTTTAGGGCATACAATTTGTTTTGTCATTTTCTTTCTGTAATGTCCTTTTATTGTTTTCTAAACTGGGGTGTTTAGAAACTTCAATTGTTTAACAGTCTTGAAGTGTTTGCAGTCTGCCCGTGCAGAATCAGTCAGGTCAGGGCCAGGACACAGAAAGGAGTTGCAGAAAGCTGCAGCAGCATGAGATGTGCGCCATATGGGTGGAGAAAATGGAACAGTGTTTCCCTGCGGAGGAATGCACATAGGCAAATATCTATCTATGCACATGTGCATGCATACGCTACAAGATCTGCAAACATTATTCACTCCATTGGTGGAGGTGAATTTAGAATTTAGCTGCAAATTCATTGCTTCTCGTACCACACAGCTGGAGTTCATTGCTAACATAAATACAACAAAGTGCTTTTCTGTAGTACCTTGTATCTCCATCTATATTCACTATCCCGTGCCCCACCCCCTACAACCAAGTAGCTGATTTTATCCCTGTAAAGCCAGTCTCACTATAATCTCCCCTGATCTGTGACAGTGGCAAATAATCAGATATCAGATACACAAAACCAGAGACACAGTACGGACAGAAAACACACCTGCTGTCATTCTTTTTCTAACTATACAGGTGAGCATTTTTTGGAGGCTCAGCTTTAACACACTTTAATCTATAAAGATTTATCGACTTTAGCTTGTAGCACAGCGGGGATGGCTTAATGATAACCAGATTTTATAAAGTGGTCATGTAGTAGCTTGTAGTTATATAATATCTAAATCTCTAAGCTTTGAAGAGCCAATGGGGGCAAAAACATGTAAAAAAAAAAAAAAAAATCAATGATGATGCACTTCAGTAATCTCAATATAATCTGTTGATGTAGACAATCTAATCAGTTTTATCAAAAGTGTCACAATGCTTTCAGATTTTAAAGTATACATTTAATGTACAAACACACCTCACTTACCCAAGAAACATTTTTGTTTTTATTTTGTTTGTTCATGGCAACAAGAGCAGGCCAAAAATGGGGTCAGAGGAGCCTCCCCTCCTCAGCAGATTTCAGCGCCACAACCTGTTGCTCGGTGGAGTCGGAACGTGATCAGGGGTGACGGGCAGGGGCCTGTGGAGCTCAGCCCTAAGTCATCGTCTGCCCTGCAGGCCCACGAGCCCAGAACACCCTCTCCGGCCCGATCCGGCATCAGTGAGGAACAATCACATCACTCCACTTCCAAAAGACGAAAAAGTTTGCAGGCTTTCTCCAGGGCGTTCCAGTCAAATTGAAAAGAATTATCCAGTACTCTCGAGTTTCTTCCAGCTGTCAGGACACAGCTGACCTGATGGACTGATTATGTATTCAAGCTTAGTATGAATATGAAGCATCGGTGCAGGTTTAACTCCGCCCTGCACAGCCGCAGCCTGCACCCAATCGTGGCGCATATCTCTGAGGCCAGCTCCCAAGGATAAGGTTATGGAAGTATTAGGATGCTTAAAGGAGAGCTGTGGCAAAAGCAGATTGACAAGAAGCAGGATAACCCTAGAACTTACCTACTATTTTATTTTAAGTCATTTTCAGTCCTCATTTTCCCTGTTTTGTTTTATAACTTGGCTGTTTTGCTTTTACGTTGACAATTTTTTTTGTCTTCCCTTTTCCGCCCTCTGTTTCGTCTCTGAAGTGCATCATCTCGCCTGGGTAGTCTCTGTTGTCATGACACCTCTTTGCTTGGAGACAAATACCATGACAAACAAAGCAAAAAGGCTCAGCAGCACCGTCCTTGATCTCTTCTCACTCAGGGGTTCAAATGTTTTTCTGCCCCAAAATCAAATCATTTTAATTTAGCAACAATTTAATCCATAATCACAAAAAAAACTCCCTTTCACAAGATTTCTTCAACCTAACTCAATAGTTTTTGTCCAAAAAAAGCTCCTCAGTTGAGTGTTTGTGAGAATCAGTTTGTTGCACTTGTAAAGTTGCATTAAGAAAGCAAAAGGATGAAGCAAATCATTTTTTCACCACTTTTTTTATTCTAAAAGTTAGAGAGAGGAAAAAAATGTTTTTACCAAATAAGAATTACAAAAATTATAATTTAAACACATTAAGAGGTTTTCCGAGCTTCAATAAGTTGATTTCGTAAAATTTTCTTGAGTTTTCCACCCATTTTCTATTGTCAAAAAGGCTTCCTGCATATTTCAATGTGCAGCTTATTCCCACCATAAAAGTAGCAGCTCTAAGATCTTGTTGCTTTAGAAAATTAGTTTAAATAAATTATTGAATAAATCATCAAGCAAATCAATAATCGACATAGCTAATCTATTATTCTTTGATTCACCAGAACTGTTACATATTTAAATAATTTCTTTTTAAACAAAATAAAAAAAATACTCTTCTTAAAACTCACGTTAAAGCAGCATATCTTAGTCAGCTTCTGCTCCCTTAATTAGTATTTTCAAATATTTATTTAGGGCGTAAATTCTCCTCGGGTGCAATCGGCTGTCTGTATTTTTGTGTGACTAATTGGCTTCAAAGAACATCTGCTTCCGTTTTGAAATTATTTTGAGTTTTGTTCTGTTTGGCTTTTCTTTTTGTGCACACTTTTTATAACAAAAAATATATCATAGAGTTTTGAGCCGGCTTCTTATAAAGTCTGAGATACAAATTGAAATAATAGGATGAGGATAAGTGAAAGTTCTTGATGCAACGTGTTTTGTAAAAAATGTGTTTCACTAAACTAATAAATCACTGATGCTCAACAAACTGCCAAGAATAAAAAATTACATTTCTCCCCAAGTGCATATTTCCTAGTATAATGTGACAATTACAAATAGAAATTCATAAGCTGTGCCAGAAAAACTGAGGACAGAACTTTGCCTCCAAGCAGCTGGTTTCCACAGAGACGGAGAAAAAGATTGCAATGTGGCTGAATTAGCCAGAAGAAGCACTTTACTTTACGTGTGTCTGATGAAGCGGATTACAGACCAAATACTGACAGCTAAACTGCAGATGCATTTTTGTAATGATAAAGAGCAGATGTGTAGGACTGCAATAAACGATCAGGTGCAGACGTGGTCAATAAAAAGGGTCAATCAGGTATATCTTTGTCATCACACTACATTGTTAAAGCTGTATTGTTGTTTCATACTTGTAATTAATCTTTTTTTTTTACAGTTTTACATAGTATTACTTGAGGTTTTTCAATGTAAACCAATTAAAGCAAAAGAAGAGAACTTAAAGGGGCCATACTATGATTTTCTTAAGTCTTTCAGAGTAAACTATGTCCAAATATATGATCATATGTCACTTTTGGAGCACTAAAAACACATTAATTATGAAATAAAAGTTGTTTTTGTAGACTCTTTTCATACCCGCGAGTAAAACGACTCGATCTCTGAAGCACCGCCTTTCGCTCCTTGTCATTCCCGCCCATTTCACGATGTCATCCTAGATCCGGCCTCAGCGTGCAAACAAAGAACGTCCGAACTTTTTGCAAAGATGGGTGTGCATATTGAGGATATAAAATGAAAGCAATCTACAGATCACAGCTAGCTCTGCAGAGAAAGGGACTCTTCTTTAAAGAGGCTGACCTCAATCTATGACGTCAGATTGTAAGAAACCGCTCGTTTTCATGGGCAGGGGAAGGGATGGTGCAAAGAGCACAGGTTTTTTAGGATTACTCAGAAATGCATGAAAGGATCAAAATACGGCTTTAAGGTTTTTATGGTGAAGAATGATCAGAATAATACACTTTAAAGCTCAAAAAGTGGTTTTTCATGTTATGGCTCCTTTAAGTTTGATTTGCTTTTCTTTGTGCCCATTTTCCTGTTGTGCAAGCTTATCTGCAACTTCTTACTGTCTAATTATTTACAAAGGTCTTAACTAACGACAAATTCATTATAAGATGATGTATTGCTTATACAACAATTTTAAGTTAAGCAATTGCAATTAATTGAGGTTCAAGCCTTTTTTGGAGGTTAAACTACTGCCGTGCAGTTTGTCAGTGCTAACATGTTAGCATGATGCTAGCTGCATTTCTATGCAGTTGTAACAGTCTGACTGATGCTCTTTGTACATTAAAATGTTGTACACTCACCAGTCACTTGCACACCTTGCTAGTACTGGGCTGGACCCCTATAGCAACAATACTCAAATAGGCTTTGGTGTTGTAACCATGCAAAGTGTACCAAAATATCCCTCACACCATTGCACCACCACCACCAGCCTGAACTGTTGATACAAGGCAGGATAGATCCATGCTTTCATGTAACTGACACCAAGTTCTTAGTCTACCACCTGAATGTGGCAGCAGAAATGGAGACTCATCAGACCAGACAACGTTTTCCTGCAGCAGATCAATGCAGCACTGCAATCTGCACTGCAATGTCTGCAGCAGGTCATCATGATCATGTCTTCCTGCCTAAAAACATTGAGTTGCTGCCCTGTGATTGGCTGATTAGAAATGTGTGTTAATGAGCAGTTGGATAGGTGTGCCGGTGAGTGTACATTTTGATGAAAAAAGCTAAAGAACAGATAATAACAGGATTCCCTCTGTACTTTATCTATCTGAAATTAAATATCTGTTGTATATGTATTTGTTAAAAGGGCAAAACATTTGTTGCTCTATAAACTCCTTTCATAAGTTTTATTTACAAATCCAGACAACAGATTCTTTCTCCTGCATCATTCAAGCTGATGTGGTTGAACAAAAACACAACGTGCTTTTGGTGACTAATCGACTAAATGAAATTTCTTTGAATAGGAGAAACACCAACTCAGTTAGTTGCAGTTAGTTGCAGTTGGAGTAAAACGTTTAGTTAAGATTGCATTTAGGTTGCATAACAGTTACTAATTTTTAGTGCAAAGGGCTTAAAGTCTATAATACTAAAAAACAATTACATTTGATGATTTTGTTCCTTTGACTTAGTTTTAGTGTTATTTAAAAAATGTTATTTCTTCAAACTGTTATCTTAGTATAATTTTGCTACCATATTTCAGTTACGTGCCAACTTACAGCAAAAAGTCAATTTTTGTTTTTCAAACAGTTAAGTCTATTTAAGAATAAAATCTTAAAGCTAATTTAAGTCTACAGATTGCAGCTTTGTACAAATAAAAAAGTTAAGAGATGTCCGTAAGACAATCAGAGTTTATTTGATGTCAGTAAACATGATCTGGATTATTTGAAACAGTCATATTAGGGTCGATTTTTCTATTTCTTTATTTGTTTTTACTTTGGTTTCTGCTGTTAATTTATTTCAAAGATCCCAGAAGTGAAATCAAAGTTAAAAATCTAAAAATAGATTGTGATTTTGGAGTAATGTAAGACCTTAGATACATAAATAACAGTAATTTCAGTACAGTGAACATTGTTCTGCTCATTGCTTTACTTTTCTGAAAGTGAATGCTTTAAAACACAAATCACTATTAGATGAATTCACTGTTTCCATCCCAGAGTAGAGGTTTCCTCTACGTAGACCTCTGCAGGTATATGTCACACTTTCCAGTCTCACAACAGTTATGCAAACGCAAGAATAACTCAAATTCAAAACAGTCCTGTGACCAATTAGCTTCTCAGTTTCTGGAAATTCCTATATTGTCTGGAAAAGTAAAAGAATGCATTTCTGTTGCCAAGGAAATCCCGCTTCAGTGCATTCTGTGCTGGCTTAGTACACCTCCCCAAATGTGAATCCCAGTTTCTGGAAAGTGGGAATTCCTGGTCATACCTTTGCCATGTAGGCTCAGATTTCTTATTCTGTGTGCATTATTGGTGCATGGGAAAATATCAGCTTTCTAAAGACATGAGAAAGTAGATTTTCACTTATGTGATTTTATTTTTAATCGTTCATAAAATGTTTGCTTTTAAAATTATTCTTACTAATAATCTTCATAGGCTGGTTGTGTACTACACACAATAGAAACCTCAGCTGTTTGTCTCTACAACTAAATGAAACTCTGAATTGTTTTCCTCTTTTATTTATTGCTAAATTAGGTTAAGCAGGGATGCAAAGAACACAAACCGGGGCAATGGAGTAAGCCCTGCTGTCTTCAATTAGCCGAGTTTCCGTGAGGAGAGTCTGGGACTGACGACTCAGCCTGTCTAACGGAGTCCCATCCGGCCGGTTCTCCATGCTCCACATTCCATCTAATGTAGGACTGTGTTCTGGCCCATTTCAGCCATAAAATAGGAGTTAAGCGCTCCATATTGGAAACATGTGACATAGAGAGAACGGCACGTCATGGTCCACAGGGTTTTCTCCAAGTTGATTACAAATGTTTATTATTTAACTGCATAATGAATCAGTAAAAACTAAAGTTATTTTCTACTAACTCTTACCTTTGGTCCCACAACAATTACTCACCAATTAAATAAAGTGTGCTTAGTAGCACAGGAAATGTTGATTCTTCCTCAGTATACGTTGCTTTATGAGTTATGCTTCACAGGCAGCACATAGCATTACCACATTTTTCCTTTTCTGCTACACTTGGAAGGAGATTTTTTTAACTTCTACATTTTCTGTCTGCATTTTTAGACAGAATACGTAATAATGAACCCATATGCTTTGGTTTTTTTGTCAAAGCACTTCTCAACTGTGACCAGAAACACAGTCTTATCAGCAGCCATCGCTTTGCCTCAAGTTGGGAGAACAAAAAGTGCTGATTTCTTTTTTCTTTTTTTCTTCTGAAGAGTCTGAGCTGTGAGAAGAAAGTGAGACATCCTTTTAATCACCCTTTAAAATAGTTTTCCAATTTAGGTGGACTCATTTGTACAAGCTTTAATTAGGCAGTTACTGGTGACAACTCAAAGAGAAGTTAAAGAGCAACACTGCCATCTAGTGGTCTCGAAATCTGATTATTTTACATCTGCAGTGCTCAAGAATTTAGAAGAAAAAAAAACGAAATTCCCTCAGTTTTAGTTTTATATGAACAAAAAAATAACAAATAAGAACATATTTCCAATTTAAGAAGTGAAATAACAATAAGTCTGTAAAGTTATATGTAAAGGTAAATTCAACAGGCTTTATTCTAAAGCAATACAATATTAGCTCTGTGTGCAAAAGACCAGAATGAGTAGGAAATAAAAGATTCATCATGTCCAGCCGCATATACAGCGAGAGAAATACTGCAGAGAGCGGTCAACCAGAAACCAAAGAAAACTGAGGTCAGTTTGTCATCATTCTGAATAGTTTTAGGTAAGAAATCTAAATATGAGAAAAGCTTTAGTCTTTGGGACGAGACAAGGGACACGTCTACAGAGTTTTTAAATTCCGGCTGCTTTGCAGCAGCCCTAATATTTAATAAAAGTTGTCTACTGGAAGAAAGTGCTACATCTTATTGATGAAAAATGATATCCATATATCTAAAGCCTCTGTGTCTTAAAAAATTACTTAGTCAAAAACTCACATATGGAAGCTCTGCTCTCCGACGATGGCCCAGCCCACAGCACGGCATGAAGGGGACAAGGGAGGGGAAGAACGGACGGCCGTCTCTCAGACTCCTCGTCTGTCTGCAGCATCAACAACGTTCAGCCTCGATCCATATTCACAGACTTGGTCCACAGGGTTGAGGACCGCAGGGAGGCACACAGACCGGGATAGTAGAAATCCTCAAAAGAGGAGGGAGCCCAGAGAGTAAAGGGCTGTAGTCTCCACATAGGACCCCCCCCCTCCCGTGTTTTGTCCCCTAAAACAGATTTAGAAAGTCAAATTCCCTGCCTGTCCTGCTCTTCCCATGTCCAGACAGTTGCGGTGTGTTTGCCAGCTGGTGGCAAGGTGCACGCTGGGACTCCGATCCAAAAATCTGTAGTCGCTACAGCAGATCCTCTGTGCTGCCAAATCCTCTGCAGTGCTGCTGTGCTGTGTCAGAAACAGCAAGTGAGACAGGCTGGCACCCCGAGTCTGCCGTGAGAGGATTTAGACACCCATCAACACAAGCAGAAATGTTCTGTCTCTGCATGACCACACAGAGGATACAGCCTAGTTTACGACCAAAGATCCTCGCCTGCTTTCTGTTTTCTTTCTTCTGGATTTAGTGTGCTTTCAAAGCCTGACCACTCTCGCCTTCGTGACTATGTACTTTCAGCTCATGTCTGGCTTTTTCTCCTCTTTCCCGCCATGAATGAATCTTGCCTCACATTTTTTGCCGTTTTAATTTTGATGGATAAAATGCTCGGTCAGTCACTGGATCCTCAGCTTGCTGGTGTTTTTGCGCCTCGCATAGAGAAGAACAAAAAAAGAACAGCATCCACTGCTGGTGCTGCAGACAACACTCACCTACACACTTTAAGCATGCTCGTGTGCAGCCACAGCATCTCCCCTCCACTCATGTCCTGTTTTTGCCATGTCAGCGGGAAATGACACATTTTCATCATGATGGTGTTCTGTGACGGAAGTTGCTTTTGTTGTTACCTAATGAATGGCAGGTCTGCTGTGCAGTGGGCTTTAAATGGTTTTGCAGTCACAATAATTGTATAATGGTGAATGTGAGATTTTATTTAATTGCTGTTTGAGCAACTGGAAATGACTTCTACATCTTTTGTTCTACCCTAAAAGTGTTCCCAGTGCTCTTTTAGATATGATTATGATGCTTTAGCTAAAAAAAAACCTCTGCCGTTTTCTAGGAAATTGTTTCTGCAAAGCAGAAATTTGCCTCTGGTTTGTGGGTGGGACCGTTGGGGCGAAACAACCTCTCTTCCTTCCCCTCCCCATAGCTGAGAGCTCTCTGTTTACACGCACTCACGCTAGGTTACAGCCCCTCACGCCCCTGACCTGACATTATCGGTGCACAGTGGTGAAGCAAGAACATTTCATAGACGGGGAGGGATGCAAATGAAAACGTTATTTTAGTTTATAGTAAACGCAACAATAATTCTTTTCGATATAAAATTAAATTCATTTTTTAAGTTATTATTGTGCAGAGATGAGTTTAGTGTCTCCTTTGCTCTTGATAATGATACAGCACGCAGATTTAATCAATCACCAGAGTCACAAGAGCGAGCTTTCAAAGCGCCAAAGCAAAGTCATTAAATTCATCCATCTCATGGTAAAATAAATAAATGAAAAACGACTTCTTCTATATGGGGGTTTTTTGCTCTAATTTGTAAACAAAAAAATATGGGCAATAACTACATTTATTTTGAAAATCAAAGCTTTTATTTTGTCCGAAAGCCAGGCACAGGAATTGATGGAAGCCGTAACGTTAAAGCATCACTTCTGTGCAACAATAAATCTGTAACAGTTCACACTTTTACTCAAAAACTCTTTTTGTTGCTTTAATCCTTTTTCAAAGTTAAAGCAGAATATTTTTTTTTACATCTGTCTGTCATTCTTTTGTTTTCTTAAATCATGTTTGTTTTCGTGAAAATAACTGTAAACTGAAACTTTAGTATTTAATTTGTTTTATTTGGACGGTGAGGAGAACATTTTAGTCAAATTGGGTAACTTTATTTATTCTTTACCTTTGCTTTTCTTTCTTCAATAAAACCCCATATTTTTAGGAGACATTTTTACTTTGTTGCTTTTTTTTGTTTTGTGTCCCTAAATAATTGGAAAAGAATATGCTCATCCCTTTTTTTCTTTCAAACCAACCAGGACCCCATCAAAGATCCAGATTAGTTTTACAGCAAATAACAGGTAAAGGTTGCTGAAGAAATTCACTTTGAAATTAATGCATTCCCGTTTGTGGCTCTTTTCAAGCTTTTCGCTTGCTGAGCAGAAAACAGACTAAATGAGTGAGCATGGATGTGAGGCTCAGGCAGAAAAACTGAAATAGTAATGCAGCTTTGCCAGAGAGCCTCTTTGAGTGAAAGCACTCTGCGCCTTGGGAATCCCCTGAGGTGGACTTTGCAGAGGTGGGGGACCTTGCAATCTGCTCGCTGGTCTCAAACTGTAATAGTCAGAGGTGCTGTCTTCAACTCAGTGATGCATAAAGCCAGAGCAACTGGAGCCAGTGCCAGGGAAGGGCACTGAAGGATATAGATCTGTGCGTGCAGCAAAACAAAAAATTAAAACAGAAATATTTGGCAATGTGGTTGTAACTTTAGAGCTGTCGAGACGTGCAGGCATGAAGTATTCATCTGTTCTGGTCTGTGTCCACTTTACTCAATCTTCAATTTTCAAATAAATGGAACAAACCAAACAAAATGAATGTTTGCAAAAATCTCATCCAAAACTACGTACCAGCTGTCATCTCCAGAAGTACTCAGATGACTCAACCATTGTGGGCAATGTGTCTAATGGAGATGATGTGGAGTACCGGTCAACCATCAGGAGCTTTGTGAGCTGGTGTGAGAGCAATCACCTGTGCTTAAATACCAGCAAGATCAAAGAGGTGGCGATTGACCTCTGAGGACGAAAAACGTGGCCCACGTACCGTTGAACATCCAGGAAAGTGACATTGACAAGGTCAACAATTTCAAGTACCTGGGTCCCACAACATCCATGGTCTGTACTGGAAGGGCCAAAGTCGCCTACATCTTCTAAGGAGACAAAAGTCCTTCGGAGTGTGCAGACCTCTGCTCAGAACTTTTTATGACCGTGGTCGCCTCTGCCTGTCTTTATGCTGCTGTCTGCTAGGGAGCGAGCAGCACCAACAAGAAGAGACTGTCCTGGGCTGCTCGCTGGACTCTGTGGAGGAGGTGAGTGAGAGGAGAATGCTGGCCAAGCTCAGTTTGTGGACAACAGGACAACAGCTCTCACCCAATGCAGCCGACTGTGAAGGGACTGAGAAGTTCCTTCAGTGACAGACTCAGACACCCACAGTGTAGAAACGACTGACAATTATGTCTCTTTCTGTTTACTTGTTTGATCCAAAATCTGGTGAGTTGCAATTACACAGTAGCTTGTTTTTTTTTTTTTTATTTGGGTTGCCATGAAGAGTGATTTAATTCAAAAGTACAAAGGTAATATAGTTTAATTGAATGGACTGGCACCTCAGTATCTTTCGGAACGTTTACATTTTTACCGTCCACATTGAGTCCTGAGATCTGAAGATCAAATGCTTTTAATGGTTCCCAGAACTCAGCTCGTCACCAGGAGAGACAAAGCCTTATCAGACTCTGGAATGCTCTCCCTGCCAGTTCCCTTAGGGATTTTAAGTCACTTTTAAAAACTCACCTTTTTTAACTCAAGCTTTAAACTCCAGTGAGCAGATCTAGTGGGTCAGTTTTTTTTTATTATTGTTGTATTGCTTTTACTGTTTCTTTATTGTTTAATGCTTGGATTTGTATTCAATTTTATATTCAGCATTTTGTTGCTCCTGCCTTTAAAGGTGCTATGCAAAAAATAAAACTGATTGAACTGATTAAATTAATTAATTATAGAATAGAAACAAAAAAAAGTCCCAAAACATTTAAGTCAACACTTCATGGCAGAATGATAAGAACATATTTGATTTGTTGCAAAAGTTGTGTTCATCCATATAATGGTTTGTACTTGTAATAAGAAATGTGTGTGTCAGTAACTTAATAATATTTTAGCAATAAATATTCCTTTGAGCACTTCTTCATGACAAATGATTAGGCTGTTTTTTTCTGTTACCACATGATGGCAGTATAGTGCAACAATGAGGTCCCACTGAGCTGTGATGTGCAACTTATTTTCTAATTTTTCCATACAAGCAACATTTACTGCATGGTTGACAGATATTTTTCAATGAAAAAGAATATGTAAGCTTATCCTATACATTCTGCTTTACATTTTCTTTTTAGAAATATTCACTTTTGGAAAGAAATCTCACATCAATTGGGTGAACATATAACCAAAGTCAGCATTAAACTCTCTCTGAGTTCTTGAATTTATGCAACTTACTAGTTCTGTCAAAACAAACAGACAAACCCAGCAGAATAACAGGTCTACTCTTCACTTTGTTTAAAAAAAAACACTAGACTATGGAGATTGCGAGGATAACCACTAGAGAGAGCTGCAAAGGAGCTTTGTTTTTGTACCAAACCCAGCTTCCATCACCAAATGCATTTCTCAGGGCAGACACAGTGGATCAAACTGCTTGGGCGTATAAAGATAGTGCAGCGTGAGACATCATGACACCACAATCCTACTCACATACAGATGGAGGTGAAAAAGACAGAAGGCAGCAAACAACACAGGGTGTGAGTGGGAAGCTTGCTGCAGTAATTTACATAAACACAACTGTAGGAAGCAGCAAGAACTTCACTGACCAAATTCTGAGGTACACAAATCACCATTGGAACCAGAACTCATTGGTGTGTTCATCCTTTGTTCATCCTTAATTTTAATGAATTTAAACACCAGTTTTGATGTGATCTTAATTCAGATTAATCTATCGTTTTGAGAAAGTGTTCTGCTGCTTAAAATGGTTTCAAATAAAAAAAAATGCAGGGTTTTTTTTTGGAAACAGTAAAGTTTTTAAGACATTTAGCATAAAAAATCTCATTAACATCAAGTAGAGTAAGAAATAACATTTTGTGGCAAAAATCATGCCGAAGAAATTCACCTACCCAACTGTTTACCAAATTCGTAAGATATACTTTATGTTTTGCAATTTTTCGTCAGTGTTTAAGTACACATGAACAGATCTTTTTGGTTTACACATAAGCATAAATGTAGAAGCTCATTTTTCGTCACCACAACTTTATAAATATTAGAAATGAGCAACAAGAAAATACAACTTTACACGACGGAGAGGAGGTGAAGCACACATTGATCAAAAACTGCAAAAAGAAAGATAAATATTGACAACCCCAATGAATAAGATCAAAAAACAGTCTCCTTCTTAAGTGCAGAAATGTAATTGTGTTGTTTGGTTTATGGTAACATGAAATCAAGACACAAAATTTCACAAAATCTATTCTTGCATAGCAACAAATCTGAGTTTTGAGTTGTGACAACCCCAGTAGCAGGAAAAGCTTTGACGGGGGGCATCCATGGTTTACACATCTGCTCTTTAGTGTGACAATGTGCACCTAAAGAGAAACACTTCCTACAATACTTCTGTCTTTAATATAAGCTTTAGTTCTGCAAATAGGCCAGACAGCAGAACTGATGAATACAAACAAAATCTCTTCTAATTCAGTCCATTGTTTATACAATCCTGCCGTTTGTTCTGTGCTTTGTTTCTGAGTGTCAGTAAAAGTCCTTTGTAAATTCTGTTTTTAGAGAGCTTCTATATAAAGATTGTGTCAGGACTCAAGGTTACTGGGTGTACATTTGTCTCATGGGGAAATTGTAGGTGTGGGCGTCCCATCAAAGACATGGAACTCTTAATGACCCAATCCGGAGACATTTGTGGGGTTTTTTGTGTTTTAACATGCTCTTGTGGTGTTTCTCTGATAAGGGAGGACATATATAGAGAAAATTAAATCTTAAAATTGCATTTCTGAGTATTTCTTTATTCAAATCACTGTGAATTAGGAGCAGACCAAAATGCCATTTGAAAAAGAGCGCATTTGTGATGTAAAAAATATGCTGGTAATGTGACAAGCTTCCTTGATCTCAACTCTCTGTAATACAGAAGGAAAAAAAAACCATCTACAACACTGAGTCAAATTTCGAAAGACATTCTGTTGCTCTGTAAAAACCAAAAAATATTTTTTGTTTTTTTTATTTTTACTTAAAACTGCATAATCATAATTGAAAAGACTACAGGGAAGGCTTTGAAAATCGATCAAAAAATCATCAGAGTGGGTCTTTACGCCTTATTTAGTTAAATGCACCCATACTGGGGAGTTTATCCACAGTTTTTAGTAAAGTGTGCGGGCTGGCCCTTTACTGATAGAGCGTAAGTAAAGGGCGCACAGGGTATTATGCAGGTGATAGATAAGTGCATGTAGGCGCTGATGGGATACCCACAAAAACTACACCTTGATTGCCCAATTTCCTCACTTCTAGCAGTCAGGCTGCACACAGGTAGTGTGCACTTTTCATGTGAACAGCACTAACAGCCTCCTTACACAGTGCACAGGAATTGGTTGTGTAAAAAAAAAAAAATATCAAGACAGCACGCCAGCGTCTCACCTACGACCACCTTGCCCATAGTAGAAAAAAAGCACATGATTATTTTCACTTTATTTTCCGGTTCTCCTGAGCTGTCTTAAAATTTCGTGCAGGCCATCTCGGTGCCCTATTGAGGTTTACGCATTTTTTGCCCACTGATGGTCTGTATCTCTACCTGTAAGGCAGTTCTGACGTAACATCGTCAGGAGATAAACACAGCAAAAGAACACATATCCATTTGCTGATGAGAAAAACACATCTGGAAAGCAAAAAGTCACCCTTCCAAAAACAAACCACGAAATCTGCTGCTACAAAAAGTATTTTCAAAACCTTTTATTCCTTTTTATCTAAATCCCCAGAATGCTTAGGCTAGTCATTAACTCTGTAGCAGCTCTGCAATACTTTCACTACATACTTTCAATGGAGCTCCAGTTAACAACTGACCTCACAACTCCCACGGCTGAGCAGTCTGGACTGGCCTGGACCTCCATCCTTCCCAGCCTCCTCCGTACTCCCCCTGGGTATCAGGGCATGACCACAGGATGAGTCTCTCATCCTTTCTTTTGCAAAAAAAAAAGTTTCTGTCTACCCTCTGCCCCTTCAGTCTGTAGGAGAATGAGTAATTGTTCTTCAAGAAGCTGTTTATGAGAAGTTCCTGCAAGTCTAACTTGATGCTGGAGTGAAGTGCTGAATCACTTCTGGATGAGAAACCTTCTCAAACAAAAGCCCGGATCAGCTAAAACAGGACATAGATTTGGACAGTAACAAAAAAATAACCCTAATGCATGCTGTTGGGATCCAAAACCCAATTTCACCACCACCTTTTTCATATATTGGACCTTATACACGAAATAAAGTAGAAATGAATATCAGTTTCCATGGAATAGTGTTAGAAGTTATGAAATCCCACATTTTTAGGGTGTTTCACCCTTTTACCCAAGTTATCGGAATATTGGAATGGCATTTCATCTTTTTAAGATGTATTACCACTCAGACTGCCAATCACTTTTCATTTAGCTGACTCTTACTGTAGGGGAAATCCTCATTTGGACACAAGACTGTGGGAATGGGCATAAACTCCCATGGGTGATGGGAAATCTGGCAATTTCTCACTGAGCGGCTCCAGCTGAGCTGTTACAGCATATTCAGACGTTCTCTGTGGCCATGAGATGAAGCAGACGGCAGTCTACAAGGTGCCATTTTGTTCTGAGCTCCTTCAGCTTCCCGTCGCTCTGATGCTTCTCTGCCAAAGATGAGCAGAGCCGTACCTCCTCCTCCTCCTCCCAAAAAAGGCAGAAACATTTCGTGTGCATCCTTAACCCTGTTCCTTTACAGGTCTGCTGAACAAAAGCCAGATCAGTTGCTCCTTGCAGGGTCTGTTTTATAACAGAACACAGTTTCGCAGCTGCACTCCACGTTCCATTTTTTATGCGGTTGCTCAAAGTGTTTACAGCGTAATTGCAAAACGCATCGTATCCTTGATGGATGGTGATGACTGAGACAGATCTTGAACTCCAAAAACAATTTGCTCAAATAACTTACAAAAATTACACCGGTTGAGGTTGGAGGGGTGTAGTCAGTGCACTTTAATTCATTTTTGTATTTATAACCTCTTTTCCCTCTGATTATTTATGTTTCTCTTTTGTTTTTGTTTTGCTTTTCTTACCTGGCGCACCAGACTGTTGGTTGTGGTGTCAGAGGAGGTGCTGCCATCTGATCCTTTGAACCTGCCTTTCCTTCTGGCTCCTTTGGTGTGAGACTGTACAAAAATAAGTTTTGGTAAAATAGTCTACATTCTTTCAAACTTAGCACAAAGTCTAAATAACCAAATACCAATCCTTTATATTTTTCCTTATCTATAATAAAAAGCAACAACAGAGAACTAACAGGAAATCTGAACCACATCATACTGCACATTTACTTCACTTATAATTCAGTTATAATCTATTAAAAAACAGACTTCCTATAATATTTAAGTAAATAATGAATACAATTCTGATTTAATGCTTGTTGCCTGAATGCATTTAGATCTAAATATGAATATGAATGAGTTTAATTGTTACAAAGGAATGTAAATTAACATGAAATTAAAAGAAAAAGCTTCAAAATGTATTTTAATACAGAAATGTTTTTATATTTCAATGGTTAATTTAAGACTAACTTGTTCAACAGTTATCAGGACTAAAACACTTACAATTATCTTAGAAAACATGTCATCTTACTGTATTAGTACTTCCAGACAACTTAATATTATTTTTACTTTTTTTGTTGCTAGTACAAAACAAATTTGAGGGGTACACTTTGAATTCGCCTTTCTAACTCACTGAATATTTAATTAGCAGCGACTGTAAATTGTTGATAAAAGAAATAAAAGTCGTCAATAATGTGAAAATGTCTTTAAAACTGAAGTTGAATCAACTTACCGGTAATATGGAGAGTTCCGGAGCCTCCATGTCTTTGTCCAGAAGTGCTTCAACTGCAGCCTTGGGACTATTAGTGACGACCATTACGCCATTTGACCAAAAATATGTATTAACTCAACTAATGTTTCACCTCTGGATGAGAGAATACAAATGGCATCGCTGATCAATTTCGGCCAAAATCGACGCGCTCCCGCGCAGTTTCCAGCGCGACGCGTAAAGTTGGAGTGTGGAGACTAAAAGGAGGAGCTTGTGCGGAGGAGCTGCGCGCTTTCTCTTCAGTTTCCACAGCAATTATGTGAATTCTTGGATAATATAGCCATCAGGCTCTGAGAGGCTCTTCATCCTTTCGCTCCTACCCACACTGAGTCCTCTTCAGCTGCATGCGCCCTCTCATCCAACGCCAACACCCTCCTGACAGCAGCAGGGTGAGCTGCGTCCCAGCTATGTGGAAAACTATTTTAAAATGTCCTGCATTTACGTCACAGAAGTTAAACAAAGGAAACTGTGATTTGCATTACTCTAAAATTAAACGTTATTTTAGTTTGATGGCACAATTTCAGCCTTATCTTTTAAAAGTAAGTGTGTGGGATTAATCGTGCTCTTAATGAGATATAAGTTCAGTGAACATTTCATTGAACATTTTGCTGGTTATTGTCTTTTAATATTACAGAGCCCTCATTCTCCCAATTTTAGTCTTGTTCTCACTAATGATTCAGTTTTGCTTTAAGGATAGCAGCTTGGATGAACATGTATAACTTATTCAAACAGGACAAAAAATGACTTAATGTGACGATATTAGTCCAACATTGCAGCTTGCATGGTCTGTGTGTGCTTTCATTTAAGAATTTATTTTTTGTATTCTGTGCAAATAAGCCATTCCTGTGGGCACATAATTGATAATATGTTTATTACCCTATGAGCACAAGTTACAGATCCTGTTGAAAAAAAAGTTCTTTTCCAGATCATCAGGGACAGTCATAACTCAAAGTTCCTCTAAATTTGTAAAAGGAGAACACAAAATTATTGATTTTGGCAGCAAATGTGTTGAAACTAACTGGAAATTACATAAAAGCTGCAAACCCTTCTGAAAAACCTACTAAATAATAGTTTGACTTAGCTTTGTTTAATTTATAAAATTAGGGTCTAAACGCAGTAGAAATATTATAAAACTAATAGACCTAGGCAAGCAAAAAGTAAAAGTGCAAATTCTAGTTAAGTTTTTAATTCAACGGGATGATTCATTCATTCATTCATTCATTTTCTGAACCGCTTTATCCCTTTCGGGGTCACGGGGCTGCCGGAGCCTAACCCGGCTACTCATGGGTGAAGGCAGGGGACACCCCTGGACTGGTCGCCAGTCTGTCGCAGGGGCCACAATCACACACGCATGCACACTCACATCCACGCCTAAGGACAATTTAGAGTAACCAATTAACCTATGCAGCATGTTTTTGGATGAACGGGATGAAAGAAAACTAATGTTTACCATCCGCTTTAGTAAAGATGATGAGTTAAATGAAGGGATGAGAAAAACTGGATTTTTACCAATTTCCTGTATAACGGCACATTGTAATTTCAGTTGAGTTGACACCACATCCCACATTTAGGCATTTTATTTTGTAAACTATTGTAAATTGCTTTGCATGCATGCATACTTCTGTCACGCTTTGGTCATTTGAGATCTCTTTGGCTGAATGTAATCTGGGTCTTTTAGTTGGCATTCTGGATTTTAGAATTTGGGAAGCACGGCAGCACATTGATCTGTTCCGACCTTTGAGTGGTATTTTTTGTTTATTCATCGTTGTAGTTTTTCACCAAGTACCACATTTTTCTTTTAAATGTTTTACTCTGCCACAGATCACTGCTCCTGATAAAACATAACATTACAAAAATAAAGTTTATTTATCCATCTTTGAGATTTCAAAAGGAGTCCTGGTGTTTCCATTGTTTCGCTAAAGTTAAGTGATGTAGCCAAGAAAGTTATTTTTTTGTTAGTTGGTTTTTCAATTTAAAATTATTCAAATAAAAAGTATTGTATTGTATTGGGATATTACTTTTGGGAGTAGTATTTTACAATTCATTACCCAAGTAAATGAATGTATTTAAGTTTTGTCTGTAAAAACCAGGAATATGATGATTAGTCATACCAGAACAGTCTTTTGAGCAATTTTTGAGCTTCATTTTCTGCACAACTTTGAACACTCCTCCATAAAATATTACATCACATTGTGCACCATAGCAACACAACACAACCGCAGTAAAGGGGCAAAATGTATAACAAACCCAGTTAATTTAAACATTTTGCAAAACTTACTGTATATTATTGCTTAGTTGCAGTTCCTCTTCATTGCAATAAACTATTACGTACAATGAAGTGCTTGTTTATTTTTTTGCAATTTGGTCCTGGAATCTTAGGCATGAAGCATAATTTAGATAATTTCATCCAATCACAAGCAGCCTTTTATAAATTATCTGTCTGAGTTTAACTATCCCAAAGTGTTGACAGCCAAACATCTGACTGGGTCTAAATTTTGAGATAAGATAGTGAGGCAAAGTGTGGGGAATGTAGAAGTGATTTACAGACTAATGTGTGGAGGTAGTGTGATAGTGTGGGATGGCGTTAAAAAGAAACAAAAATCCACTGGAGAAAATGGGTAATGAAATAAGTTCCTGTAACTTCTGACCATAAATGTACTGACCTCCATCTTCCTATGAAAAAACACTTCACTAACAGTGATCAGAAGCTGCCTCCAGAATTTAGCCTGCCAACCCGTGTGGGATCAGCTTTGGTGTGCAGTTTGTGCCAGAGTGACCAACGCAGCCACACTGCCTGATTCTGACAATGCCAGTCAAAGAGCGTAATGGCATTCAGCGGCAGTGATGAGTCTGGTGATCATCAACGGTTATGATGCATGTGACACCATTTAAAACGATGACACTGCTTTCAATGCCATCATTTAAATTTGTTCTTTCCAAGGGTATCAGATTTTCTGTCAAGAACATCGTTGAAAAAAAGAAAAGGGAAAAAAATGTCCATCTTTACCAATTATCTGGAGCAGGAGTGCAAGCAAAGATGCTCAGAGCAGAATCCATGGAAACATTAGGGCTGCAACAATTCACATTCCCCATGATTCTGGTTCAAACTTTGATTTTTGGGTCACTAAACTTAAAATAAATATATATATATATATATATATATATATATATATATATATTTTTTTTTTTTTTTTCATTTGCTAATAAACAAATGAAATAACAAAGTTTTTGTTGGCTCATGTTAAGCCTGGTGTAATGTAATACAATTACATATAAAAATAAAACATTTAGCACAGCACAACAACATGAAAATATGGAGTAGCGATGCAACATTTCTCTTTCCCACAATTCGGTTCAATGGTGTAACATGTTTGGTTTTAAAACAAGTATTGCAGAATCCCTAGTAAATTTGATAACTTTTAACATCTAGGATCCCGAAAGAAAAAACAAAATTTATTTGCTCTTTTTTATTTTCATCTTGGTGAACTCTTTGCTGAAAGAAAATGGTGTAATGAAAGCTAAATAACTGAATTATTTGAATAGCTGTCATTATGGCTGCTTTACATTCTTTATTCACAGAATGTGTTCAAATATCCTATGAAACATTGTCCACAAAAATGTTATGTGGAAAAGTCATTTATATTTTAACAAACTAAAATAACATGTGAATAATGTCATGGTCCAATTCTTGTTCAAGAACCAGAACCTTGACAACATTCTTCTCAAAGTTGGCAGGAGTAACTCAGTTAACCCTTTATAGCCATTTGTATCATAATTGCTAAACGGATTTCTGAGACTCCATCACATTAAATTGCTGTTAGCAAAAACGTACCAAATCACCAAAAATATAGTTGACTATCTATACTACCTGTACTTCACTGAAAAAGGATATTATGTTTTTTATGGATTTCATTAAAGGGTTTAACAAACATCTTAATTCCCCAAAAATTGAATTTTGTGTTAATTATTTGATATAGTGGGCTTTTCAGGGTTAGAATGACACTGTGTTATAGTTATTGCTTACTTTTTAGAAAAGAGAGATTTTTAATCGTGCAATAAAATGCAGATGAGAACCTAAGTAAATGATCTGTTTTCTGCTTTGCGACATGCATAACTTGTAGAATAAAATCTATTAAAAGCTGTCTACAACTGGAAAACACCTTGAAGGAAACTGCTCTGCATTTAGAATATCTCAGTGAGTCAAATTCATGTCAGAAAAACTTGATAATTGTCACACAGGTTGCTCAGAACGTTTCATGTCTGTCATTGCCCTCTGGTGGCTTCACATGTGTTTGACTTTATAGAGGTCCCATTAAAACTCACTAGTTGCAGTCATTCTGTGATTTGTACAAAGCCTTTTCAAGCCTCATTTCAAAGCCATACATGTTTAATGGATGCCACTGAGGTTTTATAAAGGGCAAACAGACAAATCTGGGAAGCTAACTAGGGAATTCTTTACACATTTGCACAAATTCCACCTTTTCTGGAAGTTACTAATGTCAGGAACAGGTTGTGTTCAGAAGACAGAGACATTTAATAAATAAGTTTAAACATGGAGCAGCCCACAGAGAAACAAAACAAAAGTCCAGAAAACCAGACACCTAAATACAATGAGGGTCATCAACTAAAATGAAGACTGCTGTGAATGATCAACCTCAACCGGCTGTGACTGAGACAGAAGACAAAAACACAAAATAAAAGCAAACAAAAGTGCTAACTACTAATCTCTAAATTATACAAGAATTTTTTTCAAAAAGGGATTTGTTGGCTTCTTTAAGGTGGTATGGGTACAAATGTATTTGAAAAAGGAGCAACAGCCCAGTGTCATATGCACAATACCTACAAATAAAGTTTTTTTTGTCCTTAAAAAAAGTAAATTATAACCCTTTTGGAGGCTGAAACATAAGACTGAACATTGATCCTGGATGAATTCTCAGCATCTTCATGAGAAACAGATGAAAAAGCACATTATCATTTAAAGTGTGCATTGTGTAAAAAAACACATATAAAAATTTCACAAAAAATGAGATTATGCATTAAATAAAGAGTACAAATTAAAAGAAAAAAAAATATTTAAAAAAATGTCACATAAGTTTTAATTCTTTCAATGTTGTTAATCTAGATAAGTGCTTTTCCTCTTATTTTATAGGTCTTTTTATTCATGTTTGCAGAAACAACTTTGTTATTTAAGAGATGTTCTATCAAAGAAGATGAAAATCTTGAGTCTTCACGTTGAAATGCTGAATATTTTGTGTAGATGGTGTGATTTGCAATGTGTTACTCAGATATTTTCAAATCAAAAGTGAAATATTTTTGTATTTCTACTTTTTCCTTTAGATGACCCCAGCGCTGAACTCCTTCTCTGGCAGATTTCAGCTGAGAAAGTGAGGATGCTGCAGCAGATAAAAGCCCTTCCTTCCTTCATCCGGGAAGCAGTTGGCTGGAGAAGACACAGACTTGCAAAAAAATATATATATATAAGTGCTGATTTTCACACAAATGCGAAAGGCCCATACTTTCCTGAAAATGCCAAAGAGACTGACATTTTTAAAATAACAGCAGATTTGCCAGAATCAGAGAAAAAACGCTTCCTGCTATTGTTGGAGAATCACTCAGGAAGTCATTGGAAACAGTCAGCTTTTCCTGACATGATGTGCAAATAATCCCTGCGTAGCGTCAACACAACCAACTTTGTCGCTTGACAACAAGCTTGGAAAGCAACATGAACATAATCACAATGCAAACTTGGATCAAGCTAATCCTCAACGCAAACAAAAGGAAGAGCTTCACAGCTGTTTTTGCTCATTTTACAGAAGCACATCACATGTTGAAGCATAAAATCAAAGCAAGGTGATTGGAAAACACAAATCCTGTGTAGGAACCCACTCACCATCAACACGACAAATCCAATTTCATGCACAGAAAAGTTGATTGTCTTTTATTTATCCTATTGTTCTAACAAATTCACGTCTTTCTCTTCATCCTCCACCTCCTTCCACAGGCCCACTTTGATGGCTAAAGATCGTGTGCATTGTGTGGGTCGCAGTTTCAGTCTTGTACAGCAGTGAGGATTAGTCAGCCAGGTTGGTGGATAAAGAGAACAAGTAGCCCAGGTGGGTGGAAATGCCCTCACATTAGATCACAGAGAGGCCACAAAAACAAGGAACGATACCTCGCAGATGAGAAACTGAAACCCAGCAAAGTTTATCTCAACACGCTTTCATAAATAATACTTTTTTTTTCAAAAAAGAAGACTTAAGTTCTTTGCCAGCTGGAGTTTTTTTATTCTGTCAGTTACACATTTTCCATCAGTACAGATTGGTCAAAATGCTTTACTGAGTGCTAAAATTACAAAATCTATTCACAATATTGCAGTAAAACATTTGTATCATTTTTAAGATGCTTCTTTTATTGCTCTTTTGTCCAGTTTTGTTGAAAAGCAGCTCTGAAAAATTCAATTGAAGTTGTTATAATAAACCTTACACGATCTTTCATATTTCTGCCTACTCAGTATTAAATCTGTGTCTCTTTGGATGAACACAGAACTGAAATCCCGGCAGCCGTAAAGATTTTTTTTGACGTATTTGCTAAAATTGAATCATTTACAATGGCACATCTCACAATCTCTCGTAATTCAGTCAATAAACATAAGTCAGAAATAATACAAATACATAAAATATGAAAACTGAAAGTATTACATGAAAACATAATCAAGTTTGTCAACATAACTACAATTTGATTTACCAAATAATTACACTGTGTTTTAAAGCATTCTTTTTGCAGAAATTCAGATTCATCAACACAAAGGTCAACTGCTTACATAGAGACAAAGATAAAAACAAAAGTCTGATATAAAGATTTGTCTGCTGTCTTTAGAGTTTGAGTTTGTGCTCAAATAGTGCGATGAAGAAGAGACAGGCCCAGCCCATCCAGAGACCGAGGTTCTGCAGGAGAAACATCAGGCAGGGTCTGTCGGTTTTCACTCGACTCATCTCTGGAAGCTGATGACAGAAAAAACGCAGGAGTTTAAGCAACAACTGCTTCACTCAAATATGACATCTGCTACTATTTTAGATCGTTTTAGCAAGGAAGAAGACATATCTTTCAACTACGCATCAGTAGATTTCAGCTCCTTTTAGCGCGTTTTGAACTGGAACAATACACAAATAAACATATATAGCCACTGTGCAGTCCTTTTGCAAGACTTTTGCTGAACCATGACCGTATTTCTGCATTTACAGATAACATGAGAATGTTGCCTGTCAAAGGCTAAAATCGTAAATTTTTAACATATAAAGTCAGGAAATGAACAAAAGAAAAACCTTCTAAAGTATGGTAAACTCGTGCTATGACAGCAAACTTTACCTATAGAATAACGGGAGCTCTGATCTAAAAGATCTTTGACCCACAAATTAGATCCCTTTAATCCTCTATTAAACCTAAAAAATGTTGTTTTCTGGAATTGTTTTATTAGCCTATTAATTTTTAATCTGTCCAAGAATCCTTTTCAAATAACATATTAATCCTGCTTAGAGCTGCAGGCACTTTTTCATTCAGTGCTGGTTGATATATTTAGAGTTTGTTTATTGAGAGTTGTGAGACTGAGAGAAGGCACAAAAAAGTACAACAAATGTAACAGTATAGGTTCCTATAATATTTGAAAAATTAAGATTTAGTTACAACTGCCCTTATGGGTGGATACAGACTGTCTGCGGGCAAAAAAATGGGCAAATCTGTACAGGACAGGCAGATGACCTGGATAAATGAACCTGGAGAGTGAAAATGTTCATGGACAGTTGTATCTAGGGATTATGAAATTAGACAATCAGTGTGTATTTTGTGTGTTCATCCTATGGATGCATGCGTATCACCGGCACACCTCATGTGTGGGGTATTAGAGTGTGGCGTAAGGGCACCGCACGACAGCATCACCCGCACATTATAAGAGCATACAACTTACATTATCCTTACAGACACTAAATGATAAACTTACAATGCGCACGACAATGGTACGTTCCATTTTCATGACGTCCCTTGAGATGGCCATAAGGTAGGAGCCTTAAGAGAACAGCAAAATGCACCTGCTCCCTGTAAGATGTAACCCCCATTTATGACCCTCTACGAGCCATGACAACCCAAAAACCAGCAGCACTGGACGGGGGGTGTCAACCCCCAGTGTACTTGACTGATTCAGACTGGATGCATTTTGTTTGCTTAAAGTGAACCAGAAGTTGTTTCCCTTTATAATTCAGAACTAATTTTCAGTATGAATACACCCAAGCTGACCCTGGACACTCTGGGTTTATCCATGGTGTCAGTGCTCTTCCCCTCCTGTCTCAACTCTGCCAGCCCAGCAATCACCGGATTGGCCCATAAATGCTGCTCTTCTCTGTCACCTTTTCCTTGTTCCCATGATTTTTGTCATGTTTCAATTTATTTATTAAATGTTTTACTTTTCTGCCACCAAGCCTGGTCCCCTGCATTGGGTCCTTCACCTCCTATCTCTGATAAGTGAGGTTTTTACGCAATCCCATGAAATCAGCTGATTCTGTCGTGGAGAAAAACAGCTTTGCTTCATTGCGCAACACTTTACAATAGTCATGTGATGCGTGTAGATGCAAAGTTGATATGTAAAGCTACTTTTCTCTGCAACAGAGTCTGTTAATTCATGTTGATCAACGACTGAAGATTTATGATATTTCAAAGAGTGAGTGTTGGTGACATCTCCAGTAGGGTTAAGGAGGCGTCCTTACCATTTCTACCAGTGACAAATAGAGGAATATCCCAGCAGTGACGGAGAAGATCCAATGCTGCACTTCGTTCTCTGAAGAAACCAAAAGTCCGATGAAGAGGCCCATGAAGGCCGTCAGAGCGCTCAGGAAGTTCATCAGCACCGCATTCTTTACTGACAGCCCAGAGCTCAGCAGCACTGCAAAGTCCCCTTAAAGAGAGGAAACAGTGGATTGGTGCTCAGTCAAGCACACCGTGTGTTGGCGCAGAAACATAAAAAAATCACAACGTGTTACCCATCTCGTGTGGGATTTCATGGCACAGGATGGCCACAGTTATGGCCATGCCAGTCTCCACCGAGGAGGAGAATGCTGCCCCAACAGCCAAGCCATCTGCAAAGTTATGAAGACTGTCGCCCACAATTACCATCACAGCCAGCAGAGGAACCCCTTGTTCTGGGGACAAAAACTGATCTGCTGATTCTGAATGGGAGAATTTTACTGCTGAAGGCAAATGATTATAAAACACAGCACTTTTAGCCATATTAGTGAGAAAGCATCATTTTGAATGAGCTGATTTTGCTTACTTTGATGTGAAGGACTACTTTTATTTGTTTGCTCATGAGATATTTCCGTAGATTCCAGGTCCTCCACCGGTCCCTCCAACATAGAGAAACATCTCTGAATAAGATATTCTGGAACGTAAACTCTTAACTAAATCTGAGCTGTCACATTTATCTTTTGCAAGGGTCATTGCATATTAATGAACATTAAAAACAAATGTAAATATGCCAGGTTTTAACCCAAGACTAATTTCCATTTGCAGTGTTCTGGCAGGTCAATGTTGAAGAAATAAAACACAGTTAAAAGGCATTGTCAAAAGCAGAAATCAGTTTAAAACTAAACCAAATGTAACATTTTAAAATCAGTGTTTGTTTTAGAATAAAATGTGCTGATTCCTGATCATATGTGATTACACAGTGGAGATTTCTGAAGCCACAATTTTGATTAAAAATGATTAAACTTGTAGTTTTATTGTAATGGGTATGCTATTACAGAAAGTTAAGCCCCGGTATAATGTTCAAATAATAATTGTTTTTGAAGAAGGTTAAGACACATTGCAGGCATCCAGCTCTTTCTGGACAACTCAGTGCTTTTATTTTCCAACATCCTACATCCTGTCGTTCTCCATCCCACATGACTCTGCAAGCACAGTGTAGCCAAGAGTCCAGAATGGATTTAGGTCTATATCTTTTGGAATATCGGTGTTAAAATTTGCACAGATCATAATGCAGTTGAGGTTATGATAAAGAGATTTGGTAATGGTTGTTAAATCAACAGTCTTATGTAGACATAAAAGATAAAAATGGTCAAGCGGCTCCAAACTTTGAACTTGAAAATGGCTGTAACGACATTTTTACTGTTATTGTCAATTTTTTTCTCTTTAGCGCCAAAATGAAACGTTCTCTCTTCATGTATGTGTCCAACACAGCAGCCAAACCCAGAAAGAGACCAAACCAGAAACAGAGACCTGAAACTTTTGGATTTTCTGAGAACAGTCTGTGGCTTCAGTGTTTCCATCCTTGGACACAGGAGGATGACATATTTGCTGTAGGAAGCTGAAGATAATTTCAGATAGGTTTGAATTTTTCACAAAAAGCATTCACTTGTTTTGCAAAACAGAATCTAAAATACAACAAGGATTGACATGAATTGAATACACTTTAAAAAAGATTTATTTAATTTAAAAAGTCTAAAATTTTAGAAATCATGTTTTTTTTCAGCTGTTAACATTGAATTTGCTGCTTAATTGATTAAGTGATTGTATTGTAGATGTTTAGATAAGTAGTATTGACTTTGAAAAAAAAGTTGTTCTTTTTGTGTCTAAGGTTTATTTTCATGTCTTAATATTTATATTTTTATGTTGTTTGAAACTCTTTAAAAGCTTGTGCTTAAAAACAATGATTTATTCAGTTCTGGCCTTTTGGCCCTAAAATATTTCTTGCATAGAAAAAAATCATAAACAACATAGCTAAGTTAAATAATTTCTATTTTATAACATATTTTTGTTGCCCAGGAAATGAACCATATCAGCATTTTTATTTTCATTTTATTTGATTAGCATTTCTGCATTTCAATTTTTTTTTTCAGTTTATTCCCAACATCTGCCATGTTCCTACTTCTGCCAAGAGCTCTATAATAACAACAATAATAAGAATGATGACATAAAAATGAAGATTTTGGTCTTTGGTGAGGAGCATGTGTTTAGACTCACCAGCTGGATGGTGGAAATGGATTTACCTCTGTGAGACTGACTGTTGCAGTTCAGCTCTGACAAAAGGTCACTCGCGTGTCCCTGCAGATAAAGAGATGAGGCTCGGTTGTTATTTATCATGCACAGTCATGGCAAAAGTGTTTGTTTTGGCATCTCAAAAGGCAGATTAAAAAACACAAAATCATCTGTTGTTATAGCCTGTTTCTCATGCTACAGTAAAGTATTTTATAATAACTTAAAACACAAACTTACATGATTATGTGAAGGAACTAAAGTGGAGAACATTTTTTCAATCAGGAAAAAACCATAAATCCCAGCGATCAGGCCCAGAACCTTCCATAGATATTCCTTTTCATTAACGTGTTGGCCATCACCATGACCGTGGAGGTCATCATGCAGGCCAAGGATCTGAAAAGGACAGCAAAACCAGAAAATCGATTCCTCGTTGAGCAGATGTACTATCACTTATAATGGAGCCGTCTTTTTCTACCTGAGGTATGAGGTGTAAAAGAGCATCCCCTGACAGGGTTCCCACTGCGAGCCCCACAAACAGCTGTAGGACGAGTGCGTAGGTCTCCTTACAGGAGTGGAAAAAAATCAAACAGACGCTGAACATGGAGCCCACTGTGATCAGAAGGACAGCAACAGTACTGTAGCCATACTCTGAAAGAGGGAAAAACGTTTGGGTACCTTTTAGTGACTTGCATTCTACATATTGTATGTTTCCAACCCTCCATCTTCAGAACCTGTTAAATCCTTTTAGGGATCAAATGGTTGCTGGAGCCTATCCCAGCTACTGGGAGGTGGGACTAGGTGGGATTTCAGGGCCACACATGCACAGGAGCAATTTAGAGTCAACATGTTTTTAGCTTTTGGGACAAAACCGGAGTGTTTGGAAAAAAACAGTGGAGAAAATGCAAGTTCCACCAGAAAATCCCAACCAGGATTTGAACCAGGGCCTACAGTGTTAACCACTGCAGCCCTGGATCACATTTTTAGCTTTAACTTACGTTTTTACAATTTGAGAATAGTCTTTTTTGTAAAAAAGTCACATATATTTCCCCTTAACACTAGAGCTTTAGCTCAAGAGATTGCATTCTGTCGATGACTGAAACTCTTCGATCATTTACTCAAATACCGTAATCCCAGCAGATTTTGAAATGAGAGAATAGCAGCCTTGCGCTGATATGCATCACTGTACAGTAGTGAAATGCTCACGCAAGAAACGTTAATCAACTGAATCTGTTAAAAGAGCAATGATGTGCCATTTATCTGCTTTATTTTTATTGGTTTCATTTTAACCAAGCAAAACAATCTTAAAAATAAAATCCCACACACGAGTCTTAGATTGAAACTATGAGACAAATGATCTTACTCTCCATAGTAGTTGGTAGAGACCCTTTTGTTTTCGTCTTTGCAGATTTACATGCATTTCCCAGCAACTGTTGAATGATTGCAGGACAGATCTGTCTAAAGTTCTCCTTGGAAATGGGCGATCTTGGGTCCACAGAAGAAATATCCACCAGCTGATTGGCTGACAAGCAGACCTGGTTGTGGTCCAAAAGAACAAAAGATGAGCATGCGAAAACTTTCATTGGAATTTACTTCTACTTTTTTTATTTCGTTAATTTCTGATCTAACTGGTGTCCATGTCTTACCTGTTCCCAATCTTTGCTTGTTCCTTCGCCTTCATGCTTGCAGATGTCAGCTGCGTGTATCTTCTGTGAACTCCCTGTGTTGTTGTGTGCCTCTCCTACTCCCAACTGACGAAGAAGCTTCTCCAGGTCTAATCAGAGAAATCGGCACAAGCAGAGTTCGAATTGTTTCGAGCTTAAAACTCAAAGTTAAGGTGTTAATGACCCCTCTGGTTTACCCATAATCTGCAGGTAGCGTGTGCGATTGACATATTTAAAAACGTAGTCTGTAAAGACATCGGTGTGCGAGAGGTTTCTCAGTTTAAAAGTGTGACCCTGCAGGATATGGCCGATGATTGCTGCTGCCAGTTTGGGCACAGAAGTCGTCCTAACACCTGGATTTCCCTCTGCATTTACATCTTCTAGAAGACGAGCTGCATCAACGCACTGTAGGGTCAAATAGTTTATGTTCAAATTCACATTTCATCTGACTGGACACAAGACATCTGTGAGAAAACACTCCCTCACTTGTGAAGCAGAAGAAGAGTCATTGTTGGAGGGCCTGTAGTGTTGGTTGATGAGCTGCAGAATGCTTTCTATCTCCTTGTATGACAAAAACTGACTGTCCTCAGATGGATGGATGTTTGTGAGGGCCAGAATGTAAGACTGCAAATCCTCAGGGGATGAAGGGGGGGTAGCATTTGGCCTGCAGAGATTTTGCATGTTAATGATGTAATGCAGCACAACCGTGGAAATCCGCTGGTAGTCTTCTTCATTGAGGTGGTCTTTCTCATGATCGTCTATCACAGAGAGGGCTACCTCTGATGTCAGGCACTGTGAAGCGAATGACAAAAAAGAGAGAAACAACAACTTTAAGCGGATGAAATCCCCCTCCAAAAAACAAATGATCTGTTTTTCAGTGGAAAAGAGGTCAGTTTAACAGTTTTATTCTTTTGACTGAGTTATGGGTAGTAGAAAAGGACAATTTGTTGTAATGAGCCAAATAAAGCCTAAAGAGGTCAAGTTTACATCGCCCTTGGCAATGTGTGTTCAAGTGGCACCTTCAATGAAAAGTCTATGTAGACGGACAAAAATGATTAGTGCTTCCACGTTCAAGTTTTTAGGACTGTTTTAGGGATCTACGTACAAAACATAGTGTTGAAAGTAGGGATGTCCCGATCAGGTTTTTTTGAGCTGATTCCAAGTCATTTGATTTTTCAGTCTCTGCAGATACAGAGTCCTGATCTAATATTTTTGTAACACATTTTAAAAAATGAACAAATTTAATTAACAGATTCAGGTTGTCCCAAATGTTTATTTCATTAACCTTTTTTTTTAAATCATTTAACACTTAAACAGAACACTTCTGTGAAAAAACTTCAATGATCAAGTAAAAGTAGTGTAATTATTACCTAGGGAAATAATTAACTATTTTGTCATGTGAGAAAGTTTAGTGACTTTAGCTTTAACATCTTTATAAACTTTTTAACCTTTTTTTAACCAAGTGTTATTCATATCTTCATTTAAAAATGATTAAAAATAAATGATAACTCTGCTGAATATGATGAGCAAGCTGATACCATTAGAACCATTCAGTATTATTAGTTATTTATTTAGTTATTTAAGATTATGGGATTGTTTTTAAACCTCTCAAGAGGTTAAAGCCTTAAGACATCAGTTTTTTTTACCACAGTATTTAATTTACTTAACTGGGGTTCTGTCAGAGAAATGAAAAGGGTCTTAAGGGGTTAAAATCACGGAGCTAGCGCTTTTCACAGTTAGCAGTGGCTGTGCAGCCATCTCTCTGTTGGCAGCACAGAGAGCTTAACATTAAAAAGAAGCAAAACCCTGATCTTTTTTCTGTTGAAATTCCTTTGTAGGTTGTTGTTTGGAAAAGGAAAGGCCGATAGAAATAATTGTTCTCAGTTTCAAACGTTTCAAAAAAATGATAAAATATGAAAACGATTCTGATCCGCAGACAAAATCTGTTACCAATCCAGTCATCAACGATGTGATCATGCCTGATTTCGGATCACACGATCGGATTGGGACATCCCTAGTTGAAAGCTAAACCAGGTCAAACTTTGACCAATCAGGGACTTGGATTTAGTAGTGGCGTAGGAATGGTGTCCCTTTTAATTCACATAAGTGCCAAATGTTTAAACATTGATCATGAAGGAGAAAGTAATAATTGTGGTTTGTGCCTGGCTGGAATTGTGACACCAAGTCTTTCATGTATCGGAAGGGAACTGTGAGATAAAAAGTCTTTAGCGAGATTCACAAGATAAACCAGTAAACCGCATAAAAAGAAATAAAAGGAAGAAGCCCCTTCCTGCTTGTCCAGTGTGAACACCATGGGCCAAACTTGTGTTCAAGAATACGTGTTTAGCACATTCTTGAAAGCGTGTCACATGCCTGGTGTGTCTGTAGATTAGGAGTTTTGGGAAAATGCTTAAAAACAGAAGTTGTGAGAGGTTGTGGAAAATCAAAAAATCAAAAAGCACAACTACAGTTTGGCACATAAGTAACTGTGTTGACAGATACAAACATGCTCATTTGGTTGTATCAAACTGTGGAATGCTTAATGCCAGCTGGCCTGTTTGGCCAAAGAGCTCAAGAGCTTCAGGCTCAGCATTGATTTACATTCCAATGAGATTAACGTTGCTCAGTTTTGCCATCATAGAACAGAAGTGGGTTTTACCTTCTTGCACACGTTCTGGGTCGTGCTGGTCCTCTCTGCACACTCCACGGCTTGGAGCACCTTTGAGATCAGGACACTGGTTGCGTTCTGCGGTTTGTTGCCTGTAAAAAGATCCATGCCTTTGAACAATGCAGACAGGTTTCCGTGGTCTTTACTGGTGTGAGCTCCCAGAGGAGAAAACAGCAGCAGCAACAAACATGACGCAGCACTCTTGAAATTCATGCTTCTGTTGCCTTAAGGTGACTCAGGTTTTCCCAGGACTGAGTGAAGGAGGTGAACAAGACCAAACACAGATGAGAAAATCAAACGATGGATTCAAAGGGAGGTGAGGGACAACAGAGAACACTTTGTTCCTGGTTAGGGAGGCATTCATAGCTGAACTGCTAATCCAACAGAGAACAGCAGGGCTCTGCAGGCACCCTTCAATTGAACCAGTCCTTACAGTGCCAAATGGTCAGTCAGAACCCGGGCCCCTCAGTTCACAACAAAAGGATTAGTGCATGCAAGTGAGAGAGAAAAGGGCAGGGAGAAGGAAACTGGAAAGGGGAGGATAATTAGTATTTTGGGGAAACTAAAGATTATAAAGAAGTTTACTGGATACATGATAGAGACTGTGAAAAATATCAAAAGTGTTGTGTTTCTCACACAGACCCAACTCTGGGTCTCCCTGGGGTGGTCACCAGCCTGGATAAAATAAAGGATTGAGTCAGGAGGGGCTTCAAGCATTAAAATCTGTGCAAATTAGTGAACGCTGATTTGCTGTGGCATCCCCTGAATGGATATGCCAAAAGGTGATCAACTTGGCCTTCATAACCAGTAAAAAGGCCATCTTAGACATGAGATTTGAGCCTTTACTCCAGTTTACCTTGCGGCCAAAAAAATTAATTTGAAAATGATGATGAATAAAAGCAACAAAACACTCTTTAGAAGAACATTTCAAAATCCAGTTGCCATAACAAGCATAAATCCTGAAAGAACACAATGACTGAGAATGTCCATCAACGACTTAACTTCTCTTTCAGGAACTTTATGCTTAAACTTCCTGTTTTTCCCCCCAATAAATCCTGTTGCAATGTGGCAGAGAATGAGCTTTAATTTGTAGTATTTTATGCATTCTTGAAATCTGTTCAAATACTTTTTAATCATTTTTTTTCTTTGGAAAAAAAAAAAAAAAAAGTATATACATATATATATATATATATATATATATATATATATATATATATATATATATATATTTGTAAAAAAAAACTTTTTGTGTACCCCTTCTTTAGCTTGAGGTTTACACAGCTATCATAGTGAATCACATTTTTTGCTTAAGAACTTGTCTTGACTGAGGGGTTAACTGTTCACAAAAAGTAATTTTTTTCATGATTTATTATATTTTTATTTGTAAAAAAAGTAGTCTTAGTGATTTTCATACAAAAAAGCATTCAAATAAACTTGAGTAACTTTCTTTTTTATTTGAATTTTACAGCATTTATTTACACGGAAACAAGAATCTAATACGTTTATTTTCAATCCATGGTGAAGAACAACAGGTATGTATTTAGTTTTAAAACATATTCAAATGTGTTTAGTAAAAAAAGAAAAAAAAAAGGACAAAATAATTCAAAATCTGGTGGCATTCCAATTATAGAGAACTTGAAGACTGTTATTTTTTAATCATTCCAGGGAAAAGTGGCAGACGTTTCTTTGAGATCTTTTAGCTGGTCAAAAATATAACATTTAATCTTCCTTGCATGTCTATGCATGCTCATTCTCCTCTATGTTGACGACCAGGCCCTTTGTGTCCCCACTGGTTCGGAACAGATTGGTAAAGTATAACTTGTTGTCAAAAGTGGACTCTCCCAGTTCAAGGTTAGCTTTCCGTTTACGGAGAAGAAGAAAAGCACCAAGTCCAGTTATGGCAATAATAATGAGGACTATTGCCACAGCGATGCCAGCAGATCCATGGGAAACTTCTTGAACTACAGGAGCTGAGGAGGCAAAAAAAAAACAAAAAACAAATTAGAATTAAACAGCAGGTTTTTGCTTTTTTTTTACTCTTCATGCAAATTCTACTTCGTGTACTTTTTCACTTACCAACAGCTGGTAACTTTGTTGTGGGTTTAATAACTAAAACAAGACAACAACCAATTAGTTCATTTTTTTATGCTTCAAAAACATATACCATCAACATTATGAAACTTACTTTTTGGTGTTTTGCATATATATGACTTATATCGATTGCAACTGGTTGTACTCCACTGTCCGCTGTCAGAATGGATGTCCACGCAAGAGTCGGACTTTGGCATTCCTGATTTCCAGTTGGTGTAATCCAAAACACTTTTATCAATCCACATCCACTCATCTGAACAAAGACATTTTTTTTTTCTTTATAAACATTTTAATGGTTTCAAGTTACTACATAACAATGTACCAATGGCTGTCAAAAATCTAAAAATGTTTTGCCAAAATGTGCACATGCTGCTGAATACATTTATGATTTTGTGAGAAGGTTGTTAAAGGGCCTGTATCATGCTATTCTTAAGACTTTCAGAGTCAACTATATCCTTATTTATGATAACATATTACCTTCAGCACACTAAAGAACAAATTGTTTATTAAATATGAGTTATTTTCGCAAGCTCTTGCGCTTGCTTTGCTTTTCGCTCCTTGTGGGCGCCAACCATTTCATGACGTCAACGCAGATCCGGCCTCAGCAGCCTGTCTCCGTTTTGCCCACAAAAACAAACAATATCTGAACTTTTGCAAAGATGGATGTGCATATTATACACATGAAAGGAAAGCGTTTTGCTGGTCACCATTCTAGCATCTTAGAGAAAGTAGGTGTGTGTGCTAGCCTGGCGCCAGTGCTGGCAGTGCAGACTCTCCTTGGAAGGGGCTGTTCCTCACTTTAATATGGATGATTTTGAGGATCCGCTTGTTTTGTGAATCGGGAGGGACTGGTGCTCAGTGAGCATAGTTTTAGAGGAATGCTCAGAGATGTGTGAACGGATTAAGATACCACTTTGGGGGTGTTTTTTCTATGAGAAACTAACATTATAAGACACTTAAAAGCTTAAGAAGGGAATTTTGCATGATATAGGCTCTTTAAATTCTAAAAAAAAAAAAAATCTCTCAAAGCATTAAATATTCAAAACACAGATTATAGAGTTTTAAAAATTGACTTTTGATTTTAAAAAACACCTTAAGTCACCTGCTTTAGCCATTGACAGTGATGCAACCACACACCAGGCTCAGAAATGCACGTTTGAGTTACCACTTTCAATGACAAGTCTATGTAACCTCACAAAATGCAGGTTTTGGGGTTCAGAGTTCAAAACTTTTACGGTCACTCATTGGTATGCAAGTTTTTCAATCTGTTTGCGGGCTCTATTTACAAAACGCGTAGCAATTTAGTGCATGTCAAAAGTAAAACCAATTGAATTTTAACCAATCAGGAACTTAAATTTGGTAGTAACGTATGGATGGTGTACTTTTCATGACACACAAGTAACAGTTTGAAAATGTATCATGGAGAAAGATCAACAATTGGGGTTTGTGCCCATATGACACCAAGTCTTTCATATATTAGAACAGAGCTGTGAAAGAAAGAGCCTGGAGCAAGATTTGCACCGCTTTGACATTTTGCACCGAGCCTCTTCCAACTGTGAGTCCATGCACTAACATTGTGTAGCAACAGATCTGTGCGAACACTAAAACCCACATTTACCACATTCTTGAATGTGCCACACATGTCTAGTGTGCACGTAGCATAAGAGCTATTTACACTCATTAATCTTTGTATTTTTTTAAATCTAAAGATTTTTTGATTTCTGAAAGAAATCTTTCTGAACTCTGTTGTTACCGTCATGGGACTTGTATAGACCTATCCAGAACGTTTTGGCACCGTCCTCCAAGAGTTCCAGGTTTTTCTGTATGAACATTGCCTCAGCAGGGTCCTGAATACTTACTAGAGAAGCACCTGTAGACCATAGAAACATAAAGTCAATATTTAGGCATGCTAATGTTGCAAAGTATTAATGAGTAGTAGAACATTTTCACTTCATACCCATTTTTATACATTCAACTGAGGCAAAGGCCCAATTATCCACCACTGAACTTCGAAATGAGTAGCAATGGCCTCTGAAGGGTATCCAACTCTTTTGTTTCTTTGACTCTGGACAGCTGCCGAGAAGCTGAGGTATTTCAGTTGGAGCTATTTCTAAAAATAACACAGAAAATTCGAAATCTCAGAAACTGCTGGCAAACCTGCAGTTCTTGTAATGACCAGAAGCCTAGAGTCGGTCAGACCTGATGATCTTTTGCAAACAGAATAGTAGGTGTTGGTGCACGGTGCAGTCTTCCATGTTTTGTCCACATCTATATACACACAACCATAGTTGCTTTTAGGCTCATCCCTTCCCCATTTTGTGTAAAAAAGCGACCAGCTGTCAACCCACTTGAAGCGACCGCCTGTCTGAAAAGATATACATATAGCAAAATCATTCAGGCAAATTTTTGGAAAGAAATTCTAGAGCTATAATTGTCCTTGAACCCAGACTTTTTCGTAGACCCTTTACCACATTGCTGTTGAGACCAATCCACATAGGCTCATTGTGATTGGAAATTTGCAAGGTCATGTATGCTTGGGTGACAGGATTCAGGATGCTGGCTAGATCTGCATCATCTGCTTGGCACTGTCTCCTCGCCTCATCCCATCTCATTTTCTGGAGAAGCAGTTTATAAGAATCATTGCCAAGCTTGTAGAAGTTCTGGGGTGGCACAGTTGTAGGTGGTGGTACAATCTGAGAATCTGCAAAAAATAAGACAAGCTTGAAGTACTGGAAATATGCTTCTTAAAATTCCTTCTGTCTGATGTAAAACAGTTTCCATGACCCTACAAGAAAAGCCTTAGTCAAATGCACCTGTACAAGTCATCCCCCTCGTACGAATGCTGCGAGTTTTAGGGATGTTTAATCCCATGAAGGGTTGTAGGGAGGAGTGGCCAGTATCTAGCAGGTCCCTTGAGGCTTAGTCGGCCACATCAAGGGACGTCATTGAAATGGAATGTATGATTGTCATACCTATAGTAAGTGTTTTGTAAGGTATTGGAGGGCAAACGTGAGTTGCACAGACTTTGAATGTACAGGAAATTCTGTTTTTCAGTGCCCTAACGCCCCACTCTAGTTGTTAGGAAGGTGCAAGTACTGGCCCCTTACTGACTCTGCCCAAGGGACACAGACACAAACTATGCTGTGATTGTCTAATTGCCTAATTTCTAACAGTCAGGGTGTATGTGTGGAATGCCCTTATCACTTGAACAGCAGTAAGGGGATCCTTGCGCAGTATGCAGGCTTTGGGGGGGGTTAAAAATATGAAAAATCCATACAACACAACTGCGTCTCACCTACTTCAACCCTTGCATGTTGTATACGTTTTCGCTATGACCTTTCACCCGCAGAATGCCCTTAGAAAAAATGTGCCTGAACATTTTCACTCTTGAGGTTTACCGAATGGAATAAAACCTTGATATTTCTTGCGGGCCAACAGCGTGCCTCATACAGGTTTCCCCATTCCCGCAAACAACCAATATCCACAGTAAAGGCAGATATGTCAAAGGCTTAAGCTAAGCCCTGCTCAAACTCATCCATACAGTATAAGACATCCATTTGTCTGTCTCAATGCAACGTGTGTCTTTAAAGAAGTCATAATACTTCATGATTAAAACTTTCTCTGCACTTTTTGTGTTAATTATTTTCTCAGAGCATTAAGCTCATATAATGATTATATGGATTTTAATGAACATTGAAACATTGAAAAAAATTCAGCAAGACCCCTCAAACATTTGCGTCACTCTGTTTTCTTGGTTGATTTTAAAGCTGCTTAAAAAATAATACACTGATTGTGCTCAAACACCAAAAACATTTATATTTTGAAAGAAATCCCTAACCAATGACAGCAACATTACATATGTGCATCGCTGTTTCTACATGGTTTGACCATCCCAACAATGTACTTACCAACATTTTTTTTGCAGATGAACCCACGTTTTGCACCACAGTCCTCCACCTTCCACTGTCCTTTCAGTTTGGCGGGGTTGCCTGTCATTATCACACAGTCAAAAACCTGTAAGCAGAAAAATGTTAGTTCCCTTTAGATTTACCATTTTAGTCTTTACTCAGCTTCATTTTTTATGAACCTGAAAATAGTAGCACATATAAAATTTAGAGCGTAAGTCAATAAATGTGTCGAACCATTTGCAAAACTATGCTTTATTAGTTTATATTGTGATGATTTCGTAGTATAAATAGCTCCTCATAGTTAGTTAAATTTGAACGTGTGAGAGGCAGATGAAAACAGAGAGATTATTACAAATATGGTGCACTTTTGACCTCTTCCATCATGTAGCGACCGTCAGGGGATGATACAGGGTGCCCTTTAGCCCAGTTGGTGTAGGAAATGCCTTTGCCATCGGTCCAGACAAAGTGCATCTCCCAGTTGATGTCGTTCATTCCAATCCAAAAGTCCTCATTGTAGTGGAACATTTGTGTTGTAAGAAACGCTTGATGAAAAGAACAAAGAATTCAAAAAGTCTCACCCTTTCTAATTGGTAAATAAAACATATTTGATTCTGAGCAAAAGACCAGTTAAAAATTGCAAGAATTTGAACAAGGTTCGAAGTAGAGCTTCAAAAATGTGAAATTAAGTGGCCAAACATTTTGAATAGGCAGTTTATTTAAAATGACAATAAAACTGAAATGAGCTTTTCATCATCTGGTCAAAAGTTTAGGACCGTAGCACAAAAAAACCCTGTTATGCCCTCAAAACAGAAATTAAAGGGTCCAAACAAAACACTCAGTAATTAATAGTAATTGGAAATAAGCAGCCCCAGGGCTAAAGGGCTGCATTCCTGCATGGTTTCCAACATACCATGCTCTGGAATATGCTAATTGGCTGGACACACTTGTTCCAGGTAATCAGTCAAGAGTAGGGCTTGGATATCTGGAAATGGTAAGCACCAGTGATGGTCTTAATCTGGGTCATTCACCGTCTTGACAGACAGCCCCCCTCCAGCCCACTGCTAAGGAAAATGTTTTTTGGTGACTCTGACTTTATTTGTTCGATAACCCTCAGCATCTTTAAAATTCAAAAAGTACAATCGTACTGTGTCAAGCCTCAGCAGCGATTGTGACCCGTTGTGAGAGGCCTTGCTTATGCGGCTCAGCAATACTGGCATGTTTAAGGGAATTAAGCTTTATTTGCCTTTGTCATCAAGAGATCTTGACACGACAATCACTTATTAGAAAATACAATTTAATGCAATTTTTGCTAATTTTTCTAAAGGCTGTGGTCTTTAACTTTTGATCAGCTGATATTCATTCTATTTCAACAGAATTGGTATTTTAAACAAAACGATTTGTTCTTTAGCTCCTTTTTCTTGTTCTTTTTACATTTTGAAGCTCAATTTAGATCATTGTTAAGGTCCATCTGTGCAAAATGCAAATTCTTGAGTTTTCTTAACTTGTCTTATGTCCTGTGTATTTTTTCAGTGTTTACCTTGCTCTTTTTCATTGATGATAGTTGCCAGGTTTCCTCCCTCATTAGTGCAGAATGTCCTAGCATCCTGCCAGTTCTTATTATTTCCCAGAAAAAACCTGTAGCACTGGGATTTTACGTTTTTATTGTCACTTTGAAAATGTTGACCAAAGCTTTATTTAACATAAAAAGAAGAAATGATTCATTCCATGTATGTATTTGTTCAGAAAATTACCTTTCCATTGAAGAGAATCCACTGAGGTGCACATCCGCCTTTAGGAACTGTGGTTGGAGCCATTGTTGTGTTTATGAAGCTACTGCTTCGTCTGCAAACAGAAGGAAGCTCAAGACCACAGTTTATATCATTCCAGTAGCCTAAAAGAAATAGAAACAAAATGACCAAAAAAATGTATTTGTGCATTGTATTTATTGATCTTCTGAGGCAGATCTGAATTGGACTCACCCATGTCCCCATACATCGTGACACAGTTTTCATCGTTATTTGCAAAGTTGGGCTCATTGGGATGCCACGCTGTGTAAGTTACAGGAGTGCCGTCCAGCCAGCTGCAGAAAAATTACAACAAATGTAAATAAACTCCAACAGAAACCCAAAAGATGTACAACCCTTTGCCTTTGTTCACCTAAAGGATTTATCCAAATTCACCACCATACCAATGTAGTACTGCTTGTCACTGAATTTTGCTATCTGTTCAAACATAAGTAAAAGAGAGAGGTCAAGTAAAGTCTCGATATGATGTACAATAGTACGAAGTCTTCCTCACTTGTCTCCAAAGGAACTTCCTCTCACTGTCCCCAGTCATGGCTGCAAGGTCTCCAAAGTTTTTCTTGCAGAACTCTCTGGCAGCTTCCATTGGTAAGTTTTCGTTGTTGATGTAGAACTGAGAGTTGTTGTATATGATCCACCCGTCCTCTGTAGTGTTGTAAACTGCGAGCCAAAAAATAAATAAAAATCTTATTTTAGCTCAAAAAGCCCACTGAGCCTGTTGCTAATGTACCTGGTGTGTTTGAAAGCTAACTAAAAGTTCTGGTCCACGGGAGAGGACATGTCTGTCTTCAGTTCTACTGATCTCCATTGTCTTTGAGCGACTTTATTCTTGAATTTATCACATAACTACTGCAAAAAAGAAATAATTCTGCAATATAAGGGGCTTTACATGGCACCAAAGACAAAAACCGAGAAACATCAGACCTTGCAGAGCTCAGAATTGTGCTTGCCGACATCCAAGCTAATCTCAGTCCACTTATGGCACGGGAAGCTAAGATAACTCCACTTTTGGAGCTTGATGCTAAGCCAGCACCTCTGCTGGAACTTGTGCAGGAATTCCGACAAGAAAGAGTAAGAAATGAACAATGTGATAATCAGCTTGACCTCCTGGATAGTAGAGTGAACAACATGGGTCAACAAGAAAGAATAAATAGTATAATTCTCACGGGATTTCAACTCTGACCTCGGGCTAGGCCCGGCACAGCTAACATTAACACAGAAGCTAGCCGGGCTCTAGTGGCCACAGCCGAGATCGTGGAGAGTCAAGTTGGATCATTTCTCACTTCTAAAGGGATTTTCCTGGATCTGAATACCATCAAGATCTGCCACCTGCTTCCCAGGAGAAAGGAGACAGATAAACCAGTGACCCTTCTTAGGTTTGTGAACTAAAAGCACAAAATAGCTCTGATGAAGCAAAGAAAACTCTTAAAATGGACGGCTGCTTATCTTAATGATCATCTCACAAAAATTAATGCTGAACTGGCAAGGCACGCCAGGCTTCTGTAGCGGAAAAAGCAGATACTGAGCACAGAGGTGCTGAATTCCATGATCTACGTTAAACCAATTGGTCCACCGGACCTGTCCAAGCCAAAGGTCATCACCAGCATTAAAGACCTTAGAAAGTGTGTGGTCACGGTCATCTGAGCTAGTTGATGCAAAATAAGAGTCAAATATGATTTCAAGAAAATATGGCGCCTGGGATCAACCACTGTCTCCTAGGTCAACTTTGACCTTGATATTCAGCAGCGAATTAAATTTGTACCCATTTTAAGCAAGTGAAATGCAATTTATTTGTAATTATTTTTTTCTGTTCAAAAGCTGCATATTGTCAAATAAAAGTTATGTTGTAAAACATATTATTATGAATTAGTTATTAATCGTGATTAATCACAATCCAAAAATGTGATTAATCTGATTAATTGTTTTGTTCTATTGACAGCACTAGTTTTAATACATGCTAATATTATAAAAGTCATTGTAAACATACCTTCTTCAAAAACAGTAGGCTCAGGTTTGGGAATTACACCTGAAAAAATAACAGGTACAAATCTGAACCAATGAACAAAATATTTACTTCTGGCTCAGTACTAATCTGGGTACACTTTACCTTTCTTGATCTGGCATATCCAGTCATTGTACCTTTCACAGTGTCCATCGTTCCAGTACATCCCATAGTATTGATAAATCTCTGTACAGTGTTCACTGTCTTTGTAGTTGTTCGGTTCTCCATAACCCCAGTTCTCAAATTCAAACTAGGTAGTGATTTGAGAAAAAAAATGTTTAGGCCAGGAATTGAAATGCACTACAAGCTTTTTGTTGTTGCAAGTTCTTACAGGTGAACCATCACTCCATGCAAAGCCCTCATTGGTTCCTTGTAGTCTGAGGCCTATCCATGCAGACTTTGAATTACGAAACCTTGAAACCAACATTATTCACATTATTTCAGATGATTACCTAAGCTTACATTGTGGTCATTTATACGTTTTCATGTTTGAAAAGCAAGCTTACTCAATGTTGTTCAAGTCCCGCATACTGTGTATGCTCATTAGGTCTCCTCCGATAGTCTTGCAGAAGTCACGTGCTTCCTGCCAGGTTTTCTTTGAAGCACTTTCTTTTCTGTAAACCTTTTTATAAGAAAAAATAGGTCTGATCTGGATTTCTCCTTTTTGAAACCTTTCTGCTTTCATAGATTATTTAAGCTTATTCTCCTACTTTGAAGCAGGTATTCCTTGCAACGACAGGGGTCCAGCCAGGGGCACAGCTCAGGGCCGGGGTGGTGGGAGGAACCGTCGTCATCTGTACGTTTTCTGCCACCTTCTTGCAAATGTACTTTTCTTTGTTCGTGCAGCTAATAACGTCCCATAGTCCAGCAAATATCCCAGTTGTCATGGCGACACATCCCTGTAGTTTGTCTTTTGTTAAAAATGCAAAGAAGAGGGTATTAGAGCAGAAAACTAGTGACCATAAACAATAAATGGTTCATTTTTAGTGCTGAATGACTTGCGTTAGCATATGTTTTTTACACACTGGTCTGTCGCGACCTGATACTAGGGCATGTCTGTCACCTCTTGCTGAAAGAAGCTTGGTACAAAATTTCCAAGCGGTGCAAATACCACAAATATTATTTCTTCTCCATGATTAATTTTCAAACACTTTGCTCTTTAATGAACTGAAATCCATACATTACTACCAAATCCAAGTCCTTGATTGATCAAAGTTCGAACTGGTTTAACATTCAATGTGCATTCCATGGACACATGTTTTGTACAGAGAGCCTGAAAACAATTGTAGAAATGTGCATAGTGATGCATGAATGCCATTTTTAAAACCGTGCTTTGGGCTTCCAAAATGGTTCAGTATAACTTCTGCTGTTTTGGGTTTTTTTTGTTGGTTTTTAGAGGTTTTTTACATTATTTTGACCTTGTCTTTGCTTTGTTTTTGGATGTATACATTTTTCTTTTGTCTCCACATGTTTGAACTTTTTTGTAAATTTTTGCTATAGAAAATATCAAAATTACTACTCAGAATTGAGTTTTCTGGACAATTTTGAGTTTGTTGTGGAATAATTGTCTAATATAATAAAAAATATCTGGTAAAAAATAAACTGTATATCAAGTATTGCCACAAAAGACAGTTTTAAAGAATAATTCTTTGGGGAAATTTTAAAGTAGTAAAAAGAACAAAAAAAAGTGAAAAAACAAACAAACTTGGATTTAAGGAATAAATAAACTCAAGAGCCAGCATGAAATCCCTCACGGCAGAAAAAAGAAAACTGGAGAATTAACCACCATCTCAAAACGTCACTTTAAGGAATATGGTGTTTAAAAAGGTGTTTTAAGTATTTTTTTGTGTTAGACTGCTTGTTTAATTTTAATTAGAGCACCAACTCACCTAAAGCTGGATTAACAAGTTTATTTTTTGAATAGTTCAATCTGGTGACACTATAGTCTATTGCCTTGGGGACATAGATAATTGTATAGTAATATGCTATGTTTTATCCTTTAAAAAACTATTATTTTAGCCATTATTATTCTAAAATAATGGTTAATGGTTAATTGACTGCTAATAGTCCTCTGACAATCAGCAGCTTTTGTTCCAAAAGAGGGTTTTTGTTTGTTAAGATGGCACCTTTTTTGTTTGTTTACTTGTTGTGGTTTTGATTAGTTTGTATGTGATTTTAGTTGTTTTGAAGTTCAATTCTGCATTTATGTCAGGGTTTTTTGACTTTCTGCTTCAGCTTCCACAGTGACAACCTCAACTGATCTTTATTCACAATCATCACAGCTGCTGAATGTTTGGTAATCATTTCTTAGACTATTTAAACCCATGGTTTTCACAAAGTCAGGTTCAGACGTTAGAGAAATAAATCAGATTAGTGACAAATGCAAATAGTCTATTTTCTGTGAATAAATTCAAACTATCATAGATATTTTGTCATTACAAAACAGCAGTTTCCTGTGTGAAAAATTAACAATTTGATGTGGGAAAAACATTTTTAAGAGCCTTCATGTTACCTGGTTGACCTGCATTGAAATGAGTGAAGGTGACTTTTCTATTTGTTGTCCACTTAAAGGTGGTTTTATCCTCTGTGTTGGAGAAACCTGTCCAAAAGTATTTTTCTGGTCTCAATCCCACCAAGCTGACCAAGAAAGCATTTTCATATCTGTGTAAACATGAGAAACATTTTAAATTATGATTTCTGCTCATTTAAGTACTTTTTAACATTTTTTTAAATCTTGACAAAAACATAAAAAATGATACCTATCGGCTATGTCCAAAAGATTCCCACCAGTCTCAGTGCACGTCTGCTTTGCCTCTTCAAATGTTTTTGTTTCGGCCCCAATATTGTAGCAAAATGAGCCAAATCGAAAAGATCCCTATCAAAAAAAAAAAAAATCATTAAGTCATTTTTGATACAAATTTTAGAGCAATAATTTTGTTTCTCAAAAGAAAATCTCACAAGCTTGCATCCTGGGTTCTCTTCCTCGTGATTGCCTTCAGTTAGAGTAGAGGAAGCCTTCTTCTTACAGATGTAACCATGCATCTTCTCACACGTGTGATCTGCCCACTTTCCATCCTGCAAAAAGCAGATTTTCAAACCAACCGCTCCTTGTTGTTCTTTCACGTTACTTTCACATTACCTTGCCCCGGATGAGAACACAGTCCTCCTGGTGGTTGGTGATGTGAGAGGGCTCCCCAGTATCCCACTTGGTGAAGGTGACCTGAGAGTGATCGGTCCATTCAAACAGCAGTTGATTCCTCTGATCGTTGAAACCAATCCAGAGCATGTCCGTCTGCGCTGAAGTTCAAATAAAAATAAAAAACTAAGATTAAACAGCCATACATTTTAGATCTATATTCTTTGAAGTTTATTTGTTTCGTTATTTTGTTTATGCAAATTAACAAACTGCTCCTTTACAGATTTTCTGTGACATAAGCTAGAGCCTTAAAATTACAAGGAGGATTTGTCACAGAGATCATGGTCACATATTTCAAAATACTACCGCGCTGCGACCTAGTTGCAGGTTTTTCAGCAAATTCTGCACATGAAAGTTTTGAGAAAAATGTACAATTTTATGACAACTGGATAATATTTCTCTAATAGTTGACATTGGTCAGTGGCCTTCCAGCACATTTTGAGGTTGCACGGTGGCAGTACAGTGATGGGCAGGGATGATGCCATTACAAAACTGGCCAACAGCTGGACGGTCAGAAGTTGGTGACAGCCGGAATTGCCAGCCGGCTGGCAACAGCTGACTGTGTAAATGTCTCCGGACAGTGGCCGTCCATACAGTTGGGATTGGAAGTTTGGGCGCCCCAAGTAAAATGTTATTTTATTGTGAATAAAGAATCCAAGGAAAGATTGGCTGAGTTACAAAAAAATCACATCTTATAATCTAAACATGCAAATTGGTGGGTTTTTCTTCATATAATTTACATGTCTTTCATTCAAGAAATTACACTTATATTGCATCTAAAGTGGGTTTTAATTCAGCAGTTTCTCTAATACTGCCATTCTTTTTAAACATTTGTTCTTTTTCATTGTGTAAATACTTGTTTACTTACAATATCCAGTCTGAGAAATGACAAAGCTCTGCTCCTCTAAACTTTGTATGCTTGCCAGATCCCCTCCATCTTTGCGGCAGGCAGCCAAAGCATCCTTCCACATTTTTTTACTCCTTTCCAAGAAGTAACAGTTTCCTGCATAGGGAACCCAGTGACCGGGGCAGAAGGTTGGTCCTCTGACTGTGAATAGAACAGAAGGAGCAGAGAAGTGTAACTCTTATTAATCTAATGCTAATTACTTAATTAATTGAACCTCCCTTTTTTTTATTTTTTTAACCATGATGAACCAGTTCTCATTGTGTTGTGTGGAAATTTACCTGGCGGCGGGGGCAGGCTGGTAGAATTTCCTTTTCTGCAAATGTAACCCAGTTTCTTGGTGCAGGCGTCGCTCTCCCATTTGGAGGCTTTTCCCGCATTTATTGTTGCACAGCTTAGCCCTGGCTCCGAGGAGGGATGACCTGCAGGTAAATGAATTAGAAACTTGAAAAACAAGTAAGTAAATGTAATTTTATTTTTGTAGGTCTATTAACCTGGTCCCCAGTTTAAGTATCTAAATGGGTTTCCGTTGCTCCATTGCCATCCGCTCTCAAAATCCAAGCTGTTCAGCCCAATCCACAGAGATGTTCCTAAATGGCTTGTCAACCCTTTAGCAACAGGAATTCAACATTTGAGTTTCATTGACGTAGAATTAGAATTACGGGAAAAGCATCCGTTATACCTGAAATGTAAGACTGCTCGTGAAGCTCCACTATGCTGAGGAGATCAGCTCCCTGCTGCTGGCAGCTCTTCCGGGCCTGATGCCAGGTCAGCGCTGCCTGTGCATTCCTCTGATACTGAACTCCTGTGACCGGGTCAGAGTCCCAGCCACTGAATCCTAGATTATGTCAAAAAATACAAACCATACAAGTTAAAATGAGCTGAGAAGAGTTAAATAAAACTTATACATTTTGAAAAATCTAAAATCTTTGAACGTGGCGGCTTTAAAAACATGACATTCCTTTTGTTTTCCTGTTCTTTTCCTGCTTCCAAAAACATAAGGGGAGTTGGGGGAAATATGGACTTTTTAAAACAAGGACAGTGCTGTGTTGACAACCTCAAAGGAAGTGACACTGCTGACTTGCTGGGCAAAAATGGGGACGTAGGGTCAGAAACCAGACCTGTGAGCACCTGATGAAATATTTGCTGCTCGGTTTACATGTTTTAAAGAGGTCACAGCTGTAGAGGAGTGAAGAGCATTGTCGATGGGCCCAAAATCTCTCTCTGACACCTACCTTGGGTGGAGCAAAACCCCCACTTCTTCTCTTTATCATAATCCCTCTCGGTGGCACACCACAGCTGCCCGTCTGTGCGGCCGTCCTTCGTGCATTCAGCAAACCACTTCTCCTGGAACTTGAATGGGAACTGACAGGGTTTTCCAAACGAATTTCCCCCTAAAGTAAAAATCTCTAAAGGGGCATAAATCATGAATTAAAGGTGGAACTGAAGAGACAGTAATCTGCAGCTTAGAATGTTATGGTTTAATAGAAGATAGGAGGGCATAGATGAAAAGCCACAAACCAACATGACACCAAAGACTACTTTATTTAATCCGGTTTGCTAACATTTACAAAAAATGCTTTAAATAAAAAAAAAAATGAAATATCAAATTCAAATTTGTTACCCTGGCAACCAGCTCAGCATTTTTTTACAGCAAAACATAATCAGGAGTTTTATGAAAATGTAATCAATGAATTTTATTTATATACCAACCTAATGACATTACAGGCCATATTAGTACTACAGGATAACCCTTAAGATCATCTTTCCAAACACGGTGAAGCAATTTACAGCTATAGATACTGATTTTAGACATGCAGAGTCAGGATTCTTACCCTGGAACCCTTTGGAGCAAAGATCTCCCATTGTGCCAAATATCCTCCATCGGCTCCAGACTCCTGATCCTTTGTAGATCATCAAGTTCCTCTCCTTGTGGTTGCCCCAGTTGAGATGCAGGTCCTGGTCTTTTAGACCAAAGAGAGTTTCGTTCTTGCACTGCCAGTGCTGAAGATCACTGTTCTCATCGCATTCAAAGAGAACCACCTTGACCCAGTCTTTGATCTCAGTGGCGGCTAAGCATAGTTTGAGGGACAGACTGAGGAGACGTGAGTTGGAGGCCCAGCGAAACTGCTGCTGCTTGGCACGAGGATTACATTGGGCTAATGTTAGCGAGGTGGCAGTCTCTACCTTTACACACTTGTTGTGGTCCTGGTTGAAGATCAGGAAGGAGCCGGTGTCTGAGGAATCCAGAGCCAAAACTACTGAATTCTGAAACATCATGGGAAAAATAAATGTCTCTATCATACATACCTATATCTGCAGAGATGCAGAGGACTTGCAGAAGACAAAAAAACCCAAAGAAGTTTGAGCAAGGCAACATCCTTGCTCTGTAGTTCGGTGTTCCCTTCTAGGAAGGAAGTTTTTCACTTATAAGAGAGTGGTCAGCTGCGTCCAGAGATGTTTGGTAGGGAGCAGCAGTGACACAGATACACAGGGTCTCTCTCCTCTTAATCAAACTGATGGATATCCTGTCACATGGCTGCTCAATTGTAGTCTGTGAGACAACATCCAACAAGCTCCTGCAGACCTTTCTGCAAGAGGGGAAGTGAAATCTCACAGGCAAGCAGGAAATGAAAGAAACCGGGTGGTGGATTTGTGCAATAATTGACCATCCAGTAAATTAAAAAAGAATTTTTGACAGTCAATGTTTTGTTTGCTTCAGATTGAATTTCAAGCCAGTGCAAACTCATGCAAACTGGGTTTTAAAATGTTAAAATGTTCACATGAAAAGTGAAACATTGATCACATCCATTATTTGGTGGGGGTGTTTTTTTTTTTTTTTTTTGGCCTAAAATCTCTTGTTCTCTTTTCTTGGAAAAAAATAAATGATAGAAAATTCCCATTTCCAACATCCAAAGTTTTTTCTTAGTTCAGGTTCAAGTAGAGGGTGTGTAAAATGATTTTCAATCAAACAAATAAAAAAATAAGTGTTTTTGATCGCATTGCATTAAATCGTATTTCAAATCGTAACTGAAGTGTGATTATTCATTTCTAATTCACTTTAATTAATGTTTTTTTTTAGAAATCCACAGGCCTTTATATATTAAGTTTGTAACCAAAAGTTATTGTGTTCTGTGAAGTATACCTGAGTATTTCATGAAAGCTGAAGATTGTAGGTTAAAATCTCTGGTTCACATCAAACACTTAAAAAATGTGACCCATATGTGACCACATTGTTTTATGCTTGGTAATAAGGACTGAATTGAGATGGGTCAAAACCAACAAAAGGGTTCTCATTGCAGCTCATATCTCCTCCAGAAGATGGATGACATGCGTGCAGCAATTTCCACACACAACCATAGACCTTATTTAGAGAACTGAGCGTCACCCATAGAAAATGCCCTACCTCCACCTGCAGCATAATGAAGTCAATTCAGTTGCCATTTTTCCCCAATATTGGCACCGCTATTTAGAGCCAGCCGACTGTGACTGGTCTGAGTCACGTTTCAAAGGCAGCTACTGTCACCAATCAGGAGTGAGCTTGTTCAAAGTCCACACCCCTTTCAGTGAAAGCGGGAGAATCTGTCAGATGTTCAAGCTGGGGGCCAGCGAGCACCACATGCTTTTACTGAGGCATCTGATTGGTCAGTTTAGATCTTGTGATAAAGAAAAATAATACTGAAAAAATAGGATTAGCAAGAAGATGTTAAGAAAAAAGTATTTGAGCAAGAATTGTTATTCTGAGTTATAGCCTACGGGATTTTGGTGCCTTGGAACCAGCGGGTACTTTTTATTTGGAACATGAGTGAGGAGGGGTCAGGTTGTCTAGTTTGTCTAATTTACAGTCAGTGGTGACAACTAATAGGATGTTAATTTGCAGGTTGCATGTGTTGTTCTCTGTTGCTCTTGTGAGAGATGAGAATGTTTTGCAAAAGAATGAAAGGAAACTATTTTTTTTCTCTTCGTGAGAATTAGGTAAGAAATCTACATTCCACTGCAAACAGAGGTAAAAATACGCACACTGAACGACAAGCGTTTTAGTGCCTTTATTAATGTTATTAAAATAAATGAATCTCTCATTGAAACAAACTCAAACTGGTTTTCTCTTATATCAAAATGTACTTTCAGAAGAAAAGGGCATTTAAAAAACATGAAGGCAGAGAACTCTGAAATTCACAGAGACACTACAGGTACATTCACAAGTGTCATGCTTGATAAGGATCAGGGGTTCAGAGGGGAGGGATGCACATAAAGGTTATACAACATTATAGAAACAGTCTCTGGACAATGGTATTGCTTGAGACCTGTAAGAACCAATATATAAAAATAATTTCAAACTAAAAAATTGTTAGAGCAGCTAACAGCTTTTGTGGTACAGGCCCACTCCAATTTAATTTGTTTTTTTTTTAGGAGTTTTTTGTGGCATTTTTCTGGCAATGAAGGACACATATAAATAAAATTAAGCTTAAAATAGCATTTCAGAGTATTTCTTTGTTCAAATCATTGTGAACCACGAAAGAAATGTTGTTGGAAAAAATCGTTTTTGTAATGTAGAAAATGCTCTAGGTGGGAAGGGGGGCGGAATTGCTCTTCGCCAACAGTCCAACCCACAACCTGGAGGCAAATTTCTCTCTTCAGAAACATTGTAGAAAACGACAAATAAAAAAAAAATTGGTCTAAAAACAGCATAATCATAATTCAGACCACTAGGAACGCTTTGAAAATAGATGAAAATTTGATTTAAGTGGGTCAAGTTGTCCAAACTAATTTTATTATCGATCCTAATGACCTTAACTTTGGTTTCCCAAGAAAGGAAGAAATTGCACAAAAATTAGAAATCTGAACAAAAATTCCCTTCAGCCTGGAATTTAAAGTGTGACTTTTCCAAAGAAGCAAGTTGTATTTTCATCAGCTTCTAAATGAGAATCATTGTTCCTGGTATGAGTCCTTATAATGGAAGCATCCTTTTAGGAGGAGACATTTTAGGTTTTCTCTAACTTCAACGTAAAAGTGTCACGTGCTGTTTTTTTTTGTTGTTGTTGTTTTTTGGATTTTTTTTGTTTTTTTTTTGTTATCCAGCTGTGGCGCAGAAACCTGGAATTAATTTATGTTTCTTGTCTCCTCAACTTTTGGTTCTTGACTTTACCACCTCAAAAGAAAACCCTCTCTGTGTTAAAGACTCTCAGCTTGGTCATGAAGTTAAAGTAGACAAAGGCCAGACAGATCAGGAGATTCTTCATTAGATAGAGGATAGGTGTGACAAAGCCAAAGAAGGCGATAAGGCCGGCGCGCACAAAGAAGAAGGGTAAGTCTTGCAGGGCCACTCCCATTGAAGAGAGCAAGGGGCTGTGGGGCATCACCACCACACGCAGGCAGGATACGTAGCAAAAGATGTAGATGGGGCACACCCAGCCTGAGTAGTAGACCAGCGGGTGTCCTGCCACTCTCACCATCTCCACTGTATCCATCCAGAACATGAAACTGTCCACAAACACGTCTGCTCGTGCATCGCTGGCACACAGGAATCTTAAAGGTCCCGTATGAGTATATGAGGACAGTTCATATACTGGGGCGTTTGCTGGCGGTGGGCTCAGTCCTGAAATGGTAAAGGGTCTGCCGTTTGTCCCTGAAACCCCCAGAACTGTCCCATTGCTCTCCGGTCGAGCTCTTGCACCGTTCTGGTTCCTGTCGTTAAGCCGGTTTGGTCCAGGTTGTGCTGGATTTGGCACAGTTTGCCCGGGCATGGCTGGCCCTGGAACAGCTGGGGAAATTGGCGTCATGGGTGTAACCTGCTCCACATGTGTGAGGACTGTGGAGGGAATTTCAGCATCTCTATTTATTTCATTAGCTGCAGAAACAAAGAGGAAAACAAACAAGCAGATGTTACAGAAAGTGTTTATCCTGCAGTCTGCAAAAACAAAAAGTAATGAAACCAAAAGAGCATCTTACTTAGAAATAAGATATTCGACCTAAATTATTCAACAGTCAGGCGTCAATGCAGTAAAAACAGTAAAAATTGCATTTTTTTTCCAAGTTTTTTCTGAAGCTACGTTCACACCATCTTTTGCAACTCTCGTTCAAGTGGCCACTTACGAAAAAATGTATAAATGCAAGCTATGGGCTTCGGCTTTCAAGACTTTTGCGTTCATACGTAGCTATGCATGTTTCTACAACAGTTTTTGGGCTCTACGTACAAAACGAGCTTTGAAAGTTAAACCAGGTTGAACTTTGACCAATCAGGGACTTGGACTTGGTTGTGACATATGGATGGTGTCCCTTTTTATTTAAAGAAACTGCCAACTGTTTGACAATTGATCATGGAGAGAATTGAATTATCGTGGTTTGTGACTAGCTGGAATTCTACAACACTAGGTCTTTCATATGTCAGGAGAGAGATGTGAAAGAAAACATCTGGAGCAAGATTCACCAGATTTTCACCACTTTGACATTTCACACAAAGCCTTCTCCAACTGTAAGTGGGGGACAAGCACTAATAAACAGTAGAAAAAGAATGCTCTACCTGCTTGTCCACATTCAGGAACATTTTTTGAGCATTCGCACATCAAATTCCCAGTGTGTATGTAACTTGAGACAACATGTCTTAGTGGCTAGAATAGTTTTTTGAAGTGACGTAATTAGTGTGAGGCTAAGGTTAGGGTTATGGTAAGGATTAGGGTTACAATGTGTGCGAGGTGTGCAAGAATTTCCATCATTTTTTGTACTTGGTTGCACTTAAAAATCATGCAAATAACATGAGCCTACTATTTTATTTAAAAAAAAAAAACAATACTTGGTAAGACAATTTTTTCCTGCCCCTTTGACAGATTTTTTTGTACTATTTGTGAAAACAAAAATCTGCCAAAGCAGTAAGAATTTTTTTACTTCTATCTAAGGGACCTACCTATTTTTGTAGTGTTGAAACATGTTACTGCACAAAAAAGCTGGGGACAAAAAACCCTTTCACCCCTTCAAACTGGCTCAAAAAGACCAGATTACTAAAGATCTGAATTTAAAGATTTGAATTTTTAACTCTACGGGGATTCTCAATTAATTTGTTTTTTCACTTTGCAAAGAAAATCTGGAACGGTGCTCATTCAGATGGTTTGAGAGGCGGAAATCTTGTTTGCAGCTCCAAGAACTACAATGTGAAAATCAAAACAGATTTATTGTTCTGCATAAACAGTGTCTATGATACTGGATTCTAGATGTTGTTTTTTTTGTACTGTAGAGCTTAAATGGTGGTTTAAATATAAAAAAATGTTATTTTCCTGGAGATTTCATAAAATATTCTTCCTTCATTCTCACCCAGCTAAACTTTAGAGACTAAAGTGACTATCTGCATTTGTTAATGTTCTGGTGAAGTTTCCATTACTGCAGAAGTGAGCTTTTAATAAAATTGGTGAGGTTCTTCAAACCAAAAATTGCACTTTTCTTAAAAGTTTCACTTCAACATATTTCTTTTTTTTTTCAAACAAAAAGGAATGTTTCACTTCACTTTAATTTCAAAGGGAAATTAAAACATTTCTGCAAAAAAGTAGCCCCATAGATCAAGATTGCACTGCAGGAAAAAACCTTTATGTTGGCAAATGTCTTGGCATGTTGTGCACCCTACAACTGTAGACAAAACCAAGAATTTATAATAAAATGATAGAAGTTTTTTCTTTTTATTTTAAACAAGTCACATTCTTATTCTTCAAAAAGCCTGTGTTCTTGGTCAGTTGAAAATGAAACAAAAAATGCAACAAAATTTAGCCCAGAAACAGATGTAAAAAAAAAAAAAACGTTATATAGCACAAAAATGTATGTAATTACATTTTTAAAAAAAGGAAACATAAATGTTTTGTTCAAAGCTGTTTCAGGTAATAATGCACAAAAAATTAACATTTGAAATTACAATGACATAATTGTTATAGAGAGGATTATATTTCTGTTAAAAATGTTTACTTAATCTACATCCCTCAGTTGTTTTTGATCCAATTTCATGCCACATTTTTGTAGATATTGGAGAAAAATGTCAGGTTTGTTGCGGTCAGAATGTGTGCTGCGCTCACCCTGGCCCGTCAGTCTGCAGTGACGTATCCTCTCCACAACATCGATGCAGATAAGCGAGAAGAGGACTAATGACACAGGGAGCTCTGTGAACGTATCATGTTTCATGTTGTTATTTATCTGCACCTGGACAAACAGTGATATAATTAGGCATGCTTACATTCGAGCCCAACACTTAACATCAGAGAGTGACAATGCTCTCTGATAAACTACATGAGCACTTCTGCTATGCGCCTGAGTCAGGACTTCACTCGGACAGGACACTGAACAAAGCAGACAAAAACGGTCATCTTAGCAAAATTTATGGCTCTTATGGAAAAGATCCCAGATAAGCGAGGGCCGCAGGTCAGCTGGGTCCTTTGGAGAGGGCCACATGAAAACATCAGAGGAGTCCTGGACAACAACCAGCAAGGAAGTGGAAATGCGCCTCATGGACACATGATTTGACAGGACTGGCAGGAAAAGGAACCAAGCTGCTTATCAGTAGCTACTTGTCCATACGGTTGGATATTCTTCCCCTGAGAATGTAAAGGTTTCTCACAAATCATCACCTTTTATTGCTCTTACAGAGCCATCTCTCTGTGATCCCACTAAATGCTCCAAAATCGACACGTGTCAAGGTTTTTTTTATTCTTCTTTTTACTGTAATATGGCATATCTGCAAATGACTCAAGTCTACCAGCTGCCTTTGTTTGGCATTCAGGTAAAATGCTGCATTCAAAGAAGTGCTACATTGACAAGGACAGTCACTGACAGACACTGCATGTTGTACCTCAGAGCTGGCGATGAGAAAGGCAAAGCAGGGTAATGTGGAGAGGATCACATAAACGAGGGCCACCGGCCTCCTGTTACAGGGACAACAGACGGGGGGGAAAAACAACAAAAAAGTAAGAGGGTAAGACAAAAGCGTTTGCAGGACTTGCTTACTCGTGGTATTCACCAGCCAAGTGCTGTCCAAATCATTTCACAGGCCTGTTCAGACTCCAGCAGCTCAGGTCTCCATCAGTGTTGCACTGGGACTCAAGTTGGACACACATAGTAAGGAACGTCCACATGCTTGTGCGGAAACTCACCACTTCTTCCTTCCGACCAGAAACTTCTTCTTCATGAAGACCAAAGACTTCAGGGGAACCCAGACCAGCAGAGCGGTGGAAGTGATGTAAGCGATGGAGGACGCCACGATCAGCCAGTAGGCTGTGCTGCCGTCACCTGGTGGCCGAGCTGAGGTTTTGACCTTTGCTATGATAACCGCAAACCTCTGCATGACGATGAAGAGCGGCAAGCACAAGCCTGCAAACTGTAACACCTCGCAGATGGCAAACTTTAGCATCCTCCCTGAGCCCATCCTATGGCAGGTTACAAAAAGAAGGGAGGGAGACGGGGGGCTATTGTCGCGGGGAAGCGACCCTTGTCCCTCTGAGGGCTGGTCAGGCCCCGGACTGCTGCATTGTCTGCCATCACTAGCAATTTCCACACACCACAGTCCCGGCTCTCTGCTTACACTGCACTAGGCTTTGTATACCTTAGTGACATGATAATCCAACTGGTCCTTTACTTTCTTTTAGTATGGTCTCCACCAATGAAATATATTATTAGAAATGACACGCTAGCCAGTTATCATTGTCCAAGATACGTAAAGCATGACACCATATTGGGCATGTCAGTAAACAATAGCAATGCCCGAATTCCTTCACTACTCACTATATAGTACGTTCGCCATTTCGTAGTGCTTTCTAAATCTACGATTCCTAAACCAAGAGTCCTAGAAATTTCCCAGAATTCTCTGCAAAAAACCAGTGTGCATCAATGCTCACTGGATTATGGGGAATATGGACCACAATGCATTGTGTTTGAACTATTTCAGTGGAAAACATGTATTTAAATGTCTTTTAAATAAGCCATCAACTTTTTCATCATCAGAACACACATAAATGGTTCTCATAAAATGCTTGTTTTGATTAAGTTTTCTCTTTGTGAATTTGGTGGCATTATACTTGTTTAAAAAAGCAAGTAGTGAGTATGGTGTCCAAATTGTATTTAAAAACCAGGGGACTAGATAGTCCTGCACTAGATAGTTTTTTGGTAGTTGGATAGCAGGAAGGGAATTCAAACATAGCCATTTAGACATGACTTAGCAGATGAAGTAAAATGACCATAAAATGCAAAATTTTGGTCTGAGTAAAGACTCTGATTGTCACAAAAACAGACCCGGGTCATGGTATTAATGTTTTGTACAAGATGCAACAGATGAACAACATTTAAAACTTTTCTCTAAATAAATATGTCATTATATAAATGGTCCTCTGTTAACGCTCACTGCTACTGAGGAAATTTTAGCTTAAGCTTAGTAATATGCTTACTAGCTGGTCGTTTGGTCTGATCTGAGGTCAAACACACATACAAATACCATAGTCATCCTCATAAAGCAAAAAAGATAGGTGGTCCTACCAGAAAAAATACAACTAGTGCAGAGCCTAAAGCTAAGATTGACTTTGAATAGGCTACAAGATCAGCCTAAACGTTCACTATTCTAAGTAAACTCACTTAGATCTTCCTAGAATATATTCTAGAAGTTCTCCTTTATTGCCTGACAGTAATAATTTACCTGTGAAAAGTCACATCCTTGTTTTTCCAGCTCTTTGTACAATTGTAGCACAGCAGTGAAACAGTATCTGTCCAATATGGCGTCCAACTTTACATATGCTACAAGCGTGCCACCTCTAGTGATATATCTCATTGGTCTCCACTCCAAGATTAGGTAACAGCACCCTGAAGTATGTGCTCATGGTGCAGTCCTCTAGAGCCATTTAGGATTACCAACATGGAATTATTAGTTTTGAGGGCTAAATATGATGATATCATACAACATATGACCTTAATTATATTTCAATTTCATTTCAGTTTCAGGACTCTTCAAAGGTGAAATCTGCAGATTCTAAAAGTGTTCCAAACATCTGGTGCCATCTGGTGGCAAAGGATCTGTTTTTTTTTCTTTCACTATATCCTCGCTCTGTTTTTATTTGAAAATGAATGTATTTCCCTAATACTTGCATTAATATAACCGAGTGAGCATTTAAGCACTAATCAACATCTCACAGTGCTGCTCAGAGAATTCCAGGTGTCAACTGAAATTTAGAGATTTTAAAGATTTATCGAAAAGTGAATTATTGAAATAAACAAGTTTATTATAATACTGTATTGATTTAGATTTTGGTGTAAAAAAATAATAAAGGAACAAAGTTTGTGGTCAAAGTTATTTATTTGAGCAACAAACTGATGACCTCAAAAAGTGGCAGAGAAATAAAACATAAAACTGAATATAACAGAAAATCTTTGTGAACATTTAATGTAACATTATTGTTATACTGAAATCTACAAAAGGAACATAGAAGTAAAAAAAAAAAAGTTCAGTCAAAAAAAGTTCAGTACTGGTTTCTCATGCACATGAGAAACTAAATTGGGATTTGTGCATAAGAAACTTTCTCAGAGTCATTACCTGAAAATACAATTATATGAACTTATTGAGCTTTATTTTACATTGCAGCACTGCTTACCTGGTGCAGCTGCAGTAGCTACCTGGTGAAAACTGTGCGCTACACATGAGGTTCTTTCTGGTGCGCACAAGCAACCAGTAATTCTTTATTATTATTTTTCATTTTTTATTACATTATTCTTTGTCACTTCTAAGTCCCTTTAAGGGATGCATAAAAATGTGTCATTTTGTAGAGGTCATTGCTAAACCTTGAAATCTCCCAAACTCTGAATTAACTCCTTTTGGAATATACAGGGGACATTTGGGGCTTTTCAATGACATGAAAGAGTGAGACTCTGGAAATTGCAGTTTACTGAAATTTAAAAAAATGACAATAAAATGTGTGGGTGTGTGTCTTCAGCAGGATATTAAAATCAAAACCAGCATAAACAGGACCCAGAACTCAAGAAAATTAATGCAAGAACATGTCTGCGACTGTAAAGTGCTCTGGGTCTTTAAAGAAGGAAAGAAAAAGTGCTATACAAGCAGAAGCCATTTTACTATGGACACTGGTGCATGCCACAACACAAGTTGAACACTAAACAAGAGTTGCAAACTTGGTGTAATAAACCAAACCAAAACATTAAAAAAATGATTACAACTACATTAGCATATAGAAAGCATGTAGAAATCTGTATAGGAAAAAGCATGAAAATAAAGGAAAAAAACAAGAACTCAGACAAAGTAAAATACAGATAAAAGGTAAGTCATTTAGTGATTAGATTGTCCCTTTGTAAATGTAAGTTGAAGTTGTGTGGCTCTTCAACAGGCAGGTGACCTTTCCAGGGTTTGCACCACCTTGAATAAAGGATACGCTCCAGCAACCGTATATGGTTTTAAGCAGGTTTGGAAAATGAATGTATAGATTGGGGATACTCTTAAAAGAAAAGAAGTTTTCAACACACAAGTGTGTAAACATTCAGTAAAAGTTGTAGAAAACTGCTATCCATACATGATTTTAGTCTGACATCAGAATCGTGTTTCTATCCATTTTACAAAAAATACAATAAAATAAAATAAAGCTGACACAATAATGGTAAATGTTCTTATTTTACATGTACTGAAAAAAAGCATGTTCATGATGAGGATTTTAAAATTATTTTCCAAATAACTATATAAATAACTGTATAAATGTTTAACAAAATTCAGGATTTTTTATTATGTTGATGAAAATGTGACTTTTATTCTGACGTTTCTAGAGTAAATTTTTTTTTTCAGAATTTACACTGTTCAGAAAATGTTTTCTTCAAATATATTTCGGCATTATTCCAATTCACTTTTTTAATTATAAAAACACAACATAAGTTCTGGGTTGTGGTGTTGTTCCTGGCCCGCCGGAAGGCTACGCACTTTACGCACTGGTGAGAGGCGCAGGAGGGGTGGATAAATAGATGGTCGGCCCCTCTGCTCCCCTTCCTACCAGCCTCAGCTGTCGGCTCCTTTCCTGACTTCCCCACCCTGCCCCCGGTGCCATGGCGTCCAGCGAGGAGGACGGTACGGTGGAGGAGAAGGAAAACAACAACAAGAAGAGAACGAAGAGCGCCCTCACGACCGCATGGCTCACCTTCTACAACATCGCCATGACCGCCGGGTACGCTGTCGCCTATTAATAAGAAAGGCGGAGAAGTTCGCCGCTCCTTAAAAAACTGTAAGCGCGTTGCTGTTTATAGGACTCTGCGTGCGCTCCTGACTGGAGCCAAAGTGCCTGTTCAGCTTTCTGCGCTTGGTGCAGTTTGGGGTACCTGGGCACTAGGCTGACGCGTAAAACGCGGGTTTTGACAGAAGGAAGGGCGTTTTGGTTGAGGGTTATGAAATGAATGAACGGTTTGAAGTGACAGGCTGGCGCTGAAGCCGTGTCCAAATAGGGCTGACTGCACGGTGCCTGCGTCAAGGCCCGCCGTGCGTCCGACAGTTGCAGTGATAAGTATAGCCGGGGCGCTGCTGACACTGGAGCTCAGGTCTGGGACTCGAACTGCTCAATGTGCAGATTTTTTTTCCCAACAACAAACAATAATTAGATAGAAACTGATAATATTTACTATTTGAAAAATAAGCATTTTCTCTGTAGTTGATGTTTTTTCAATTTTAGATTATATCTCACAAAATATTTAGTTGTTGACTTGAATAACTGCCTAAAATTAAAGCATAAACACTTGTATTAAAGTCCTCTTACATTAGCCCCCTTTGTTAGGCTGTGCCAGCCAAAAAGACAGAACTACATAAAATCAAAAAAGGATATTCTCAGGATCTTAAACTCCCTAAGGTTTAAGATCAATCTTGTAGACTTTTATCTTGTGAGTGTAGAGCTACATTTTCAGCATCAATATATAGCTTGATGTCCCTCAACATGTGGAAGTACCACGTTCAACATTTTAGTAAGTAAAAACTTGAACGTAAACATCCATAAATCCTTCTGAACATTAACTGTATCCTAAAGCCTCTGTTATGTTAAACCAAACATTTGTATGCAACTTTTGAAATGTGCACAGTAAGTTGCAGAAGTTGTTGTGTTTATTCTGCTATTCTTTCTATTTTTTTTTTTTTTTTTTTAACTTTTTGGATTACTTGTTAATTTCAAGCAATACAGACAAAGCCCAAAAAAGTAATGCATTGATTGGAAATAATTATGCTATCTTCTTGACACTAATCCTTATGTTTACAGTACATACACATATAATCTATTAAAAATGTCAACACATCAAGATATCTATATGATTATATTATAACACTGTGAGGTTTATGTCAGCGTTTTTCCTATGCAAATATCTACCGTGATGACTTTCTGTGTTTTATTTTAATAACTTTCATAGATGAGGTTAATGAAAACAGTTTGAAATGATAAAAATAAGAAAAAATGCCCTCAATAAGTTTTGCAAAGTTTGTTTCAGTTAATGAAAAAGTTGTGTTGACGCACATCGTCAGTGCTTATCACAGACACATAAATAAGCTTGGATTGACACATACTCTTGTTGCATTAACAGAAGTATGAGTTTGGCTCTGGTGCTATAGTTGGAATAAGAATAAGACCCAGTTTGTTCATTAATTCAATTACATTTTAGTGCTTGTATCCAAAGGAAATCTCATAATTGTCAAACTCTGAATAAATTAATGTGATTTGTTATTTAAGCCACAATGCGGCTTTTTTCCATGACTGCTCTGCAAGGAAATGTCTGCATTTTATACAAAAAACTTTTGAAAACATCTGCTGGCAAAAATGATAATTGCTGTACCAATAAAGACAAAAGTTTTCTTAAAAATGTGTGTTGTGAATGCCAAAGAAGTAAATCCCTTTTTTGATGCAACACATGCTGATATATATGTATATGTCTAGGATATACATCAGTAGGAAACTCCCATCATTTCCTGTCACACTTAAATTTTTGTTTAATATTCAAATTTCTTGCATGTCTACTTTCTACTTTGCACTTTTGCTTCATAGGTATGACTTCTGTTGTCATTAAGGGTGTATTAAGACTGGACACATTTGGTTCGACCACAGTATGTTTCCCCCGATAATTTTCAGTCTTAATGCACATAAGCGGACCCTGATCCGAGACCAGGAACCACTCTCCGATCCATCTTTTGAGGTGGTCTCGGTTTGTTTCCAATGAGCCTGAGCTCCAGTTCGTTCTGAGTTTCCTCAGTCTGGTTAGGCTCTGTACTCGGAGCAGAACAGCTGAACCAAAAAGGCCACCATGGCCGGGCAAAATGGGAAGTAAACCGAAAGCTGCGGGCAAATGTGGAGTAGTGATGTAACGGCAACTCATTAAAATGTGGTTGGATGAATGCAGGCTCATTAAAACTACTTTTAACATGATACACATTGCTTCTGTTTTCCCAACAATCTCTTTGTCATAAATATTTACCTTCTTAATTGTCGTCTCCTTAGTAACCACCTTACAGCATGCCTCCACCGTACCAAAGTAGCAATAAAAAGTGTTGTACCTGACATTGATACAGACATTCAAGATTCAAAACATAAAGTTTGAATCAGTGAACTATCCTGACAGGGATTGTAAAACGCAGGACTTCCATATTTTTTTTTCTCTCATTACTTTGCCCCGCCCTCGTAATTCCTGGTCAATGAGTGAAGAAATCTTCAGTCACATGGTTTTGTTTGCAAGCTTTGGTTCTAAATAAAAAATTTCGGTCGAAAGTCTGAATAAAGACCAAGCCAAGGGTTCAGGACTCGATCCAAACCAACACATTTTTCCAGTCTGAAATCACCCTAAATGACGGTACAAAATCTGTAAACAGCCAAAGGAGATCCAGGAAAATCCCAGAATATTTTTGATAAAATTAACTTTCCTTCTTTACCGATGGGCTTTGAGGAGAGATAAATTCATGAGTCAGCAAATCTTAAACAAGATCTGTGTGATTTAAGGGAAGGTCACCTTGTTGGGCGATACTTGTCATTTTTATTACTATCAAGTTGGGCCGTAACTGCAGCCACAACAAGACTGTAAACTCTGCTGCAGAAAAGACTATAACAAAGAAAATGTGCTCATCCTGGTGAGATACAGCCTCTCACCCATATTTAAACCCAAAGATGCCACTTCCTACATATGGTATTGTTGTACAGAAATGTAATGATAATATGCTGTAACTTCTAAATATTCATGTCTTTTCAGAAAAAAAACACATTTTTAATGCTCTGCCATTGAATAATGTCTTTTATACTCAAGGCAGAAGAATATGAACATATTTTCAGAAAGGCTTCATCACTATCACCTGTGTCATCCACAGTAACTTCTTGCAGAACTTGCATTACATTTTCACCAATGTCATTTTCTGGTAATCTTTTAAACATCTGAAGTTACATTGAAATCACTTTCCCCAGATGTAAAAAAAAACAAACATTTTACTAATTATTTTCTGCTTATGAATCACTAGTTTACGACACATTGTTCCCAGGTCTTTGGGCAAAAAGTATCTGTGTCCTCCCAACTGGGTGAAACTACAGGATATTGGCTTTCAATTGTTGAAGTTAGGAATTATCTAAAGAACAAAAACTTTTTAAAACGATTGCCTAGACTTAGTTTCTTGGTTTCTAAATGGCAAATAGTTATGGAACCTTCCCAGATGAAAGAGACTCTTCTCAGACAAAGAACAAGAAATTTTTTACCCGAAGCCAACCTGCAAATGCAGAGAGCAATTTTACAGTCTATTTTCCCGTCATGTTGGATCTAATGCTACGAATGTGTTGGGTGTTCAAGAAAGCGCTATGCTGGGTTTTACAAAGACGCTTTTAGCAGACTGTGTTCACATCAGGCAACCAGGGAGGGGCTTCATCGAAGCATTGCAAATCTTGCAAATCTTGATCCAGGTTTTTTTCTTTTTTTTCAGAGCTCTTTTCCGATTAATTAAATTTTATATAATTCCGTTCAGGCGTAAACCGCAATAATTAATTATCTCTTTCATGATCACGTCTCAACTGGTAGGCAGTTCTTTGTTTTAAAAAGGATGCTTCTCACACATCACTACCAAGTCCCTGATCAGTGAAAGTTACACTGTTTGGCATTCAAGCAGTTCAGTGAACACCTAGTTTGTATTTGCATTTACATAGACTTTTCATTAAAAGCAGTTGAAACTAGTTCCTAAGGCCGATATGTATGTCGCATTAAATTTGAGTGACAGAAATGTCCAATCACCGTTTGAAGTGTTCTCCTCAGATACTTTCAGTTTTTAATGTGCTTCAATCTCGAAGTTAAAGGGTTTCTGCTTCGTCTTTTCTCACATTAAATCATCATTTAGCTTTTAATGGGAAGCGGCGTATACTTATATAGCGCTTTTCTACCTTCCTCAAAGGCCCAAAGAGCTTTATAGTCACAGTCCCATTCAGCCATTCACACACTGATGGCGGCTCCGCTGCTAAACACTGCCCACCAGAGGTAATGTGGGATTCAGTGTCTTGCCCAATGACACTTCGACACTTGGGTGGGCAAGGCTGTAATTGAGCCTGCAATCTTCTGATTGGGGGTTGATGGTCTTGCCACTGCACCATGGCCACCCCAAACTTTTAAACTTTTTTTAAGCTATTTTAATACTGATTTTCCTTTTTTTTCACTTTGTCATTTGTTCCTCTTTCTGATTTGGATGTATGTTTTGTGTAGGTGGCTGGTTTTGGCAATGGCAATGATGCGTTTCTACATCAAAAAAGGCACACACAAGGGTCTGTACAGAAGTATAGCAAGGACACTCAAGTTTTTCCAGACATTTGCTTTAGTTGAGGTAAGTCTGATGAAAAAGAACTCCATGTTTACTAAACTGCACACTTCTTATTGTATAATTTGTCTTCTAGGTGGGACATTGTGCTATTGGTATGTAATTTTGTTGCCCATATTTTAACACATTGTCATATATACATAAAATACTCAAGTGTTGCTTAACCTCCATATCTGCTGCAGGAATTGTGAGGACTTCTGTCATTGTAACTGGGGTTCAAGTGTGTTCAAGGATTTTCATGGTTTGGTTCGTCGCCAACAGCATCAGACAGGTGATCACTGCGTGTGCTGCTTTCCCACCCCCCACTATAAAAATAAAATTTCAATTTCATGAGTTTTTTTACATCTCAGAAATAGAGTTGACTTTTTAAAGCCAAACATGTATGTTCCACCAAAGATCCAGAATGAAGAAAGCGTAATCCTGTTCTTGGTGGTGTGGACGGTGACAGAGATTACCAGATATTCCTACTACACATTCAAGCTGCTCAACCACCTGCCATACTTCATCAAATGGGCCAGGTGGAGTTGCAGTTAGCGTGTCTGTGATAAACCTCATAACTGTGTGTGTGAGACGGGGAGCATGTCGGCTTGATCTGATGATTTCACCTCTGGCGCGGTTCCCCTGCTGGCTCCAGACCGGTTTACTCACCCGGAAGCATCGCGGCCTTGTGTGTATTAAGTGTCGGCTGCTTTGCGCTGAGAGGACACGCATGTTTGGGTTTATTGATTAGCACCTTAGCAGATATTATCTCTCAGTGGACAAACTAACAGCGGATGTTGTTCTGAGGCTGAGCTGATCGTGTTGATGTTGAATCATAAAACTCAAAAAGGTATTTAGAAAATTGTAACTGCAATCTCCATGTCAGAATGCTTTTTTTGGGCTTTTTTGCTGCATGGGAGCCCCCTCTGCCACTCACCTGCATTTAGAATCAGTCGCGGACCATCAACTGGATTTTCTGATATATAATCCAAATTTGTCATCCTACATTCATTTTAAAATGTCTATTACCTCAAAATTAGAGCTTTTCATCCGCTTGAGTAAATCCATCCTGCTCTATGCCAACCCTTTTGTCTACAGACACGATTCTTGGCCACTCTTCTCCCCCCCACCTTTTACGTCTGTCTTAAAGGGTGAAGGAGACGCCATGCCCCAGAGAGGAGCTCATGTTCAGCTGCTCCTGTTTTTAAGACCATCTGTTTTGGTCATGGAATGTCCACTCAATATTTCTCCCACATCCTCCGAGACGCTCCCTCGAGCCGCCTCTGTGGTCTCTGCTCTCGACTAAACCCCGGATTCCTGCAGACCTGAGGGCTGAGTGGGTTCCAGAGCATTAGACTTAATACTGTGTTCAAACGGGGGCCTGACTGCTGATTCACAACAAAAAAATAAAGACAGCCAATCAAAATCCACTCTGCTAAAAACAGCTTTGATGGCGAAGGTAGTTTCCTCGATTGCTGTCCGAGGCCTAAATTAAAGCCTCAACTGATCCTGCAGCTTTGCCCATAGCAGCATGTTGCCAACCTTTGGCTCTCTGTTTAGTCACAAGTATTAGTCACCACTAAGGGTGTAACGATTCCTTTTATCAACGATTTGATTTCTATATTTGTGGTTCCCAATTCGATTCACTTTGGATTTTGGTTCATTTTAAATGATCCGATTCACTGACCTAAAATCGATCCAGGACATTTTTAGCCAAAACTTCAGCCAGTGAGACTCAGAGATAAATACCTGGGTAGTGAACAGTGCAGGTGAAGTTTTCCAGATTTGTTGTATTTCTTGCAAGATTATCAAGTGTGCATTGAATATGTGTACAAACAAACAAGTTAACAAGAAAGATAAAAGAAACATCTGTTTATAAAAGTCCTAAATGTCAAATTAAAAGAGTTTCAACTCAAAATTAAAAAAAAAATACTTAAAATGAGTTGAAATTCACACTTTATTTTTTGTTGTGTGCTCTATATCGCATGTTTTTTTTCATAAATTGTGGTCATTTTAGTTATTTTTTTCTCCCCAGAGTTGAAGTGGAGACATCTCTGTTGGCTATGCATCATCTAACATCTAACTGTGTGGTTGTTTTGAGTTTTCTGTTAATCTCTCTACTTAGATTTGAGAACATTCTCTTGTTTTGTTTTTCCTTTCATATTTTTCTGCAGATACAACTTCTTCATTGTCTTGTACCCTCTGGGAGTCATAGGAGAGCTGCTCAGCATTTATGCTGCCCTGCCGTTCGTGCGCAGATCTGGAATGTTCTCCATGAGGCTCCCCAACAAGTATAACGTGTCGTTTGACTACTACTACTGCCTCATCATCGTCATGCTGTCCTACATCCCACGTAAGGAGATTATCTGTCTTGAACTTATTTTTTAAAATTATTTCAAACCATTTTTGGTTTAAAAACTCACCTTACACACTCTAAAGTGAGTAAGTTAGGATGATATTGATCAAGATAAAAGTTCTATATCAGAATATTCAAATGCCCAGTGTGTCCATCATTGTCTTGCACCCTCTGGGAGTCATAGGAGAACTGCTCAGCATTTATGCTGCCCTGCCATTCGTGCGTAGCCTGTCACCTGTAGCATATGGTGTTCACACTGGACTGTCGGTACCCAATACTAGCGCATGTACTCACAGTTGGAAGAAGCTTGGTGTTAAAGCGGTGCAAATCTTGCCAATCTTGCTCCAGGCTTTTTCTTTCACAGCTCTATTCCAATATATGAAAGACTTGGTGTCATATTATTCCAGCCGGGTACAAAGCGCTATAATTATTTTCTCTTCCATGATCAATTTTCAAACAGTTGGCACTTCCACGAACTTCCAAAAATTGACTTAAAAACATCCGGAGCAGCATATGAATGCAAGAGTTTTGAAAGTGGAAGCCCACAATGCGCATACACATGCATTTACATAGACTGTAAATTGGAAGTGGCCATTTGAACGTGCATTGCAGAGGCCGGTGTGAGCATACCATATATGGCCCAGTCAGTGATGCTCAATGGGGAGCCTGATTGGGGGCCCTGCAATGGGTGGGTCTTGGGTCCAAAGTTAAGGTCGCCAGAACTCTTCGGCCTCACCTCCCTGACTGACTGCAGCTCAGAACATAGCTGGACTTTTTGATGACTTTGTTCAGATTTTTCCTATGCCTCTGTGATGCTGCTGTTTCTCAGGGCTAATATCACAGCTGTGAAAGAGGGTTCTTAGGAGTTATCCCATTATCTCTTGGTGATAAAGTCCAACAAGTAGCTCAAATGGTTCTAAAATAACTTATGAACAGTCAGATTACTTAGGTAACTGAGGTTACTTAAAACAAACAAAAATTGCAAAATGGATGAACAATTTCAGGCTGTTTGTTTTCAAAAAAGGTTTATCAAGCTCCAATATTTCTGGTTTGCTTACAACCTGCTCTGTCTGCGTAAAAGCACTCATCAAACACATGTTGGTACCAAACCCTCATGAGCTTTTGTTGGATAATTTTCTACAGTTTTGTGTTGTTTCAATCCCGGCAAGATAAAGACAACTAACAATTGAAGAAAGGCAGACCAAAGCGACAGAGAACTAAAGATCCCTCTTTCTTTCTTACAAAAGTCAAGTATGCTGGTGCAATTCCCTCTGGTATGTGCTTTTTTGGCCACAGATTTGTCCCACAAAAAGATAAAGCTCCCACAAAAAGATAGAGTTTGGACAAAAAAACAAGATGGTAACCCTAAAAACGTAGTGATCTCCAGACAAAATGAACTGGTTTGGGATAAACTCAGCAAGAGTCAAAGCAAAGTAACCTACAAGAGCCAAACAATTATAAAAACCTTCTTAAGGATACGTGGAAAAGCGTTCTAAAAGCAGTCATTTCTATTGTTTAATAAAGTGTGTTCAGCTGTTACACCTGTATACATTTTTTTTTAAGAATTAAAATTTTAGAGCAAACATTGATCTATGGATTAATTTCAGGTTTGTTTGTTTTTTGTAGCTTCAGTTGCTTTTTTGTTCTAAACTTTGATGTCAGAGTGAAACATTTTATACTGAATAAGAAAATCTGAATTGTAGTGTTTTAATACTTTTGACTGATAGTGTAGATGAAAATGGCCGTAAAGTAAACAACATCAAGACTGTTGCAGATGAGCTGCATCTGTGTTGCTAGGAAGACTGACAGGTCAGGAGGAAGAGAATAACAGAAGTCTGGAGATCCTCTGACCCTTTTCAAAAAATACTAGATATTTTATAAATGCTACTTTAGGGAACACGGCATGCTTATTTTAACACTCTGCAGGAACTGTTCTCAAAGCTTTGTGTTGTCAGATAAAAATAGAATCAATTTGTTGAGGGGAAATGCTGATCCCTGGTACCTCTGAGATATAACATTGAAGCAAATCTGAACAAAAAAAAAAAAAAAAAGAAAACTGACAGTTTTTGGAGCAACGTGTGTTTGCTTTTAAACATTTCCTGTTTACAAAAACGTTTTTGCACCATTGACTGTACATGAAAACTGGAACGAGTGAGTGCAATGTCCGGCTCCAACCAAATAAAGTCAATTCAGTCAACATTGTTTGCGATACAGTCGCTGTTTTTTCACTATAGAAATCTATAGGATTTCTGCTTTTTGGAACCAGCAGGTGCTTACTGTTAAGAACACCAGGAGGGAGGAGTCACTCAGTCCAGTTCTTAAATGCAGTCCATGCTTTGTACATTGCATTAAAATAGAAATACACTTTAGATACATGTTTTTGTTCTGTCTGTAAATTAGTTTACAAAACAAAATAATGTGTTAAGCAAAATAACATGAGAATGTAAGGAGTATATGTTTCAACTGCATTGTTGGATATTCAAAACATCAAGCATCCTCTCTTGTGACCCATTTTGTTAAACTTAATCTTTAAAAAACAACCACAAATTTGACCCTACTGGAAGAATTCTTCCCGCTGGAGCTTGAGAATGCAGTCTGTGTTTTTCAACAACTTCTTACCAATTTCTTATGGATTTTTGTGTTACTCGCAGTGTTTCCTCAGCTTTACTTCCACATGCTGCGACAGAGGAGAAGAGTACTTCACGGCGAAGTTATCGTGGAGAAGGATGACTAAATGAGCACCACCTAACGCTTTGTTTGAGCCAGCCTGCCTCCACGTCACCCTCACCTCCGCTCCACCTCGACCCTTATGAGCAGCTGACAGCCTGTCGTACAAGATCCATCGCTGATGATTAGAAAAGACAAAAACATGGGACTCCCTCAACTCTGACGTACAAAAGCCGATTCTGACATGTAAATTTGCAAGACATTTGTCTAAGGTTGCTGGAGTTTGAGGAGTCTAACCCACCCAGCCTGGAACCTTCCCAAACCAAAAAATACCCCACTCTAAATATTTTTCTCAAAAAAAGTCAGTTTGGCTGCGCAAAAAAAAGGTTTCAAAAAGAATGAACTCGGTTCCATCATACCTCACAATAAATCTACATTTAGACAATGTGTTGCTGCTTTTGTGTATGTTTGTTTTACCTATTTGTTAATAATGCAATGTGAAATGAGTGGCTGATTCGATTTTCTTAAATGGTGCACATGCTGTAATCATGAGGAGCCAGCACAGCTTTAACTTAACACTTAGCTTGGCTCAGCTCCTGTTTTCTTTAATGTTTCAATGTTTACTGTCTCATTCTTTCACAAAAGCCCATCTTAAGTTGATTCTAGTTTTTGCAGAAGTGTTTTCTGTTGGCCGGTGTAGACGACTAATTGTTAGCACACTGTCTTCACTCTGTGTCATGTTTTTTAATGGAAAGAATCTGGTGTCCACGCTGACAGAGCAGTACTTCCTCCGACTAAAGGTGCTATTGTGCGATCTTTTCAATCTTCTGTGCAGCTGAAAGTGCGACTGTGATTGGAGTTGACGTTGACCCAAAACAGGAAAGCAGGATGTGAAAGATTGAAAGGAAATGTTCGTCAATGAACTGCTTAAGTTATCAAAGAGTTGATGGGTTTTATTCGGTTACAAATGAAGACAAAAAAAAAGGCAAAAAAAAAATGCTTAATGCAGCAAGAAAGTTATTTTTAAGGAAAAAAATGTGAAAATACTTTTTTGTGCAAAGTGAATAAACACAATGCTACAACACCAAGGAACATTTTGTGGTGAAAAGGGATGTGTTTGTTTACATGTAAATACAGATATTACACAGCAAATTCAAGGGCTTTGTGGGTTTTATGAATTTTATTTGAATTTTTCCTTAATTTGTTTTAATTTAAACCTGAGTGCAGATGATTATCTACTTTGTAGGAAAGCTCAGAAAAAAAAAAACTATTTAAGAAAAAGTTAATGTTTGTATAAATGAAAATTTGAAAACAAAAGTATTAAAGCATAAAAGTTTTGACCAAAACACAAGCTGACTGTGACATTTTCCTAAGATTACGGGTAACCTACTCCTACAAATGCATACATGAATTTTATTCATTCATGAGGCTGGATGTGAGTTTTCTTAAAGACTGCATGTCAGCAACAATTGTTTGTGCCTCATTCTGCACCTTTAATTACATACAAAGATGAATTGCAGTATGTCCATTTGGCTCTGAAACAGTACCCTACAGATTTTGCATAGTGAAATATACATTCAAATATTCAGTTGGAGTACAGTTGTATAAAATGTATGTCATGTTCCCAAAAAATATATATATATACTTTTAACTCAATTGATGAATTTGTATTTTAAAATATTCGTCTTTGGATGAGCTGCTGTATTGCACTTTCTGGTGTTGAAGAACTGACTCCAAAAATGTCCCATTGCTCTCTCCGTACGAACCGTCCATGTCTTGTATCAGTCCAGAGATGTGGGTGAAGTCTAGCTGATTGCTGTCGGCCCACTTTCAGCGCCTTGTTGTTGTCCAGTAGATCTTGCTGGTGTAAAGGAACATAGAAACAATTTTTGAATCACTGATCAGAGAAAAGAAAAATGCTGGAGTGAAACAACCTCTACGTACAGGTCTCTGTTTGCTTCTCACAAATGTAGCTAATGTGATCTTCACAGAAGAAATCGTTCCACAAGCCTTCGTGGATGAGACCTGCACAGTCTTCTCCTGCTTCATGGCTATGGCCCCAGTTGTCAGGTTGTCCGGGTTTCCAGTTTCTGTGAACAAGCAGCAGGGGGCAATCATACACCGCAGTTTTCTACAGCCAAACACATTCAAACAAAAAAAGGCAGCAGGAATTTTCCATTTAAAACTCCTTCATGAGTAATGGCATCTCTGAGCTTAACTTATTTAATGCTGCTTTTCCTTTCAATTGTCTGTGGTTTTGTAAGCTTTAATCTTTGCCTAAAAGCCTTCTCGGTGCTCTAAAAAAGCGAGGGCTTTTGATTGGACAAACAGTGCTCATGCTGGTAGTACTGGACACAGGATTTGCAGAGATCAGTTCTGCTCGCAGGTCACTGTAATCAGACATCTGCGTATGGTATTAGCAGAAAAAGTCATCTCAGGAAGAGGACATGGTGATTTAATACTAACGTAAAAGCAGGCTCAGTCCCGTCCAGCCAGCGCCACACGTTCTCCTCCTCCCTGTCTGTCAGAGCCATCCAGAAATAACCTTTTCCAAGTGTTCGCTTCTTCAACCATGTCTTAGGGAGGACAGAAGAACAGTATATCACAACTTGGACTCTATTTTCCAGGATTTTTTGTTTTTTTTTCAGATGATGACTAAACTGCAGGTCACCTGTTCATCCAAGTCGTTGATGATCACTAAAGATGCAGATTTTGACTGACACATTGCTTTTGCATCATCAAAGCTGAGCATGTCTTTGGAGACAAAGTAGCACATGTTTCTGTAGTTCACCCATTCGGCAGGACACCCTGGAACACATATGTTAATGAACACATTAGATTTGCTCCACAACTAGTAAAATAGATGGTGACTTTACATGAAGATTCCCTAAACGGAAACATGTTTATTCCATAAAACATTATCCCTTTAAGAATCTGGAAAAGTTTCACGTAGATACTGACAAAAAAAAAATTCCTATTGATCATTTGAAAAAAAAAGAAGGTATTTTTTTTTTAGGGAAGTTTTTAATAAAAGTTTTGACCCACTCCAGTGGAAATCGTGTTTTTTGGATTTTTTTACATGTTCTTTTGGCATTTTTCTGAAGATGAAGGACATAGATAAAAAAAAAATAGGTTCAAAACTGCATTGCTAATTTATTTATTTATTCAAATTGTAAATCAGCAGCAGATGAAAAAATGCAGTTTAAAAAAGAGCATATTTGTGACATGCTGGGTGGGCCACAAGATCCTTTTTCTGAGGTTCCAACAGTGGAGGGGGGAAAGGGGGCGGGGTTTCTTCAAAACAATGGTCCCGCCCCCAAATTGTAGGCAAATTTCTAATGAAATACAGACACACTGCAGAAACTGTCCTAGAAAATGATTCAGTATTTTGGGGGTTTTATGGCTAAAAACAGCATAAATAAAGTTAAATGACAACTTAGGAACACTTTTGGAGTGGTTTTCAAAACTGATTTCAATGCGAAAACTTTTTAAATAATCAAAATGATGCTTTGAAACACAAAATCTGTTTTTTGCATTTGTGAAGGTTTAGGAAACATCCCAGGTTCAAATCTCAGTAGAAGTCCTTTTGTGTAAATGACATTGTGGGTTTTCTCCATAAACTTCAGCGCCCTCCCACAAAAATATGCATGCTAGGTTGATCCTAAGTTGACCAAAATGATTGGTTTGTTTGTTTCTGTGTGGTCCTGTGGCAGACTGGTGACTGTCTAGGATGTGTCCTACAATGGGCCAAAATACGTGTGGAAACTATAAAAAAGCAGATGATGTTGATTTAAAAGGAAAAAACCCAAATAATCTGAGAAACAATGCATTTCAGTGATAAAGTCATGACTTGGCTATACTGCATCTCATCAATGGTAATGCTGCATACTTATGCTTTTCAACCTTTCCAGAAGGCCAAAAGTGCAAACACTGAGGGCAGCCCCTCTGCCTAAAGCTTCTTATACAGCACCCTCGGCAAGGCATGTTTAAGCGCTGTTTTAAAGCTAAAGTGAAAGAGCCCGCTATGCTATCCAGCCACCCAGTGGACAGCATTAGCAAGCTCCGTTGCACAAGGTCCAACAGAGCAAGCAATTGGCATTGTCGCACAGGGGAGCAGGGCTTGCGAGACACTTTGCTGCCTGGATTCGCCAGCGGAACTCCGTTAGCTACGAACTATCCTTGCTGGCTGTGGACAGCCGCCGCCGCGGGTTACGTCGTATTTTTATTTTCCACGGTGTGGTTAACGAATGTAGTTTGTTGGAGGTTGCTCTGCAGCCGGGGCATCAAGGCGTTGAGCAGGAAATTTGACAAGCGTCATGAGAGGCGGCAAACGGGAATTTGACGCCTCTGCCGCTGTCTAGTGGGTGTGCAGCATAACACTGGCACCAATCTATAATCACCAGGAGCAATGTAGAGTTCAGTATCTTGTTCTAGGACACTTCAACACATGGGTGGAGAAGGTGGAAACGGAATCTGCGATCATCTGATTAGAGGTTGACGTTCTACCTCTGCACCCCAACTGCCATCTGACTTTGACACCTACATTCTTTATCATAGCTATAAATGCTTTGGTGTACATTCAGGCAAAAGTCGTAAAAGAACATAAGTATTTGTCCTGTAAGATTGAGGTTTTCTTCTTCATCTTTTGACCACTCTATTTAGCAAATCATCCGCCTACATCTAGCTCTCTCTTCTATGTCCTCCTTCCTCACACCAACCATCCTCATCCTCTCCTTCACTCATTCATTAATCTCCCCTTTGGCCTTCTTCTAGGCCTTCTTTCTAGTAGCTCAAACGTCATCACCCTTACCAACATGAGTCCCATCCCTTCTCTCAATGATCAGGAATGAATACATCAGAGCTGTCCTTCTGTTGGATTAATTTCTAATCCCATCCATCCTCATCACTCCCAAAAGGAACCTCAACATTGTCAGGTCTGCTTTGGATCTTCTCATTTGAAGTTTTCATATATTTTAACTGTCACATAATGGATCATTTAGGCAACCTAAACCGATTTGAAGTTAATTCATTGTACCTGGTGCCCATAGTGTGGGAGCCATTACATCATCCTGCAGTGACACAGGTTCAAATGGAACTATTGGAACATGAATTGGAATTCCTGGTTGTCCTGGTGGTCCTGCTGCACCAGGGGGTCCTACTGGGCCTGGCAGTCCTCTTGTTCCCTGCTCTCCAGGTGGTCCTGTTGCACCACGGATGCCTGGTGGCCCTTGAGGCCCAATTGGACCTGGCAGTCCATCTCTTCCGGGCAGACCAGCGGAGCCTGGCTCTCCTTTAGCTCCCGGAGGTCCTGCCCTGCCTCCTGATCCTCGAGGGCCCTTTGATCCAGGACTACCAGGTACACCAGGGAGGCCTCTTAACCCAGGAAGGCCTGGTGTTCCTGGACCACCCTGTTCTCCTCTTGGTCCTCTTATTCCTGGAGCTCCCTTTTCTCCCTTCTCTCCCTTTGAACCTGTCTGACCAGGTGGTCCTTGTGGTCCTCTATCCCCTCTGGACCCTCTAGGACCAGGTGGGCCTGAAACATTGAGTTGGGAAATAAATAGTGACATTTTTAGGTAAACATTGAACTGATTTATCATCTGACCATATGCCTTACCTTGTAAAATAGTAAAGTTGGTTATTAGTTGTGAGTGCTTGGTATCAACCAGCTTCATCTCTTCCATGACCATGGAAAGGCTGGTGACCTCCTTGTCCAGCCTTGATGCCAGTTCTTCCTGCTGAGACCTGAGACTGGCAGCATCTGTCCTCACATCCATCACGCTGCTGTTGAGGTTTTGCAGGAAGTCAGAGTGGCGTCCGACTGTCACCGAACAAGTACGCAGGTCATTAAGATTTAGGTTGATGGACCCCAACAGCTGCGTGGTGAAGCTGATGTTGCCGGTCACACGGTCTATGTTCTGTTCCGACTCATCCAGCCTCACTTCTAGCCGGTCAAACTTTGCAGACGTGAAGTTGCTGAAGTCCCTCTGCTGTTCCATAATCTCCCTCAGGGTCTGATCGTGGGCATCTGCCATGCTGCTGGTATTCTGCAGTTGGCTTGCCATAATGGCAAGCTGTGCTCCCACATCCTCCAAACTGTCATTGTTGGCTTTAGTCAAAGTTGAGACGTTGTTGGCCATGACTTGCAGGTTTTCCACTTTGCTCCGAAGCCAGTCAGCATCAGCGTGTGCCTGTCGGGCTATCTGCTCCAGGCTATAGAAGTCGTTGTGCATTCTCTGGATAGCAGTGCTGGTGTCATCCAGTGAACGCTGCAGAGAGGTGAGGAGGCCCCTCTGCTGGGCCTGAGTGATGTTGAGGTTGCCGATGCTGAACAGTGCCTGGCTTTGGAGTTTGACCTGCTGTTGGAGCTCCCTCTGCAGCCTTGCCGTGTCCTCCTGCAGACCCTTGATAATGATGCCATAAGACTGTATAGTGCCGTTCACAAAATGCAGTGCTGCTATGTTGCTGTTGAGCAGTCCTTGAATGGAACCCTGGCTGCTCTGGATATCTGAGCCAACGTTCTGCAGCTGATTCAGTTTAACTTGATCGCTGTCTATGCGTTTCTCCACGTCAGACAGCTGCCTCTGAAGAGCCCAGATGTTTCTTTTAAAAACCTGGATCTCTGTAGTTGTGTTCTCTGACTTCTCTCCTGTTTGATCATCTAAAAAATGAAAGTTTGAATGTCAAGTGACAGTAAAACTGCATTTCCGTGTAGCTTTAACTTTTACACATGAATATTTACCTAGCTTTTTTAAATCGCTTTCAACAGCAATTATTTTTCCTCCATAGGTGGCAATACCTTCAGAAACAGTGTCGACTTTTTGCACAACTGCAAAGAAAACACAGCAAAAAGTTTTCTACTGAGCAAATCATATTTGAGACAGGTTAATGAACCACTCCAAGGAAAAGTGTGTTTTTAACATGTTCTTGTGGCATTTGTTTAGACAATGGAGGGCATATATTCAGAAAATTAAGCTTTAAGTCTCACTCCAGTCATCTTTTAATCCATTGTAAAAGCCTTCCCAGAGGCCTTTTAATTACGACAATGCAGGTTTTAGGTAAAATAAAAAAATTAGTGTCTTTTTCTAGGACATTGTTCGAATCCAAATTCTTCTAATGCCCCACCGGCTTCTCCCAACCCCTCAAATTGTTGGGGCATTTGGAGTGGTAGCAGTGTCCGAACATTTTTGGGGGGGGAAATCGTGGTGGCTTAAGGTTAGGAATCCCTCCACCGGTAGGGGGTGATCTGGGGAGAAACGCATTTCTTCATGTGGGTGTGCTTTACAGCATAGAAGTTTACATTTAAATGTAAGTAATAGAGCTAGAGAGAAACCATAGGAGAAGAATTTGGATTCGGTCAAGACCTACATAGATCTATTTGTCTACAAGTGGATGCATAAGAATGTAAAGCAGCAGAAAGCTTGTGGCCTGCTGACTGTAGCACCTACGTCACTGCTACAAGCAACATTTATTTAATTGACCCTAATTCACGATTTGGATAAAGAAATGCTTAGAAATATGCTCAGAAAGACTCAGAAGATTTAGTCTTCATTTTATTAAAATGACTCTGCAATTTAAATTTTATTCCACCAGAAAAATGCTTCCAAGAACATGTTAAAAACACCAAAGCACCATTTAATTGGAAAGGGCTTTAAAATTGCAATTTCTAATGAACTTCTGCCTCTCTGCAGAAAATATGTCAGAGAAAACAACAAGTTTTTTATTTATTTATTTATTTATTTTTTATTTTGGCTAACATTATTATGAAAAGACCACTGGGAATGCTTTTAAAATGGCTCAAAAGATGATTGAAGTGGTTCTTTATGAAAATGAAAAAGTTGCCTGTAACCACACAGACACTACAGATGAAAGGTTAAATGCAAATCTCCTAGATATTATAGGATCTGCATCTATATGTCTTGTAGACAAGTAATAATAGTAAAATAGACCAGGTTTAGTTTGTGTCTGAGTTTAAGTTAAACATATTACTGACAGAAAGGGAATTTGAAAGACAGAGAATGAAACATTAATTCCTAAAAGATGGACTGGGTGGTCAGAGACAAATGCTGATGCTGGGGGTGTATTTGGAGGACACTGGCCAGAGCTCTGGGGAACAGGAAGTGACCTGGGGAGGTCTTCAGTAAACACATGGATCAAAGACAACCCACTGGAGACAGACACTGTTGCGGGGAGGCTCTTCACACCCCCACAGGCGACACCAGCGTTCATTTCCTCTGGAATGTGTCTGGGATTCCAGGGAAGCAGCCCATTTCTACCACCATCCTCACCAGGGGTATGCTTCCTCTGACTGAGAAAGGCCTCGGCTTCTCTGCTGGGAAGCTGTTTACCCCGGCAGCTAAGACAATAATAGTCTTCCAGTTTTTGTGAGGAATGACAAAATAATTATAGAGCACCTTCATCTGCATCCTCACTTTTGTTTGTCCTTCCACAACCACTAATGCATATTTGAGGTCTTCATCATCCTTTTTCATAACTAAATCAAGTTGATTTAACAGAAATGACTAAGGATGCATTTATCAAAGCTATGTCCTTAACTTGAAGGTAACTTCCAAACAATATTTGCAACTTTTGATTTAAACAAAAGAAAATGTTCTACAAAGCTGATATTGAGGCATAATTAGAAATTAAAGAGATTGGCAAGGAATTTTCCCCCAGTTTTATCAATGTTTTTTAAACAAGCTGGATTTCTAAAAATTATAGAAAAAACATTGTTTGCTTGCAAAAAATTGATTAGAAAGTAGAGAACACCTATGTATGTTTGTTCTATTTGCACTAACAAATACATGACTTAATGTCATTACTAGATGGATATTTTTTTTAAAATATCACTGCCGATACATCTTTGTTCACAAGAATTATCCAGAAAAGACCATTTAAAAATAATCAGTTAATTTAAAAAACATGCATTAAGTTTAAGTTAATCTTTAAAATAACTAAACCAATATGCTTTAATTACAGAACAGGGAAAAAGGGACTTATCCACTCGGATAAAAGTTGCAGTATTGATCTTTTAAGCATATTTTTGTGGCCTTTTTCTGATGATGGGGACAAATGTAAAGAAAATTAAGCTCAAAATAGCATTTCAGAGTACTTTTTATTCACATTTTTGTAAATCAGGAGCAGAAAAAAATGCAGTTTGAAAAACAACTTATTTGTGATGTATAAAATACACTGGGTGGACCATGTCTGAGCTCTCTTCAACAGTGAGGGGAAGAGGGGACGGGGTTGCTCCACAACATTAGTCCCGTCCACAACTCATGGGTGAATTTCTTATTTTGAACTACTGCTGCTCTGCAGAAACTGTTTTAGAAAATAACAGTTTTTTTCTTTTATTTTCTTTTTTTTTTTTAATTGACTATAAAAGGCATAATCATAACTAAAAAGACCACGGGGAAAGTTTTAAAATTGATCAAAAGATGATCGGAGTGGGTCCTTAGGGTGCAACAACACCAAAAAAAGTTTCTAAAGATGCTGATAATCACAAGAATAATTTGCATTTTTTTAAAAACCTAAAGCAAAAGTATGCTCACTTTCTTAAACTAGTAATTCACCCAAAACTGACTCAAAAAACACTGATCCAGGTTTATGTTACGGTTTTAAGAGAAAGGGGTTATTTGGATTAGAAATGTTCCATGCAGAAAACTTAATGGGTCATGTTTCCAGTCACAGGAAGTTACTATCCAGCAAAGCAAAAAGCAAAAAAAGCACTCCAGTACAAAGCCAAACCTATAACACACTGATGGTCTCAAGTTTTTCTTTTTACAGAACAGAGTTTTTGCCTTCAGAAAGGACTGGTGCATCAAAACTGCCATAAAATTCTCCATAAAGCACAAACAAAGAAAAAAATGGTGGAGTTGTTGTAGAGGAGGACATTGTTTTGGCTTGTTGTCTAAATATTTTAGAAATGAGTTACTTTTTAAACAGATTCCAGATTTTCTGTGGGTGTTTTATGTTTTGCAGAAAAAAAAAATCTTAATTGTGATGCAACATATTAACAAAGTGAGGTGTAATTGAAGTGTAAACTTGTTGGAGCAATTTACAAAGTCTGGTCACTTGGTCACTGGTGGTTTTGTGCAGCTGTGCTGTATTGTCTTTTGTGTTCTATTTTCAACTGTACTGGATCTTGTACAAAAAAACAAGGTGTTTTTGTAACCTAGTTTAAGGGTCTGCAGCCTCATACAGCTTTTTTGTCACTCCATTGTGGCTCTCTTGCTTTGAAGAAAAATGCTAAATAAGATTTGGGGGGGGTCGTCGTTTTTGAATAATTTGTTTTGGGTAAATAAGGGTGTATGCCGACTGAAAAAGTCAGTTGGTCCAGACCGAGTCCTGAACTTTGCCTTTAGTCTGTATTTAGACTGCCGTCAAGCAGACATTTCTGTTTTGAACTAAAGCTTATAAACAAAAGCACGTGACTGAAGAGATCTTCAGTCAGAAGATCCTCAAAGCCTCTTGTGTTGGACATATTTTACTGTTACAGTACAGAGTAATGAAACTTCTGACACACAAAGTATATTTGTATAAACCCGTTTTTTATTTGGTCAAGGACTGATGCTATGGCGCAACGTTGGCACCATGTTTTCTGTGGTTAGCTCGTCTTGCGAACCAGGACCCCGCAAGGGAGACCTGCTCCAGATAACCACCCACCCCATGGGAGGTCCAGGAGACAGCAAGGCAGGGGCCCAAGAAATGTGGGGGTCCCCCATGAAAGACAAATCCTGTAAGCCATTAGAGAGACCTCTTAAAGTTATTGTCGCGATCATACTCAGGAAAAAAGCAAAGACAAAAAGTCTCTGAAATGTGGCTGTTTTTCTGCGGGCATGCTGCATGGGTCACTAATAGAGGACAAAGACAAGCGCTCATGTTACAGACTCACTTTGATGAAAATTGTGTTTTTAACATGTTCTTGTAGCATTTTTCTGATGATAGAGGACATATAAGCTCAAAATTTCATCTCTGAGCTTTTTTTTTGTTGCTGTGAACCATGAGCAGACAGAAATATGCTGTCTGATAATAATGGGTGATAATAATAATAGGTGATTGCCTGAAGAAGAGCTGGACCGCAAGCTTCCTGCTCCAAGCTCTCACCAACGGGGAGGGGAAAAGGGGCGGGGTTGTAAAGTGCCAACAGTCCCTTCCACAACTCGGAGGCAAATTTCTAATGAACTACTGCCACTCTGTAGAAACAATGTCCTAGAAGACTGTATTAACACCGGGAACGCTCTTACAAAAGATCAAAAGTGATCACAGTGGGTCTTGAAGCACTTGGTCTTTGCTCTACGTAACCAAGTGTGTTTCGACTGTGGTTGCCTTGATTTAGCTAGGTTTCTATGCCAGTAAAAACCTAACTTCTGTGGGTTCTGTTGGATTTGCACTGTGTTCACTCCCAGCTCATCTGGGATCAATTAAGCCTGCGTGAAAACATCCAGCGTGGAACTCAAAGGATGGCCTGCGCTTGAACAAAAGGGTATGTTGCGTACAGGCTTTCAAGACAGACTGATAACCTCCTCAACATGTTAACTTCACGCCATTTTCACCAATTGAAAGTAATGAGGGGACATAAAGCAGAACATATGGGAATGTTTAACGTAAATGCGGCAGGGACATTCAGAGTTCAATTCTGCAAAAAGCAAGACTGGCTTGCAAACTGGAAAACAAAAGAAAGTACAGTTCCACAGTTCCTGAGATTTGCTGGAGGTGTGAGGTTAGGAGGGGTGATGGAAAAATCCTGAAAGAAGGTCCTGGGGTGATAACATAAATTTAACACATTCAGTTACAAACTGATGAATTCTAAAGTCTATTGTCTAAAACTGCAGTTTTGCCTTAATGCACATACATTCAACTTGAGGTTTGAGTTCATTAACTTCCCCACAAAAATGGGGTTTAAAAAACATGTGTTCTGAGAATGTAATGACTCAAACTTTGAAAGGAAATGTTACTGAGAGGATGGAAAGAGACATCCCCCTAAAATTTGATTTTTTTTTTTTGTTCATTTCTTTAAACATTTACATCAAAACTTTAACATCAGAAAAGTAAATTGCATCATTGGTTTGTTTTAAATACAAATTGATACAAATAAAAAAGCAAATCAAGGACTTTCTCCAGCTTTTTTATAATGTTTCCAAAAGTGTGGAGGTTTTGGCTTACTTAGTCCCAGCACTCATTGCACACCTCCAGAGATTGATGATTCTTATTTCAAAAAGTGATTTATTCCTTTTTAACAATTTTTTACTTTTATTTTTCACTGGAATTCACATTTATGTCTTCGATTTTATTGCAAATATGAATGTGGTTTATTAAAGGGAGCAGAAGCTTCTTTTTGAGCCGGCGGCTCTGGCCCTGTCTCTGATATGACTTTACAAGAGAACCAATGACGATTTCAGAAGATGTACGAACAGACTGAATCTGTTCCAGCAGAGCTTTTAGGTAAATGTTCTTTGTGTTGTGGTAAAACAAAGACTGAACTAAAACAGATGCCAACTCAGACAAGGAGGATGTAGAGGAAGAAAGATGCCACTACAACATGGAAAAAACACAATTTCCATCTGAGTGGGTCTTTAGCTGAAGATCTTCTTCAGTTCTTTTATGTTCACCAGACACTAGACTAGGCACATTAGTCATCACAACCATTGCCATAAGCTCCTTGCTAAAGCGCACAGCAACCGGGAGTGGAAGGGGGGCGGGGTTGGTTTTGTGCCAACTGTCCCGCCCACAATGAAGGGGCAAATTTCTAATAAATGTTTGCTCCTCTGCAGAAACTATATTCTATAAAAGGACATAGTTTTTTTGTTTGTTTTTTTATGTATTTATTTTTTTATGTTGGCTCAAAACAGCATAACTAAAAAAAACACTTAGAACATTTTAAAAATTGATCATAGTGGGACTTCAGGTCCGACTTCTTGGAAGACAAATCCAGTGCAGAAATGTTTTATGATGTTATTAAATATTAATTAAGTAATATTTAAAAACCTACACTTTTGGTGAAATTGAAATCTTCTGCTGGTTTGTGCTGCGGATGGGGCAGACCTGCTGTCACAGTTTCCATGGCGGATCCAGAGTTTAAAAAAACATTCACGTCATTCTCTGGGCCGTGCAGTGACGTCGAGGACCACAAACAGCATTCACATTCAGGGAGAAACCCAATGCTATGTTTGGACTGTCCCGTCTCATGAGAAGTGAATCATTTGAGTAGATTTTTTTTTGTGCTGGTCAAATTTAACCTGCCTTACCTTTATATCCGAGTACAGCAACAGCGATGGTGAGGAGAGTACACAGCACATACAGGAGAGCTATGGAAGCCTTCAGCGCCCATTCATTCTTACACTTGGTGCACTGGGTTCCTTCCTGGATCCCTGCAGAAAAACGATAGAAAGAATCGCACAAATGATTCTGTTTCTTTTGTGTTTCATTGAAACGTTTAAACCAAACATGTTGGCTCAGTTTGGGGGTTGGCTAAGAGCTCTTGTCGTCCCACATCTGGACAAACAGCCCTGGAGTCCACATTCAAAGAAACCAGCGGTTCCCTCCAAAGCAGAGGATGGAGAAGGGGCAAGGGGACACGAAAACAAAGCCCCCACCCTCCCCGCCACTAACGTGTTTACGCTCAATGACATGCTTGTTTTACTGAACTCACTCCTCACTCGGCAGAGTCACTCCTCTGCGTTTTTTGGTCATTTTTTTGTGCAGCCTCAGCTGTTGTGCATCTGCACCTCCAGCTGTCCTGCAGAGTCAAACTTTGCTTGTGAGGACACTTCTGGAATAGTCATGTCTGAGGATATTTTCATAGCAGATGACTGGTGAGGTCCACATTGCTCACTGGAGCACAGCTGGGCTTCATTTCAACCCAGGAAGTGTGTGTCTGTGAGCGGAAAGTGGAAAGAAGTGTGTGTAGGACAGAGAGCAGAGGGTGTTCTGCTTTTTCTGCACCTGAACAACTTTTCTTTGTATTTTCAACAACTTTACGAAAATACTGTTTTTCCTTTAGCTTCAGGTGACGCTCAGTCACCATCGCTCTTCATCCTGTTAAATGCACAAAACGTTCCTCGTAAAATATTTCACTGAGTGTGCTTTATATGCCAAAAGAATGTTGAAACAGATTAAAAGTGCGGCTCTGATCACTTCTTCAGCATCCTGCTAGGAGTCAAAAGTCAAAGCTTCAAACATGAGTGCCTCTTACGGGTGTGTTGGGACTGTTAATGATCGCTCAGAGTTAAAGTCCAGCTGGACAAGAGGGAGAACACCCATCGAGTCTGACAGACGCCTGCGGTAAAGAGCGCAGGAAAGACCAGTAAGATACAGGAAAAAAGATTTGCAATATAATTCTTCCAGAAATGACAGCATCCTTTCAGCAGTTCAAAATTCAAATATATTTTGCCTAATAACCTCAGTGTTCCTGATAATGAATCAAACTGTAAAGCTTAATTTTCACTGAGCAGGCATATTTGCTGCCAGAGTTAAACGTTTTCTTCTTGCATTGATGCTTTTGTTGGCTAATAAGAAGCAATTCAATGAACTTAATTTGTAAAGTAATTCAAACCAGTTCATCTTTACAAATGATGTTCAATAAAAAGCATTAACAATCTGATTTTCAGCTTTGGTTTGAAAATCATAATTATTTCTGTTAACCTAGTGTTGATGAAACAATAACATTGAGAGTATGTTGTTTTAAAAATACCACAAATAATCAGTAAGAAATTGTTTTACATATGTAAAAAAACACAATTTGTGAAGTGAAAATATGTAATAACATTTCTCTAACACTGCCGTTCTATCAGGAACTGGACGTTTCTATTGGTGTTATGATACTGATCTTAAACTAAAACAATTTTAATTTCTATTGATATCAAGTTAAAGGTTACTTTTTGTTTTTCACTGAGGGAAAAAAATCAAGTCTTAGTGATACAATAAACAGAAACTACAATGCTTCTTAGAATAAGGAAACACTTAAAATTGTATTTAACAAACCAACAATAAAAACGTTTTCCCAACAATTGCTGTTCCACATTTACATAAAAAATAAATGATAAATTTGAGGTTTTTTTAACCAATTTTTGCAAGAAATAAATTACATTTCAGTACATTTATTTCTGGGTGCATTTGGATAACTGTTTGGAGTTGTTTGAAGACACAGCTCCTGCACTGATTGAAGGTGGAGCTCTGATGGGGATTTCCATACTTTCCTCCAGATCGACAGTAAGCAGTGGAGTGCGTTCTGGGAATGCAGCCGCATGTAGTGATTACATATGTGAGTCATTCATAACTGCTGGCATGTTTGAAGTGTCAGCTCACGCATGCTTCCACAATGAAGCAAACCTATCAGTCCATCTGTTGCAATCAAAGTGCTGCTGCGCCAGCTGCTGTTCCAATGCAAACAAACTGACAGTGTTTACAAATCTGCTGCTCTGAAACGATACCAGCGGGCCATAAACGATTGCATTTCAGTGCACATTTTGATTGATTATCCTCAGACGCTTGAAGGATAAGTGGAAAACTATCACTTGGCTGTCAGCTATAGTGTGACTTGCAAAACGTCACATCAGAGCAAGAAATGAAACCTTTCAGTCCCAAAACTTCACAGCAAGAAAGGAGACTGTAAAGACAGAAGCCGTGTGGCTTGTGGAGGACAACCGTGAATTGTCAAATTCTGAATACCTTTCACATCCAAAAGTCAACATTTCCTGTCAGAAAGCTGCATTTCACAAGACTAATGGCAATAACTTCTACATTTGTGAGCATTTAACATATTTGCAGAGCTTCAGCTTTGTCTTGTTGAAAATATTAATTAAAATACCTATATTTAATGATTTATTTTATGATTTATTGACTTTTAATGAATCACCTAATAACTTGTGTCTTAATCTTACTTTCAATTAATCAGTTTCCCTCTGGTTTCAGTGCAGTTTTTATACTTTAGATCGTTCATTGAAATTAAATTCATGGGGGGAAATCATCTAAATGATCATCGATTGGTTCAGAACCAAGCAGCTCACAAGGTTATTCCCACGACTGGCCAGGTTAGGCTCTGGCAGCCTCGTGACCCAGAAAGGGACAAAATAGGTTTAGAAAATGGATGGACGGATGGATGGATTGTACCCCTTTAAGTCCTACATCGAAAACCTTCACAAATGTTTCAAATTCAAAACATTTTAATCCAGAGGGTTTTTTTTTTTTTTTTTGCTAAAATGTACCAAATCTCCAGCTTTGAAAACTAGAGTATAGTTTGTGTCTTACTCGAGCAGTTTTTGTTGGCAGTCTGGCTGAAAGACTCCATTACTGTGTCAAAGTGATAGAAGAGCTTCTTGCAGGCTTGTAAATGGACAGAAAACAAGATTATCACTCAATGAAGCACATACCCCAAGAGGGGGAGTTTAAGTCTTCCTTTGGCAGATCACTTGATGATGTGCTGAAAATGGGAGTGACAAAGCAGCTTTCACGCATTTATGAATGCAATTTATCACTCTTAAAAAAACAGCACGCACACACAAGGGTCCAAGTGCATGAAGATATCCTGGGTTTAGCAGGACATTATGAGGTGTGTGTGGCTCTGCTGAAGTGTTACAGTAAAAATAAAGTGAAAGTCACATTATTTTATTCTGTTTTATTTATTAGGGGGAAACTTTAAGTGTGTCCACTCTGAAAACACCCTAGTTTTTTTTTTTTTTAACAATCACATCACTGAATATGCTTCCTTTGCTGCTAATCCAGTGAATTATGTTAGTTTGGATTAGAAAAAGAAACTGCTCATCTTTAAAGTTGTGTTTTATTTATTTAATTATTAATCGTGAAGTGTCATTTTGTGACAAAAGGTGAGAGTAACACTGACTACCTTTGAATTAAAAACTGTGAGACTAGTCCTGGGTATAGTTACAACATGGAGGCCTTTTGGTTTATTCTGTAGATGTTTGGCATTATATTTGTGGGTTGTTTACATGGATTTTTGATATTAGTACAAAAGGTAAATAGAAGTTATTTTAATTAAAAACAGATCTGATATTTGCTAATGAACATGTTCTTGTGCTGTAGTCTTTACTTTGGTTTTCAGATAATGCACATTGAAGTCAATCTTCAAGAAACATAAAATTAGTTATGTTCTGTTTCTAACTCCTTCATCAGAGACGGTGCTCCCCAGTGACCAAATCTTCAAATCACTAGAGCCAAAGATGACCTTCTTAATTAATCAAAACCAGAACTGAATCACCTTTGCATTCACAAATTGCACAGCCCTGTATTTGTTTAAACCATTTTAATAAAATTTGCTTTAATTTTTCAGGCCATGTGTCCTTCATTACTCAAACAATGCAATGTTTAACAAGACCTCTGATTCATTGTAATTTAGGCCAAGTTATTTTGCAGTCAACGGGGGATGAGGGCTTTCTGAATGAGTCATCCGTAGCTCGGCTTTCTCAGTTGGCTGGTGAACCTGTATTGAATTATGTGCTGCACGCTGCTTGTGTAATCCATAACTTCCAGCATTTGTAGACATAACTCTGCGGCTTTTAGGTGTAATCACTCTTTTTTTGACCCAATTTTTATGATACTGTATCCTAATTAATACACTTTGTTTTCTGCAAAACGTTCTGCCTTGCATTGCAGGGGTCTCCATTGTTACAGACACCAAACAGACCATTGTCCACTGTAAATGTTCACTTCCGCTCAAGTAGAACATGTGGATGGAGTATCAGTGTTGATAAAGACCATCTGCAGGCAAAAACTCAAGTTGAGATCCTGTCTGCATGGAAACTGTTGAACAGAATAATGGCTACCTTTCGCTGTACTCCATGCATCAAGTCTGGAGTCGTACCTGCTAGTGATGCAGTCAGAGGAAGAGCAGAACTGCAGCCAAAAGAGCCATAGGTTTATGAGTTGTAGAGAAAACTCACATCTCGACTTCATGTGTGGCCTGTTTCTGGCGCCGCCTTTTTTATTATAAATGATGGAAACCTTACGACTCCATCACATGAGACAGCTGTGCGTAAAAACCTTGCTCGTCTGTCAATGAGGGAAAACAATGAGGCGCAAAGACTGGTCCAAGTTTAGTCACAAAACAATGACTTGAAAGAAAAGACAAAATGTGAGGTAATACAAAGAATCCCAGAGGTGGGGAAGACAGCCGTGATGGATGAGCTGTAAGAACCAGCAACCCGAGTTATGTTGACGTAGCATGAACCTTTTATTGATGGTGACAGATGCCCAAAAGAAAAAAAAATCAAGTTTGCTGTAATAACAAAGTGATCTCTCAGTGCACTTCAAACATATGACAACAAAGCAAATACAATTTATAATCCTGAACTTTACAATTGTTCTCTCACAGACCTGGTCTTTTGAACAATTTTTCCCAGTTCTTATACCAAAATCTCTTCTTTTTAGGAAAAGTTTATTTGATTTCTTCTCATTAACAAAGTCAAAACTATTTGTTCAGGAAATATTTCCATCTCAGCTGACAGATTAATTTAGAAAAACACAAACGATTGCTGCTACATAAGCTATGTACACCAGGCATGTGTGGCCAGTTGAAGAACGCGATGTACACAAGTTTTTAATGCACGTTTAGCGGTGTTCACACTGGACTGTCCAGTGTTGCTCCAGGCTTTTTCTTTCACAGCTAAATGTATCCAATGTATGCAAGACTTGGTTTCTTTCGTTGGAATTTTTTTGGAATGGTCTGCACAAGGATCTAAGAGCCACAGAGAGCATAGATTCTTTTAAGAAAAGACTCAAGACACACCTTTTTAACCTGGCTTTTACCTAATTTTACCATTTTTATTTTAGATACATTTATTTATTTTATAGCTATTTTATTACTTTTTATGAACTTGCACCAAAATATTAATTTATTTTTAAACTCCTTATTAAAATGTTTTCTTGTTTTTTTTTTCTTTTATCAATATGTTTACTTTTTAATTTAAATTTTCATTTCATTTTTTATTTCCGATGCTTCCTCATTTGGGTTCTCTTTCCATGTCGGCTGCTGCGTCGCCGCTGAGCTGTGGTAAGGTGGGTCCCTGCTTGTGACGCTGCATTTGGTTGACTATGCAGCTTTTCACGGAGGGGGGGTCCCAACCGTTAGCGTTTATAACAACAACGTTTACGAACTATAAGCCTCAACAATTCTACAGCTAAGAGATGCTCAACAGATACAAGTGAAAACAAACAGCAACAATTAACCACAAAACATAAAGCATAAGCAGGCCAGGATGTCATCGTTATGTCTCATTGTACTGTAAAGAACAGCTGGAAGCCAAATTTAAAAAAGCGCTTTTCTAGAAAAGCTGTGGTCAGAAAGCATCCCTTGCTTCTCTTACACTATATATGCCCTGCCCCCATCAAAAATGTACAGACCCCCTTTGGGCTCTGCACAGCCTCAGCGCTCGCTGTTACACAAACAAGTTGTCTTTCCAGCAATGTCATCAACACAAGACTGGGAAGTACGAATGGTCTTACTCAGCTCTGGGATTTGGGGCCCACAAAGTAACTATGGTTTTAGTTACAAAGCAAAACACATGAGCTTAGAGGCACTCCAAACTCCGGAGCCCTGCAAAGTTTGTGTGTGTGACCCATCAGTTAATGACCATCACATTAGCATCTAGGGCTTGACGGCCCGCCCTCTCTGAACTCTGAAAGAAATGCAACGCCATCAGCGGAGCGAAAGCCGAGGTCAGCTCATTCTGGGAAAACAGGACAAGAAGACTCAAGAAACAACATAAAAATGGAAGGTTTTGAGTCAGCTTTTCCAATGGTATAGAATTACCTAAAGGTTTTTCCCTTGTAAAGGGCTGAAATTTGATTTCTTCCTCCAAAAAACTTAATCTGATTAATGTTATCAGTTCTGACCAGGTGCCCTGTTGGTGCCAGTTAAAACATAAAACAATAAAATAGGCGGTACCAGAAACTGGCCACACATGAAGTGGAAGAAAACCAGAAATAAAATACATATCCTCATATTCTCCCTCTATTGAACAGCTATGACAATAAACTCCAACCTCCCAGTGGTGAGGCTTTTCCCTTCATTTGCAAAAAATGTGCAAGAAAAAAAATGTATTTCTGCATCCGTCTTTTTTCACAATTGCTGTTTTTACCATCACTATAATCTTTGCACATATTTTTAAGGAAAACATTTATTTGTGGGGGGTTTGTTGTGCAATTTCTTGGAAGTCTTTGCTCAGGAACCACAGAGTAACACAAATAGATGTTGAGCTAACACAATGCAAACAGATTTCTCAGTTTGTTGCCTGATCTGACCACCAGAGCGATGCCCCCCTCAACACTGTTGGAAAGGAGCTACAAACTTCATTTGCTTGATTTAGTCTGTCTATAGATGGAAATAAAAGAAAACAAAAACATGATTTAAGTCACAAAAAAAAAACTATTGTCCCTTTGTGTTCCTGGAGCAATTGATCAATATATAAGGAAAGAAGCTAAAAAAAAAAAGGTGTTTACAATTAAGATGATTGTGACATAAAGCCAAGGAAATAACAAATTAGGTATTATTTTAATAAAATTAAGCTAATCTTAAAATGTCAAGAGCTTTAAAGAATATATATATGTTTTTTTTTCATGGAACTCGACTTCAATAATAAGCTCTTACAGTGTAACATAAGGCTAAGGGCCCATTATAAGCACCAAACTTCAATGGTATTTTGCCAACAGCTTCACAGGAGGTTGATTGATTATCACTTGATTCCACTAATAAACTTTTTACCATTAGTTTTCAGTCAGAGCAAACCTATATGCAATTCCAGCTGGACTTACTCCTATAATTTGCCTGGACCAAGACCTGGACCAAGTGAGTCTGACATTACCCATAGAAAATTATCTGCTTCCGGCTCTAGCGAAATGAAGTCAATTTAGTCACCATTTCACCGCGATATGGATACCGCTATGTTGGAACTAGAAATTGTCATTTAGCAGTGATTGGTTCAAGTCGGTCTGAGTCAACATTTTTATGCTAGCAATGTTTGACTTGAGTCCATAGTTTTACTGAGGAATCTGATTGCTAGGTTTATAACTTGGATACCTTGACATCCTATCATGTTGAGACAGTGGTGACCACAAAACTGAACAACCAACCCATTTTGAAAAGATAAATTTGTCATATTTGGCCTCATTGCCAGTTTTATGTTTAATACATTTCCATCAGGCTTCAAATTCTCATGTGTTTTTGGTGAGGACACGTTTTCATTTGAGATCTTCACAAGTGTGCACACAGAACCTAAGTTTTCATTTGGAAAAGATGAATAGTGTTAATCCCTGACCTCCAAAGACATAAACATGTTCTACAACTCCCTCGCTGAGGAGCTGCCAGATCAAACTCTCAAAGAATCAAATAGCTGGGTTGCTGGGAAACAAGGCTGGGAAAGTCGTCCAGGAAAAGCTCTTTGACTGTGTCAGCTTTGGCCAAAATCTGTACCACAAGTTGGCCACAACTACCACAGACTTTGCCATCTGGGCAAAAGGCTAGTCCTCACTTAAACCTAAAGTGGACATGTTTCCTTATGGACTCTGTGCTCCCTGCTCTGTACCTGTGGTGTCATTGTGGGTAATGCCTGTTAAACATTTTGGCCATGAGGAAGTTGACCCGCTCTGTGGTTTAAGGGTTGTGTATAGCTTAAAGCAGTCTCACTTTTACATCAATATTTTGGGGGTTTTAAGTGAAAAGTTGTTGTTTTCAAATAAAAAAAAGGAAAACCCAGTGAAACATAATAGAATCTTAATTTAAGAAATAGAAAGACAACAACTTCTCTTCCTTCTTCTGTGAAACCTCCAAAAATCAATGAAACACAGACCCATAAAATCTGAAGGGGAATTCAAATGGCATGTGTTACTACTGCTTATGAGGCTCCCAATTCTTCTGGGTGGGCCACCACATCTGCATTTAGTTGTATGTGTGTTGTGTGTGTGTGTGTATGTGTGTGGTGTCAGTGTAAAAAACAACAAGTCGTCCCTCTCAGAAGGAAGAGTCTGTTTGGTCAGGCACACTCCAGACGTGAGGGTGGCACACTTCACCTCCAAACTGTGGAGATGAAACTTCATGCCGCGAGAGGATCTGTCTAACATCTGCGTTGGGAATCCCAAAGAGGCAATACCACTCAATGAAGACGATAATCAACACCAGACAATGAATAAAATGACTCTACTCAACTGTTTGTTTAGAGTAATTGAAAAGTTCTGGGGAGGAAACTCTTCACTGTAGTTCTGGTGGATCTGAATCACAAGAAAACAAACTTTATTTTTTTTACTAAAATTAAAAATATCTAGTTGCAAAATAACTTATTTTGATTCTTTCCTGTTCTTTAATCAAAGTTCCAGAGTTACAGTGTTTCTGTTCACTTTGTTCATGTGCTATTTGTATCAAAACACCAAAAAAAGCTTGATAACACAATTATGCAGATGATGCTCAACTTTAGGTAACAGCCCACAAAGTTTTTTGCTGCTGTTTTGAGCAACTAAACTTCTGGATTCAGTCAGACTTCCTTAAGTTAAGAAATAGAAAGCTGTTTCTGGAAGGAGGAAGGAAAAAGTAAATGTAATCAAAGTCATTAAATTTTTGAAGAACCCAATTCTTGAAGAGTAAAATCAGAAAAATCAGAAAAAGTTAGAAATCTTAGTGTCACAATAAACGGAGACTTGAGTTTTAGCCATGTTAAAGCTACAAATAAAAAATGATTTTATTCTGGAGATAATTAGTTCATGTTTTTACAAAACTGAGTTGGCTGACAGGGACAACAAACACAACAATTCTTCCTTTCTTTAGGATTAGACCCTCTACAAATTTAGACATAACTGTTGACTGCTGGGCAGATTTTCCAAGGTCCAATCCTTGTGTTCAGCTAACTAAAATGACACGAATAACCTAATTTACAGGCTTTTATAAGCATTATCATCCACATAAAAACGGTATTAAAACTACAAGCAACAACTCCACAACGTCAACAAACCACCAAATACCACAAGCTGTCGTTATAAAGGTTCGTCAACATCCTCATTAAAAGCTGGTAAAACCACACAGCTCCTCAATGGAAAGTCGAAATTCAAGGATCCTAAAAAAGGTCTAAGTTCGCACTCGGTAACAAACTAGTGTAAAATTTTCAAAGCTTATATTGATACTTTAAAATCAAAACCTTTAAAAAATATACATCATTCCTGACATTTTTAAGAATATGGGCTAGCATGTCTTTTTTTTCAAACACTTTTCCAATAATTTTTCATGTCTTACTTTAAGCATAATTTCATTTAATTTATTTAATTATAAAACACCTTTCACCACCAGCCAAGAAAGTTCAAAGTGCTGTAAACAGGGAAAACATAGAGCAAACATTGTGTAAAAATAAAACAAAGAGAATAAAAAGCATAAAAAGAATAAAACCAATTTAAAACAGCAGTCAACATTATACAATCATTTTTCCATGTCCTTAAATAAATGGGCTTATTATTTCTGGATTGTTGACAGACAAAACAGGGCAGAGTGAATAAGAGGTCCTGGCTCTTCTTTCACTTTCAACTGGTGGGGCATTTTGACCTAATAATTCAATCAATCACAAGCAAACTGATGTGGAAAAACTTGGCAAAAAGACTTTAGAAATATTTCTACCCCTATAACAGCATGTGCATGCTGTAGTTCACATTCACATGAAAGAAGAGCTTTTTTAAATTTTCTTACTAATCTTAATCTCCCACGTCTAGCTCTTTGGTACTAGATATGAGCTGTCTGCAAGTGAAAAATGTACAGATCACACAGGTAGCCTGCACAAAATTACAATTTCCTAGACCACTCGGTCTTCTTGCAGTAAACTATAACTGTTAGAAATGAGGAAATTACACTATTAAAGTGTAATTTGTGTGGACATCCTCCACTCACATATCATATGTCCACTCTGTGCATGCAGCAAAAGTAGTGAGTAAGGGCTCAGTACTCACTCCCGAAGTGTGGCGTAAGAGGACCATTCAACAGGATCACCCGCATGTCTTTAGTGTGCAACTGTAATTAGCGATATGAATCCTTCACAATACCCTTACTGCATGCACAACAAGGGTACGTTCCATGAGGTGGACACACAAGCCTCCAATGAACTGCAAGACACACCTGCACTTCCCTTAAGATGCAACTGCTCTTCTCTACGACCCTCTATGGGCAAAAAACTTGCAGCGATATGAATCCTTCACAATACCCTTACTGCATGCACAACAAGGGTACGTTCCATGAGGTGGACACACAAGCCTCCAGTGAACTGCAAGACACACCTGCACTTCCCTTAAGATGCAACTGCTCTTCTCTACGACCCTCTATGGGCAAAAAACTTGCAGCAACGTATGGGTGAAGCCCGTAGCTGTGTATTTGACATTGATGAAGATTACACACACTATGTACTTATTTTGACATCATATCTTTAAAAAAAACAACAATTAGAAACTGTGGACCCATATGTAGAACACTGAAATTTTAGTCATTGCAACAGATGCATGAACAATAATTTACATTTTATAAAGTGGTGAAAAAAGATAAGCTTTCTGTAAACATTTTGTCTTCGTTTGGACACAAATGTTGGATAATCATCACTGAAACGTGCCCCAAAACACATATAAGCAGTTACCCCTTCGTGCAGTATGGGGCACACATGGAAAATGTGATAGTCATCACACAGCTGACAGGGTTTTGGAGCTAAACTCTGTTCCTCTCGCTTTAACTCCCTTTGCAAACCAGGAAGCTGCGGGTTGATCTTGGCAGCCCTAAAAGCAGCCCCCCCCCATCAATGCTTTCATTAACATTTTGGACTGAATAGCAGATTTAAGGGGTTTTATTGCTTATACAAAAAGAGGAAAAAATTTGAACTCCCCAAATCATTGTAAAAGTGTGCCTGTGTGTTCTACTGCCTGAGGCGTTGGAGAAACCTTAGTGTTTGCGGACACAGGAGACTCACACATTTGAAAGTACCCAGGAAAAGTGAAATGCGTGTTATTCTGGAACAAAACACACATTAAAGAAAATGTATTGTAAAAGGGTTTTTCCTGCAAAACATGGACCTGCAGCTAGCCAAAATAAACAGAGTACAACAAAGCTTTTCCGAATGAGAGCCCAATGAGAAGCATGTTTCTAATGGACTCCATGTTCCTTGGTGTTTGTGTGTGAGGTGTGTCGCTTTAGAACGAATCTACGGGGAAATTGTTGAACTCGAGGAGCCCTCTCATGACATCTGCATGTGGGTCACATCAAGGACACTGGATCATTATGGAGGGTGAGAGCAGGGGGAGGAACACCGCAGGGTTTGCTGCTTTTCCTCACTCCAGAGGTGAGTCAGAAAAGTCCCTGACACTTGGAGAATCATAAGCCAGATTGAAAATAGCAGCTAATTACCAGCATGTGTGTTCATCTGGCAAAAACATCACACAGCTCCGCCTGCTCTTCACATTCAACTGTAGTTGTGTTGAAGCGGTTTTCTTCAGCCGACAACACAAAGGGAAAGAAGACGAGGAGGTGGAAAGTTTGGACCAAAGTTTACAGGATCTCTGGGAACTGAAAGTAATGTTAAAACAAGAGATCCATGTTACCTGCTGTCTGGAATGTCCTTGCAAAGATAAATTACCCTGGCAAGGCTTTTGCTTGCACAGGTTAATTAACAAACCGGACCACAATAACTGCAAAATTACAATCTGTTAAACTTGTGATCACAAACCGGCCTGCAGGGTAGGAAATGGGGAAATAAATGTGAAGGTTTTTAATGTCTGATCACAGAGATTTTAGACAAAACTAATACAATGTAGCTCCTTTAGTTTGAGTGTGTAAACAAACTGTAGAAAAGTATAGCAACACAGATGTCATTTCTGAACCCGAGTTGCTATCTCAGCCCAATCAAGTCCAAAAAAATGCATCTAATAAATGTTTCTGTCTATAGATACCGAAGCCATTATGTCCATCTATTGAAATTAACTTGTCTGGGGAGCATCACCTGATAGAAAAACAAAAACAAAAAACAAAACATGTGATTCGCATGCAGTAAATCAAGGCAACTTTCATCCCTGTAATGCAAAAGAGTTTATCCCAGATGGAAATGTTTTGTATCTTCTCCATGAAAAGTTCAACTACAGAGGGATTCCGTTTTGTAAGGATGTGTCACATTCTGGGCAAAGAGGGAGCAGACCTATTTAGCACAAGTTGGCACTAAACGAACAGGTTTTATCGACTAGATGAGTGGGTTTAAGCTGGCTTTGATGCATGATGAGCATGCTGGATTGGAAACCATCCTTCAAAGGTTTTCAAGCACATCCAACTGGACAGAAGCCCCAGAGATCACTGAAGAAATTCCCCTGATAGATCTGGAAGACAGAGGCAGTAAAAACCTCCATCACAAATAGATGGTTGTGCTTTTGGTTTTGTTTTTATTTAACATGTTCTTGTGGCATTTTTCTGATGAGGACATTTATTAAGAAATTAAGCTTAAAATTGAATTTCTGAGTGTTTCCTTATTCAAATAATTAAGAATCAAACACAGACGTAAAAATGCAGTTGGAAAAAGACTGTATTTGTGACGTCAAAAAAATCTATGCTAGGCGGGCCTCAAGCAGGAGAACATGTAGACAGAGAGTTTTCATCAACGAGGAGGGGTACTGGAGCAAGGTTTCTAAGAGCCAATACTTCCTCCCACCTCAAATTTCTGCAGAAACTATGTTCTAAAAATGAAACCGTTTTTGGGAACGCTTTTACCATAAATCAAAAGATAATCAGAGTGTGTCTTTATGTATAAAGATTAGTACATGGTTACTCATAAAGTTATTTAAGTTGACATGAAACATAGTTTTGCAGCACAGTTGAATATGTTGACTTATCTAGCTTGAATAAAACTGCAGACTCAAATAAAACTGTGTTAAGAAAATGAACGTTCCTCCTGGTCTACATTCTTCCCTCTGGCTACCTGCTGTTGCATAACTCAGAGAGATTCCAGGGTGAAGGGATTGAGCATTAGAGATAAAACAGAGTCAAAGACAGAAACACTGCAGAAAAGGTTCATCGTTCTTTAAACATTCTTTACAAAAACAGGGTGTTCGTGCTTCCGATAACAGTTTTGCTCAGTCTTATGAAAACAAGTCCTTCCTGTAAGTCCTCCAGTTCTACTGTATACTCAAACCTTTATCTGCTCACATGGGACTCCTCCAAACCATCCATCTCCTCTGGCTCTTTATTTTGAAGCAGCTGTATTTCCTCCGAGCACCTTCAGCGTCTTCCACCTCCTTTTGAATATTCTCAGCTAAAAACAATCATTTCCTACCAGTCTTTTGGTTTAGAAGCTCATAAAACTCATTGCTTTAGACAATTCTTTATTCCTAACCCACACCTTTGATCTGCAGAATCACAGAATAAGAGAAGACCTGACAGCTCAAGCTGACCTTTCATTTTTTTCATTTCATTTCAAGATTTTTATTTCAAACAATAGAGACTAACAAAAATAAAGCAACAAGATGGTATAACAAAAACAAATCTATGTACAAAATAAAACATGTTTTACATCCATATATTGTTCGAAAAGACATTTTCAGGCATTCATACCTGATCTGGTTGATGAATTTAAATTAAGGGTGTATTCAGGAAAAATCGTTTGGTTCGGACCGAGATCACTTAGTTTGGTTTGAGTCCTTATCCTATTTGGTCGTCTACTGGACTGTCCTGTTCCGCAACAAAGATTGTAAACAAAACCACATGACTAAAAATCTCTTCACTAATTGGCCAAGAATTATAAGGGTGAGGCAAAGCAACTACAGAAGGAAATTACCGGTATGAAAGCGCGCTTTGGAATCCTTGTCTGGATATTTCACTGAATAAAACTTATTTAAATTATTACTTATTTAAACTATATTTCGTTGACCAATTTTGAATGTGTGGACTGCACGGTAGCATAGTCGTTAGCACTCTTGCCTCAAGTCCCAACTGTGGGACTTCAAACAATGTCACCAATGGGGAACCTTCCTGTGTGGAGTTTGAATGTTCTCCTCGTGCATGCGTGGGTTTTCTCCAGGGACTTCCTCCCACCGTCCAAAAACATGCTTCATAGGTTAATTGGTCACTCTAAACTGTCCCTAGGTGTGGATGTGAGTGTGTATGTGCTGTATGTGTGATTGTGCCCAGGGTGTACCCTGACTTTGTGCATGAGTGGCCAGGTTAGGCTCAGGCAGCTGTGTGACCCTGAAAGGGACAAAATGGGTATAGAAAATGAATGAATGAATGAATATGGAATGTCTGTACCAACGTCAGGTACAACACTTTTTACTGCTACTTTGGAATGGCGGAGGTATGCTATAAGGCGGTTACTAGGAAGACCACACCTAAGAAGGTAGGATGATAAGTGTTTATGACATATTGATTTTGGGAAAAATGCGAGAAGCAAAGTATATCACGTTATAGCTCAGTCCAATTAGAAACTAACCAAGATCACCTCGAAAGATGGATCCGAGAGCGGTTCCTGGTCCCGGACCAGGGTCCACCTGCACATATTCAGACTGAACATTTGTTCCAGGCTATCTGTTGAAACAAACTGCTTCACGTTAAACGACCCAAATGTATACGGTCTGAATACACACGAAGAAATAAAACTTGGAGTTGAAAAAGTTTCGTTTGAAAAAGAGTTGACAACAACAAACTCTCTGTTTGCAGAAAATCCCAAGAATGTCAAGGTCAGTGGTAAACTCCCCACTTACAAAAATGAAGCTACATTTGCTAGCTTGCTGTGTACAAAAACTTGAAAAGTATGGGCAAAACTACAAATAAACCAAATTTATCATAAAAAAAGGAAAAAGACTGACCTTTCAGTGGTTACTGGGCTGTGACAGCTATTTACAAAAGCAAAATTCTGATTTAAAGTTGGGTGTGCATTTTTCAATGGATTAACAGGGTACTTTGTTTCAGAGAGTGATAACAAATGCAAACAGAAGTTTGTTTAAAAAATGTTTCAAAAATGGTTTCTAAAAATGTTATTAACAATTTATCACTGTTGGATTTCAGCACTTTTAAAAAGCAAAATAAATACATGTATGTTACTGTTTGGACATGAAAAGCTAGAACTAGGTAAAAAATTCTTAAAATTGGATACATTTTCTTTAAATGAGCATAATAAAATTGGCCAATAGGAAACAAAAATGATCTTACCTAGAATTCTTGTGTAAGTTCTAGTCACTAAAACATATTTTTTAAACCAAGTTTATTTCACAATTAAAAAAAACTTTCTTGATAAGATTATTTTTCTTGCATGACAGTTTTTCTCATGAAAAGTAGATCAAACAATCAAAAAGTAGCTGCAGAAGTTACAAATATAAGCAATATCATGTAGACAAATGATAACGAGCACATCCTGGATGCAGTCCATTAGAGAGACCAGAAATGTATCTGCTGCAGATAGGAACCTAAAATTCGCACAGAAAAAAAACTATCTCAGTGAATCAAACATCATCATGGATATTCTGTTTTTTCAAGAAGGGTGGACTGATGGATTTGCATTTTCTTATGTTTGATCTGCTCTGGCTTAAACCTGAATATACACTTAGCAGCTTAGAAGTGAGAAGAATTAAACTGGGATGTTTGTGCTTGCTTTAAAGACAGGCAGTGCCGAGTTCCTGGATTTTACAAGCGTTTTACTGCTCTGTCGGCCTCATTCTAACAGGTGCCTCCTCCAGCAAGTGATTTACCATCCCTGCCTCTTCCCTAAAACAGGTGCTGAGGTCAGGTTTTTCACTTTAGTGTCCGGATTCAGTTCAAAAAAGGGGGGGAAAGAACCAATATGTTTACTGTTTTTTCGTCCATCTTATCGTGGAAAATCAGAGTAATTTGCCGAGCTACAACTTTAAAAACTGTCATCTGAAGAAAGAGGTTCACTCTCCAAAAAGTTGAAAGTTGGTGGATTAAGGGAGAAAAGGCAAATCCTGTGAGAAGAGCAGTTAGAAAAAAGTCAGGAAGGCACGTCTTCACCCACACATAATAAATGTGGTGACTGGGAAGTCTAAGGGCCAAAGGAAAATTCTGAAAGTGCAATGGCAGACAGCAAAAAGAAGGACTGTACACTGCTCAAAAGTATTAAGTGATCAAAAGCTGCCACACAAGTTTAGGAAAGAAATGTGAAGCAGAATTTGAGAATCCCACAATGCAGCACTAGAGAAAAGCTAAAACCACAGCAAAGAGCAAGAACAGTCTCTGTGTTTTACTAGAAAGTCTCACATGATCATATTGAAAGTGTCAGTGCATGACAAGCCCTTGTGTTAACATCCCCACGTTGGAATTCCTCTCAGTCAGGATTGATGAGGAGTCGAGGGTGGTGCCGCTAAGAAGCTGGGGGAATGCTCTTTGCCACGAAAAACCCACAGGACCGAACCGAGCCCCCATCTGTGCTGACACAGCTGGTTCCAGACACCCCGACACCAAGCTCGGCTCCTGGAATGTTCCAGGAGAAACCATAACAAGTGCAGGAAATAGATTAGTGCACGTTGAGCTCCACACCGGCCTAGAAACTGGTGCCCGGCCTCCAGAAACTCACATGTGGGAGCAGAGGAGGGAGTTTGACCCCCTTCTTGTCATCAGTGCACCTCCCTGGAGGAAAAACTAACTTTATCTGCTCAGCCTGAGACACTTGGGCCCCTGCTTCTTTATTTTAACAGGACATATTCTCATTTAGTGTGTTTACGTTTCTAATCTTTCGGTTTTTGACCAATTTTTCTTTTCTTTAGCTCAGTTTTGTCCACACTTTCAAATAAATTGACCCATGTTTCATGAGATCTGTCTGACCGCACAGACATTAGCTAAGCTTCAAGTATAACTAAATCCTAATGTTGATGAAGTGATTCACATAAATGAGATCACTGAGAAACAGAGTTAAATGAAACATGCCACACTCTCACATAACTCTCAAAATATTTACACCTGTTTGCAGGTGCATATCTGTAAAGTTTATAAAATTCCTAGAAAGAATGTTTGTTTGCTGACTTTCAAATATTTAATTGTAATTCCGACCTAAATTTGAATTTGGAAAAACATTTTCTCAACTTGAATTTTACAAAGGAAATCAAATTCAAATCTGCTCATATAAATACATCAACTCCACCAAACTGTAGAAGAAGAACTAAGACTCAAAGAACTAGAAAACTGCATTTCATGCACAGGTACAGGTGAAAGGCAACAGTGAAAGCTGGTACCACAGTGATGAGGCAGGTGAAGGAAATGACTGCTTACACTTAACCCTTTCTACCACTGGAACTGGGAATGATAGTGGCCAAAAGACTAATACAACTAGAATGGAAATCCCCTGTTGCTCCTTCTTTCCAACAATGGATCCCTGATATGTTTTCAAAGATATAAATGGAAAGACTCATAAATTCAGGCATGGAGAGGTTGAGTTGAATTCAGCCAAATATTGGAGAGAGTTACTAATTGCAAAAACCTGATATTTACAGCAGAAACTGCTCAGTTTAACAATTGGGACTAAAGGTAGTCCAAGATTGTTGGAATAAATAAAGACAAACACAATGATGAATGCAATTGGTTCTAATATATTTGATGTTCTTTATAAATGAATATTTAATTCCTTCCAACAAAAGCACAATTTGCAAAAGAGAGTTTCACGGAAATTTATTTTAAAACATAAAGGCCAAAAAGGGCTAAAATCTTAATATAATTATAAATAAATAATAAAAGCTTTTCCATCTCTCGTTGTTTCTTAAAAGTGTAAAGACCCAATCTGATCATCTTTTGATCTATTTTTGTTATTTTATTCATATGCCGTTTTTAGCCCAAATCAAAAACCTGTGTTGCTTCCTCTGACACAGTGTAGTTCCTGCAAAGGGGCAGTAGTTCATTAGAAATTCTCCTCTGAAATTCGCCCCCTTTCCCTCCCTGTTGCTGAGAGCTCTCTGTCCACACCACCTCGTATGAGGAAAAGAAACATATTTCAGAATAGAGTGGAGCAGGGAGCTTGTGGACAACCTAGTGTATTTTAAAAATATGATGTTTTCAAAACAGCCAGTGTTTTGTCAGCTACTGATTCACAATGATTTCAGTAAAGGACTACTAAGAAATGCATATTTAAGCAGAATTTTCTTAATATATATCCTCCATCTTTAGAAAAATGCTACAAGAACATATTAAAAACACCAAAACCACCATTTTCATTGGAGTGGATCTAAGCTTTGGGTCTCTGAAGTTTTCCTCATTTGTTTTCCAGCAACATAAAAGCGAGTTTTCTTAAGAGACTGAATGTTTTCATACTGGATGAGGTCAAAAAAGTTGAACACATGCTAAAGGATTTAAATACAAAACAACAGAGAAGAGAAATCTAATAAATTCATCTAATCTAACAGTAATGCTATTAGCAGAATGCTAAAATATGTTTGTAAATGTGGCATAAAAAATCTGTTCATATCTTCTTTTTGTCTCTTTTGGTCATCAGTAGACAGTAGACATTGTGAGTTGTTTGCTTCTTTTAGATGTTGTCGCTTTCTCCTTGAAAATCTTTCATGCTTTTTTTAGAAAGTGCAGGTTTTTGGGGTTTGAGTCAGGGTGAGGACAGCTGTTGGGACGCCTGGATCGATGATTTAACCAACCCTAACTCCACAAAGAGTCCCAGCAAAGCTCAGCTGGTTTTCTCATGGCAGAAAAAATAAACGTTTATTATCTAAGCAGAGTGGAAGCGATTTTTAGGTGGATTTAGCAACAATAGGATACGAGACCAATCGGATGACGCACAGAGCAAATGCGTGTGTGTGGATACTCTCATGTAAGCAACGGAAAAATGTAAATATTTATTGCTGTAAATAAAGATGAGACTGAATGACAGTTATGTAAGACTCTCATGGCTGTATGTGAGTTTTTACCCATAATGTTCTATCCGGCTCATTGCAAAGTAAACTGGCTTGTATGCATCAGTAAAAGTGCAGACATTTTAAATGTATTAATGTAAAGGTCTTTCAACACCGGCTGCCTTTATGTGTCTTTCTTTTCTTTGGACTAACCTTTACAGTCCCTTCAGGGGAACTGGAGACCTGCCAGACTTCACAGATGTGTATCAGTTTCAAACGCTGCTGGATTGAAGCTGTCTGTTTCAGTTTTTGTGCTTTTTATCACAAAACTGAGATTAGAGTATCACAGTTCAGGGAAAACATTAACCCTTATGGTTAAACACTGAGTTATTTATACTATATTGTCTTTCCCCACACATTTATGCAGCTTTGAGAAAAGTCAATTTTATATTTTAAACTTTTACAATTCCACTGATTATCTAAAACCTTTTAATTCACCTTTAAGCTACTGTTGAAATTTCAATACTACAATTTCAATTAAAATTTACCACTATTTGTTTCCTAAAGTTGCATTTAATATTTTTATACTTGAGAAGAAAGTAAAGACAGAGCAAGCACACATCATTATTTTTCCTCTACTGTGTTTGACAGTGGAAATCTCTTCTCCAATTATGAAATTATTTTTTTGCTTACATTGTTAGGCATGAAGATAAAATTTTTCCACATTGTATGTAATAGCAGCTACACTAACGTAGATGACCGTTGATTAATTACGTCCAAAAATGGAGACACTTTTTTCGCCATATCTCTCCGCTTGGAGGAATACATGTAGTGATAGCGAGAAGCCGTAGGGGTAGGAAAGCAATTCGGATTCAGCCATACTGTCTAAATAAGGAACCTCGTTTGAGCTGATGTGTTCTGAATTTGAACTTGGTTTCACAGGAGGAATTTGCATGAATGTCAACTCCTCTTTTACAAGATTTTTTGCTTTAAAAAAATCCTACAGTAAAGAAATAGAACTTCAAATTGTCCTTTCGAGAATATGCAGCAACAACTACTTCTTGCACTGATTAAATTTCTCCTAAGCATAAAACAAGATGTTTGTCTTTGTTTTTCTAAAAGTCCATTTCAATTTTCACAGAAAGAGATTTAAAGACTTTAAATGATGAGTTTCCAAGCGAAATACATCAATTTGATTCTCAAAAAACCCTCAAAGAGGCTTTGGAAAAAACAAGTTCTTGAAAGAAAAACATATTAAACAGTGCATACAAAGTAAAATAATGGCAAAAACACAACCATACTCTGAACAATATTTCAAACTTCCTTTATAAAACCAACGGGATTAAGGAAGGAAAAGTTCTGTTTCTAAGCACTGACTATAAAACTGGACTCTGTTTATCACAACAGCTTTGACATATCCTAACATCATAGAGTCTCCAAGGAGACAGCAGTGAATGAAAGCAAAGCATGTGAAGAGGAAGTAGCTGTTTGTTTCCTTTGAGATGAATGTTACAGCTCTAATAGTGGAAGAGCTTGTGATGGTTTGCAGCACGATTGCACAATAACGCCTCTGGAGGGGTGAGGCAGACTGCTGGAGCCGACTCTTTCAAACAGCTGCTGCCTCCCAGAGTGGACACCCAGCTCCTCGGCTCTGGACCGCGCTCTGCTCCAAAAGTCAGAGTTCATTTGCATAAAGTTAAGGGTGAGCTGGATTTGGCTTGCTTCCCTACAGACCGCTAATCTAATCCACGCGCAGGACTTGCATGTTTAGGGAGAAAGACAAACAGGACGCCTCTACTCGGGTAACTCGTGTGAAAGAGATTGAGTCTTCAGATTGCTGAGTAAAACAGGCATTCCTCTGGCTTACATCTCTGTGCATACAAATGAGTTTAAACCGAGCAGCAGAAAGACCCTCAAAACAGAGATTCCACCTCCACATCAGATTAAGCAAATAAGAAATTCACAAGGCTATTATAAAAATGAAAAAAATTCAATCAAATTGAACAAACGTTTTACCAGATTCTGCAACATTCTCATGATAGTTTAAGTTCAGGATCACAAAGGAGCGTATCTTTTCCAAATAGAGTAAGGGAGGTGAGTAGAAAGGTGTATTTAGACTAAAAAAGTCTGTTGGTCAAGACCAAGTCCGCTTAATTTGATCTGGATCGAATCCTGAACCTTCAGTTTGGTTTATTCAAACTGCTGTCAACCAGACATTTCTGTTTGAAACCAAAGCTTTTCAACAACGCCATGTGACTAAAGATCTCTTCAGTCATTGACCAGTAATTATGAGGACGGGGCAAAACAACGAGAGAAAGAATAAAAGAAGTCCTGCACTTTGCTGTCCTTGTCGGGATATTTCACTGATTCAGACTTCATTTTTCTCTGACAAATTTTGAACATCTGTATCAACGTCATATACAACCCTTTATAGCCTACTGCTACTTTGGGACGGAGGAGGCATGCTGGACAGTTACTGAGAAGACAACATCTAAGAAAGAAAGCTGAAAAGTGTTTATGACTCAGATTGTCTGCAAAACATTGAGAACCAATGTTTTAACCAATCACAATAAAAGTCGTTTTTATGAGCCTGCATTCATCCAACTACATTTTAATGAGTTGCTGCATGACATCTTTGCTCCACTCCTCTGTTTACATCCCATAATACCCGGCTACGGTGACAGTTTTGGTCCAGTTTGTACGCTCCGAGCACAGAGTCTATTCAAACTGAGAAATCTCAATCGAACTGGATCTCAGTTTGGAAATGAACCAAGACCACCTCAAAAGATGGGTCAGAGGGCGGTTCCTGATCATGGTTTGCTTGCACATCTTCAGGCTGAACATTTGTTCCAGATTATCAGGGGAAACGAACTCTAGTTCACTTTAAGTGAACCAAATGTGTCCAGTCTGAACACATTCTTAGTTTCCTCGGCAGATACCAGTTATTGTGAGCAACGCAGCTAACTGTACATCCCTAAAACAAACCGTAACTCCATTTGTTTAACAGGTTGTTTTGGTTTTTTTCCCAACCATGGTCATTTACTTTAAACTGCACTTAACAATGCTTGATATGCATCTTTTTTATCAAAACCCCAGCTTCTTTTTTTTACAGATAATTCTTATAATAGAATCTCATAATAAGAATGTAGAAATCCAAAAACAAAGCAAAAAGTAAGTCAAAAGTATGTAAAAAAAAAAAAACAGGTGAAGCTTTATTAAACTATTTGAATGTTTCATGGTATTTATTCCAAGAGGTTTCACAACTAACTTATGTTGCCGTATCTTTGTATTAAACTTAAAATTCTAATCTTAAAACTTTTTTGAAACCTTCAAACTTTGAATAAAAACTATGCTAATTATGGCATCATTGTAAATAACCAATATGATTGGCTAACTCACCGGTGAGTTCAGAGACTACCAATGGTTAAATACCATTCTTCTCTGGTCCTTTTTTCAGTTCTTTTTAAAATTAAGATTCTTTTAAAGAATTTTATTGAGTTTTTTTCTTTTTCTTTTTCACTTTTTTTGTTCTCTGCCTGTCATGTTTGTTGCTGTTGCAGGCGTGGCTTCAGGTGAGGATGTGGAATCACCTGAAGCTTACCTATAATTATGTCACTGGCCCTTCAAGCAGGTGATTGGAGGTAGATCTGCAGCTGAACTTGTGCATAACTCGTTCATTTTGGTCAAATGTTTACCTTTTCTCTGGGTTTTTTTGATAATTCTGCCTACTTGTTTTTTGTGCTACAATCAAGCTGCATTCACACTGACCACGTCAACTACTACCATTGAAAATTCTTTGCTAACAATGGCTTCCGTGTTCACGTAAGTTTTTATCTACGCTGTAGAAAGTCAAACCAGTTGAACTTTGACCAATCAGTCAATTTGACCTAGGGATGGTGGTCGTTTTAATTCACTGAAGTGCCAACCATTTGAAAATTAATCATAAAGGAGAAATTAATAATAGTGGTTTGTGCCCAGTGGAATTAGACAACAGTAAGTCTTTCATATATTTGAATAGAGCAGTGAAAGAAAAAGCCTGGAGAAAGATTTGCACCACTTTGAAATTTCACACAAAGCCTCTTCCAAATGTAGGTACATAGCATTGGGTAGTGACAGTCTAATGTGAACACTAAAAGTGCGCTCAAGAACCTGGGTTCAGCGCGTTCTTTACTGTGCATCACATGTAGCACTAGGTCTCAAATTCCTTAATAAAATCAAATCTGTTTATACCATACATCTTCAACGCAGAATGTAGGATATAAGAGTAAAATGATCAAACCATCTGGAAACCTTTTCTCTGGCATGATGGGTCCCCGTCAGATGTATGTTTTAGTTCCAGTTTTAGGCAGGATTCAAAATGACACTTTGGAGGATAAAACTTGATGAAAAACATTAAAGACGACATTAAATGTGAGGAGGGGGAAGAAGGTCTTCAGTTTTTCAGTTTGATGAGCTCTGCAAGCCTGTGGTGACTTCAACTTCCCAGAGCCACAGTTATGTTAAACCCATTATGGGATGGCTGAGCATCCTCACAAGAAAACAGACCCAACTGGAGCAACATGCTTCCACAAAGGTGATGCTACTAAAGGAACCCAAATAATCTGATCTTTTTCATCTTCTTTCTGCTTGTTTTGTATTCATGCTTTGGTCAAATGGAAGCTACTTAAGAATGGCTTTTTCCTTGTCTTGCTTTTTTTAAAATGACCACAACTTCTGGTTTCAATCACTTCAAACTTGAAGAGAACACAAGGAGCTTCTGTCATACTCACCGAATCTCTTGTATCCAAAAGATTGTACTTCCTCCTCGTCTGCAAAGTCGTCTGTTTGACATAATCAGAAACACATGGCATGAGTCCCTCATAAGGCCCAGCAGGGGGTACACAGTGTTTAAAACAGCTGGAAGGAGTACATAAAGAAGCACCAACAATAGAGAGCATGATGTCAAAGATTTATTATGTTCAATAATAGAGATTTAGGGTATGGTATGGATACAGTAGGTCCAAGGAGAAGCAGCATGCAGTGGTTTCTCTAGGTTGTTGACAGTAAACCTTAATTACACTGGAGTAAAGTGAGGACAGAGCCCAGAGAATGTCAGTAATAGTAGACAGATGGAGCAAAGGGGAGGTGGAGGAGTAGTGGAGGACATGGAATGGGTCAGAGAAGGTCTGTCTATATGTGGAGTCATCTTCTTCTATCACACCAGCTTCTCTCCAACTCTAATCTGTGCACCTTAATTTGGCTCATTTTAGAGGTGTACAGCAGGTGGTACAACAAAGCCTCCCTCTGCCATGCTTGCCTGCATCTTTTCTTGGAAGATTACATTCATTCAGTCAGGAGACAGATAAGAGACCTAATTTTGGGGGGAACGTGATGGAGTCTTTGATTTCTTGCTGTGGGATGCAAAACTCCCGAGCAGTTCACAACTTCTGCGAGTAATGTCATCCAGATGTGCCCATAAGCGCAGATCCGAGCGCACGCGGAGCGCACTGACCCAAAGATCGGAATTTCAGATATCTGAATAAAGACGTGCACGTTTCCACATCTGCAGAGGTCCTCCTACCTTTCATGGCGTTTTCGAACTCGTTGAAATGTGTAGAAGCGATGAGGATCCCCGTCACTTTCTGTGCATCGCAGCATCCAGTACGAAATAGTTAACCTGTTTCTAAGTTTGTAAAGTTTAAAAAGTAGAATTTTTGGGGGAGACTTAAAAATTAGAAGTGATTTTCAAATTAAAATCCCATCATTTCTGCTTCTCCTGCAGCGGATCAGTTCTTGAAGGACTGCGGTGATCCTGGAGTTTTGTCCTGCAGGAAGCGACTTGGGTTGTATTAAAAAAGACTAAAGTTTTCCAGTTTTGGCTCTTTAAAAAAAATTCTGCTTGGATATATTATGGAATGGATTTAAAGTTGAAACCCGTCAAGCAATGAGAGAATTTAAACTCGAAATGATGGACTCAGAATAAAGACTTCTCACAGACAGAACTTGAAGAGTTTCTTTTCTTTTTTTTATTCCCAGTCTGGGAGTTTGTAACTTTGGTGGGCGGGGCTAATCTTCCCCAAAAGAAAAGAACAAGGTGAGTCAAAAATCGAATGTATTAATAAAAAGAAACCACAAGGGGGCGCGCCGGGCTAAAAGTTGCTGCATTTTTCTCTCAAATGTTAAGTTAAAAAAAAAGTTGCCTTGCATTTGCTAATTAGTAAAAATGTTAATATTTTACCCGTGTTTGGACATTATCTCATTAAATACTTATGTTTTAATTTATAATTAGTTTCCCATGTGTCATTTTCTTATTTCATAAAGATTTCATAAAACATACTTATATTGACTCCTTAATCAGACTCGCAATCAGCTTTATTGGCCAAGTATGCACATGCAAGGTATATGACTCCAGTAGCTTGTGCTCTCATGCACGTGTATGTTCAGTGTGTGTGAATGGATGAAAGGGAATGTGACTTTAAAGCACTTTGGGCCTTCGAGAAGGTAGAAACAAACATCATAATTAGGTCTAAAATCAAAAAAAGTCTGAAAAAATATAGATGCACTTAAACCGGTTTAAAAATCTTATGTGTGTAGCTTTGTTCTCTGTGGCTGTTCAGGAGTGTATCAGAGCTCTGGGGAAAAAGCTGTCTTTGTAGTGAGTGGTTTTGGTCTTACAGAAGGAAGGAGTCTAAACAGATGGTGTCTGAGGTGTGAGGGCTTTGTGACTGAATTTTATCAGTCCACCTTCTAACCCTGGATCAGTTCAGGACTTGCATCGAGGGACACTTGGAACTGATAATCCTCTCTACAGACCTAGTGGTTCTCTGCAGCCTATTGTACTTAGGTGTGGGATTTCCTGTGTTGTCTACTTCTTTAACAGTTACTCTATCTGGTTTATTGTGTTCACATCCGTCCTGAACACAGACTGACAGTCCGATTGAGGATCCTGTCGTTTTCTGCAGCTTCTCCGCCTTAGAAACAGAGACTGGACTATGCACAATTGGCACTGTTCTGCAGTTAATCTAACCAAGGAGGAAATTAAATTACTGGAGGTTGATAGGCAATGTGTCCTGAGGTGAAAATCTGGTTCCCATTATAGATTGTAACTATAATCCACAAGCCTTGGGATTGTGGATCAGACCAATCACTAAAATGGCAACATTTTTTGTAGTTTTGTTGACATTTTAGTTCTTAAAGGACGAAAACTCAGATTTTCTTTTACATAACTAAAGAGTGGATCCCTAAATGTTTTTCAGTGTCAGAAATCATATCTTAACTTGATGCATCCTCAAACACAATTAAATGATGCTGTCTCGCTTTACTACTTTTCTATTTCCTGCAGATCTGTCCCAGCGGACACCTACTTTGACCACAGCTCATCAAAGTTCAGCTGCTGGATTCATCATGGGGCATTTCCTTTTAACAATTGCAGGTGCTGTGATTCCAGCACTTCCTGTGCCTAAAATCTCTGGCCTGCAGATGCAGATGGTCAATCAAAGAAGGAGCTCCAGCTGCATCCTCCCAGACTAACAAGGAGCATCAAAGACGTTTGACAGGACCACTCTTGTGCCTTTTCAGTGGGCTGCACGATGAGTTTTGTGCTCAGATGTTCGAGCTGGGATAATAGGCTGACTGCTGAAATCCTCTGAGATTTTAAAGAAAGCCAGAGGCAGCACAAATTTGAAGCAGAACATTGCATATCAGGTTTCAGATCATCGTGAAGTGTTTAAAGAGGACTACTTGTTTTTCTAAGAGCTTCAGAAGTGCTGTTATTTAAGCAGCAGGCTGGATTTAAGATTAGAATTGATGGGGATCTGATAAAAAACACAGCTCAGAGCTGGATATGTTACAGCCAAGTTGCTGCTGGTTCTGATTGAGAGGTTGGGACCTCATTTGCTGGGTCAAGGACCTCAGCAGTAAACTAAAACCTCAGAAAGAACTCTGCCATAGTCAGATGTCTACAGAGGAAGGGTTACTGATGGCCAAAGACAAATATTTTATTCGTGTTTGTTAATTATGGCATCGTTTTTTCTGGGTTTTTTTTAAAGAAAATGCGTAGACTGAGCCATTTGATGTCAACACAATGGATCCGACATGTTTTGGTAAACTTAACAGATTTTATAGTAGGGTCTGTTTAAAGAAACAAACTACTTGAGAGCATTGTAATCTCTTCATACTATCAAATTAATTATTCACATGGTAAGGGTGATCGCACAGAATCTTTGAAATGTCTAGTTTCCTGATGTAGACTGTTATTTATAAGCATCACTGAGATGTTTTCTAGCTTTAGAAAATGTTCATTAACTGAGCAAAGCGCAAAACCTATTCCGGAATGTGTTTTTGGAGTGCAGTGAAGAGGTTAAGGTTTTTGTGTGCTCCTCTGAGTCCAGCTGATCTGAATCCAGTTCAGCACCTGTGTGAGATCTGCTCGAAAAACAAGTTTGATCCTCGGAAGCTCCACCTCACAAACTCACGAGACTTAAAGGATCATCCGCCAAAGTCTCACTACCTGACACCACATATGTCTGCAGAGGTCCCAGGGATGACCTTTTTGGAGTTGACTCATACAGGAAACCTACGAATTCAAACAATTTATCCTAAAGCTTTACGTGCTCATAAAAAAAGACATATTCGGCTGGTTACACAAAAACTCAACTGGAAATCATCTTTCCCTATTTAGCAGTGTACACATGCATGCACACTCCTGCTCCAGTTGGGGCCTGCAAAGCAGAGCTTAGCCTTTGACCGAGACCCTGCATGCTGGGTCCCTGCAGGGGGCCGAGGATTACTGTCTGTCTGGTGGAGATTAGACCATAAAGTTTTACCTGAGGAAGGCTCTGGAATCTGTAGGAGACAGCTAAGTGTGTGAGATAGACTTGCAAACAAGAGCAGTGTACTAACTGTGCACTAAGCTGCAGGTATGATGCTCAATAATTCATAATGCAAATACAGTAATAGGATCTGGACGGCTGAGTAGATCCATAAAAATAGAACAATCCCTACAGGAAGCGGAGCGTCTTGCTCACATCTCTGCAACTGCAAAACCTGCTGGAGTCCGTCTACAAGGTCCTTGAGATAAATTCCTTTGCTGTACTTTTCATTTTGTTTCTGCTTTGGGAAAACTTTCCCAGTTAAAATCACTTGGCGAAGATGATGCTTTGTCAGATAACATAATAATAAAATGCTAATTTTCTTATTCAACAAAGTATGAGAGGTTTTAAACCTCTACATGTGCATAAAAGCAGATTTTTTTACTACCCAAAGATTGGTTGAGTAATTCCAGGGATGTAATTATTCACCAGTTGGATTTCTCTTAATGCAGTTTCAACCCATACAACTTATTTCTGCAAAAATACATGTATTATTTAACCAATTGACTTCCACATTGTTTAAAGGAAACAAAAAGTGTTGTGGCACAGCAACACCCTTGGAAACTTCCTCCATTTAATGCAGGTCTGGCAAGTTTTTGAAAAGAAACACAAGATGGAGCAGTGTTATGTGCCCATTTCAGCAATGGAACATGAAGCCTGGATAAAACACATGCCTGAAAGTTAAAAAACAAAAGAATGCACTAATGATAAGACATGTCAGCTTCTCTGCAGGGCACCAGGTGGAGACAGAGATAAGTTAATCTTTACAACAAAATAAAACAACAACATCTTAATAATTTTCCTGTTTTTAACTGCCAGCATGTGGACATATTTCCTTTGGTTATAATATAACAGAAAAGGGTCTAAAGTCCCTCAGTGAACATGAAGGTGAAACAACCTTATAGGAACAAATAACAACAACAACAAAAAGACAGATCTCATCCTGTTACAATTATCTAGTTCATTCCTATTTACCTGATAACAATATGGCAATGCAATGGCACAATTCATTACCATTCTCTGTTCAAGTAGGTCAAGAAACTCTAGTTTGAAGAAATGGCGCCCCCCTGTGAATAAATTCTCCTTCACTCCATTTTTTTGTTTGTTTTTTAATCACAGACCAAAAGTAATTTTGCATGTTTTTTTCCAGAGCTTACACAGAATGCAGAAGCTTTCAGTTCCCATTCTGTGTATGGCTGTGGTCGTGTTGTACGTGACTGCCTCTACTCCACTGAGTGAAGACGTTCTGAAAAGTAAGGTCACCATGTCAGCAGGGGAAAAAAAGGAAAGATAACAGGAGATCATGAAAGCAATGTGTTTTGCTGGTGTTTGCAGAGCTGTCTGCGACTGGGGAGCAGTATGTGGAGGAGGAGATAAAGCAGACTTTCCTGGGAGTAAAGCAGGTGAAGGTTATGATGGACAAGAAGGAGGAGAAGCACAAGCGGCTGATGGAGGCCCTGAAACACAGCAGCAACAAAAAGATGGTTTGTTACTTTTTTTATTATTTAATGGGGACAGCCTGCACACAATTAGGGAAATATAGAGCAATGGTTTATTTATGAAAAACATTTTTACAGAGTTTGACTTTTTGCAGATTCAGGTCAGCTTTTGTTCTTCTGAGACATTTGTAAAGTAAAGCCACAGAAACCTCAAAGCAGTCAGAGTCACGGCGTAGGAGAACCGCTTGTTTATTTTTACAGCAGCAGGGATAAATGAACTGTCTGCACATGTGTCTGGATTATTACTAAAGAAATGTTTCTGGTTTGGGGGTTTCATCAGGGGGTGATGCAACTGGCAAAAGAGATGGAGCACAAAGTCGAAGAGGCTGAGCAGCAGTGTCGAGATTCCACCAAATCTTCACTTGAGGAGTGCAAACCTTGTCTTGAAGATACTTGTAAAGCCTTCTACACTTCTACCTGTCGCCGTGGTTTTGCCTCCTTCTCGTTTAAGGTGTGACTTCAGCTCCAAAAGTGTGACTTATTTGGAGCAAATATGTGAGTTTATGGGTCTCTCTCTTCTTCCAGGTAGAGGAGTTTTTTAAGAAGATAGTGGCCCAGACAGAAGCTGTTTATGATCAGAACCAGGACAGGGCAGCTGCTGAAAACCAGGTCCCAGAGGACAAAACCAATCTGGAGGTTCTCCAGGCTGAAGCATCGTTCTCCCAGCTGCTGTCCAACATCAGCATCTTGTACAACCACAATGTCATGGTAGTGAAGAAGATGCAGGAGGTGTTTGGTTATTCCTTTCTGGAAGACCTCAGTTCAGAGTTCCTAATAAGCTCACCTTCAGTCGCGCAGGATGGAGCAAGCAGTGGATTTTTCAAAACTTTTAGTTTGGATCACCTCCTTGTTTCCGCATATGAATATGGGAAGGAGGTGCTGGAAGAATTCAGCTCTTCTACGGTTGACATGATGGGAGATATCAACGAACCGGATGGGTTTTTGCATCCTTCAAGCAAAGGTATCTGATCCATGAAGCTCCACTTTAAGGAAATGTGTTTGCTGACGTGTGCGGACATTTGAGTAACAATGTTTTATGTCAATGTAAAAAGACGCAGGCTCGCTTTCTACTTTTGAACAGCCTAGTGGATCTCTGTGCAGGCGACTCCGCAGACAAGCATCTGAGTGTTGGAAGCTCCAAGAATTGTGTGAGGCGTGTAAAGATAATTTAATAAGAGGTAACGTAATAAAACGTGCACATGGCAAATACATTATAATTAATGCCAACTTTCCAAAAATAATATATGTATCATCTCCTCTCCCAAATGTTGGTACGTCATGTAACTTTTGTTTATATTTTGGCAAATTTGGTGAGAAAATGTTTATTTTTCATGATAAACTTTTCAAGTATGAAAGGAATGAGTTTTAAGACAAACCAAACTTTCTGAGAAATTAACCTGATTATTTTGTCACAGTAGAAATATCTAAATTAGCATCCCTAAGTGATGGTTGTGCAGATTTTTAGCCCTCACATTTGTGTTGGATTTGCAACTGTTTTCCTCTCAGAGTGTCCGCGTGTCCAGCAGCTGCACGCTGAAATGGAGGAGATGCAAACCCTGTTGAACGCCTCCAGACTGCAGTACAATGACAGACTGAAGCTGGTCCAGAGACACACGGCCGACACCCAGCGGTGGCTAACCAGCATCCAGGACAAATACGGCTTGATCCCACAACTGTTTAGCATCACCATGAACTCAAGTAGCACCTTCACTGTGATCGCAGTATGTTTGACTGGATCATATCCTATGTTTTGATTCTGCTTTAAAATATCAATGAGCATTCATAAAAATCCAGATTTTTGTGCGATTTCAACATTTAAAAAATATATATATTGTTGTTGAGCTTGAAAGTTGCTATCTGCAGATTTCATTTTCAATGTATTTATTTCAGGTGAGCCAAGAGCAGAAGGCAATGAATGGCAAACTTGCAGCAGACAGCAGTGTGGCCGTGTCCATCCTGGGCTCAGCCCCAGTAAAGGTGCTGGTTCCAGCAGAACTAAAGGTGGATGATCCTGCCTTCATCCAGTATGTTGTCCAGGAAGCTCTGAAATTCCAGAAACAGCAAATAAGAGGTACCAAAGACATACAAAATTAAATTGTGCATTAAAATAACTTTCATTTCATGCATTGTTGCACAAATGTTTGAACAAATTATCCAAATGCTCCTTTATAGTCATCACGAAGTTGCTAGTGTTGGACAGACAATTATTTATTTAATGTTACTACCATAACGGCAAATCATAAACTAATGTTATACTGTTTTCCCTGCAGGATCAAAGTAATGAAACCGTCCCTTCATGCAGTTTTATCAGAGGCTAAAAAATGCAGTCCAATGTTTTATCACCTTTATAAGCTTTTCTTTATAAATTCTAAAAATGCACCAAGTAGACCTCTTAATTTGTGTATTTTTTTTTTTTTTTATTATTTTTAGAGTTGGAAATGCTTATACAATGAAAAAAATGCAATAAAATGCTTAAATCAGAATTTATTTCTTCTTTGATTAGGTTTGTAAATAAAAAAAGATTTTTCTAAAGTTAAGTTTAACTCTTTGCATTTTCTGCCGGGCGCCTAAAAAAGGATTTTAAACAAGAAAAGCTGTCAACTTAATTACAACTTAATCAGTAGGCTAATCAAAAATCTCATGAAAGTATTTTCCAATTAATCAAAACAGACAGATGTATTCAGAATAATCTGTGGAAACATTGGCTAAAATGAAGATTAAATTTGTGTTTGTTCATTTCATCGACCTCAACAACAAAAACAGAAATGGGCGGTACGAACTGATGTTTAAAGATTGTAAAAAGTTGTCAGAAATTGTACATAAAATAATATACCCAGAAAAGATCCTTGAAACCAGACTGTGCATATATTTGTGGTCTGACATCTTACATTTTAAACATGATATTCAATGAGAAATTGCTCCTTTGGATAACCAGCCTCTAGTGGTCCTTTGAAGAACTGCAACATATACTATATCAATTCTTTAACTTTTTTTTTTTTTTGTCAGATAGAAGATTGTGTTCTGGTTCAAACTGTTTCTGATCCGGAAAATCATTTGGATACAGATTGGAATGACCCATTGACTTTATATGAGAACTGGACCAAGTGGGTGTGAAGTCACTCATTGAAAATGGTTTACCTATTGCTCCAACCAAATAAAGTCAATTCAGTAGCCATTTTTGAAGATATGGAGCAGGGATAGGCAAGGGATTGGGATAGGCATCCAAGTCCTACTCGTGACCTATGACCTGGTTTTGGTGTGTCCAGCAAATTGAAACATGCCAGGGCATGGAGTGTTGGAAAACATCCAGGACTGCAGCCTTCGAGGCCTGGATGTTGCCTATCCCTGATGCTTAAGAGGGAGGTGGATAAGAATTTGGTCAAAACTGTCTAACCAGAAGTCATTTGGATGTCAGAAGAGAATAAAGAAATCTAGTTGATGAATTTAACCAAACACCAAACGGATTTCTCTGGACACGCTCTCATAGATTCGCCCTGCTTCATTTTTCTCAATAAATAAATAAATAATTAGATAAATAAATAAAATAACCCAAGATATTACATTTCAGACTAATTGAAATACTACAACCTTTTACAGGAAATAATATAAAAATATTTCTTTTTTAAAAATTGCACGTTTTGACGTCATCACGCTGCGTCAAATGCGCGGCAAAATTAAACCGGAAGGCGCTGGAAGGTTGTTGTTGTTCCGCCTCGTGCTGTCACTTTCGCGTCTCATCTGTTGAAACTGAGGTTCGTCGAAATGCCCGCAACCTCCGATATCCACAGCGAGGAGCTGCGGCAGGAATCCGTCTGTGAGGCGGCGGAGAGGCGGAGCGCCGAGGAGGAGCAGTGCGGTGTTTTATGCGATGAACGCGGGTATCTTGGCTTGGTGAAGTACATCATGCAAAATGGAAGAAGAAAAGGAGACCGAACCGGAACCGGAGTTCTCTCTGTGTTCGGTGCTCAGGTCAGGTACAGTTTGCGAGGTAAATACTCCTTGTTGCTATTGCTGTTAAATGTTGGATGGAAATTCCAACCCAAAAAACGTTCAGACTTGGATACAAATTTATCAGAAGCTGATAAATAAATGTGCATTAGAAAAAAATGATGCAAACAGACTTTTAGTGTGATAAATCCATCATTATGTTAAAAACCTTCTGCTTTTGTTTCTAGACCAGTTTCCTCTACTAACAACCAAACGAGTTTTCTGGAAAGGGATTCTGGAGGAACTGCTGTGGTTCATCAAGGTGACTTGAAGCCCAAACTCACTAAATCCAACTGTTTCTGTGTGACATGTGGGATGAGGCTGTCAGCTTTTGTGGTTTTACTATCACAGGGATCTACAAACGCCAAGGAGCTGTCAGACAAAGGCGTCAAGATTTGGGATGCCAACGGGTCCCGCGCCTTCCTGGACAACCTAGGATTCATTGACAGAGAGGAGGGGGACCTGGGACCTGTTTATGGCTTCCAATGGAGGCACTTTGGAGCGGAGTACAAAGACATGCACACAGGTCCAAAGCCCTTACCCAAAACTATTATCAGAGAGTAGTTTTATTTAGATTTTGGAAGTACGCTTCTACAGGGATGTTATGATCTATAAGGGTGGCCGTGGTGCAGAAGTACGGGGGTCGACCTCTGATCGGAACATTGCAATTTTGGTTCCCGCTCTGCACACCCAAGTCTGGAAGTGTCCTTAGGCAAGACACTGACCCTCACATTGCTCCTGGTGGTTTTAGGTTGGCGCCAGTGTTCAATAGTAGAGCCACCATCAATATGTGAGTGTGCTTGAGTGAATGGGACTCTGACTGTACAGCGCTTGGGGCCTTCTAAGAAGGAAGCACAAATAAATAAACGCCATTGCCATACAACTGGCAATGCAAAGTCAAGCCTATTGTCTATATTTGGTATCTAACTGAGTGACCCCCTCCCCTTGCCGTTCCAAACAGAAAGTCCCCTCTGGCTCCAAGAAGTCAAAATCCCATAGACTTATACAGAGGAATAAGCAGCTTTTTTAACATGTTAATTCTAAATATTTTTTTTGTAGCACAAGTTTTTTGAGTTATAAACTGGCCAATCGGATCCCTCAATGAAAGTAGGTGGTCTTGCGTAAAATGTTATAAACATTTGATTGATAGATATTCCTGAGCCCGCTTTTAAGTGGTAGAAGGTGTGGCCTTCCAACAAGCTCACCCCTGATTCGCCAGAGTGGTTACCGTAGAAATGTTGACTAGGATCAATCACTGCTTACTGACATTTGGTTCTAACATGGCGACGTTCATATCGCGAAAAATGGCAACTGAATTTGTATTTATTTATTTATTTTTTTTTGGGGGGGGGGGCTGCATTGCTACCCCCCTGTAACGGCTACCTCATCCGTTCGTGCAAATATCTCATCTCTTCCACTAAAGCATTTTCACGCGTCGTTAAGACTTCACTGTCTATAATGACAACGATATACAGTTATACAGGGGAGCATTTAGGTGACGTTTTTGTATTTTTCAGAGCTGAAAGCCAGCCGAGGGAAGCTCTACGTTGTTGGAAAAAAACCCATAAATTTGTGTAGTCACTGAGTTGTCCGCTGTTTACATCTCTCGGACAGTCGTAAAGGAGGCAGAACTGGAAAATGCTACCAGGAGCTGATCTTCAAGAATTTTCTTTTTCTTTTTTGATAATAAATTACAAGGTGTACAAACCTGGAACAACAAAAGTCCAATATTTACGGGAGTAAATATAATTCAGATTACATAGAAGTAAATTACTTCTCATAAACAATGATCAGGCCTTAAACTCGTCAAAAATAATCAAATCCGTCAGACTGGACAGAGCAGACAAAGAACAGAGCTAGGTAGGAGCTCCCAGCATTGGAACACCTTTATTATGAGCTAATGGGATAGATATTTATTCCAATTGCAATTTTTGGCATTGAATGTTAAAGGAGAGGCTTTGAAAGCTTTCCTCTGTCCACCCATCCATTATCTGAACCTGCTGAATCCTGCTGGAGTCAACCCAGCTACTGTTGAGCAAAGGCGGAGTACCCTCTGAGCAGGTCAGTCTCTTTCAGGGCCAACTTTGTTTCTGCTGCAGGAGAATTTTTTTTTTTTTTTTTTTTTTGCCAAAGGACTCATATTTACCATCATGTTATGTTGAATCCATCCTCCAGAAAGACTATTCTTTTTTACAGTTCAGTTCTTGATATAAATCTGGATCTAGCTGTAAAGTTGACACATAGACTTGTGTTCATCTAGATGCTTTAAAAGAAAAAAAGTCAAACATCTTCAAATGTCCCCGCAGAGACGTCCTCTTGTCCTCATTGACACTAAGGTCTTGTTTTTGAATTTCTGTGTCATGCAGCAGGTAAGGGCCTGAATGTTCATTCAAACCTGTTGGTCTTTGAACAGATTACACAGGAAAAGGGGTCGACCAGCTGCAGAACATTATCGACACCATCAAGAAGAATCCAGAGGACCGACGGATCATCATGTGTGCCTGGAACCCCAAAGGTGACGACAGGCCAGTCTTCGTCTGCAATGTTTTTTTTTTTTTTTGGAGTATAGACGGTCACTTTCCGTCTCTCCCCAGACCTGCCCCTCATGGCCCTGCCCCCCTGCCACGCCCTGTGCCAGTTTTACGTGTGCGACGGTGAGCTGTCCTGTCAGCTTTACCAGCGGTCAGCGGATATGGGTCTGGGTGTGCCCTTCAACATCGCCAGCTATGCGCTGCTTACGTACATGATCGCACACATCACAGGGTTACAGGTCAGCGCCTCTCTGTGGTTGACTGTTGCTGTTTGCACATACTTATTATCACATTTTCTAAAATCTTTTTTTTGTGTGCAGCCCGGTGATTTTGTTCACACTCTGGGAGACGCCCACGTCTACGTCAACCACACCGAACCTCTGAAAGAACAGGTGAGTTCTCTGACACGCGAGTTCCTTGTGTTTGACCCAGAAAAGCTCATGATTTTTAAAATGTGCAGCTTCAGAGGGAAGTCAGACCTTTCCCCAAACTGAAGATCAAGAGGACTGTGGTGAATATTGACGACTTCACAGCTGATGACTTTGAAGTCTGTGGCTACAACCCTCATCCCACCATCAAGATGCAGATGGCTGTCTGAATCCCCCTTTTTTATGAGCTTATTATAGAGCAGATCTATATTATTTGAGCGTCAGATCCTGCTTCACTATATACCTCGCATTAAGTTTTCTGATATTTTCGCACAAGATATGATCCTAAGAATCTCCTTTGGATGAGTTTCTGATAGCTTTTACTAAATGTAAATTGTTCATTTTTGTCAATAAAAACATGAATTTTGATTTTGCATTTGATTTGATAAAAACACCTCAACAAAAAAAATAAAAGACTTAACAGTCATTTTTAGTAGATTGGTGTATTACAAAAATATTCTTTTTATTTCTTTGAATGCAGTTTCCAAACTTCTCCATCAGGGTACTGGTGCTTTTTGACTGAAGACTCCAACATCTCACAGGAATAACCGGGAATCTGCAAACAAACAAGCATTTTATTATAAATGTTTACTTTTCTCGATGCTGATTAACTTAATGGATCCCAACCTTTGGGGGCATGTAGCGAGCGTTCTCAATCACCACCGGACAAGCAAAGTGCTCATGGAGATGGTCGACATACTCGCACATTCTGTGAAATGATTTAAGGTGGCGTTTTATGTGATTTGGTTTCAACTGGCAGCAGAAATAGTTTGAACTCACCGGTTGCTGAGACTCGCTGACACACAGATGTAGTCAAACAGGATCAGATGCTGGACGAGCTCACACAGACCAACTCCTCCGGAGTGAGGATTCACAGGGACTAGAACGTACACAAGCGCTCAGAAACCCCTTCAAACAACCTCTGACTAAACTGACGTTATTACTGATCTCAAAACTTAACAAATGTAGATTTTTATTTATTTTTTTGTTGGTTTTCTAGAGATCAGCTCAAAGAAAAACTGAAAAATTTACATTTTGAAACTTTTTCTAATTAAGAAATTGTTTTAAAAAAACAACCTAAATCAACTTAAAGACCCACTTATAAGAAAATGGTGTTTTTAACATGTTCTTGTGGCTTTTTCCTCACAATGGAAGACATATAAAAAATTAGGCTCAAAATAGCATTTCTAAGTGTTTCTCTATAGAAATCATTAATAAAAAAAAATAAGTTAGAAAAAAAGAGTATTTGTGGTGTAAAAAATATGCTGGGCGGGCCACAAGCTCTGCTCTGCTTCCACTTGTAGACGACTAAAATCATCTATGTAAGTCTTTGTTTTCTGGCCAAAAACAATGTCCTTGAAAACCACAGGTTTTCTGATTTGCGCTAAAAACAACATATTCATAACTTAAAGACGACTGGGAAGGCTTTGAAATTAGATCAAAAGATGATCAGAGTGAGATGTTGGATCTAACCTGATGTTAGGCTTTCATGTAAACATGGATTCATGACATTTATGAACAGATTTCTGTTGATTTGATGTGAATTCCTGTCAGTATTTCTTGTAACCTTGGAACTTGTGGGCCATAAGCAGCACAGCCAGGTTCTCATTGACGCTCCCAAGTCGACAGCTGTCTATTTGCACAAACTGCAACGCGCGGGCCTGGAGGAACTGCTTAAACATCACTCTGTTGTGACACTGCAAGAGGAAAACTTCTCAGTTTAGGGATCTGAGTCTGCGTTACTGTATCTGCAAAGGAACAGACTCGAATCTTGACCTGTTCTCCTGAGGCAACTCCGATCCCCAGAGGAGCCAGAGCCTGCAACAGGAAGCATGTTGGATTCAGTTCCACAAGAAAGAGAACTCACAAATAAACACACCTGACATAAAAATGAACTGCACCAAGAGGAAATTGATGTAAAGGGAAATGCTCAACACAGGGAAATACATGTTTAAAAGACGTGCAAATTCATGCAAAGATGCTTCACTGAGGTGGATCACATGGTTTCCGGCTGTAAGAGCTTCTCAACCATGTTTCACAAAACATCTTTCTGACCTTAGAAATAGCAGCGTGTCCCAATATGTCGTCTGGAGATGTGGGTTCCTCGATCCAAAGAGGTTTGACCTCTGCCAACTTGGACACCCAGCTAATGGCCTCAGAAACGTCCCACCTCTGGTTGGCATCGATCATCTGACACAAACCCAATTTAGTAAAAGCTTCCAAACCTTTACAAAACAGAATCCAGCCTCACCAAGTTGTGATCAGGGCCAATCATTTGCCTGATGAGACGACATCTGCGCATGTCGTCGTCTAGATCTGCTCCGACCTTCACCTTAAATTTGGTCCAACCGCTTTTTAGGGCATCCGTGCAAAGCTTGAAAAAAAAGTGCAGATAATTCAGACTAACGAAGGCTCGGTTAAGTGGGTTTTGATGTTAAGCAGAAACCTGCTTAAGCTGCTGGTCAGAGTATCCGAGCCAAGCACAGGAGGTGGTGTAGGCAGGATAACCTTCCCTCAGCATTTCATCCTCTTCCAGATAAGAGAAAGCCATCAGCCTAATAAGTACTTGTGCTTAAATAGAGCAAAGGGTTGCTTTTTTTCACAGTTAAAAGCACCAGAGTTAGTTTCTAAAGAGGCTCTTAAATGCTTCATGATCCCATTCAGGCGTGTAATTAATGGCTCTCCAGTGGGCTCACCTCTCTGCTGTTTGCCCTCCTGTGCTTTCACCAGAAGCACTGAGTAAGAGACAGAAGCAGAGAGTCGGCTCATTTGACGACACTGAATTAAGATTTCTCGACTGTTTGGGGACCTCACCCAGAGCTTCCTCCTCTGTGAGCACATCGCTGATGTACCTGAAGTCGATGCATGAGACCAGCTGCTCTGGGCTCTGAATTGACACATAGACGAGATCGTGATCGCATCCCGAACACAAATCAACGACTCAGTTTAGCCGTGACTCACCATGTCCACCAGCAGCTTCCAAAGCGGCTGCAGGGAGAGGATGACGGTGAGTCATGGGAGAACCGGGAATAAGCAACAATGAAGATGAAGGGCCCACCTTGCCCTCCGCTCTCGCCCACAGATCCCACACAGCATTCAGGAGAGCAGCAGTCGCCAGGTGAATCACTCCTTTCTCCGGGCCCAGCTGTTGACAACATTATATGACATAAATGTTACTTGTTTTATTATTTTGCATCTAATTACAAATTACTGTTTTGTTGTTTAATCAGTTTCAACAACATACTGCTCATTTAAGCAAATGTTATCTTGAAATTACACTTTTTCATTTAATCACAAGCTAAAATTAGAAGGAAAATACAAATAAATAAAAAAAGACATTTTTGTCATGACACAATCATCAATAATGGGTTTTAGTGGTCATCTAAGTTAAAAAAAATAACTGTTTAGCCAAAATTCCCCAATTAATTGTATTTAATGTTTGAAAATCTTTCAAAAAACGAATTAGAAACTGAATTATAAACACATTCATGACTTAATTTTCTGTCAGACATTTAGAAGCCTGCTTTCTTACCCATCTCATCTGCCCATCACTGGTCAGGAGGCGATAAAAGCCCCGAAAATCACTCACGATCTCCTCCAATGATTTACCAACAACCAGTTCAGTCAGGGCCTGGATAGCACACACCACTGCAACAGTAACAAGAAACTAAACAGCCTGTAGAGAGGAAAAAAAGCTTTCAAAGTTCTACTTTATCAAGTTCCTGTAAGGAATCCAAACAGGGAATTCTCCAATGTGAGCCTCTGACATCCACAAGAGCAGACTTCTGTCATGTAAGTTGTATGCAAGCCACAAGAGGGCAGTATAGGGTTTGTTATTATGGAACAGAACAAGCAGCATGTTCCCTTCAGGTACGCTCAAGGTAAAAACTTTGATTATAGTTGTGCAAGTTATGAGCGCGGTTAAGTCTACATTGTGACTTTAGTTTATCAAGAAATTATGCAGTTTTTACACTTAAAATAAAACAATTTAATTTCTAACCTTTCTAGCCTTATGTTGTTGTTTTCAGTGTCTGTGTGATCTTCCTACATCTCATTCAAGAGTTCCTTGTTTTGATTTCAATTCAATCCGATTCTGTAGTGGATGAAGTGAGAAAGTACAGGAGAATATTGCACAATTTGTTTTATTTCAGCTGGCTTTATATACTTTTTCCCTCAACCTTATGACAATTTTGTTGCATTTAGCCATTTTGTCTACTTTGCTGTGTCTTGATTTGCAGAGATACATTGTAAGGATTTTTGTGCATTTTTTTCTAACTTTACACATCAGTGATTTATTAAATAAACTGTTTACTTCAATATAACAAAATACCAGAATTGTTACTTTTTCTGTTTTCACATGGTGTCCGTCATTCAAAACCTCTGAATTTTCGATTTATTTTGACTTGATTCGTTATTCTTTCACTTTTTTTAAACCTTTACTGACTTGTTTTTATGAAAAGCTACATTTACCGAGCTCGTCAAGATCACCTGAACGCATCACAAAGTTAGCGGTGTTTTAGCGACACAAAGTTTTAGTTTAAGTGCTGGTTTTTGCGCGTCAAACTGCGCCCTTTCCCACCGATTTCAGTGCCTTTTCCTAAGGTGAATGTGAGGCCGAATCCTTTCAGTTCCCCGTCTGTTTCCAGAACCACGTAAGCGGCGGAATAATCCGGGTCTGTGTGCTGCGGAGCGGACAGAAAGAGGAAAAGGCCTCAAGTAATGAAGGTTCCTCACAAATGCAGCAGCAGCAGAACTTCACCTCCTTAAGAGGTTCATACCATCGCGTCCGAGCCGTGCTGCTCCAGAGAAGTCGGGAATCTTACATCCCTCACTGAGACGTGCACGATTTTAGGCGACATGTTTTGTTTTTAACCAGGGATTTAAGGCGGTTTGTCCTGAAGTCACGTGAGAATTGATCACGCCCCCCCCCCGGTTGATTGAAAGAAGAAAGGGGGTGGATTTTGAACCCAGTTCCCATGGATGATGTCACACATGCTCAGTCCAATTCTCTCTTATACAGTCGATGGTTACTGCTTCAAGTTTGTTGACTGTATAAGAGAAATGGACCAAGTTCAGAGGCAAATTTTTGGATGAACTACTGCTGTTCTGCAGAAACTATGTTCTAGATAAAAACTAAAAAAAAAAAAAAAAAGGAAAATTATATAAATCATAATTAAAAGGCCACTGGGAACACTTTTAAAATCAATCAAAAGATGATCGGAGTGGAACTTTAAAAAGATATTAATCATTTATTACACACAAAAAAAGAATTCAATTAAATTTTTTATTGTACAAAGTCATGTTGTGTCCATCCCAAATGCAGTTCTTTGCAGCTTAATAATCACATATAAAATGATTTTTTTTTACCAATATACAGTACAAAGCCCTTTATCATAAGCTCTGTGGTCAATTCCCACTATAATACAATCCTGTTGAGTCCATACAGGAGCAATAAAACGCAGAAGAAAAATATTATAAATGATAATCCACTTCAGTATACTTTTTGCAGAGTTCCGTTGATACCATGAGTTCAAGAGTTCCTCAGTCATATTTCATCGGCTAAAACAAAAGTGTTTCTTTGCTTTATTATGAAATAGCTGGAGGGGACATTTTTAGTGGAATCTAAGTTTGCATCTCAAGATGACTCAACAGGAAGTCCAGAATCAAACCGTTGGCATGTTTTACAAAGGAAAAAAAAAAGTTGTTTGGTTTTGGAAAGAAAGCCTTCAAGTGGAGCAATGGGACCATGTGCTTTAAATAAACCATAATAAATGGTTGGAATTACACATTTAAAAATAATTTAAAAGAATGCACACAGGAGACTATCACATAGACACAAAGTGCACTCTAACTGATGAAATGTAATAAACTGAAGCTGTATGGGGATTTGCTTTTAAATTATCACCCTTGAATAGACCGTGGTAACTATACACCCTCAGTCTTCTCCCTAATAGGAAAACATATTATTTCTATGAATAATTTATGCATAATTCAAAAATGTAAAAAGAAAATATGTGTGGATTTCCATCCTCCTTTTTTTGGGAATTTATGTAACTCTGACATATGGTTTTCAGTTATCAGAAACACAATGATTTGCAGAGAAGAATCCCACATGAAAGGTATTTCCAAAAGGTGCGCACACAACCACACCAATTACACAAGCCAATATGTTCACACAGTAAATGTGTGTAGTACCAACAAAGGCTGAAAAAAGGAATCCAAATGAAACTGGGAAAAAGGGAGCAAATCAGGGTGAGTGCAAACATCTTGCTCGTATTTTGGTTTGTCTCCCATGGCTATAGGTTTTCTCCAGGCTGATACTGTGGCTCTGTGGAGGTGAAATAGTCCTCCAGGAAGGACTGCAAGTACTCAAAGGTGGGCCTCTCATCCGGTTCCTTCTTCCAGCAGAGCTTCATCATCTCATGCAAGGACTCAGGACATCCCTGTGGGCAGGGCATGCGGTAACCGCGCTCCACCTGCTCCAGCACCTCCCGATTCACCATGCCTGCGGAGGACACAAAACAAAATCTTTAGCAATGTTTTCCTGAAACAGTTGATGATGCTGACCACGATGCTAGCACCTTTAGCAGCAATAGAATAGTTAGCATAATTAGCATCTTTAGCAGTGTGTTTCTCTAAAATAGTTGAAAATGAATGCAATATTAGCACTTTTAGCAACAATTGCATAGTTAGCATAATTAGCATCTTTAGCAGTGTGTTTTTTTCTAAAACAGTTGTTGATGATGACTGCAACGTTAGCACTTTTAGCAACAAAAGCATGGTTAACATAATTAGCATCTTTAGCAGTGTGTTTTTTTCTAAAACAGTTGTTGATGATGACTGCAACGTTAGCACTTTTAGCAACAAAAGCATGGTTAACATAATTAGCATTTTTAGCAGTGTGTTTTTTTCTAAAACAGTTGTTGATGATGACTGCAACGTTAGCACTTTTAGCAACAAAAGCATGGTTAACATAATTAGCATTTTTAGCAATATCGTTTTCTGACACAGTTGCTATGTCAATGCTAACACCTTTAGCAACATTAGTACAGTCTAGGAATGGGTTTTCCTGTGACAGTTTATACTAAATGCACTTTTAGCAACATTAACATACCGGTAGTAAGTGGTTTTTTTTTTGTAATTGCAATTAACATTTTTAAGTCAAAGTGAATTTTGGCTGCGAGAGGAATGAAGAGGCTCATCCAGTGAAAATGTGTCAGAAAGAGGGCAGTATCTTAGTGGCAACAGTGGGAGTGTGTAGCATCTGCTTAGTCAGTGAGGATGAGTAGAGAGGGGCCCCGGGGATGGGTAGCGCCTGGGGGCCATCCAACATACAAGTTTTTATAAGAGGCCCACTGAATTGTATTGATTTTAAAAGTTAAAACTCTCAAATACAGTCTTGTATCAAAGACTGTATCAAGACTGTGTCAAAATATTGCAGTGATTTAATGTATAAATAAAATAAAGGGGAAACTACTAAAAACCTGAAACAATTTCTGCCAGCCATTATCTTCAAACGAGAGCCTTTAATTGTCACTTCTGACATCTCAAAGCTTTGTGCTTTTTTCTGTTGGTTCCACTTTAAAGATTTTTTAACTCACTAGAAGGCAGTTACGTTTAATGTTTTCAACCAGACATTACAATTTTGCTCCAACTTTAGGTCTTCAACCTTAGTTTCCATCACGCACATCTTTCTTTTAAGTTCTTTCTTCTAATCATGATACCACCCTCACTGTGTTTTAGTATTTAAACAGCGTATAGTGTCTTCAGTTCACAAATCATTAATGGGAAAAATGTGACAAAAGTGTTTATTTTACTGCATCTTTCAGTGCTTAGACTTCATGATTCCTTACACTTAACTAATCTGTGAATTACTGTAGCTGAGATATGAGGACGAGCTGTGTGACAGCAGAGCAGAACAGCAGAGGACTGCTCCCCAGGGCAGCATCACTGCGGCAGATGGCCATAAACAAGAGTGTTCAATTTCCTGATCGTCTCCCACCAGATGGTCTCATCTAATCTCAGATCTGCCTGTGTGTGCGCACACGTGTGTGTGCGCTCCCCTTGTAGAGTCATAAACAAGTGGACAGAATGACAGACAGCTTCCCTTCAACCTGTGACATTAACAACCAGCTGACCGATTGAAGGACCTGTGAGTCCCATCATCAGGTGTGTGCACCTGTGTGTTTGTGTGCCACTAACCTGGGTAGGGGACTCTGCCTTTGGTGACCAGCTCAGTTAGCAGGATACCAAAAGACCAGACGTCGGACTTAATGGTGAAGCGGCCGTACAATGCAGCCTCTGGAGCCGTCCACTTGATGGGGAACTTAGCTCCTGTGGGGTAGGATGGAGAAGTCTCAGCTGACCTTTATTTTATCCTTCATATGTTAGTTAAAGCCAGAATTTGACCCCATTTAAACGCCACTCACAAAAATATTAAAAACTAACATTTAAGTACTTTGTCATTGTATCAAATAATTAGTATTTTTTATGCAAATAATTGCACATTTAGTAGCATTATGTATCTATTGGATCATAAATGGTTGAACAAATATTCAGGGATGAGTTTCATTTATGTACTTGCAAACACAAAAGAAGAAAAACAAATGATGACTTGATTTAATCATCACATACATTAAAAACTATGTCTGTACTATGGAAGTACTTCAGTTTTTTTTTCTACTTAAAAAAATGTTGCTGCATCTATTATGTTTTTGTACATTTTTTACAGAAAGAATGGAAATGTCATATCAAATACTTGGTAAAAACTTTATTTATTTATATTTACTATGTTTTCATAGCTTCTTTTAACGTCTAAAGAAATGCCTTAAAGCGGAAAGAACTCACATCAAAATTGCTAGTGTCCCCTGTCTATTAAACACAGAAAAGTGACTTTATTAAGTCTAACCAGTACCATTTTACATCTATTTTATTCTTTAATTACTTCCTTCTTTCTTAAGAATAAAGATTTAAAAACATTTTCTTTGATATGTGGCTTCAGATCCAGCAGGCTTGTGGTGAGCTGCTCCGTCATTTAAAGTGCAGTGTTTGACAGATCCAGTGACTTTTTAAGGTCATTTGAGTCAAATCTGTCAGGTTCAAGAAATTTCTCTTGGAGAATTTAAGCTTTGTGACAAGAAAACACAGGCAGACATCAGAAAAAAGGCAAATGGTGGTAATCACAGGGCCCAAATGCCTCACGTCAGTGCAGAGGCTGTGGTGTTTGAAAAGGATTCAGTTGCTGCTAATGGAGTAAGTCAATAAGACAACTTTCACAACATCAGCCTGCAACCACCAGCTCAGGTTTGTTAAATCGAGAAAAAAAAAGATCTATGTGTTCATATTTTCACCTCAAATCCAACATGATGCTGTTGAAACAGAAATCCAAACTTATCATGGAATGTTTTTCCAGTCTTGTTGAGCGATGTTGCTGAGCCCACAGTACCTTCACATTCCTGATCTCAAATGGCAGGATTGTGGTTTTCTGCTGTGACGCATTCGCTTTGAGGTTAAAGATTTCACCAAATGATTTTTGGCATGCTTTTGCTGAAAAGGAGTGTTTTACTGGTTCCTATTTTAAAAATATTTTAAAGTTAGAAATAATTTGGTCCTTTAAAGAGAAAGTTCTATAGAAAAACAAAACAAATCAACATTTTCAGGAATTGAGAGAACCTAATTTGACAAAATCAAAATTTAATTCACCACAATAAGATGACAATTGTTTTCTGAACAAATTAATATGATCAAATTAAGTGGCAAAAATGCAGATGTGGTGACGAACTACCAAGACTACCTGTTATGGTAACATTCTCACTGCAACGTAAGGGGTTATTCAGAATTCTGTGGTGCACTACATGTTTGCAGAACATCCTGTTGCTTTTGAATAAAGCTCAACTTATTATTTTTGCTGCAGTTTCATATTTGGTCTCAGAACAAACTTCAAAAGCCTTTACATTTCACTAGAAACACACAAACCCTTAAACATACCAGATGGAATGAAAAAGACAAAAGTTTTCCAGCAGAAGCAGACATGGCAGAGATAAATAACCCCAGTGGGTGAAGGTGCAACTAATAAGAAGCATCTGGTTTCCATGAAGGGAACAAAGGGGAATCGACCCAGATGTGAGACTCTTTCCAGTTTTGCCTTTTTGACACCTGGTTCTTCCCTGCGTGGTCCGTGAATCTGGAGATCACCACAGAACTGACCTTGCCTTGCCGTGTACTCGTTGTCTTCTATCAGCCGAGCCAATCCAAAGTCAGCGATTTTGCAGACCAGGTTGTCCCCTACAAGGATGTTGGCTGCGCGCAGGTCCCTGTGGATGTAGTTCATCCTCTCGATGAAGGCCATGCCGTCAGCAATCTGAAAGGGAAAAGTTTGATAGCGTTTTACCGTCAACCCCCCTCATCAAACCATTTTTAGCTTCTGATTTATTTTAAAAGCATTCCAAGTGGTCTTTGAATTGTGAAAATACAAAAAACAGTGTCTACCCTGTTACTGAGAGCTCTCTGTTCACCATAGACACACCCACTACACTGAGCTTGAGAGAATCTGTGATTCAAACGTCAAATTTTGGAGGTGGGGTGGCCAGCGGACACCACATGCTTTTAGTGAACGATTTGATTGGCCATTTTATATGTTGAATAACTTGTGATAAAGAAAATATATCATGAAAAAAAATAGGTTTAGGAAGAAAATGTAAAAAATAGGTTGCAGAGCAAGAATGGTGATCCTTAAAAGCATGATGACTGAGTAACAGCCGTTCGTTTCTCATTTGAAGTCTATGGGATTTTGGCTTTCTGGGACCACTGGGTATTTCCTGTTTGGACTGTGAAGGTGGAGGGGTTAAGCCGTCCATTGTTATTACCGTCTATGCTGTTGACATGCGTTACCACTGGCTTACAGCCCCTCACATTCCCAGCCTTACATTAGCAGTGCAAAAAAATGGCGAGTAATAGTAGAGCTATCCAGCCATATTGTTTGAGCCAGTTTCCAGCTCAAACGAGGAAAACAAAGACATTAATGGATTTAGGGTTAGGGTTAAGTTAACCCCTAACCCTAACCCGTTACAATACTTTATTTTTCAAACTGTATTTCTTTTCATGTGCTCATGATTTCACAACAATTTGAATACAAAAATAATCAGAAATGTTGTTTTAAGCTTATTTGTCTTTATACATGTCCGCCATCATCAGAAAAAAGCCACAAGCACATGTTAAAAAAAACACAATTTTGATCAGAGTGGGTCTTTATGCACTCAGGCAAAAGAAAGATGATACAAGGCAGAAAACAAAAAAAAAAGAGTTAAGTCAGGCAGGACATGCTGTTTTGACTACGCTCACATTTTCCAAAATGATACTGTGCGGCAACCTGCATGCAAATTTTTCAGTAAATTTAGGAGGTGGCCATGTGGTGGCATTTGTAATTAGGAGGTGGCAGTCACATTTTTTCATGCTGTCTGTCTGCAGAGGTTTTAAGAAAAAGTTACAATTTTACGGCAACCGGACAATTTTTCTCTAAAAGTTGGCATCTGTCAATGGCTGAAATTGGGCGACAGCTGGGCGGCCACAGGGTGGTGGCAGTCAGTCACCGACCGGCAGCAACTCTGGACGATATGTGTCTCTGGACGTCGGCTGTCCTGTTCAAGTGCCACCGGCTGCCAGCCGCCCAGTAGCCCAGGGGTATTTAAAAAAGGGGACCGTGCTGCACGCCTGAGAGCTACCTGACTGCCGCCAAGTTTTCTTGACTGCACGGGGGCAGTTGTATTTGTGACCATAGCATTACCTCAGACTGATTTTCTTTATTTTTTCTTACAAAACCTCCTCAACGTACCAAACTTACAGCTGCAACAGAAATTCAGATTTATCGTCTCACCTTTGCAGCCATGTCCACCAGCATGACCAGATTCAGGAATTTGCCTTCACCTTCTTTAAGAAAATCCAACAGGCTTCCTGTAAAAAATAAATGCAGCTATAAATGCAGGGCAGTGAAGGAGCGAGTGAACTGAATACCAAAATGTGAATGTGCGCCTCTAATTAAACTGAGCCTAAATGTGAATTCAAAGTAAGTTTGTTTCCAGAGTAAGTGTGGATTTTACTGTAACAGCTGCTTTCTTGAAAGCTTTAAAACACAGTGGATCAGTAAACGTAAGCTTTTCAGACACGCAAGGAGGCTAATGTCACAGAGTTAACATGTAGCCCCAAATGAATTGAATTACTCATAAAAAATGCTCTGCAGCTGAAACTACAAGACCTCACACAAAAACTGCTGCTCTTTTCAATTAAGCGTCCCACTCTGAGGCTTCAGGGAACCACAAGGGACTTCCAAGGCCTTCCGATCCATACAGCATTTTAATTAAAATGCCTGTAAAATTTACATTTTTTCCTTTAAGGAGATTTCCTTGCATAAATCTGGCTTTGCTGTTCTGCTTGACAATCCGAAGCCACACTTATTCTTTTGCCCATGTAGTCTGCAGGCTTGGACCTGAGGTGATTTCCTTTAAAACTAGATTAGTTCCAAAGTGTTCAGAGAATCTGTTTTTTTGCAGATCAAGCTTGGAGCTCTCACAGAGGCCATCAGGTACCTTTGGACATGTACTCTGTGACGATGTAAATGGGTTCCTCGGACACCACGGCAAAAAGAGGCACCAGCTTGTCATGCCTCAGCTTCTTCATGATCTGAGCCTCCTGGAGAAACGCCTCTGGTGACATGGTCCCCGGCTTTAGCGTCTTTATGGCCACCTTGGTGGTGCCGTTCCATGTGCCTGCGCAGACAGAGACAGGAAGACAAAAGCCAGCAGCTCACAGGGGGAATCAGTCCACTTAATGGCCTGGAAGCAGGACAATATCATTAATTAGGTCTTGTAATTGCTCAGGCATGTGCTGTCATGCATGCACTTGTTGCAATAAAATATCCCTGGGATAGGCGGATATGAGCTCACAGTAGAAAAGACATTCGGCTGTCCTTTTGACAGAGGCGATCTCTGGAGATAAATAGGATTTAACAAACAAAGGAAGCAACTGCAGGAAGAGGATAACTGCAGTTTTCACAGTGAACACAAAAGCCCTGATAACCAAACTCTTAATGTCAGAAACTACCACATTCTTACCCATCCAAACCTCTCCAAAGCAGCCCTGTCCCAGTTTTAGCTCCAGCTGCAGAGACTCCCTGGAAATCTCCCAGGCATCTTTAGCGAGTCCCTGAGTCTGAGGCTTGACTGTGGGGCACACTGTGGTCAGCCTGTGGCAGAGTCCGTCTGCATGGTCTGTAATACAAGGACAGAACATTAGCAGCCCCAGAGGGGTTTTAAAACAGGCCTGTTTTCCACGTCATTTCATCCTGACTGGCGGACTGAGACGCTCACATGCTAACAGAATTAAAAAATAGATGAGGGAAAGTGGATTTTTATCACAGGAAGCCTCTCTAGAGTCACGCTGAGACCGAGTGGAATCACAGATACTTAACCTCGGCCTCATCAGGCTCCAAATCCTAACTGCATCGTCAGTTCTCATTAAAGTTAAAGACTCACTCCAATGAAAATGGTGTTTTTAACTCATTCTTGTGGCATTTTCCTAATGATTGAGGACAGATTAAGAAATTAAGCTCAAAACTACATTCCTGAGTATTTCTTTATTGACATTGTCATTCAAATGCCTTTAAAAACAGCATTTTTGCGACGTAGAAAATACTGAGCTCCCAGCAACAGGGAGGGTAAGGGGGGCGGGGTTGCTCAGCACCCCTTACCACTACTTAGAGGTGAATTTCTGATGATCTACTGCTGCTCTGCAAAAAAATTGTCCTGGAAAATGACACAGGTTTTTTTCTTTTAATTTTAGCAAAAAAATAATTAAAAACCACTGGGAACACTTTTAAAATAGATCAAAAGATGATCTGAGTGGGACTTCAAATCATAAAAGACTCACAATCTAACAGAAAACCGCCTCCAGGTGTGGTGAATAATCCCACCTGTGTAGTGTTTGACCAGCTTCTGCAATGTGTCAAACTGCACCCGTGTGGTGATGTAGTATCCCCCGTTGTCCAGCTTACGGATCTTGTAGTGCTTCACGTTGTCGCCTTTGGCCGAGTCCCAGTCTCGTATGGAGAGGGAATAAGCGCCTGAAAAGAGACCAGAGGGAGAATGCTTTATCGAATCTGTTTTAAACTTTATTGCACCTGCAATCAAATATTTTAACATAAAACCCTTCTCCAAAAAAGTCTGCAGCTTGCTGCAATGCAGCAATAGGTAATACATGTGAGCCAAGCCAATGATCAACAGTCTGTTCTGAACATTTCTGCATTTTTCTTTGAAGCAGCAGCCAAAATAAGGTGTTAAAAACTCTTTTTTTTGTAGATGGAAGATTTTTCCTGTCCAAACAGAGTCTGGAGTCTTTTTTTTAAATTTGTATGCAGTTTTGAAAAAAAAAACTGTTGCCAACTGTTCCATTAAAACAAGAGGAACGATGCAAACAGCCTTTACTGAGCACTTTGTAAGGAACAGACCTACTTAGCATTAATCTGTTCTTATTTTGGATTTGCAGAGTCCTGGCTTTAACAACAGAGATACCTGACTGTTAAAGGCAGGATGACAGTGCTCCCCATTTATTCATCTATTCAATTTTTCTGAAATATTTTCCGTTTTTAACTACATGGACCTTAAAACATAAGAAATTCTCCTGCAACAAATTTAGATCACGCACTTTCCATTATGCTTTTCCCTGAAACATCACATCCCGAATCCCCGAATTTGATTTGAAACCTGCTAATTTATAACATTTAGAAACCAGTGGAGACCTTTTTATGGGGGTCAAATCTGACCCCCTTGAAAAGGGGTCGGCTGTGAGACTGGTGAAGCATAGATAACTCTAACTAGAAATTACGACTCGGATTATGCTAATTATGTAATAAAATAAAATAAAATAGTTAAATAAAACATCATGAGGTAGAATTATAAATTCGCTTCGTCCCAGTCCTTTACAAGCAAATATTTAAACTCTTTTTGACACATTTCACATTTAATGGATTCAATGCGTCATGTATTGTATGCAGAAGAACAAATGTGTCTATTTATGATTAAAAGTAAATACAATGGCATAATTTACATGTGTATGTGGATGTACATGTATGAAGATGTAGCCTTTTTAACTTTTGATCCCTTATTTTTAGTCAAGTCACTATTAATCATCAAAAGTAGGATATATCTATGTATAAATACACATTTTTTTTGTCTTCTGTAGTATTTTTTTGTTTTTGTTTTGTTTGCTTGTAATCAACCGGTTCCAATCCAAACAAGTTTTCTAAAGGGGCCTGAAGATTGTTGCTTTCATAGTTCCCACTCTCGAATGCACCCAAAACTGTTTTGAAAATAGAAAAACTGACTTTATCCTTAAAGTTAAAACAAAGAAAATTAAGATTTTCATGAAATCAGAATCAAACATTTTGAAAACAAAATTTTCAAATCAAGTTAAAAGATGATAAAAAATGCTGGACTGTGGAGCAGGCAAAAGCAGATTATGTCTCCAACACTCATAAATGCATTTAAAATCTTTTTCCACTGTTCATGAAAAAAGGTTGTTACCTTTAGTTGTTTCACTTTCTCGCACCAGAAATGTTCCTCGACCGTTCCCTGGATTTAACAGCAGCCTTTCAGCATCTTTACGCCCCATTTTTCCAAAGTACCATCTAAAAAACCATTTAAAAAAAAGAAAAACAAACAGCAATGTGTCTCATAAATTCAAATGATTGGTTCAGATCTATCTAGGAATTCATTTAGATATAAAATGTTTTATAAAAAGGGCACAAGTGACAAAAATGACACAAATATTGCAGGTAAGGTGAGATCATGCATCTGTCTTCAGGTGGATTAACCATCAGGTTATTAGCAGAGGGTAATCTCACTCTTCAGCCTGGATGGAGTCGGCGGGGGCAACATAATTGCTGGGGATGTAGCCTTTCTTTCCCGTGGTGATGGAGCGAGCCTCCCACCAGTCTCCTTCTCTGCAGGAGGATAATGATACACGAGAGGTGAGACAAATGTAACAGTCAACCATCTCTGCTGCTGCTGCTCTGGAGATGGATCTAAAACGTTGTAAAAAAAAAAAAATCTGGTCATTTCACGGTTTATAAAAAGGGTTTTCTGGCACGCAGCTGCACGTTTCATCTGCTCTACAAGATCTGCAAAAAATTCTATAAACCCCATTTAGTTCCCATCACAATGCTGTAATTTTAGGCCACATCTGCGCCGGAGCTGAAAGCCCCAGCGCTGCGCCGAAAAGCGTGCATTAAGAACAAAAGTGGTAATCTAATTTATTCATGAAGACAGACACACTGACAGGTGCAGCTGAGTATTAGATGAGTGACACAAAGGGATCTGGTTATCATATTTCTAATCACAAAACCCCCCAAATTCCTACGTGTTGTTGATGATCTGGAAGCGGTCTCCCTTTTTGAACGTTAGATCGTCTGAAGTCCTGGCTTCATAGTCGTACAAGGCCACAAAGAAGGTAACCCCGCCTGAAAATTAAAAATATGAGGAATTAAGAAAATGTTGAGTTTTGTGACAGCAGACAAGCCAAAGCAGATACATCAAATCCTCCTGGAAAACCCCCTCAAACGTTCACTAACGCAGATGAAGATCTGGTAAAACGACGTGTCTGCTGTGCAGCTGCACTCCCAGACGGATGACTTTCACCTTCCCGCTCACAACAATGCTGTCAATAATAATGCCATTATCACCTGCGAGAACGCAAACACCACAGCAGGGCTGCTTTTATCCCCCTGCGAGAGCACATAATCTACCGTGGAGGAGGATTACAACCTAAATCCCACTTCAACAGGAGGGTTTAATCTCAGCTCTTTGCTCTGAAGACCACAGCTGATCGTAGAATCAATGTTAACAATAAAGATTTAATGTAAAAAAAAAAAAAACTGTACCCAGGATTTGAAAAGACCATGAAAGAGGGCAATAAACTAAAAACCTGAACTTATTTATATTTAGCTAAACACTAAAATCATATGTGAAGACAATTTGATAAAACTCATTTTTTGTAGTTTTTGACAGGGAGAAATAGGGAAAATTTTGGAAAGAAATGAATTTTTGCAAAGAGATGCTAGAGATTGAACACAAAGCTTTGCAGCTGTGCATGGGGCAACCCCCCCCCCCACCCCCCCCACCCCCCAAAAAAAAACAAAAACAAAAAAAAAAAAACACACACACACACACATACACCAACAGCACCTGAACACCCCACAGCACCTGGAGACAACTCCTTTTCTTCAGGAAAAAAAGAAAGTCTTAAGGGTCCCAATGTCTCTAATGCAACAGAGTCAAACAACAATCACAAAACCTTTGGAGCTCCTTTAACTTTTTAGCTTTTGTAACTATGTGGTTTGGTTTTTCAAGTTAGGATCCATCCATCCATCCTCCCCACTCGCTTAATCCCTTTTGGGATCACAGGGATACTGGAGCCTATCCCAGCCAGACTGCTGGTCAGGTCGCCAGTCCATTTTATAGTCCTAAAAATGGGACCCAATGCCTCCCTTCTTGACACTCAGCATGAAAGGGTTGGATTGTGGGGTTAAGCTGTGTCTACAGCTCACCACTCCCCCAGGGGATGGGTGAAATGTAAAGAACAAATTTCACACACCTATAGGTGCGTAACAGCTTACAAGACTAGAAATTTTGAATAGTATGGAATAATTTGAGTCTGTGCTCTTGTATCTACTGTAGGAGCCAAAATAAAGTTTATTTGCATGTTTCTTTGTTAATTTGTAGTTTTGCATGTTTTATCGTTTTTGGTTTGTTAATTAGCAACACGTGGGTGAAAGGCTAGATAAGCACCTGTTCACCTTTACTCTGGACGGAGGAGGTGGTGGTTTATTTCTGTCCACTGCTATTTTTCGTTATGTTTACGCCACCGGTTTCTTTGCAATCACCTTTTAACCTGGTTAATCCTGTTTCTCAACTCTTTCAAAGTCACCATATTATTTCATCTCTCTAATTTATTTCTTTAAATAAAAATAACAGAATGGGCTGTGGCATAGTTTTTAAGATGCCTCAACATTTACTGTACGGTCTTCTAATTAGGTCTGTTTGTTCAAGACTTCATTGTGAGTCTAAGCTGGATAAAGTAAAAGTATTGGTTCTTTTTAAAAAATGCTGGTAGTCTGTGGATTAATAAATTAATTAAAAGTCGTATATGACTGGATAATTTAATGATCTATTTCACATATTTGTTCGTCAGGTTTAGTAAAAGTGGGCCTCAGTAAAGCAGAGACTCACTTGAGACGGCCCCGGAGAAGGAGTTGGACAAAGGACCAGCAAAGGAGTTTGATGTTCCTCCAAAGGGAGTAATGGTGGATGAAGAGCCGCCAAATGGTGTGAGGCTGTGGTTGAAATTTACAGCTCCAGACCCAGACAAAGGTGCGGGGGCTGGGTTCTGTTGAGGCTGGGTAGGATCAGGACCGTAGTGGCCGACATGGGCTGTGGTGGCTCCGGCAGGGGAGTCAGATGCTGGGGGGCTCTCGGGCTGGTACTTCAGCACGGGGCCTTTCTCCTCTTTGCTCTTTATGCAGCCCATTGTGTCCTGCACAGACACAACAAGAGGGGCTTGATTTAATGCAAACAATAAAAATAAAAAAAGTAAGCAGAGTGAGGGGCTACAGGGCAGATAAACAACAGCAACATAAGCTTAGGATGAACAGAATCTAATGTTAGGAAACGCAAATGTAATGATCTGATTTTTTTTTTGCTGCTGTTTCTAACATTTAAGACATTAAGCCACGTTGTAACTAGGACATATGGGTAAATACTAAATCCGCTTTGAATCCCAGTGATCCAAATGTGGCCACGGACAGTCAATTGTGCATTCATGAAGGGTGGGCGGGGCTTAAAAATGGATGGACGAGAACAGGTTGTGAAGGACAAAAGGCTGCAGTGCAGATAAAGTCTAAAATACGGGTCCCTGAAGTGTAAATCACACCAGCAAACACAAACACAAAAACAAAATCACAACAATGATAAATAAAAAAGCAAAACAAATAATAAAAAAATCAACATTACATTTTAGAAATCAAAACAAAATAAAAATGAAACAAAATTAAAATAAATGTTTTGGAAAACTGAAGTAATTTCCAGAAATCAAGATGAAATGTTGATTGAAAAATTTTAAAATGATTGAAAAAGGAAACAAAATGAGAAACTGGAAAAGGCAGGTGCTATGAGGACTGAGATTGGAGGACGTTTGAGTTTTTTCAAATGTGTCTTTAATGTCTGCAAACTAAAAAAAGTTTTATGATTAGTGCGATTCATGACTATAGCTTCATGTCAAATAACTTCCAGTTGAAATGGTGAACAAAACAAACGATGATGATGATGAACAAAATAATGAACATCATCAGCAATGTCCCACAGCACCTACTGGTTTCTGTAAAAAATGAAACATAAGAAGAAATAAAACCTGTTGATAACCATGTCGTAGCATTTTATTTTTGTTTCATTTATTTTTTTAAAATTTTGTTTAGGTTTCTGATATTTTATTTTGATTTCTAAAAAAATATATAAATTTCTAAAATTTATTTTGCTTTTTTTACTGTCATTGTGCTCTTAAAAGTTAAAGAAATAAACAACAATTGGTTGAGAACAAAAGAAATGCAGTGTGTATGTTTACTGAAATTACATTGGTTTCACTTCAAAAAAAGGAACCCCAATAACAATAAAGAGAGCCAAATTACAACAAAGAACTACAAGAGATTATGACAGAAGAGCAACAACTAAACAGAAAAGCCACATTAAGTTAAAACTACTATAAATTCGTTTTTTTTTAATCAAAAAGTACTTGCAGAGTAATAAAAAACATCCATAAACACAAAAAGAATACAAAACCCACAACAATATAAAATAAAACTAAAATACCCAGAGTAAAAAACATATAAATCATCACAAAGAAAAGACAAAAACAACATAAAATTCACTCATTTTACCACAAAAAACAACAGCAAAAATATTTGGTTACTAAAATGTATAATAAAAATGATAGTATGTGGTCAGACACTGCACTTCAGGGCCACTGTAAGAATATATCAAAGAGATTTGTAGATATTGTAAAAGTGACGAAATGACGCATAACTTTCTTTTTGTTTTGTTTTGCACAAACTCCTATTCACTCTAGCGGCAAAATATGAGAGATTTATGTTTGTGAGTAAATGTGAAGAAAATCAGAAATGCACTTGAAGAAGTGTGAGCAGATCCAAACTCTTAATTACCAAAAAGCAACAGCTGCAGACCAGGTTAACACTAACAATATACAGTCAATGAGGATTAATTACAAGTAAGGAAGATGAAGGCGGACCAAACGAGCAGCTCTACTGAGGAGGATGTGCAGATGTTAATGACACCAGATCATTTAATTGCAGGGTCACAATTATCCAATTATCAGCCGGAGGGCCGGCTAAATATGGGAATGAATGTTTGACTTCTGAGAAGGCAGGGATTTTTGTTTCAATTAGGAGTTCACTGAGTTCTCCTGCTGAACAGACATGAAGATTCAACAAATGGGGAAAACCACAAACACATTCCAAATATTTACAGCTTTTTTCCCCATATAAAAAAGTTCCAGGTTGCATTACATCGGTCAGCCTCTGAAAAGCTTCGATCTGACTTCCTACATAACCATTTAAAAAACATGCAAAAATATCTAATCTGAGACGATAGATCTGCAGCCAACCTGTGGAGAACGTTGGCAAAGAAAGGAGACTTTTCGTTTCCGAGCCAAATGTTTCCTCAGCCTCGGGTTGAAACCGCTGTCATGGAAAGCAGAGCGCCTGCTCAACAGCAGGCTGTGGTCGGTTCTGCATTTCATTATGGGGCAAAGGAGAGCATGACTCCTCTAGTCCGTGCTGACCACAGTGTAAAACATATCTGCACCATGAAATGAGGCACTTCACCAAAGTGACAACATCTCCATGAAATATATGTGCTGGAAATGCATAGCAAACATGCTATGTTTTCACTATAATGATTAATCCATAGAAAAAGTAGCAGGAGAATAAACCAAAAATAATAAGAAGGTTTTTCTTTTACGGTTTTACCACAAATATGTCATTGTTTGGTTTAAAATGCAACTTTTTGTGAATATTTGAGGAGGGTAGGAGCTCAAGGAACACAGAAAACAGAACTTGACTTCAGTTTATTTAAGTTCAAATTCACAAAGTTATAGTGTTTCCGCTCAAACCAAAAATCTTTTTGGAGATGAGCCTAACAACTAAAGACTTTCCCTGCTATTCAGCTGAGCTGCTTAGGTTGATATATCAGATAAATTGCGTGTTTTGTGGTAAAAGCACCAAATTTGACATGGATGTACCTTAGGATCCCTTCTTTCAAGTATGTTTGCCACAAGAAAAATCCAAGATGGCAGCCATTTATAAAGAAGACAGCAATACACTCAATTGTTATATATATAACTACACATATATATATATAAATATATAAATATATATATATATATATATATATATATATATATTTATATATATATATATAGGCTTGTAATTCTTGTATGTAATTATTTACACACAAATCAAGAATTACGCATGCACAAATCAGGTTGAAACTATTTTCTCTCCATATTTCATCCTTTAGGAATGCCTTCACTCAAAAGGACCTGAAATGTTTCACCTGTAAAGTAAGGCAGCTCTACCTGGGCTGTAAGTGCGGTTTAAATGTTGAAGACACTGCTGCTTTTAACATTCAACGCTTACATTGGCATGTTTACCCAAAGAAATCTGCATCCATAGGAGAAAAAAATGTTTCTAAACTTTATTTTATTTTGTGTTAAACCTCTCAGGCATTGAGTGTCTGCTGTCATGGAAACCCTGAAGGTCACCACTGCAGCTTTTGGAAAGGCGAGTGAAAGCAACAAAGTTCTGTTTTCAGTGCCTGCAGGATTTAAAAGCTGTTTAAAGGCATTTGCTTACAGAATGCTTTGCACGTGAATAACTCAAGACTCTAATCCATACATTGCATCAGGTCATAATGGGTGAAGCGCTGCATCCTCAAAAAAAGAACCAGAATGGCTGTGAGTGGAGAGAAATAGCAGGTGGGCTGAATTAATGAGAGGCCACCAGGTTCACTAGCTGCAAGAAAAAGTAGGATTACGAGGGTGGCAGATTTTCTCCAAGAGGATAATGACTGAAGACAAAATATATTAAAAAAGGAGTGACAGCCACGTCTGAAATAATGTTATTTTGTTCAAAGGCCTTCGAATCGATGAGAGGCTCTAACTGTGATGTTATAAAGTCCGCTGGAGATCAGCTCCGTTAATTCTCAATAAATTGACTAAATCACCCGCTTGTTGAATAATGACACTGAGAGGGTTGAAAAACCAGGAAGAACTGTGCCAGAGTAAGTATGACCGCAAATGAAGGGCAAGTGGATTAAACAGAAAAAAGCCTTGAGTGATAATTTAGGTCCATGATGGCGAGGCAGTCTTGATTAAAGAGCGATCACGTGATGGCATGCAAATACGTCCACGCTTGGATGTAAAGGGAAGACTTGAGCATCAAAATGTTCAATCAGCTCAATGCAGGGTTATTACTGTGCAGCCATGAAAACAGAAGGAAAAGTCCTACTTGCTGCTAATTATAGTAACATATTGTAATAGCAAACAGCATCCCACTGCCCCCAGGACCAAAGCATGACCTACAACAGCAGATTGCATGAAAAACACAAGAAGACACCCGTTTGCTGCAGAGAAAGACCAATTGAAACAATGAGGGAGGAAGGTGAGGAGTTTCAAGGGGAAAGTGTAAAAGCTTCTTCAAGAAAAAGTTCTATTGTCTTGGTCTGTTTGGCTCTGAATGGAAGCAAAGCGCAAACAGAAATAACTCCCACAGACTAAACAAAGCTGTATTTTCTCTTCCTCAATGCTTACAGAAACATCTCAGTTTAAAGTTTTTGCGATGAAAAAGTCCCAACGCTGTTACATTTACTGACTCTATCTTTGTTTAATATTCCTTTTCCAGCAAGGTCAGACTGCTTGGTGAGCAGATAAGGATTGGGTTCCTTGAAACAAAACAAGAGCTTCTCAAAAGAACAAAAGACCCTCTGAAGCTTGGATATTACTGGCAATGAATAATAAACAAAAGAAAAATTATCTGAAGACATCTGACTCAGCTCCAGATGTTACTTTGGGACAAAATCCCTCCACAAATGTCTTATGTTTACAGAGGATTTAGAAGGTTGTGACTCCTAACCTTTTGTCTCTCCATCTTCCACCAGTTGTAAAGCCATGTTCTCACGCTCTCATTCAGGTTTCTCCATGGGTTTCATTTACTCATGTGGCTTACATAATCCACACTGGAGTCAGTGCTTTGGTACAGAAACTCTCTTTCACAGAGGCTCAGACGGAGTGGTGCATAATAAACCAAGGAACGTACCATTCTGCGTGAAATTATTCTGTTTCTGTTGAACCGGCCCTCTGTGCGCTGGAGCAGGGAAGTCATGCTTTGCATATGCTTGTGCAGCGGTCATAATTCAAACCTGCAGATGCCTTATCGTCGACCTTCCTGCACTTTCCTTCCCCCACTCTGACCGCAGTGGGATCATTCTACACAGGATTCACAAAATGCCGATAAGACAGCTGAGGGCTGAGAGTTTTTCACTCATTACTATCAGTGTGGGGGAGAATTTTAAGGAATGCAGACAAAGAGAGAAGCTGGGAGAGTTTACTGAAAGTCCAGGAATAGTGCTGCTCCCAGGAAGGCTCAGAAGCATTCATACCTTAACACAAAATATCAAATATTATTTAGACTAAGGGCTTAGGGAAATCTGACTGTATGTGAGAACTAGACCAAGTGGGTGTGATGACACCCAAAGAAAATTACTTACTTCCAGCTCCAAATGAAGTAAATTTAGTTGTCATGTTGGAGCCAGACGATGGAAACAATCTGTGATTGGTCTAAATTGATCGAAGTCATCGTTTCTATGACAACCATTCTTGCAAATTAGAAGTGAGCATGTTGGAAGTCCACACCCCAACCCGTTGAAGGGGAACTCTGTCTATCAAACGTTGGAGGCACCACCTACTTGTATTGAGGCATCTGATTGCTCAGTTTATAACTTTAATGACTTGCACTACAGAAAAAAACATAATGAAAAATAAATCTCATTATAAATATCAAGAACAGGTTAAAAAAAGGTAGCAGAGCAAATGGAGGGACTAGCTGTTTATTTTTCAACAGAAATTTATGGGATTCTTGGAACCAATGGCCACCTTTTATTTTGAACATGAGGGGTCATCCAGTCCAGTTCTTAAATACATACTGTCTACAGTCAATAGGGAAATGCAACACATCATCTAAAAATAAAGTGCTATAAGAACTGAATCATGAGTCACATCTCTGATCTACTCATACCCTTATGGCCATCATTTTCTAGGAGGAGGACTAAGACAGCAGGTGAGGAAAGTTACGTAAGAGTAGGGATGGTTTTCATTTCAAGAATTACTATAAATATTTTTAACAATTTCATCCTGAAAATGAATTATTTTTCTTTAATATGTGTTGTTATATTGTATTTATTGATTCACAGCAGCAACTAAGGATCCAACAGAGGATGTAAGGTCAGAGATGTTTGTTTAGCTTAGTCTGTTGTAAACAACCAGCTATTGTTTACATTTTCATATTTGACTTTTTGTTATGCAAATACAGATGCAAGTCCAATGAGACCCCTATAGCTGTGATATTGGGCTTTATAAATAAAATTGAATTGAATTGAATTGAACGATTCACTTTTCCTACGATTTTTTTCAAATCTCATTTTTTGGTTGACAGTTTTGTTTCAGTTTGATGTATGATTTATTTTTGACAAAATAACAGCAAAAAACACAAAAATGGAACAATATATTTTTTGTTTGCTTTTTTATTTTATTTTTTCATTTTCTGTGACAGTTTCGATGGCAAATTCTGCAATAAACAATTCTCTTTTTTTACCATTTAAAGCTTACAAAGCTAAATATAGTTTAATTCACTAAAGTTATTAGGAAATAAAGCATTTAAGAGTCTGTATAAAGAAGTCTTTATCACTCAGTTTTATTTTGAACTTGAATTTTTCTGGCAGTAGAAAATACAAATCTCTATTTTGCATAATACATTAATAATGAACACAAATCAAAATCAAACATATACTATAGCAAGACTTGCTATTTTTACCAGTTTTCACCCCTAGTACTCCTCTGTGTTCCTCTGTGGTTCAGATCATCTGGAAATTTGACTTTTTGACAGCTGGACCCTAAAGATGAAGTTGCTATGCTGGCTGATGGTGTCAGATGAAAACCTTACTGGACGGCTGTATCTGCAAACAGCAGTGGTCTATGGAGCTTTACTGGGCTTCAGATCAGTGGCAGATGCCGACTGCCTCTGTGCGTCGCATTCCCCTGATCTCAAATGGTTAAAAACTGGGTCTGACGAGCATCATGACCATGTGAAGCTTGAATTCATGTTTAGATCCAAAGAAACTGTCCTGGATATTATATTTTATATATTTTTCCCTAAACATATCCCACATTTATGAATATAATAGCTCTCATGGGAGTACCAGGATTGGCTAGATGTGGGCTATTTTGAGAGCCAGACTTTATGATACATTTGTCACTGCACATCAGTTAGCTGCTTGAAGTGTCTGATAAACTAATGGTAAAACGTGCAAAAATAGGCTTTATTTGAAGTTTTTTTTTTTTTTTTTTGCTTGCTATATGGATTTAATGTTTTACTAAAGTCTTTTTTAAGTGTTTCCATGTTTACATTTTACAGATCAACACTCATTTAAAAGAAATCATGACACTATTACAAGATTTTTAAACAGAGTATTTAACTTAAAAAATTAAATGATTTGCTAAACTGAGATTTTACTTAAAAAATAAAAGCTAGAAATCATAAAAAGGAATCAAATTAATCTGATCAACTGGTTTTTAGTCAAACCAAAAGCACAAGAGTCGGAAATTTGGCCAAGAAGATCCCAGTCAGATCTCCAACAGCTTGGGCCCTTTGGCCACAGCTAGCATCGTATGTGCTAAAATATACAGGAGTAAATAAAAAAAGTTGGATTAAATATGGTTTTGTTGGGTCACTAACAAAAAAAGAAGTAATATGACAACAAAAATTTCAAATCAAACTATAAGGCTTCACAACTTTTAAGCAATGAATGCATGGGCCCAGAAATTGATAGATTTCTGACAAAAAAAACATCAAGAAATGGGGTGGAAGGATAATGATTTGGGCTTCTTTGGCCGACACAAACCCTGCTGTTCATGAAAGTGAGGGTTTTTTTGAAGACTAAATCCTTAAACTGGGTCATCTGACAAAAAAACAAAAGAAAAGAAAGATCAACAGAATTCAAAGCAAGATCTAATATATTCAATCCTAAACCCAATTGAAAGTAATGTCCAGCTGATGACTTGTAAAATAAAGAGCTTGAGCTCCTGTTTTTTTAATAGCTGATCTACATTTTCATTTGTTGGTATTCTTGTTTTCAAACCACCTTCTTTTTTTACTTTAGCTGATTAAACAATTAATTGGTTCACCAAGACCATGTACTGCAAATCCTAGTTTGATTCCTTTACTAATCCACTACTTTGGGAAATTTTTGTGGACTTTGTGGCCAAACTGGTAAACCTGAAAAGGTTCCTCTTTGTGTGCAAATAAATGCAGTTAAGATAAACACAACAGACGATCCAGCAGCTCAGAAAAACAAAAATTGAGAGGATTCATTGTCTCCAAAATGACTTAAGCAGAAAAAAAGCCTAAAAAGCTAATTTGAAGAATAATTAACCAAAAAAAAGGAGGAAACATTTTGTAAACATACATGAAATATAAAGTTATTGGTGCTAATCACTGTTTGCTTGGATCCCTGCATAGTAAAATTTTTTGGACAGTAAAGACCAACTATAATACTCCAATTTCCCACCCAGCTCTACGGCATCCATCTGACTATTCCAAGTCACTTTGGAGAAGTGGTCCCTCCCTTTTTTAACACCACAGAATGGTTTCATCAAACAAAATGTGCACAAAACATACTGTTTAGGAGGATGACCCCGCCCACTTTTGGACATTCAGTGGGCAAGGTGCATTGTGGGAGTTCATGTTTTGTCACTGTTTTTTTACAAACCCATTATTTTAGACTGGTTAAGTTTGTGTTCCTTATTTCAGCCATCATTTTACTTTTCATATCATATCCGCCACTGTTCTGTAATACAAGTCATCTCTGAAAGAGATGAGTGATGGTTTTGCAGATTATCTCCAAACATTTGAACAGCCTTAATCCTTATTCACTTTCAAATTAAAATACAAGCTTCTTCTGATGTCTGTCTCTCCTCAAGTCAATTCATCCGTCTCACAAGATCTCAGGCACCGAGGGAAGGAGCAATCTGTATCTTGTTTATCTGTTCTCTCTTTGCATGGATGTACTTTTGAACTATGCAGTAATGAGCTTTGCTTTCACAAGTGTTTCTGAGTCTATGCAGCAAATCCCACATCAGAGTAATGTCTGCTTAAAAGCAGTGCCGCCTGAAGGCCTGGAGATCTTTTCTTTCAGGGGTTTTATGCTTTTCTCTTTGTGCATAAATATCTCGCAGGGCCCACTAGCAGCCCACCAGTCGGGCTGTTCCAAACTCCATCAAAGTACGGTCATTGCTTTGGTGACATCTCCTAATCTACTGTACAGACGTGTGACATAAGACCAACCCCTGGTCTCAAGAACAGAATGGTGGCACTGTGACGGACTCCACACCGTCTATGCCCTCAAATTCCAACATGGCGGCATCTGTTTTGTGAAAAAATGGCAACTGTACTGACTTAATTTGGTTCGAGCCAGAAATAAACCATTTTCTGTAGGTGGCGTCACACTCACTCGGTCCAGTACTCATTTACAGTCAATGGACGTAACAGAGAACACTGTGGCTCCAACTATAAGTCAACATGTTGCTGCGTAGAGGAAGAACTTATGCATAAACCTGGATGGAATATGGTTCCGGCTTAAACAAGCCGCCATAAAAGACAAAAAAGAAAACTGAAAGATGCATTAACAAGCAATATGACAAGAACCAAGCTAGGGAGTGATATTTGTACCACCATATTGCAGGCAAAATTCACAGTTTTGAGATCAAAATTTTCTAAATTGCAAAAGAAATGTAACGTTTTAAGAATAGAAGTTCATAATTTGCAAATAAAAACATTTATTATTTGCTTTCAAAACCTTTTTTTGCTTTCAAAAAATATTTTTGCGTTTGCAAACTTTTTTTTTTTGCTTTCAAATTTTTTATTTTTTTTTTTGCATTTGCAACACAATTTCTTCAGATGCTTAGTGGCTCATCTCATCTAATTTCTTTTTCGTGTGATATTTGTGCCCCCAGCCTGCTGGTCTAGATTCTATCCAATCAAATGACCATATTTATCTCAGATGGTGTCTTCTACTGAGACTCAAACACCAAACTGAACAGGCTCTTTTACCCTTGATTTCTAGAAATAAATCAAATATCACAAGAAACTTGAAACTTAAGAACGCAAAATAAAGATAAAACAAAAGTGAGATTAGACCCTATGCATCTGAAAAAAATTATGTTGCAAACACAAAATATTTTTTGAAAGCAAAAAAGTCTTTAAAAAGTTTTTAAACACAAAAAAATGTTTTAAACTCCCTCAAAAACGTTTTTGAAAGCAAATATTACATGTTTTCATGTGCACATTATTATGTTTTATTCTTAAAACTTCACATTTTGTTTGTAATTTAGAAAATTTTATCTCAAAACTGTGAATTTTGCTTGCAATATGGTGGCACAAATATCACTCCATACCAAGCAAGTTGAAAGTCCCATGAATGGACTGTAAATAGCTGCTTTTTGTTACCTTTTGGTAATCAAGCCATGCTGCCAGTAAGGCCCTCAGACTCCGCCTCCATCTTTATCTAGCTCTCTCCATCACTGTTAAAACATAGATGAAATGAGTGGTCATGTGACTCATTGATTTGGATTGGGAAGACTTAATGGAATGATGCTATCTTAGCTGGTTTGCCCAAATCTCTGCCTTTCCAAAAGCTGAGCAAACACAACCGGTAAAGCTGTCCTAATCTGTCAATGAAACCTCAGCAACCGAACTGGAAAACAATTTTAATCTATTTTTCAAAATAATATTACATTTTAAACAAAGTTTTGACCATGTACAGTTGTGATAGTTGTTAAATATCAACATAGAGGTGAAAAAATGTGTGAAAAATAATTAAAAATATGTTTATTTTTGCTTTTAAGTTAGGCTCCTTAATGTTGGAGTGACTGTGAAAGGATTTCTTTATATAACAGGTCACTACTGACCTGATTTCAGTTGTTTTGGTTTTTTAAAGTGCCTCAAACCGGAAGTCAGGTTAGGGTTCCCCTCTGATCTCACTATTAAACTTTACTCTACTGTTTCTTTCTTTCTTTATATGTGAGGCAGTTCAAACAACACTCAGGATTTAATCTTGTGTTGACATTCAGTTAAAATGAATAACTACAACCAATTAGATAAATTGTGTTCTAATCATATTAGGTCTCAAATTTAGCCTTTAGATTTCAAAAGTTGTCTGGGGAATTATCTGCAGCTTCTTAAAAGTCAACTGTTTCTTTAAAGACCCACACCAATCAAAACCGTGTTTTGGTGTTTTTAATATGTGCTTGCACCATTTTTCTCATAAAAGAAGGCGTACATAAAATAATTTACGATTTAAACTGTGTTTCCGAGTGTTTCTTCTTCTAAATTGTGTTGGATCAGGAGCAGATAAAAACCTACAGTTTGAAAAAAATCGGGTTTGTGATGCAGCGACTGCTGTGGGCGGGCCTAAGTCTCCATCAGATCAATGAACGTCTTCATTTTCTTCGTCTGAGCTGGCATCTGGCTCAAAACTGTACGGCTGGATTGCTCTGATATTGCTCTCCATTTTTTTCTTTCTGGCTACACTAATGTTAGCTTGGGCTTATGAGGTGCTATAAGCTAGTGGGAGAGAGTGTAAACAAAGGGATGATGGGAAATTAGTGAAGGCTAACTTCCGTGCCAACACTCCCGCCCACAACTCTGAGAAAATTTTCTAATGAGCTACTGCCGCTCAGCAGGCACTATGTCTTAAGAAAACAACTCAGTGTTTTTCAATTTTGGCTAAAAACACTGTAATCATAAGTAAAAGACCCCTGGGAACAATTTTACAATAGAAAAGAAAACAGTTGGAGTGAGACTTTAAGCAACTGATAAACGGTGTAGTTTGTAAAAAATGAAAAACAATGAAACTTGTGTCTGAAATACAAAGAGATTCAATTCATTTTTTAACCATTTTGTTTGCAAGCCATCAATAGGTGGTATTTCTGCTTTAAAAACTGCTATATTAAAAAAATAAACAATTAGAAAAGATGTCAGAATGACAACTCACAACTCTTGTTTCTTATTAATGGTTTTAACTTAAATAGAGAAATCCCCTGTGATGCTGCTATAAGGATTCAAGCCTTTTGACTCAGATCCAGTTGTGCAAAAGCAGGATAACTGTTTAGACAGGAAACATGGTCCCTTTGAGCCAGGAAGAACCTGAGCACACAGGGAGTATGAAGCAACATCTCTGGATGACTGAGATCTTGAATGAGTTAAAAAGACCAACTAGAATATTAAAAACCAAAGAAACAAATAAAAAATACAACCTTCATCACTTCTTTAGATAATGGATGAGTATATTGGGTCACACGTCAGAGGAAGCACTTATTGATCTGAAAGCAGCTGTTTTTACAATCAAAGTTTGTGCAAAAAAACACAATTATAATGCATCACTTTAAATCTTCAATGCAGTTTTTATGGATTTTTTTTCCATCTAATTAATCAAATGTTTGTTGTTTTTAAATCTGTCCCACTTTTGAAAATTGAAAGCTTGATTTAGAATATTTTTTCTGCGTTTAAAAACTGCAGCAGAAAGTCAGCAGTTTGGTTTTGGGACAGTCCGCTGGTTTCCTTTGTTGATGATGACAGCTCCAAGAGCCGAGCAGCTGCTTGGGCCCATCTCCATCTGATCCTGCTCGGACAAAAGAATCACTTCCATCTCTCCGCCTCTCTCGGTTTTATCTCATTTATTTATAAAATAATATGACCAATAAATTACCTTTATTCAATCGGACTCCTGCCGGGATGCTTCCTCCTCTCTGTCTGTCTTAAATCAGATCGGGACAAAGTAAATCCGAGTTACTCCGAGCGGGACCGATCATTCTCACTTCATGCGTCCAGCTGATTGAAGTTCGATCCCGGCGGCTCAGGCTCTGCGGCGTCGGAGGCAGATGGAGGAGGAGGAGGAGGAGGAAGAGAGTCCGCGCATCGTCGGACACGGACGCATCAGCCTCATGTCTCTGTCAGATCCTGGAGTGTCCCAGCCAGCGCTCCGGAGCCTCCACTTCCTAAACTTCCATCATAACAACATGGCCGACGCAGCCTGCGGGACTGGAGCCACACAGCTGGAGACGGATGGAGCCGTCTGCTGCGGCGGGGAGGGGGCCACGGGGGGTGGGGGTGCCAAAGGTTACCACTGATGAACAAAAATTAACAAAAACATGCAATCCATAAAATCAATGCCAAGATTGGTTTGATTTACAAAAGAAAAGGAAAAAAGTCACTCATCGCTTTATTTCACAAATGCAGGTCTACCGCGACCTCTGCTGGTGCGCAATGGTACTGTATCCCAAATTATTAAATTAGAAAATCATAGAGGGGTCTGAGATTTTCATCTTAGGTGCATGTCCAATGTGAGAGACATAATCTAAAAATAAATCTGGAAATCACTGAAATATTTTTTAAATAATGCATTTGTATGCTATTGCTGCGAATAAGAATTTGAAGGCCTGTCTGTTAGCTGAATTCTGATCCTCAAAGACCTGTTAGTCTGCCTTTAAACAGTCCTGCTTCACTTCACTTATTATCCTAAATTAGAAGCCCCTTTTTGAGGTCATTAGCTGCATAAAGACACCTGGCCACCCTGTGCAATCACTAAGACTCCAACTAACATGGCCATGACCAAAGAGCTGTCCAAAGACATCAGAGACAAAATTGTAGACCTCCAATAGGCCGGAAAGTGCTTTGGGGCAACCTGCCAAGCAGCTTGGTAAAAAACAAAAAAAGATTAGAAAATGGAAGAAGCTCAACATGACTGTCAATCTCCCTCAGACTGGGGGTTCATGCAAGATCTCACCTCGTGGGGTTTCAATGATCCAAAGAAAAGTTAGGAATCAGCTCAGAAATACACAAGAGGAGCTGGCCACTGACTGAAAAAGAGCTGCAAACACTATTTCTAAGGTTACCGATGGTAATACATTAAGACATCATGGTTTGAAATCATGCATGGCACTGAAGGTTCCCCTGCTTAAACCACCACATGTCCAAGTCCGTCTTCAGTTTGCCAATGACCATTTGGATGATCCAGAGCATCATGGGAGAAAGTCATGTGGTTAGATGAGACCAAAATAGAACTTTTTGGTCTTGATTCCACTCGCCTTGTTTGGAGCATTGTGAAGCATGGGGGTGGTAGCATCATGCAATGGGGATGTTTTTCAGGAAGACTTCACAGTATTAAGGAGAGGATGACCGGGGCCATGTATTGCAAAATCATACGGTGGTCAAATACTTACTGTAAAGGAGTTTAAGAAGAAATATAGAATATATATATATATATATATATATATATATATATATATATATATATATATATATATATATATATATATATATATATATATATATATATATATATATATATATATATATATATATATATATATATATATATAGAATATATTAAAGTACAGAAATATGATTATTGATAAATATATGCATATGCAAAACACAAGAAAACTGTGATATATCTGTAAATATTTATTAACATAAATTAGAATTCTGTGGCGGTGCAATAGGGTGTATGGAAGAATAGGATTAAATCGGAACCGAGCAAGTGTTTGTTCATGACAAATGAATGTCAGATGTTTTCATGTGTATGTACTCATTAGACAGCACACAGTGCTATAGATAGTGGGTGCACTGGGTGTGGCGCTAAGTTTGATAGGGCACAGAAGTTAGAATTTATAAGGCTTTTATTTTTCACATTTCACTTTTTTTTCACTTATTCAATTAATATTTTTGTATATACACACACGCACACACATGAAACACAGTTTAGGATAGTTTACTACCTGTATTTATCTTATTTATTCATTTACTACTTATGTATTTATTTTATTATTTATTGGTGCATCTCAGCCAAAAATGTGTAATTGTATATGTAAAAATGTGTAATGAGTAAATTAAATAAATCTTAGTTTATTAGGTGACTCTTACAGTATTTTTGAACCATATGGTGCTCTTCAAATCCATCAAATTTGATTAAAAATAGGAAATGTGCTTTTTAATCCAGTGTGCCTTAATTGTGGTTGTGCTCACTGACCTCAAAGTAATTTTCTGTGGTACACAGTACACAAAAATCTGTCAAAATGTTTTAGGTCAACTTGTAATATGCACTGTCCATCAACTGTTTAAGAATGGATTGAATAAAGTTTGAGTTAGTTTTGCTTTTTTTTCTTTTTTGACTGTACTGCTCACTGATTTTTTACTTTACAGTTACCTTTTGAAATGAAAAACATATTATTTTATCTGGCTCCCAAGCTGCAGGTTGCATGACCCCTGATCTGGACTATAACAAAAATACCCAACATGTCCAAATTTACAACTGTAATGGAATAAAATAAAATAAAATCTATAACAACAGAAAAACAAAATAAGATTCTATTTGTCAGTCTTTACGTTATATATCTTGAAGTTGAATCATAGTATCTGTTGTTTGAAATGTTTCACCACTCATCCAAGGCTTCATCAGTCTGAGTGGTTTAGACCCACATATACCCTCAGGTGGATCGCCCACATGCATTCCCTGCAGTTGAATGATTCATTAATGTGTGGAACAAAAGGATTTATTTTTTTGCAAAAAAAACAAACAAATAGAAAACACAAATTAAATGGAAATGTAAAAAGAAAATATAAACTTTTTCAAGAAGATATACAGAAATTGATGCAAAGAGGAGCATCCACTGATGACATGCTGTCAAGAGCACATCTTTTTTTCTATCTGAAGATGAGCATTTGCACACTTTAGGGAGGGTTTGCAGTTGGAGTCTTTTTCTATCTTAAGGTTCTCTGTTATCATTTGGTTTGTCCTGTATGGTGCTCTGAAAATCAGTCCAGCCAAAAGGTCATCCTGTGATCATCATCCAAGAAATGCTTAAATGAACAATTCATTTATTTTTATAGTAATACATTTAAAACATTGCAAATAAGTTTAATAAAAACTAGCTTCTCTGTAGGTAAAAAGATCTCTTGGTTTTGTTTTGTTTTTTTTAATTTGTAAACAAAATTTTACCTTAAAGGCAATACAATCAATAAAAATGCTAGTGCTCACTGTTTAAAAATTATTATTTAAATTCTCATTATTTTTGGGACCATAGAAGTGTAGATGATAATGTGTTTTACACAGCAAATTTCACCTGAGTCTGGGCTTTAGTGACGCCACAGCACCTCACCACCATAATGTCTGCATGTCTCTTAACTGCTTAGCCTTTGAGGTGCTCAAAATTTAAATGATTTCCAATCTTCAAAAGTGTTTTCCTGCCAAGCAGCTAATTATGGCTAAAAACTAAATATGTGGCTCAAATCTATTATCTTTTAAGTTAAATCACTGTGATGGGCTGTCACATGTTAGACTTGTCATCTCATTCCTGCTTACAGAGCAAAAGTTATAGATTTGGGTCTTTCAGTCACTTTCAAACGGATATGTTTAAAGAAAAATGCTGTTTTTTTCCCCCCAGGCTTTGAATCTGCCTAAAGACACAATGTCTCATCTAAAAGGAATACAAATGTAAATCCTTTTTTTTAAATGGAATTTTGACTCACAGTTTAATGTTCTGTCATTTAATAATATGTTTAGCTTATAAGGAAACCCGGAAGTTTCTCCGGATTGTGAATAAAGCACACACATGTGTTAAAGTACACAAAAAACCTCTGGAAAAACAAAGGAAAAAGCAAGTCACAATCAACGCAAGTCTTCCTGGGATTTCTTAAAAAAATATCTATGCGTAAAATAAGCTTACCCTTTTTTTTTTACAAGTTACTCATCCTTAAACAGTTCTTAATCATCTTCTAACAAATAGAGGGACTTAATCGTCCTCATTGTTCTTGAACTGCATTGACAAATTCTCAATAAACAATTTGAGTTTTTACCTTAAAAGCAGACAGAGAGTCTGCCTCTGGAGGAACAACTGCATCTAATAAAGAGGATCCTGATGGCTCTTCCTACCTTCCTTCAGTAAACTCAAGCTGCAGTCCTGCAGCGCTGCTGTTTTCCTGTCATCCCTGCTAAGATTACATGGATCAAGCTATCCTAATTTCCTGAAAACATCATTTTAATATTGTTTTTTAATATTATTCTGTTGATCTAAAATGCTTTTTTTTAATTCTAATGCTTTTGAAATGCAGCACAATTGCACTAATTCTAATATATCTTAAAATATTTCCAACTATAACAGCTTTTTTCCACCTACATGCATACAGTCTGTTTAATTTACCCTCCTTAGTTTCGCCTTTTTCTTTCAAATCTTAGTTTTATTTTGCAACAAATGAAGCCTTTTCTGAACAAATTTTCTTTTCAAAGGTTGTTTGTCAAAATCTATCCAATAGCACTCATGAAAAACAATTAATTCGTAAAAAAAAAAAAAAAAAACAACTTTAAAACCTTTTGTCTTTGTTTATTCACTGTTTACAGTAAAGTCCTTTGAGAATGATAAGTAACATTTAAAACAATCACACTATTAATTTATTTAGAAATACTCAAACTTCTTGACAGTAGACTTGATGTTTTGTGAGTAAAATATTGGTTAAAACCTTTTAATTAGTTAAAAAAATATTGAATAAAACACGTATAGGAAAGCTTTTTAAAAAACAAGAAATGACAAGTAAAGGAAAGAGAGCTTTAGTGTTTTTGTCTGCTAAAAATATATACATATTTTAAATTAACATAACACCTATGCCCATAAAAAGAAATGTTTTTTTGCAATATTGTGACATTTGTCTAAACAGAAAAAGGACTAAAAAAGATTCAACATTGAGCCTTGCATCCATATTATTTCAAGAAAACCCGTTGTGTTCATCACATTTTTTGTATAAGAAAAATAAGCTTATAGTTTTTTTTTCCTGTCTTTTATTGAATAATTGTATTTTATTGTATTTTAGTAATTGTATTTTATTTATTTTATTGAATAATTGTTATGTTAAAGTAGAAAGAATTGCAATATTTTTACTTTTTACATTTTCTCCATTAAAATGAAACAAACAAGGACTATAATATGTGTACAAATAAAGGAGTCATGTAAAATAAATACATGAAAAAAAGTTTTGTCTGCTTTTTTTGATCAATGATTTCCCAATAATAACCCAGAGATTTTAGCATTTTCTTTTACTTAACTGTTAATATTGTAGTGATCCTGCACACAGCACCGGTGCATTGTGGGTGTTAGGTTTGGTTCTGTTGAACCATGAGTGAGTTGGTCGTTGCTATGCAAGAGTTTTGCAATGTTCAATCTGTTGAGAGTGATGCATGTTAAGCTGGCATATTAAAAAGTTCTGCCAAGTGCATTGGACTCTGCCATTGTATTATGCCTGCTGAACTCTCCAGCTACCCGGGGTCCTGCGGTGAATGAGACACGGGTCAGCTCATTCTTTTGCTAGAAGAGTTTAGGCGATAGACGCTAGCACCTCGCTAGTTAGCTTAGTTGAGTCTGTTCCATCTAGGCTTACGTGGTACGACGGCCGCTACAATATGATAAGATCCATACAATCAATTACAGCAATATTTTTACATAAAAACAATGATGGATGTCAAAAGTTCTGGTAAGTTTAGTTTTTTTCAAGGTCAACAGAGAATATCCCTTCTTAGAAGCATCAACCACCTTTATTTCTCCTTCTTAAAGGGATTTCTTTGTTAAAGGCCTAAAAAGGAGGTCAGGTGACCTTGTACAATGGATCGAGCATTTTCAGCCCATGGGCAATACAAGAGCACACGCACAAACAGTTTTCAAATTAGATTAACGGAAGCAGCGTTCCGTCAACACTTGAGCCGTGATACGTCCCCATCAATGAAAGTCTTCAAACACCACAGCCGGCAGCAGCTATAAAAAGCAAACAGTACTAAAATTAGAATGAGTCATATGTTCTTTTGCTGTCTTGTTGGGGGGTGATAAAGCTACTTGGTGCAGTCGCAGTTTGATTACCCACTCCAAGCAGAAAGCTCTGAAACAATCGGAGAACAAAGAAGGTCATGTTTGCAGACACTTCCAAGCAAACACAGAGACACTTTATGTTACTGTGTCTGTGACTCATTACTGTGCTAAAGATCACAGTGGATGGATTTTATGATTGCTTTTCATACCATCTGGATGAGATAAAATTCAGGATTTCCTTTCAACCTGCTCTGATGAAAAGAGCTGATATTGAACGGCCAGCAAGTTTATTAATATTTGCCTTGTTTATGCAGGAAGACACTTAAGAGCTGCAGTTTAGTCAAACTTCATGTGATTAAAAATAAACATTCATATCCACTTTGGCTCTCAGTAATCGGATGATATTCTACAAACACCATGAGAAGTGCTCATTAAGAGAAGATTGAAGCTGAATCTGTAATCGCCACTTTACAATAATTGTGTTAATTCATTTCATTAAAAGCTGGTCATGCAAATATTAGAATTCTTTCAACTTTGTTGATTAGAATTACTTAGTTAAAGGTACAAGAGGCAGTTGACTCATTTCTCATTTTGAAAGGGAACATTTACTTCAAATAATGATAAAGATGGTCAAAGGATGGGTTTGCTGGTTCTGGTTCTTCTCCTCCATCAGTCAGCTGTGCACTTTGTTCTTTCAACCACTGGGGCGCAGTGCTAGCTCAGAACCAGAGAGAACCGCGCTTTCGGGCTTTTCATGTTTTATTATTATTCCAAAGAATTCAAAAGAAAGTGTTTCATCGCACAAAGTAGATTGTCGCATGACGTCAGCGAGGGGGACTGACTGATCGGAATCAACCACTAAAGATTCAACGCGTGTCCTTCAACAACCATGTGAAGGAAAGACGTGCCTTGCTCTTAATGAATGGGACAGAGAAGCAGGAAAAAGTAGAAGTGTTAATTTCAAAGTTAATGGTTTTCATCTAATACTGTTGGACTTCAGAATTATCACAATGTGAGGCAGAAAAATGTACATTTAATGACACAATATTCCTTTGACAGCTGGTTTTACAAGCAAATAAAAAGGAGTGATTTAGATTTTATTCTTTAATTTTTATAAAAATAATGAAATGTATTTTTGTGTTTAGTTTGTTGCCACAGTATTAGGAGACTTTTATGGTTTGTCCAAATACTATTGAGATTTATACAATGAAACTCATTAAGTTATATTCATTTACACAACAGGGGTGCAGCATTTTTTCTTAGAGACACAGTGTACCTATTAATTTGTAATACTTCAGAGGGTTTAACCGTTCCTTTGATGCTTTATGTGAATGGATTTTTCATAAACAAGTTCAAAATATAGTTTTGTGAATTTTCTTGATCTGATTCTTAAAAAATATGCAGCATCAAAAAGACTTTAAAAATCCCTTATATTATATTTAATGAGATATCTGTAGCAGTAACTCAACAATGCCAAACCTTTGGTGTCAGATTTAGGGAATATACAAATAATTTAATAAATCATAGGAGAATATTTGAGCCTAAAAAGTGCAATTGGTACAAACTTTTCCCTCTTTTTGTGCCGAGTTCCACAGTGCCAGAGGATGGAGGGGAACTTGATGTACACCAGACCCTCTGCACAGATGGACAACTCATCTGTAAACTTTATTATTCTGGAGTTAAATGTGTCGTGGTTGATGAGAAGACTTGATTACAAAAATAAAAGTGAACATACGTGACAGGGATTTTAAAAGTAAACCATCAGAGTGGGAAATCTAAAAGTGACAGTTCTAACTTTTTGTGAAACGACATTAAAGAGCTGTCTGTATGTGTGTTTATACAAAATGATTTGACTAAAAAGATACCCAGAAACGCAATTTTAAGGTTAATTTTCTAAACAAATGTTCTCCATCTTCAGAAAATGCCCTATAAAAACAAGTTAAAAACAACAATAAGATTGTTTTCATTGGTGGGACTTTTTATTTATTTCAAACCTTGTCAATCAGGTCATCTCTATTTATTTTTATTAAGGTGAATTAACTTTTGATCCATTTTTTTAAACTTAGATGAGCAAATTGTTTCTTAAGTTTTCGTGTTTCAGCTTTTTTTTTTTTTTTTTTTTGTTCACAGAGCAGTAGCTTCACACAATATTGACTTTGTGTTATACTATATAACAGGGATGTGTACCCTGTGGTAGTTTTTCTTTAGTTTATTTTGGTTAAATCTGTCACTTTATAAGGATGTTTATTGAGTGTGGACATTTTCACACTGTCATGTGTCATCATGACTCAACAAGAAACCTTTCTTCAAAGTGAATTGTATTTCATTAAAGCTCATAAAGAGCACAATCACGAGGTTATAAATTCTTAATTAAGTCAGCAATCCCGTCAAGGATTAAGAAGCTACTGTTTGTCTGCATCCTTTTATGAAGGTCAAAAGTAGATCAAACGTTTCAAAGACTATGTTTAAATGTATTCATTTGTATAAAATGTGGAATTTATGTCTTCCACGTCTTTCTGTAAAAAACGTTTTTCAGCACCGGACAGCTTCAGTGCAGATTTCAGCACTGGATAGCTCTCAACTGTCTCGCGGGGCTCCAAAGGGCCCCGTCATGTGATCTTCCTTACAGCATGACGTTAAAAGTCGACATTCACAGTTTAATTAATGGTGTTTTAATACCCCCCTTCCCCCGCGTGCACACACACACACACACACACACTTTTCTACCAGCATCACTAACACACACACACACAAATCTTTCATTGACGAAACGGGACGGAGGTGGGGTGATGACGCAGCCGCCAAACTCTCCCGCCCCTCATCCACCCCACCCCACCCCCTGCCCACCGACCCGACGATTGAAAAGGCATGTCCTTCCGATTCATGGATTAAAAAACCAGAGCGGAGGCAACTTGGCAGGACCCAGGAAACTTTCCCCCTCAGACAGACGGCTGCTCGGCGCGCCCTGGTCCGTCCATGAGCGAGCGCGCGTAAAAGTCCTCCAGAAGTCAGTTGCGGGCGCACGGAGGGCTGCACACGCACGAGGATCTAGAAGACTAAGGAGGAAGACGCGCGCATCACTGGAGCAATACAAGGGAGAGAAGGAGAGACAGAGATCCAAGCTCACTCTCCCAGTTGAGGTCTTGAGCGGATCGCGGCCATCAAAAACTGGTGAGAAAAATGCATTTAAAGGATTTAGAAAGGTCAGGCAATTTAATGCTAACTGGAGATATTTAAATATATATTATGAACAAAAAACTTTGTTAACTTATTTTTTAATCTAAAATCATTTTTTATCTCACAGCAGGACAATGTCCAGTAAAGCGACTCTAGCATTACTCATCTATGGGATCTTCGTGCATTACAGCATCAACTGCTCACCTGTGGGGCTTAGCTTTCCCAGCATTAGGTAGGTACTCTCTGAATTGAGTTTTGGGCAGAAGCTGAAAAGCTTCATGGATGAGTTTGAAAGCCAGTTAGGTTACTGGATAACATCATCTGACAACCAATCCATACAGCCGAGACACACACAGCAGGGAACAGGCTAATGTGATTTGGACTGCTGTGTCTCAATCTGATCACAGACAATTCACAAAATTGGATAATTAATAGAAATTGGTTCAAAAGAGAAGGAAAACATTTTTTCTTTACAAACAATTTTAATTAATTGTGCATAAATTAGACTTTGAGTTCTAATTTTACAAATAAAGTGGACAAACATTTTTTCCCCCTCAGACTGGACAGTGAGGTTTATGATGAGGGTGGCAATTCCTTACCATCTCTGGATTATGATGGAAATCAAGTGGAGGTGAGAAGCCCTTCATCTGTCGCTGACGACGTATTCAGTTTGTTCTACTCTCCAGAGAAAAGGTGATTATCGTCAATCTTTTGTAAACTTTTTTTATTTTTGTTGTTGTTGGAATGTTTGTGTTGTATTTGCATCTGTTTCATGTGTCCAACAATGTCAAAGCAAAACAAAAATGTCTGTTTGTTCTTCATTATCATCATCATTATTTTGCAGTTGTTGTAAATGTCACTTAGAAATAAAATGTAGGAATAAAAATGCATTACTTAAAAAAAAAAGGAAGAAAAAGAGCAGATAAAAAGAAAACAATTATAAGACAGGGCGTTATTATCAAAAAAGATGTTTATTTTAGTAATATTTCTTGCTAGTTGCCCTGGGTGTGTGGTGATGTTTTACTATCTATCATCCCAGAATGGAAAGGCATGCAGACGGCATGTTTAATAAAGCCTACAGGAAAGCGCTGGGTCAGTTATCAGCAAGGAAATATCTTCATTCTCTGATGGCAAAACGTGTAGGGTAAGAAGATCTTCTTGTTCGTCCTTCTTTTTTTTTATTTGGATGTTTTCTGTCTTCTGTGTGTGTTTGTTTCCTGTTGACCAGTACCTTAAAAGCTCCTAATTCACACTGTTTCATGTACTGTGCGTCCCCACACATCCCAGAATTCTGCAAATCTGAAGCCTCCTCCCATGTGAATCCGCCTCCATTAATGCGATAAAAGAAAAAAGTGGTAAAGGAGCGCACAAACGATTACTTGAGTGATCTGGGAAGTGTCATCCTCTTAGCTGGCTGTTGTTGAAAGTGCACGAGGAAGAATTAACCCTCACATGTTTAAATTTATTTCTTTATGAATAATTTATGGAGCCAAATCCCAGTGGCGTCTAATGGAGGGAGGGGCTGCAGCTGTGAGCTGGCCTATCACGTCTACAGTGCACAATCCTCTTGGGGTGTGCTCAAAGTTAAAAGCTCAACTTAGACAAGATTTTCCATGCAAATGATCTGCTTTGGTTCAGATAGATCTGAGTGTTAATCAACTGATTTCGTGATGGTGGTGCACCACTGGGATCGGAGTGATGTGAGCGTACCTGTTCCAGCCTCAGCCTCATTTGGCTCTTCTCCTCCCACAGTGGGGGCAAAACGCTGGAGGACAGCTCAGAGCCCCTGTCCAAGCGACACTCAGACGGGATCTTCACGGACAGCTACAGCCGCTACAGAAAGCAAATGGCCGTCAAGAAATACCTGGCAGCCGTCCTGGGGAAAAGGTACAGACAGAGAATTAGAAACAAAGGACGACGGATGGCATATTTGTAGCTGCCTCCTCCTTTTCTCTTCCTCCTCTTCTCCCTCCTGAACAGAAAAAAGTGTGCGCAGCCCCAGATGAAGTCATTCTGACATCTGACCAATCAGTAGATCCCTTTTGTGTTCAAACATGTATTTATGTATGAAGTAAGCCATTAAATAAATATTTTGATAATAATATTGGGTTTTATTTTGTACCTAAAGCACTTAAAGATTGATCTCGTTGTGGACCAACTTTTTTTTTCTTCCAGAAATGTAATCCTTAATTTAAAAAAAAAGAGTTTTACCTCCTGTCTTTTAAACATCCAGTGAAGGCAAACGAGAGGGAATTGTAGTTTAAAAGACAATCAATGCATTCAATGCTGCTTTTTTCTGTGAAGTGTCATTAAGAGTTTAGTTGTCTTTATCCACAACAGCCTTGAGGACGTAGCTTTTCACCATATCCTACAAGGGATAGACTATGATGCCCTCCCGGACGGGGATGAGTTTGAGGCTTTTTTGGGAGACTGGCTGAAACAGTTCTCCCCTCAATTTGCGGTGAGTTTCCGGCTCTTTCCACAAGGCCCCCTCCTCCCACTGGGAGTTCTTACGTCCTTTTTTCTTTTTTTTTCTCCACTTTGTTGCTTCAAGCAATCAACCTTGACTTCTTCCACCTCATCTGTGCTCCTGTCTCACAGATTGTCATTCCACCTGTATGAAGCATACAGTGGAAAAACTTTTAAACCTATTGTCAACTGTTTGGAAAACAAAATAATTACAAAAAAAAAGATTGGGAAAATGTTTAAGCTTTAATATTCCCATTACCCATTTTAGAAATCCCACATTCCTAGACTAGAGTACTTCTGAGGTTCTTTTATTTTCTTCAACTGTGTTTACAAAGTGAGCTTTCACATCGACCTGTGTAAAGTGCCAGTCCTGTGTTTCTATCAAATGTATCCTGTTCCTTTATTCTGCTCAAGGTTGTCTCTGCCCATATAATAAGTATCAGATATCTCTGCCAGGCAATTAAAAAGAAAAGGAAAAAAATGAATGATACTTGTTCTATGGAATTCCACTTATCGTTTGTTGACATCTGAGGAACTCTTGTGTTTCAACCCTCTGGGTCTATTGTGCTTCCTTTTTCTGTCATGTGAACCAATGTACAAACTACAGTAGACTGCATGATTAAAGCTCTGGCAACAGCCACCACATTTGTGCAGACAACTATGGTTGTGCTTGCTTTCTGACTACTGTAAACATTCCTTCCTGTTGTGTTCTGTTCGCTTACATTTCCAGACAAGCTGTATGTTCTCCACAGAATGTACTTGACTGCTGACAAGAACTTCTAGTTTTGTAATTTTCTGTAAGGAAGGGCAAAATGTTGTTTTGACTTTAATAGACTAGAATTAGAAAGGTGGCAGATTTTAAGCAGGTTACCACCCATTTTTGGATAGTATTGCACAATTTATTGTCAGAAAGAGAGCCTCAAGTTGACAAATTCTAAAGGAAAAACTGCAAGGAAAGGAAATGTTAGGACCCACAACAGGTAAAAAGCCTTGCATCTGTTTTCACTGTATCAATTTCTCTTTAATTTTTGCACCCCACCAGGCTTTGTGACGCAGGAAGCAGGGAGCTGTGGTGCCTTGCATCGACTTTAAAAATCGCCATGAATCACTGATGGCTATTAAGTGGCCCTACAATGCTGCACATCTTCAGCTCGCATTTCCCTCTTTTTTTGGTTGTTTTTTGTTGTTGCTTACCAATGTTTGATAGCGCCACTCAGCGTAGATGCTTTTAGTGTTTGTTTGCACTGCTTACTTTTCCAATTTGTTGTAAAATTCTACACTTTTGTCAAAAACAAAGAGGAGCTTCTCCATGAACCATCATATGTATGATAATGAAGCGCCAATAGCCTTAAAATCTATATGAGTATATATCTATACATAGATATGTATCTATATATATATATATATAGATATATATAGTGTGAAAATTTACTATTAGATCTTCAAATGCAATCTGCAAGAATTAAGCCAATAAATGTCTAAAAAAAAACGTGATGTAAGATTTGTATGAATAAATTTTTGTAAACAACAAATATTTTGTCTAATCTTTGGAGCTTTAAACACATGCCAGAGGATATAACGTGGTCATCAAACCCTGAAGCTGTACATTTTAGGTGGTAATTTAGATCTTTCTGGGGATTTCAACTTTATCAACTTCAGCTTTTTGCACCAAGGAAACATTGCATAAGGTTAAAGGATAAACTGCAGGAAAAAAATCAGCAAAATCACAAAACACAGGAGAACGAGAAGGGGGTTAAAAAATTAGATATCAAAAGTCTCTGCCCTGTTTTCTCTGTGACTCAGTCGGTTTGGCCGAGGAGCAGTGACACCAGTTGGTCGGGTGTCTGCCTCTCCTCGGGACAGCATGAGAAAAGAAACGTGGGAGGGATCACCCAGCCCTCGCCACACTCCCTCGCTCCACGTTTCACCCCTCCGTGACTCCGGCAGTCACCACCAAAGACCCACGGGGCGGCTGGAGCAGTTGGTCTGGCTCAACAGTGGAATATGCATTTTGTGGAAAATCAGTAACATGAAGCTGAAGAAGACAGAGGAGCGTATGTGTCTTTAAAGGTTAATTAGCAAGATGAGTGTTGTTGGAAAAATGTGCAAATATTGCAAATCCAAATGAACAAGAAAAATTTTCGATTGATGCACCTTACAGAGATGCTCATAAAGGCACATTTTTCAGGTGTGAGGTATGGCTCAGGTCTATAATCATAACTTTAAGTCAAGTTTCTGTTAACATAAACCAATTTTTATCACACAATGTCAATATATCACAAAAAACAACAATTGGGGTCAAAATATTAGGTTTTTTTTTGCTCCTCTATGACCACAGATGTAAGACAGCTACAAAAAGTGTTATGAGCAAACAATGTTAGTTCGATTTAGAAGCAATATTCAAAGTTTAAAGAAAGGAAGATGAACACACGAGTCCCAAAAATCTAATTTCAAATGCTGCTTAAAAAAGACTGCAGAAAATCAATAACCTGTCAATAATTTATGGCTGCACTGGCAAGTACAAAGCCTCTCAATGAAATAAAAGCATGTGTGCAGGTTTTGTCAATGTAAAGACTAAATATGGTTTTGAAGAATATTAGAAGATCTAAAAGATAAGCTTCATGGCAAATTCACCACTATGGTTTAAAAACACCTTATGCTCTTCTTATAACCATAATTTGCACAACAAAAACTTCAGAGTTTTGTAGATTTTTAAAAAATATTATTTCTTTTGAAGCTTAATCAATAGTTTTCACAACTGAATCTACATTTTTTTACCACTTCATAGTGAACATTTCAAATCAAATTTAATTTGTAGAGCACTTTTTTAACTAACGTAGATCAATGTGCTTCACATGACAATATTTTTCAATTTTAAAAGTAAAAGCAAAACAAAACAAAAAAAAGAAAAATTATAAAACACATACAATGCCCCATTACCCATCTGTTCCCACTAGCTTACAGTCCCTCACGACCCCAACCTAACATTACCCCTACAGCAAAAATGGTGAGCATTATTGGAGATAACCAGATGAACAGTTTTAAGCCTGATGCCAGCTCGGACGATGAAAATCAAGATGGATGTGGATCTAGTCGCCTACAAGTGGATGCATCAGCGGGCACTTTCTGTGTCACTGCTTGCTACAATTTTTTTGGAATTGCATTTTTTCCTCTGCTCCTGATTGACAAAGATTTAAATGAAGAAATATTCTGAAATGCAGATTTAATTAGGATATTCTTTATTCATGTCCCCCATCAGGACAAAACAAAAGAAAATATGTAAAAAAAAACAGTTTTCTTTGGAGTGGGTCTTAAAGATGTAGTCGCTCCGCTCCACAATCCTCGGCAGACCCATCAACCCAGAAAGTCACAGCACCTGTCCAGGTCAACCCCTGTATTGTTGCATGTGACTCAGGCTTAAACTTTACACTGTTTTTGGTCTCTAAAAGTTCACAAAGTTTCTGATGTAATCCAGATCCTTCCATTAAAAGATGTTCAGAGAGTTTAAACACCTAAAACCTATTCCAAATGGAACACGTGAAGACGCGTGAGCCTCCACAGGTGACTGTTCTGTGAACACGATCAGTTATTGTCCTCACATGGCACAAGTCTACCCACAGCGGCTTGTAAGGTCATTCTGTCATGATTGTAGTCTTTCAATCCCAAATTTAAGCCAGCGGGTAAAAGCAATCATGCCTCACTCTGAGCCAAAGAGAACATTCTGGGGTAATTTTTGGCATCTGGATTCAAGTTGAGTAACTCACCAAAAGGAGATTGAATGTGTAGAAGATTCTCATAGCTTTTCAAATGCTTTGATGAACAGTATACCATGAGTTGTATGTGTCCACCTCCTGCTGTGACTCTGTGTGTCCCCCCCCTCAGCTGTCTTTAAAGGGCTTTAATTACAACTCCATCAAATACACCACCTTGTGGGGTACGGGATGTTTGGCAGCTCAGTCACACAAAGAGCTGTCATGTTTTTCCCAGCTCCCCTGTGTGCGTAATGACCGGCTCACAGACATGAAGGCAGGGCTTTGATTTTGTGGCTGCAGCTTCAGCTCTCAGCGGAGCGAGCAGGGCGGATGATCAATGAGAGTGATCTGATTCCTCCGGCCCGTGCCAGACCCTTTCTTAACCCTGCTAACCCAATCAGCCAGCGTTGCTAAGCAACCGGTCCCAGGAGGTTGCGTCGGGAGTGGGTGGGGTGCCGGTGGCCTTCGCAAAGTACCACAAGATCACAGAGGATATATTTCACTCAAATGGCTTCAGTCTCGGTTGTGCCGTCTTTCACAGCCGAAAAAGCAAGTGGCACAGAGGGACGGATAAACCGGCTCACACGGGGGGAAACAGAGGTTGAGCGATGAGGAGTGATTCATGGTGCTGGTGCACATGCTGCAAATTACAAGCTTTCATGAGTAAATCATGCTCGAAAAAACACACAAATGCAAAACTTTATTTAAAAAAACACAGAAGAAGAATAAATCACTCAAACACTGCAGATGTTTTTTTCCAAGCTTTGTGAAAGACTTGTGACAATCCGGTGATAAAACTTCTTGAATATATTTATTTTTTTTGTAATTTTAAAGCGTTTTAGGTATTACTGAAAAGGTTCCTAGAAATTTATTTTCTATTGAGTCCATAAAAAAATATTATAAAAATATATTAATATGAAACGGTTGACAAAAAGTTTTTCCATATTAAAACCCTGGTTGTCACTTTCTCTTCTGTCGTTGTGAGATTGATTCATTTGAATACTGTTTGTCAGTATAAATAGGTGTTTTTTCATGCTTTTGAAGGCCTGCAGGAAAACAGTGGTATTGGACAAAAACTACTCATTATATTCTTTTAATGAACCTTTGTGATGATCTTCTGTATCTTTCAAAAACAATAATAAATGAAAAAAGTTGGTTTCAGGTAAAGATGAAGGAAAACATTACTTCAGAAATGACATTTTTCATAGGCTTTTGATGAGAAAATTCTTTCAGCAACTTTTTAAGTGAAAACATTTTTTTCAAGGACAAAAAAAGTGAAGAAAATAAAACTTATTCTAGTTAAGATTTGAATACAGTTTGACCTGGAAAAACACCATCTTGTAAAGGAAAATTCCACCACTGTGCATGTCTGGATTGTGGTGACTGTGTGCCATGTGGGAGGTGACTGATGGCAGAAGTAACAACATCATCATAGCTTAAATGCACCGATGTTGCAGTGAGAAGATCACATTTCAGCTTATTTGGAAACCTGTGTTGGTGTAGTGCAAACACAACCAGTGAAATGAGCAGCAGTTACAAAACAGCTTTTTGTTCATTTTTCTAACATTTTTAAATGAAGTACTTAGAAATAAATAGGAGTGCACATTTTAATCTGTCTTTATTGGAAAATGATCAGTCAGGAAAGAATACTTCTTGGAAATTTTGCTCTAACATTTGGCGAGCTTGCATCGCCAAGTATCTGAATAGAAAACACATAACTTTTTTTTTAAGAAAACATAATTACATTTCAGAACAAAACATCCAAATGGCCCCAAAGAGATGACACGTTACATTTCTAAGGCGATCACTCTGCAACAATTTTGTGATGTCATACAATGGCAGCACTTTAACGACGTCAGAGATCAAGCAAGTCAATTTTGTCAAAAATAGAGGAATTCACATTTCCCAAATGACAGCCAATCCCTGGGTCAAAGGTCATAGCCACAATGTTTCTTACTTTTTGTCTTGAGCTGCCTGACATGGTCGTTGGGTTTTGACAAGTCAAATCTTTAAAAAAAAAAAAAACGTCTGAGGCTTCCTATATGAAAAACGAACATTTGGCGTCATCGAGGTGTCATCGTTTCGGGGAAGAGTCAGGTACGTTACAGTACATTATTTTTCATCTGACCAGATGTTTCTGGAAATTTTGGTGAGTTTTTGTGCATGTTCAGGGTGTCAAAATTAACTTGAAGGTGGAATGAAATGCTATACCAGCTTTCTCACAAACCTCCTTTTTGGATGAAATATACTTAATAGCTCTTAGAACAGAGTAAGCAGAATTACTATGTTAAAATATCGAGAAGCGTTCTGTAACCACCAGGTGCAATCCGCTTCAACCATCGCTGTCCCCTTTTGACCCGGCCTCTCTGGCTCCCACAATTCCTACATTTCAATCCTGTGACAAATTATGAAAAATCACTTTTTTAAAAAACAGCAGCTTTTCTTTTGGTTTTCTCTCGATAGCGACCATTTGATTTTTTGGTCATGAAGGGATGAAGAACAGCTCTATGTAATTCTTAAAGGAATCTGCGAAAGTAAACTTATTGGTTTTCTTAGCAACAGAGGTTTTTGTCAACTTCTCCCACAGTCCTGAAATGTTCATGTCATTTGTTCTTTTGTTTTGATCAGGTTGAGAGAGGGATTCATGTATTAAATGTTCACATTATTGTGTAAAAAAATATGTGCGAGCAACAGGGGATCGCCACTTTAGCGCAAGTGGATCTGGTGGCAGACACGATGGCGGCTGAATATCATTAGTCTGAAACGGAAATTGCTAAACATCATTAGCTACAGTGTTCAGATTTTTAAAATTGTTCCGACTTTTACATTGGAGCTTTAACTCCAGACCAGTGTTTAAATTTGACTGTAGTTAACTTCAATTCTCGACGCGATCAATGTGAAGTAACACATCCTGTCGAGGAGAAAAGCGGCTTTGAGCCATGACACTTTATATTACAATAATTATAAGTTGCATTTCAGTAAAAAGTGGCTTTAAAGCCGCTTTTCTCTGCAGATCATCTAATTCATGTTGATTAAAGAGTTACGGTATGTCAAAGAGCTTTGCAGGACGTTCACGGACATTAGTCCATTATTTCAACTGAAAGTTATTTGACATGAAGTGATCTTGGATATCATCATCCAATCAGCAACGTCCCATTATATCTACAGTGTCTTTTCTGGTTTCCCATTTTGTTTCATTTTTCCAACATTTCATTTTGTTTTTTGGAAATCACTTATGTTTTTTGGTTGTGGTTTTGGGAGTTTTGTTTTGATTTCTAAAATGTAATGCTGTTTTTTTTTTTTATTATTTGTTTTACTTTTTTATTTGTTGTTGTGATCTTTAAAATGCTTTTGCGCCAAGTGATTTGTTGATGTGATTTGTACTTCAGGGCCACCATAGTTTTCACTCAAAGGCGCAATAAGAAAGAAGAAAAAACAATCTGGTCCTTGCACCCACAACAAGACTAATGTGGAAGGAACTCTTGTATCACTGGCACAACTTAAATTCAAAAAGCTGAATGCTTTCTGAAATTAATGAGTAACATAAATGTAGAGGAAATTTATGTGGGCAGATGTTTACTTGCCTGCATCTTTATTAGCTTTCTTTGCTCACATTCTGTCACAGAATTTCTCCATTCTTTCTACTAAAAATATTCCTTTCATTCTATATTTACAGCAGAGGCTTTAGGTTCCAAAGGGAAGTGGGTTTATAAACTGAGCACAGATCCATTCCAAAAAATACAGTATGCATCTGCGGCACATAACTATTTTTCGAGTTGAGTTGGCTTGTCTTTCGGTTTCTCTGTTGAGACGTACATCATCGCCCAATTAGCATTCCCCAGAAGTCAGACGTCATGTCGTACTGGTTGGAAAAGTCAGAGGTCGAGGAGCATGTACCTGGATCTGGACTGAACACTGCTCTCATTACGGAGCTTTCCAGATGACCCCCGTGGCATTTCCTCCTCATCTCAGAGAAGGCGTGGAGCTGCTCTCATAGGGCTCACTTCACATTGCCATTATTATGCATTGGTTGTCGTCACACTATCGATCTCTCCATTAACAGACCCCATTACCACATGAAATCACATCTAATAGGAACAGTAGGGGTAACTTTTAAGCAAAGAGCACAAATTAGGTCACTGCCATTTCTGGATACAAACACAGGCGTTCAGACAGTATTGAAACAAAGGTTTTCAGATCTAGATGTCCATCGTTTACCTGACAACAGTAAAATGGAGGCGATAAATCAGTGTAGCTGCTTGCTTTCTATCCTGCTAAAGATGGAAGTTAAGTTAATTTATCTCACTTGTGCTGACTTGGATACACCTGTCTGCAGGAGGCACATACTGCAACCAAAAATAAATCATTCAATACAAAAATAGAGCATTCAGTCAGCTCTAAGAGAAAAATGATAAACTGATGTGTGTGTGCACACTGCATGTTTATGTTTATGTGATCAAATGTTCTGCAGCAAACAAAAGAGATTTGAGATAAAAGTGTCTTTGATTATAAAAAAAAAGGAAAATAAATGTATATTTTATTCATCTGAAAAATCAACTAATCAAAATCAAAATGGAAATGAAATGGAAAATCAAATCCATTAACTCAATACATTTTACAGCAATAAATTGGTATTATTTTCAGACAAAAGCAACTATTGGCTAGTAGACAATTCAGTTTGTCAAAGATCCACTGTTCTATATATATATATATATATATATATATGTATATACACCTACATATATTAGAATTAATATTGGGGACTGAGAAGGCAGGAGGACACAGGGGTTTACCCCAAAACTGCAAAAAAGAAACACAACTGAACTTTAGCAAAGGGTCTTAAAGATAGATCAAAAATGTCAGGACTGTGCTGTTGAGCTTGGATTTGGACTAATTGTTTTGATCATGTTTTGTTGAGTTGTCCTGTCATTCACTTTAGGCTCACATTTATCCACAGTTATCTTCATTTCATTTAATTATCATCAGTGTTTATGTCTCTTGTTTTTAAGCTCTTTATTGTGAGCTTTGTTCATTTTTTTTCTCCACGGGTTTGTCACATTGAAGTTTATTCATCAAACGTTCAAGTTTTTGCCACCAAGCCTGGTCTCCTGCATCTCTGTTAAAGTGTTTATCTTTACTTATAGAGGGAGGTGGAGCTAAATCAGGTTTCAAAACTTCCCTATAACCCTTTTCAAAGGGCCACCATGATGGTGACACACAATAAACAGGTGAAGAATAGAGAAAGTAATTGGATTTGACTCAAAGCTAAACATATTTCCTAATTAGCTGAGAACCTGCTTTACTGTCACAATCTTCTTTAGGTGAAAACTAATTTCCTGTCATAGATGATTAGACAGCTTGTTCAGAATGTTATTCTGGTCACGGTTCAGCAAATGAAGCCCTCTTTAGTCGTCACGCATCATGATCTTGCAGTTAAAATCAGGATTGTGCTGATTTCTTGTTTTTTTTCCTGACGTGGAATGTGAAGTTTTTGTCTTTTAATGCTCCTACATGATGAGTCAGGAGGTTTACGACCAAAAACAGATGTTGAACTAATTTGTGGCCATACTCTTATCAGGAGCTGAATAACCTTTTGTAAACAAATCCTGCATGATTTGAGCGGTGGTGGATGTTTCACTGTAATTGATTCTTTTTTTTTTTTTTTTTTTTGCCCGCACATTCTGAATGAATGTGCCATCGTTCTTGTCTTCGCCGCTGCCTCTTTCATATGTATCTTTAATATCTTCAAGCACTAAAATAGTGCTTCTATCTTTAGCTCCTCACAGTTCATCTTAGCAGAAATTGACTGCTTCTGAAAAAAAATTTAGACTTTGTCTTCTCAGATTCCTTCTGTGTAAGTGTTGATGAAGCAGTGGGAAGCTATTAAAAAACCTAAACACTGGGAAAAAAATGTATTTTTGTGTGTTTTTAACATGTTCTTGTAGCATTTTCCCTATGGAGAACATGTATAAAATTTTTTAAAATTAAAACTGCATTTCTGAGTATTTTCAAATTGTGTTTGATCAGGAGCAGATGAAAACCAGAGGTTTGAAAAAGCTCAGGTTATACTTCGGTTCTTCTTTATTTTTTATGTATTTATTTCTTTTTTCTTTTTTTTTTTTGCTGCTGCGACTTATACTCCAGAGCAACTTGTAGTCTAAAAAATACAGTACTTGATTAAAATTAAATGTAAATGACAAATAGTGATGGAGATACAGAAAACAGTGTTTTTTAAAAGAATAAATCAGGACATTGAGACGTGGAGTCGTTTGTAAGCAATCTTTTTAATTGCTAAAGAAACCCATCAGGTTAATGTATTTTCTCATGTGACGGCAGGAATGCTATTACAAGTGACTTCAATCTGCACCGCAGTTATCAAGTGTCCACTTGAAACTTATAACTGTTATGTAAAGTTAAAGGTAACAGCAGAATGTGACCTCCAGGCCCCATGAACAGAAAGTTAGATGTGCTAATAGTGGTCATTAAGGCTTGTTTCTTCTTGGAGAAAAGATTTAATTTGTGCACAGTGGTGCTTCTCTAATGACAGTCAGGGCTCGGAGGCCTTAACTCACACTGTATTTCATCAGCTCGTATACCCCTAAGTGTAACCTCTCTAACAAAACTCCACCTCAAGAGGGAAATGAGTCCCCCAGCCGGCAATTTACCACCAGCTGTCAAGTTGACCTGAAGCTTTAAATTATAACACACATCACAAAGGTTAATAAAGACTAATGGAAAATGAGAGGTGAGATGTGTGTAATTGTGTCAAAAACTTTCCCTCATGCAATGTTTAATTGATAGGATGCATCAGGAGGATGAGCTTTTGCACCACCTGTCTTCCATGAATGAGGACTTTGCTCATTATTGATCCGTTCAATGTAAGGGTGTTTTAGTGTCAAATGAGATTTGTCTCACCATTAGGAGAAGTAATTGGCAGAAGCTCTTTCAGTAATTTACTCCCAGCCAGCACCGCATTGCCTTATGGTGAATAATTGCTCCTGTCTGACACACCACTGTTATGGGCAACATAAGAGTGAAGCCCTGAGAGCTGAGGAGAAAATGGTGCTCAACCCACCATCTTTCTTTCTCCTCTCTTTCAGTTTGTGATTTTGTCTTGTTTGGAGCTAAACGTTTAACTTTCACTGAATTAGTTGTAATGAACATGTATACAAACGCAGGGAAAATCAACACAATTTTCATAAATATATGCCAAGGCTGAATTTGAATTGCTTCCTTACCTCTCTGGCTCCTCCCCATTGCTCCAGGTGTAGGGGTATTTACAGCTGTCATGGTGTTCAAAAGTTCTTCCTGTAGGTGTGCTCTGAAGCACAGGCGTTTACAATTACAGTAAATGTCAGTATTTCTTAATCAATGTAACACTTAAACAAGTTTTTGCTTTGCACAACTTTTTCATGTTTTCCGAAACTCTAGGGTTAGGGAAGCAACTTGGATTCAAAATTTTGCCACATTTAATCTCTTCCAACTGTAAATGGTAGACATAGCGCACCCATAGGGACAAATAATGATTTGTTTTAACAACAATTAGATTCCTGTCGTAATTTGTGATTGGTGATAGGGTTCATAGTCGATGTTCATTTGAACAATTCACTGACCTAAAATCAATCCAGGACATCTACAGCCAAAAACCCAACCAGTGTGACTCAGAAATAAAAAGCCTACCTGGTACTGAGCAGTGCAGGTGACGTTTTACAGATTCCTTATGCAAGATAATCAAATGTGAAGTCATTATGTTTACAAACAAGAAAGAATTAATGTCAATTTCATTCACATTTTCGTCTCATAAAGTGAGCTGTGGGCTGGACTTTATCATCAAAATAATCCAAAGGGAACATTATTAGAACATTCTAACACACGTATGGTCATGTCTTTGCAAAATTCAAAGTGATCCTTGACTGTAATGATGGTTTGATCATTGCTTGCTGTCATCACATGTGTCTTGTCTGCTGTGATGGCACTTGGTTGTTTTTACATTATAGTAAAACAAACCTAATGTGTCTCAATCCAAATGGTGTTTTCCAAGCTCAATTGTGGATTTGATCTAATTTGGAATTTGCAATTTAAAATTTTTAGATCCTGCCTCAGACAGATCTATCAGGTTGGATGGTAAGAATAGAAATTAATAAATCGTTACACTCTTATGTGCTACTAAAAAGGAGAAAAAGAAGAAGCCCTTTCCTGCTTGTCCAGTGTGAACAATCTATGGTCTAAGGGCATGGATGCCAGTTTAGATTCGTCTGTTTAGTTTAGTTTAGCAACCAGCTATTGTTTATATTTTTATGACTGACTTTATGTTCTTTGCATTAACACCAGTGTGTTTCCCATCAAGACAGCTATGGTTATGGGATCTATTTATATAAATACAATTAAATTAAATTGAACATCATAGAGCCTGTGTTTATCATGTTCTTCAACGCGCGTCAAATGCCCAGTGTGAACATAGCTTAAGAAAAAAACTTCTGCAATGAGTTCATCAGACAAGCTCGAAGCATTATGGATGATATAAAGTCACAGACATTTTAATAACACGGAGCTACAGAGGCCTACAGAGCCTACTTAAGGATGCTCATCATATACTGCTAAGCTGATTTGAGTCCTCCAAGTCGTATAAAAGAGGAAACGTTATTACTTACAAAAACCCTTAATGGGAATTTCTCCTCATCAGGCCCATCATCATTAATCACAATAAGAGTTTAGCACAGAACTTTATGATATTTTGCTTTATTTAAAAAAAAAAAAACTCTACTAAAAACAGTTTTACTTTTCATTTAGTGATTTAATAATTATATATAAATAAAACTTTTGCTTTTGGTTGAAAAGAAAAGATACTTGCATCCAAAGCTTGTTTCCTTTGGAGTTATTTCAAGCTCCAGTCTCCAGACAGGCATGCTGATCTGCAGACTAGTGCTTAACCAGCCGGAAAAGTGGACATGCAGCGTTGTGTGTCTGTGCGTGTGATCAACTGCTGACCTTTCTTGGCAGCTCTACCTTAAAGGTATTGAAAATATCCACAAAGTAATTATTCTGGTTATGATAGTGGAGTAAACACTGTTTAATATGGGTGTACAATTTCCAGCTAAATTTCCAGCTAAACCACCAAATTGAAGTAGCAGTAGCCTACAATGTTTTTTCTGGCATTTTACTTTTAGGTACTTTAAATACTTTAGGTACAGTAAAAAAGACTGAATTAAGTACATATGTTTGCATTTTCTTTGCCTGATTGTTCTCATTGATAAAGTTGGAACTTCGGGCACAAGCCAAGATATTAATGATTTAATTTTATTTGATAAACTAGAAGCAAAAGAATTCAAACTGAAAGCAAACGATACAACAAAGGAAACATAAGACATAGTGAGACTTGGTGCAATTCAAGTAGGGGCTACTGAAAGCTACAAGGAGCTAAAAATAGACCGGGATCATTGACAAACAGAAAGCAGGAGTGTAGATTGCAAATCAATCCGAGTGTGAGCAATTCATTTGGAGCAGTGCTGAACCGATTAGCAAATCTAAGCAGGAAATATGAAGATAAAACTACAATTTCATAAAGAAAAAAACTAAAGCCTCCTCAAAACTTCAAATGTATTCATCATCACAAAAGAATTTTGATAAAACAATATTAATAAAAATCTTTCCTTTTACTGCTGCTCTGCTTTGAGACAGTTTGAACCACACTTGGCCAAGTTAGTTTGTCTGTAGGCCAAATCCTGGCTCAGAAAGTTAACATTAAATCTAGAACCACGTAGAGCTTACTAGATAATTCCACCTGTTGTTTACATTAAAAAAAAACCTTGACCAGCAGATTTACTTACAATTATACACACTTAAGAACTTTGCTTCTAAACAAGAAGAAAACACTATTATGCAGCTGAAGAATCTGTACTTTAAAAACAAGAGTTCATTTTACTCATAACAAATGCCCTCAGTTTAAAAATCTAAACATAAATGCCAAAAAAAATACCCCTCCCCAAATAAAGTATATTTTGTGCCTATGAACTTGTATAGTATATTTATATTTATATATTTGAGTTTCTATTTTTAAGTATATTTCCTGTCTATGAACTTCCCTCAGAAGAATAAGATGATAAAATGAGCTTTTTTCCCCCACTTTTTAATGTCAGCCGACTCAAAGGACTGCAGTTCACAAAACAGGAGTCCTTCACTTTCGGCTGACAATGTCCTGGTTGTACATGCCTCACAAATTTTTAGCTCAGCAGTAAGATTTCAATAAAAAAGTCATAAATGATTGAACATTCACAATGACCTGATGAGACGTGCCCTTCTCCGCATCCGAGGATTTGACAGGATCCACACCGTAAAATGTACACATGGTGTGACCTTGCTGCATTTTCAAAATAAAACAAAAGCTTTCTCAAAACTACTTTTTAAATGTAATTCATGTATACTTAAAAAATAAAACGTTTTTTAAAGACATTATGTAGTTCTTCTTATTACTTATTTTAGTTCTGTTTACACTTCTTAAATAAAATAAAAGAACAAATGAAGACTTTCCTTTCAGAGAAGAAAAATGTAAACCATAGAAAAAGACATCAGACATAATAAATGACCTCCTTCTGGTGTTGCTAATTTTTTTTTTTTTTACCAAAGTAAATACTTTTTTGACTGATAGGTCAGTTTGGACAAAACTTTTGGATCTACGGCGAAGTAAAATTGCACTTTTTTCCAGGTAGAAACAGCAAAGAAGAAGGAGCAGAGAATGGGGTAAATGAGTGAGGTTGGCCCTGACAATGAGGGAGAAGGATCCTTTCCTAAGGTCCATTCATTACCTTCATTAAAGTTTGAGGGAGCAGACACATACTCTTTGTCTCATCTGTTATGTCAGTCATGGCAACCATTATACGATCGTTACTCTGCCGCATCCAAACAGGCCTTTGTCTCTGAGAGCATGCTCATGTTCCAAAACTACCAGAAGCAGACACCAAATGTTAAAAGTTGTTGAATGATGGAGATTTAGTTTAAAAATTTGAGTTTTTATGTCGCATAAAAAGTAACCGTATAACACAAATGCTCCATCCATCCATTTTCTTCCATTTTCCTCCACTTACCAGGGGCAAGGCTGAAGAGGCAGAAGCACAAATGCCCAGACTTTCTTCTCTCCGGCAACTTACTAGATCCTCTGAGGGAATTCTGTGTCTCTTTCCCTAGCCAGCCCATGAGACACAGTCTGTCCAATGTGTTCTCGGTCTTCCCCGGGGTCCCGATCTGGCGGGACATGCCTGGAACACCACACTAGAGAGGTGTCTAGGAGGCATCCGAAACACATGCCTGAACCACCTCGGCTGGCTCCTCTCTAGCAGGTCCTTCGTGGACCGTCAAAATGCCGATTCGAATTTTGGTTGATCTGAAAGCTTTCCGAAGAGACTTATCTTATTTTTAGAGATATGTTCAAACTATAAAATAAATACCTTTTCAAAAGTAATAGTGCTTATAATGGTACAAGTCTGTAGATTGACCTGAAGAAAGGGAAAGCCTGCCAGTTTAGGGTTGGGTCTAAAAATAATTCATGTTAAATTAATTTTCTCATGATTTTTTTTTTACCCAAATCCATTCATTAAAAAAATAATTTTCTGTGTGCATTTGATAAGAGAACGAATCATTATACTATCCAACATATAGTATATAGTACATATTATAGTATCCAATAGTCACCCAACAGTATGGGTTGACACTTTGACCTTGAAACTGATTCAGGTGGCTCTATGGATGGATGGAAGCTTCCACATAACATTAGCTTAGTAACATTTATTTTTCATAACCAAGCAAATGTTTGTTTGGGATTTAAACTTGAACATAAACTCAGTTTAATTGTTTTTTTTTAATTAATGAGTGAAATTGTTTTTTGTAACCTTGTGAATCAAAATCAAAAGAATTTAGTGTTTTCTCAGAGCAGAGTCCAATCTCAGTCCTGGGGTGATCTTCTGGAAGAAGTTTGCAAATTGGTGGTAGAATTTAGTGTCCGCCAGTGTGGTACTGTCAATATCCTATATTGACATTCATTCCTTTTCTAAACTGTTTTATACCTTTCGGGGTCATGGGGCTGCCAGAGTCTAACCCAGCCACTCATGGGCAAAGGCAGGGGACACCCCTGGACTGGTTGTCAGTCCGTCGCAGGGGCCACAATCACACACCCATGCACACTCACATCCACACCAATTAAGCTATGAAGCATGTTTTTGGAGGGTGGGAGGAAGCACACATGCACGGGGAGAACACGCAAACTCCACACAGAAAGGTCCCCCATTGGTGACAGAAAGATCCCCCAGCAGGGACTTGAACTGGGAATCTTCTTGCTGTGAGGCAAGAGTGCTAACCACTGCTCCACCGTGCAGGCCTAACCCCATGTTGACAGTAGATATTTAATCCTGGCTTTATTGTGGAATGACTAAAACAAAACTAAACATCCATGCTATCCTATGAACTATGAACAGCATTTCTACATTTCTACAGTTACTATAGCTCATTAGCTTTGTCTTCTGTGAAGGCAATTATTTATATCTGGACAGTTGCATCATGCTGAGTGAGGTTTTTTAAGCCAAAATGTGTCAATCTGAATGATCATAGATTGATTGTTGATTGTTGCCCCAAATACATGCTTTTACGACATTAACCACTAGTGATGCCATCACAGTGTTGTAGGAATTTCTTGTCTCTGATGTCCTTTAAAGTGGGCTGGATGTCAGAGCTTGATTAGAATTAAGGCTCAGCTGGAGGACTCAGCAGTGTTGGACACAGGAGGCTAATTGGTCTTTGGCATTTAGCATACTGTTGGTTGAGGGCGGCGCGTACATTTCCTCTGTGTGTTTTGACATGCAGGTTTGCATGAATAGCAGAGAACAGCGTGAGAGGAGGATTAGTTTGTGCACTCCTGCTAGTGCAATTAGATACTAATTGAACTAAGCTAAACATGTAAAAATATGTGAATCTTTATTGATTGTTTAAATTTACAAAATAATTTCCATTTTATCTCTAAAGAAATCCAAATCTTTGTGCTATTTTCTCTTGTAAAATTATTGATGACAGTTGCATATCTAGTGGTTTAGTGAATTTCTTGCTGTCTTTTTCATCCCAGGACTCTCACTTTTTTATCCAGTCATATAAAAGCTCAAAAAATTCAAATCTTACACAATCATAAAAGATTCTTTGTGGTAATTGTAACTTGTTCTGCCCTGGAGGCCTTAGTGTGTTACGCATAAAAAGTGCAAACAATCACATTTTTATAGACTTCTAGAAACATCTGCTGGAAATGATGCTGTAACATCTTAATAACCCAAATAAATGAGTTTTTGCAAAATATGTATTTTTAAAAAAGTGTTGAACATATGTGTTATTTGGAAGTCAGTACAGTGATATGAACTAAATTGAAAGCATAAGCATGCAGGTGAAAAAATAGAGATCAGTAGCGTCAGGAAGAATATAAATGTAAGACAGTCTTTGTTTTTCAAACACTTAGTTCCTTTTGTGGAGATTTTTGAGAATTCGCTTTGAAGTCCTGAGGCTGAAGTCCATAGCTGTTTGGGACCAAGGTCTAGAGGGCACAGGTAGAGGCTGTAGGAGACCTGTCCTGGGGATCTTAACACTGGCACACACTAGACACGAAGAGACGGATGCCCTTATGTCAGAGGACATGGTAGGCCAAAATCAGTGAGCCACCAGAACAACCAGTCCTTGTAACGCTTGGATGGCATGCAAAGCTGGAAGAGTGTCCCCAGTTCAGAACCGCAGGACAAGGAGTGGCAGGCATAAACATGTAGTTGGCAAGACATCCAGCAGCAATACTTGCAGCATCAGGAACCGAAGCTCCTGGAAGTGTTGCGGGGGCGTTTCAGTTTTGGCTTTCTTGGTTCCAGGACAGTATAAGAGAGTGAAGTTGAACATGTCAACGAACAAGGCCACCAAGCCTTTTGAAAGTTTCCCATTTCATCAGAGTTTTTTTCTACAATTCTGAATTATTTTAGGTTTGGGTTATGGATTGTCTTGGTTCACTGGATAAACCAAATCCATATGTCGTTACCAAATCCAAGTCCCTGATTGGTCAAAGTTCCACCTGGTTTAATTTCAACATGAGCTTTTACGTAGACTTTGAATTGGAAGTGGGGGCTTGAGTAAACTTTGCGTGTTGTGGATGTAGCTTTAGTGTTGAGTTTACTCCTGTTTTGTCCTGTCATGTTTGCCACCTGACTTGCATCTGTGATTAATAGAGCTGCTGCTTATATTGCTGCTTAGCCCTCAGTATTTAAACATCTCAGGTTTTTCTTATTAGATCAACATGACAGCTTTTCTTTCTCTTTGCAACAGTGACATTTCTTTTGTCAATTCCTTTTTGAAGACTGTGCAGACATTTTTTGGAGGGAGAATTTCTGCCTGACATTATTTGATTTCATACATTTTAAAGGTATCTTTGGTTTTCCTGCATTAAATACCTCTGTCAACCACCAAACTATGACGCTTATGACTGCGAATCAAAATATGATCGCAATGTACAGTAAAATTTCTATGAAGAAATTTGAATAATAACTGTTTATTCGATATAAAACTGCTTTAAGACTATGTGAAAAACAAAGAAAATTAAACTAAATAATTAAGAAAAAATAAGTTTGTCTTTTAAAGAGAAAATGTTAAATTCTAACATATCAGCACCACCCTCTAGTAACTGTACTTTGTATTCATTCTGTACAGTCACCACATCAAACAACACAAACAGGCTGTAAGTAGTTTACGTTCTTCCACAAAACCCACAGCTCATGGGATTTCAGAGCTGTTTGGCTTTGACCTGCTGGCATTTCTGGAGACAGAGCTGAACAGATCAAGTCTCCCTGTCGGCCCCCCACTGGGCAACAAGGATCTCACTGAGTCATGTGTGTGTGTGTAGACTCTAGTTACTCTGTGTCATCAGCTTCCACAGAGCCTGTCATCTTCTATCTGCTCAGTGTGAGATCATTAAATAAACTGTAAGGCAGAGTACAGCGACACTGATCAGGTGGCAAACTGGACACTAAAAAAATTGTGGTTTGATAAACTGTCCAAAAACAACAAAATATATAAAGAGGAAGGTTAACTGATTTATTTGTTTGTTTGTTTCTCTGCTTATGTAGAACACAGTAAGGCTTTGCTTGCTTTAAATCCAGAATTGATTTACCTTCATAAACTTAAACTAAATCAGCATACTTCAAAGAATTTTTGCATTGTATATTGCTTAAAACTCTTTCTTTTTTCATATTTTACCCAGAATTTTTTTCTTTCTTTCCCAATTTTGTCACTCTGGCTAATTTTAACTGAATTGTCAACAGAGTTTCTTCTATATGTTCTCACATGCCTTGACTTTTAGAAAGGTGGCTGTTTTGCAGAGTTTAAAAAGGCTAAGCTGGAAGATGCATTGTGCCTCATTATGTGTGAAGCGCATTATGAGATAGGCTGGATGTGATCCTGCTCTCTAAAAAGTTCAAATGCCAAAACCTATCATTAATGTACAAGTTCTTTTTAATTTATTCCTAGACCAGGAGGTTGATTCATGTTACACAAATGCACCATCTCCTCATAAAAAGAAGATAGGATGTCTCCTAAAAAGCTTGCTCAAAATGTTTTACATGTCGAGGATGAATATTCCTTAAGAATAATAGAAATATATGTTTTTTTTATATTTTATGCTTTGTATGCTCCTGATTCACAATGATTGAACTGAAAAAATACCCAGAAATGTAATTTTAAGCTTAATTTTCTCATGTCCTCCATCATCAGAAAAATGTCACACAATGCCCAACAAAAAAATAATCAAACCCCCAAGCCATATAACTTAAAACAAAGAAATCTGGCCAACAACACCATCTGTCACAAAAAATTTAAAAAATCTCGGACAACCCCCCAATTTATATAACACCCCTGACTATGTAACAATAAAAAGAAGTACGATAAAGGGGGAGAAATTCAAGTTTAAGTTAAAGATAAATTCTCAACATTCAAGAATATCTTAATTGAACTCCTGAGTTTTAATGCCTTGCTAGTTGGTTCTAAGTTAAATGCAAGAGAATTTTGTGATGAGTTTGATACATGTTGGGCATGTCAAGTTTATTGGAATGTTCAATTTAAGTATCAATTTCTTTCTTTTAAGGTCTTCAACCTATCATTATGTGCATCATCTATCTTTATCAAACAACCAGTCAAAACAATTAGAAAAGAAATAAAATGTACGAGTAATTGAGTTAATTTCATGTCCTATGGAAAACAAGGCCTGGAGCTGGAGAAGACCAAATGACTCGACAAATACCTCAATGACCCCAAAACACAGGAATTCGCAATGTTGCGTTTGCAACTATTTATGTAACTTCAAGCAAATTGTTAAATTGTTGCACACTCTGCAACTTTACTTTTTCACTTCACTACAACTTTGATCGGGTGAAAACGTTGCTTTACGATCGTTTCCGGTGTGGCTCCTTCCTGGAAGTGGTGATCTTTTTTAAAAATCTTTCTTTAGCTTTTTCTCTTTTTTCTCTTCAAGCTGTGCATGAATAGTCAATACATGAGTTTATTTAAATCAATACATAAATATTTGGGTTATTGTGAGCCGGGAGAACCAAACTTAATTTTGGGCTTCACAATTCTATTTATGTTAAATTAAAAGCACAATATCGTTGTATATGGTGAATGGTGCAATATTTTCCTATTGCACATATCACATTAAAAAGAGTTGCAATATGAGAATGTGATGCTTGTTTCATACTTTAAATTTTTGAGGTGCTTTAAAAAATAACATTAAAAAAACATTGCAATTCTTTTTACTACTTTTCACTAAATCAGGCTTTTTTGGCCACAATAACCAGCCATGAAATCCTGGAGGGTCTGAACACACACTGAACGCAGACAGAAAGTAAGCTAGGATTCATTTACATGAAAATATCCAAAGCTCTGGACAATTAGACACTAATCTGCAAACAAAGATGGCAGAAGAAAAGGCAGACAGAAAGCCTCCCACTCCAACATAAAAATAAAAGAAAACAGAAAAACAATCCAAAAGTACAAAACAACAAACTTACGGTCTCAGCCATAACAATTGAAATAAAGATTTGTTTATTTTTTGTCTTCCTCATAATAAGTAGTTTTGTGTGAACAAATGTAGATGCTTCATGAACAAAATGTCTAAAATATGTAATATATTATGTAAAAGAATTTTTGTTAAGGTAATCGCTAAAATTTTCATCTAGGACTGGAATGTTTCAATAACCTGGAATATTTCAATAACCTGGAATATCTCAAACCAAAGGGTCAAGGTATTTTTCTCAGTTGCATTTAAATGTATAAGAAATGCTTCCCTTGCGATCGAGACACCTTTGTCTTGCGTGTTGGATCCAGGACCACCTGCCACTTTTTTTGCTGCTCATTAATAGGAATTCAGCAGCTACTTGGACTTGCAGCGAGCGTAACAGAATAGCCTCTAAGGAGGAGAGGTGACCAGTTGGAGGTGGTGTTGTTGCTTATGGTTGAATACCAAACAGCATTAAGTGACGTCCTTTCCATTTTAAAGCTGCAGAGTTACAAAAGTAATAATAGTTTTATGTGTCTAGCATCGTTGAAGGTTTCATCATTCCTTCCTTCTTCTATTCCCTCAGAGTCAAACTCAAATATTAAACTAAAATGTCTTTTTTTATTTGAGGAAGTTATCATCATAAATAAATAAAGTATACATTGTGAAAAGGATTTCAATCTAGGCTGACCCTTTAAAGAAAAAGGTTCATCACAGTCAATTAACACAACAGCCACATCCCCCCACAAAGCCCACACACTCTCCTGCATTCAGTCAAGGCCCACTGCTCTCACTGGTGTAAAATGTTGTGCGCAACAAGGTTGTACATTAACTCCTATTCATCTGTGCTCAAAATAATGTTATAAAGCAACCCACCATTGGAACACTGTGGTAAAAAGTGAATTTGTGTAGAAAGTAAAGCTGAGGTTTGAATAGCTCTCCTTACAGATCAAATATACACAGAGCTGTAAATTATAAATTAAATCAATAAAACTTGAAGAATGAGTGCTACGTCAGGATTTGCATTGAGTAATGCCTCTTTCTGATGACTCATCATAAATAAGTCCTGATGGAGAACTTGTTTTATTGAACCAGAGTACCTTGAAGACACGTCTTCTTGAACTGTTATTTTACTTCAAACCTCATTGATTAAGGACAATTAATGCATGACCATGTTCCAGCTTGACAGATGCACTGCTTGGACATTCTCAGTACATTTATCTGACATATCATATGGTGAATAATATCATCTTATTCACTGGAAGTTTGTGAAAGAGATCGCTTTCTGTTTTTTTTAAACCATTGAAAGTGGCTGCCACTGCAGCACGAATCGCATTCAGTGTGTAAGCACCATAACAGGCTGACAGTATGTGCGTATGATTTTAATAGTAAGTGTAATAGTTTGTGCGACAAAGTATCAATTAAATCTCTAATGCCCTCTTGTAATTAATGTATTTATATTTCGCTGTAAACTTTGTCCATATGCACACACTTCATCTTGACAGCTTATCTTACTTCATATGAATTGCAATATTTTTTTGATGACATAATTAAAATGAGCATGACAGAAGTGATTTCTTGATGTCAAGCTTAGGCACTTTTGAAGGTTAAATAAAAACAAAAAATGAACTTCTTGGTTTAGACCAGACCTGCATTAATTCCAACCTTCCCCTCACCGCCAATTGTTTTGAAATCATCTTTGATCTAAACATCATTGGAAAAGTTGCAGTGATGAAAATAGCTGGATGGAGAACGATGTCCAAATCCCACTGTCAACATCATCAACCAGACTGTCAGTCTTTGCCAAAGTTTGAACTTCTGTTGCTATGAGCACAAATACTCATCTCACGTGTAAAACACACAGAACATACAGTACATCATGGCCACTCCAAGCATATGTATATGGGAAACATACAATCACGACAAAACAAGATTTATGCCAATGCAAAAACATCAAGGTCAGCCTTTTGTTTTTGTTCTGAGTGAACATTTTTGTATTCATGGGTGTTTCCTGGTGTTCAGAAGAAAGATTTCAATAAAGCAGGTGTGCCTGTGGAAGGAGAAGACCTCAGACGTGCACAGGTGACTTTCTAAAGTACTGCAGCGGTCTGAGAGCTTTGATGCTTTCTCAGTCACTCTTTCTCTGAACCGGTGAATGATATCAAAGGCTGTAAGGTGACGCTTCGTAAACATAATGTAGCTTGGAGATGGAAAGCTCAACCCCATGCTGTGCAGATACATGAAACAGATAACAGCCAAGAGTTGTGTTGTTATAGTAGGTTTTTGAATGAACAAAAAAGTAGAAAAATAAGCAATACAAACTTGAAAACAGAAAGAAATGTGTATGTTTTGGATACAAAAAATGTACACTTTTAACTGACTTCAAATTCTCTAATTAAATAAAAGTAACCCACTCCCCTGCAGCTGTTTTTAGGCCTGCACATTCGGCTTATCATTTATTTTAATGAGGGGAAAGAAAACCAAACCACCCTGGTGACCCCATGTTCCCAAGTAAAACGTTCCTAAAAGATGTTTAATTACCAATTGGGAAACTTCTTTGCGATGGGAAATGTTTGACACTTAACTTGCAATTAAAGAGAAAAAAGCTTTATTTTTACTATTCATATAATTTAGCTTACCAGCGAAATTACCAGAGCATACTAGTGTCTGTGGAAAAGAAATTCTATTCATTTCATTTCAAAAACATTGTTGAAAGTGTTTCCTTAATCTTGTATCTTTGCTCACCCATGTGACTCTATGAAGGCTTTCTTTCAACAAAGTATTGTGTTCCTTCATAGTTAAATTGTTGCAGAGTTTTCTGAGTGGCCACTAAAAGCAAATGTTAAGCAAAATGTTAGGATTTGTTCTTTTTTTTTTATTTATTAGTTTTCACAGTTTTTTAATTGTTTTCCCAGCCATTCTTTGCCGTTTATTTCATTGTTCACATCAGTGTCTGGTTTGACACAAACTCAAAAACCACTAGGTGACCTTTCTCCTATGGGTCTGAGATGTTCCCAAATGCTTGCAAGCACACGACATCTGTAAATATGTGGAGGATTCTTTTTGCAGCTTCACATGATGTTTCAGAAAATGCCTTTGTGTACTTGAGGCTGCACAACTCTATTATTTTGCTACATTTTGATTGATCTAATAAAAAGGATCAATTTACCATTTTTATTTTACAAAGACCCATCTAAATCCTAAATAGCTACCACCTCAACATGGTTTTCAATAAATAATGTAAGTTGAAGCATTGTGCTGCAATCACAACAATTTTGGGCATCAAATTTGGTGCTAGAAGCTTGTCCAACAATGTGTTCATAAACCAGATGCTCCAGACGCACATGGGAGGACCTAGCACCAACAGTTTTTAACCCCATCTCTACATGGACGCATTGACTGAATATCTTATTCACAATACATGGAAGATGTTGAGAGATCAGGTTTATTTATTCTGAGGAGCTCTACAAAAGTGTCAGTAATCACGTCTCTGTGTCTCGGTTCATGATATCATTCAGAGACTCTCCCAGCGTGATGAGCTCCACTATCTCCTACTAATCTTCGTCTGAATGACGGCCGCCTTCAGCGGTACTTCCATCTCATTGTGGCCCAGTTTGATGACTTGCTGTTCTGCATTAGTCCAATAAGAAAAAAATAAGAATAATATTAGATAATCTTTTTATTGCTGTCTCAATGAAAAAAAGAGGTTGAAGTTAGTTAATGCAATGCATCTTGTTTTTTGAACTCTCGATGCACTGCAAATGCCCAAAATGGACTGCTGCCAGACCGGTGCAACAACACTCAAACTGCACTACAGTACCTCTGTTTTGCATCTGTATATTAGACCTAATATTGAAACTGGACGCCCCTGATGCACAAATCGCATTCAGTGGGAATGTAGTTTTAGAGTTTCTAAATGGAAGGATAATATTGAATACCACTTAGGTTTTCTCTAATCACCATTGACTTATATTTATTTCCTCGATCTGAATCATCCGCTACATCCCTGATGTTTTTCTTTCTTAGACTCATATTTATCAGTTGGCTTTTCCTGTCTTCCTTCTGTAAAAATGCCCTGTTCTCGCCCTTTGCCTGTGTAGAAAACTCTATAGACAACTACCAGCAACTTTTTTGACTTTTTTAAGGATCTTTAGCATACTGTAACTGAATTAATTACAACTGTAAATGTGAACTCTAAAGACAAGCACCACTGTTTCACCATTTGTTTGTTTACCTTATTGAGCTTCCCATATATTATTCATTAAAACACAAAATATTTTCTTTCAGCAAATCACTAAAAAGCAAAAAAATCTAGATAATAAATATTTAAAACAAAACCAAACAAACTCACCAGATCTTCATAGATTTGATTCAATGCAGTAGCTATGAATTTGAGGACCTTAAGATAAAATTTAAAAATATCGTTTTGGACTGATTTAATGTGTTTCAACAATTTGAGAAGCAAATGATGATTTGTTGTGTGAATATAAAGTTGTAATGATACTCTTCAGGCACAGGGCCAGCTTGGTGGAGGCAAATCTCAGGAACAGGGGGGAATTACCCCTGTGAAGCCGCCCCTGACCTTGTAGGACTGTAGTTGGTATAATTTCTTGTGCAGCAAACTTCAATACACTCTCATTAGGAGTTAATGATGTCAAAGCTGAAGCCCTTATAGAGTATCTAGTCAATTTTGTCTAAACGTTTTCTGCTTGCTATATCCAAAGGTATTTAAGCTGTCAATTATCAACAATTTTAGATCCTTTTTTGAAATGTTTTTACGATACATTTGTTCACTTGTGTCTCATTTCTTTTCATCCAGATGAGACCAGTGTCTGAGTCATGCTCTGCTCCTGCATGTAAATCTTGAAGCTCTCATACCAATCTCTCCTCTGATTACCTCCTCTGTGTCCAAAAGGCCAACAATCTGACCTCCGTCTGAATATTTTATAGTTTGTTTGTGCCTCCTCTTTGAGGGCTTTAAAGGGAGTTGTCGGAAGAACGCCCCTCATCCATGATTCATGAGGCAAGCTCCCCTTCGATTCTGCTGCTGCTGTTTAATCTCAACGGAGTCACGATATTCCCTTACGTCAAAGTCACCACAACGTCCGCTTCTGCTCTCCAACAGAATTACCTGCTCCACCTAACACCGCATGAGGTGATTGCTGAGGTGCAGCCTGGAGATTAAACATTTGCTTCAACATCTGCTGAGACATTCTGAGGCCATGAAAAATGTTTGCAAGTTGAATTAATGGGTTGCTTTACAAAGCATGTTTTCACTTTTTCTAGAATAACTTCCTAAACATTTCAACAGCTCTTTTCCATCCATCTATTTTCTAAACCAGCTTAGTCCTTTTCGGGGTCACAGGGTTGCTGGAGCCCGGGAGATCCCAGCCACTCGTGGGTGAAGGCAGCTACTCACTATAATCTATGTTTAATCTACATTTGCTAAACATTTATTTACAAAGTTTTTCAACTACCATACATACATGGACATAAATAATAATAATACTATTTATTTAAAAGCATAAAGAGCAACGCCATATTGAAATGGTATAAAAACAATGAGTCACGGCTTAGCAGGTGTAGTAAGATAAACATAAAATGCTTCATTTTGGTCCAATTTTTAAAAAAACCTGATCGTCAGAAAAAAGTCCATGGTATTGATATATTTGTACAAAGTGCAACAGATAAACTACATTTAACAAGTTTCTATGAATAAATATGTCATTATATAGGAAACGCAATGCATACCTGATGCATGGTTAATTTTATTCAAATCCACACAGACCAAGATTTACATAAACTGTTAAACTCCTCAGTCTGACATCGCCGCAGACCGCTTGGGGTCGTTGTACAGGCTATGGGCCGGTCAACGCCCAGAGCAGCGGGATGTGGTATAGAACAGATTGATAACAATGGAGCCTGGTCGACAGTGGCGCTGGTCCGGGGGGCCCACAAATGGGAGAGAGAACACAGTGAGCACTTCATCCACGACCTCGAAGCAGTGAGGTCTGAGTGGAGTTTGCATTCACCCGGCGGGGGATTATTTAACTAGAAAAAATATCTGTACAAAACACGATTATTCAGGGAATGACTTTCACAAATTACTTAATTGCTAATCATCCGGAATCACATCAGGAAGCAAAGGAGTGACACGATAAGAAACAAATTACTTTGGTCCACTTCTCGGGGACCACCACTTCCCTTGGTCATCCCTCTCCTAGGTGGAGGTGGCTGGCCCTTGCAGGGCTCTCTCCTGGATCTACTGCAGTGTGGGTGGATGCTTGCCTGGAGCTTGGGGCGGGTCTCCCTTGGGGGGCCCTCTGCTTGTACCTGGGGCTGGGGTGGAGGGATGCTCTGAACCCCTGGGTGGTGGCAGGCGGTTTGTCTGGGGTGGTGGGGCTCTCAGGTGTATGGCCCCGCCCTGGGCCCCCTGGCGCGGTGGGAGGGCGGCTCTTCTGGCTGGGATAGGGTTTGCACTCTGTGCTCCCATACCTTGCTGTTCTCAGGTTTTGGGGGCCAATGTGGCAATACCTGGTCTGGGTCCTTGCCGGACTGCGCGATGGACGGATCTCCTCCCTCGACCCCAAAAGGCGGGTGTGTGTGTGTTTGTGTGTTCCATCACCCACCTCGACAAAAATATAAACACTCACCTGAACACAGGGGTCAGCTCACCTTTGCAGAAATAGTTTACATGACAGAATGAAATGCTTTACATGTATTGGTTTGTATGCATAAGTGTTTGTGTGAACTGTAGGTGTATTGTGTATATGTTGGCAAGTTTGTATGTGAAGACTATTGGAGTCAACAGGTACTTTTGTAACATCTGTGGACAGGCCCCGCCCATTTTAGACAAACATTCACACCTGACTGTAATGATTATAAACTTCCGGCATCTTGTTGCCTGTTGTTTTATGATTCTACCTCCCTCCCCTGTAATCATCCTCCAGTTTCTATAAACCCCTCTTTTTCCCCTGTCTTTTGTACCATTTACCTTTTTTTGTTGCTTAAAAAAAAATCCTAAAACTTATCTTTATAGATTAAGATAAAACAGAGACCAAAACAATGATGCCTTTGTAAAGTAAAATACAAAAAATGCAGAATAGCTTTAAAGTGATTATTTAATAAACTGTTTACACCTGCATGAAATAGGGAACCGCCTTGTTGTGGGACATGACTGCATGGAGCCACGTATCATCCAGTCATAGTGAACGCAGTCATAAAAGCATCATCCACCACCTGCAGTTTGGCTAATTGGCAAAGGCTTGGTTCACTGAATATTTAATATCTCGCATTAAATCAAAAAGAGCCTCTGTTTGAACATAATGACCCAGAAAAAGGGCTACGATTGGCTTTTAGTGTGCATTAAGAGTGAACTCACACAACTAATGGCATCCGCAAGTCCATCAGCAGCTTGGTGCGTTGGTCACTGTCTGACCGCAGTGGTTAGAAGAAGAAACTCTTCAGAGGCAAAGATATTGATTATTTCCAGGCAAAAATGAGCCATGAGAGTGAAGGACATGATCTATAAATTACATTATTTTTGTTTCATTGATCACATTTCTCATGAAGCTAAACTGGAGTTTACTGGGGGCTGTTTTCTGAGTCTTCAACACCACAGTGTGGAACAGAGGCTTTATCCAAGTTTTATCCAAAAAAGTTTAGGAAAAAAAGCAAAAATAGTTCAAATTTAAATGAATACAATAAAATCCTGTGCGCAATGACTTAGTTTGTCAGGAAAGTATTTTTAGTTTCAAACTAATCGAAGTCCTTACAAACTGGATTGTGAAAGTGAGCATAAATAAAGAACATTAAAGTTATAGCCAGCATTCACTTGACCCTGTAAGGCCCACTACACAGAAGAATTAACTTAATTCCTGTTTTTTAGATCTTTGATGGAATACACACAAAAGAACATTGTAATATAATTGTTTAAAGATATAGATAGTCTCAGTTATGATATGTTTGGTGATTTGTCCAGTTTTAGTCATAACAATGTTAATTTAAAGGGCCTATGTCATGCAAAATTAATTTTCTGAGCTTCTAAGTGTACAACATTAATTCCTCACGAAAAACCACTACAAATATGTCACGCATCTTTGAGCATTCCACTAAAACCCAGCCCCTCCCAATCCCATAGAATGACTGAGTCCTCACATTCATACATATGAACATGGAACAACAGCCCCTTCCAGGAAGAGTCCAGGAAGAGCACCACCCCCAGGCCAACTCACTCACCCACTTTCTCCACAGAGCTAGCAGTGATCAGCAAAACATTTTAGCATCGACTCTGAGAAGAAGCGGTTCCTCTTGCAACTAATCTGCATATGATGTCAGCTCTAGGCTGACATTATTAAATGGGCGGCACCCACAAGGAGCAAAAGGTGGAGCCTCAAAGACTGGGCCGTCTTACTTCTGGAGCCCACAAAAATAGTTCATATTTAATAAAAATTGTTGTTTAGTGTGCCAATGGTAATATATTAACATAAATATGAATATAGTTCACTCTGAAAGGCTTAAGAATAGCATGATATAGGCCCATTAAAATACAACAATATTGAGATGAGTATTCAGGAAAAAAAGCACCTTATTTACCCACTGTCTGAAATTTGAATAATTATTTTTGAATCTTTTGAATAAAGTGGAAATCTATTAGAAATAATAAACTTTCGACAAATTTTATATTCTTTCAGTAGAGCCAGTAGTAATTTTAAAAAAATGTCAATAGATAAGTTTAGAACCATAAAGTTTAGAAGATTAGCAAAACTTTTCCCACCAAAAGTGGTTTTGGAAGCTGCCACCCATTGTCCTTAATGGAATAATTGTCCACTACAGGGATGAAAACATGGACCAAGTTATATACAATGAATTTTAAAGGAAAGTTTGGAACATGACAATGAGATAGATGATTCGAGCATATAACCCTGTTCCTGGTCTTATTGAATTGGCGGCCAGTCGAATGTTTGATTTTTAATCAAATTCTTGCATTTCCTTTCAGAGGCACTGCACCCCCTACCCTTTCTAGTTTGCTTTTAAAATAGTCCTCCCAAAGTCCTTATGCTCTTTGGACGGCTGTGTGCTATTGGTTCAGATAATCGAATGAATGAATGAATGAATGAATGAATGGATGAGTTTTAAGGTTTGTTGCCAACTCCACTATTAATAAATTATTATTCCTCCAGTGCTGCGCATGATATTATACCCAAACAGTTTGAAAAATCAATTACAGACGTACCTTTTTAAAATAGTATCAACACTTAGTAGTTGGTGGCATCTTAATAAATATATTCAAATAAATTCTTTACCTGCGTTTCATGTATATTACTGTCCATTTAATTTGAAACTTTTTTTTTGTTTTGTTGTTAATTTCCTGAATTTAAAATTTTCTTCTTTATATTTCACTTCTTAATGTAAAACATGTTGGTATCCTGAATCCATTGTGAGGTGCTCTGTAAATGAAGGTTCACTCACTTATTCATTACTGTCCTGACACTGATGGACTCCCTTTTCAGGCTGTTCATAAACGACAACCAGCACACTCTAAGAAGGATTACACTTATGACACAAAATGTGTCTAATGAAAAGAATGTAGAATTGTTTTAAAAAACGATTTTTGGAACACAGTTTTTGACTCACAAATAACATCTGGAAATGTAGTCACCTTTGTTGATATATTTTTTATTCTGTAAGTAGCAGATCATGTCTAATATTATCTGAATGCTCATGCTCTTTATTTTTAGAGATTTAATTTTTCTTTTTTTTTTTTTTACAACTAAGGTTTTAAAGTTTGATACTTGGTGAGATTAAATCCAAGAATTGGTGCAAAACTGAAATAAAACAAGTTATCTACCAAAATAAAACACAAACAAAAGCAGCTTTTACTGTTTACTGATTATAAATGTGATCCAGCCCATCAAACAACTAAACCAACATTGTTATCATTTTAGTACCCTTCAAACAAACCACATATGTTGCACTTACTAAAAACAGGAAATTTGAAAATATACATCTGTTCCCTCAATCGTTCTGTGAATCTGAGTAAACAGATTGCAGATGATTGCTGCAATATAACTCTAATTGCTGCTGTTTCTTTGGCAGGTGAAAAACTTCTTAAAAACTTTGTGAGACTGCATTATAGTGGTGGGAATAAAAACTGAATTATTTATCTTAGTTTTGGGATTCGGACTAGCATTGCTTAATTCATCAACCACCTTTTTTGACTTGCCAGAAAAGGCCCAAAACCTCAAGGTTCATCAACAGCCTAGGATCTGTAAAAAATAAATAAATAAAAGTTCATACGGTAATTGCAAACAAATGCCAAAAAAAAAACAAAGAAAAAAAATATATATCGTCCTAATTTTTCCTCTGGCTTTTCAAAAGAGATCAAAAGGCTGCGTGACAGAAATGTCAATGTTTACTAAGTATCTCATATTTGTCCTGCGACCTCGGCTGAGTTGGCTCTGATTTCTCAGGAGTAAATTGTTCAAACAAATAAGAAGATGAGTGTCCATGCCAAAAGATGTATTTTTTGCTTTTCCTTTAACACAAACTTTATTATGAAGTAAAGTAGAAAGACAAAGAAATGCTCCCTGTTTTCGTGGTTGATCTCTAGTTTAAATAAGCAGTAAAGAAAACTACACTGTTTTGACACTTCAACGCAAGTGTCCTGTAAAACTGTGAATGAAACAGGTTTTATGTGAACATCTGATGAGCACACCAGATGTTCACGCAGCATAAATATCAATCTTATTAACTACTTTTAAAGAAACATACCTTTTTCAGAGCTTCTATTTTGGTTCTCAAGCTTTTGTTTTCTGAAGGAAAACGACTCAGACATTTACTTCTTGCTTCCCTTTTGAGAAATAGCTGAAATATTGTTTTATTCTAATTTTTTTAATTATTTCTAATTTTTCAAAAATACATTTTTTAATTTAAAGTAAAACAATTTTAGGGGGGGGGATGCTGGGGGGGGGGTCCAGTTCTATAAGTGGATCCCACCCAGCCTCCATCAGAAGGACTCAGTCAACACCAGGCAGGCAGTTTTCCTTCTGGCTCATGCCCCTGTCCACCCGCTGGACGGGCATTCAGCGCTGGGCTCTTCACCCTTCGCTCACCACTACTGAGGAAATACTGGTTAGTTTCTTTTCCTCTGCTTAGTAAAACGGTTAAATTCAACAGTGCTGGTCCCTAACCCTAAATACATGCAAATAAGATCAGCCAAAACAAACATTTTAAGTGCTTATTTCCTTTGTTTCTCAATTTTTAAAAAATTTATTCCAGCAACAAAAAATCTCTCATCAATTGACTTTTGCAATATGAATGATAACAAAAATCATAAGGAATTAGTACCATGACATTTGATGAAAAGCACTTTCTTTGTTACACATAGTTAACGTAACATTAGTACTTCTTATGTTTTCATGTTTTGACACTTGCAGGGTATATTTTTATTTATTTGTAGAGGATATTTAATAGTTATTTCGGATGTTTAAACATTTCCATCCCTGTCAGAAATAACATTTCATTAACCCCTATCTTCTGCTTCCTTCTAAAATTTCACACAGTGTTGACACTTATACACAAATCAGTGTAAGACGGTATTACTCATATTTGCCCTGCTTGAACCAGCCGTGGACCAACTGCAGCCCAGGACTATGATGTTGCATTCATACTGGATGAGGAACAACCGCCGACAAACTTCATTCGTTGACCACATCATGGAAAACATGGGATGATGTTGAGTGAGGAGCTTGGGTTTATATATTTCAGAGAGCTCTAAAGAGGCACATTGCACCATGTGGTATGTGGTATGCGGTCCAGTATTTTGAGCATTTCCAATTAAACCTTACCGTAACCGGACCCATTAAACCATATTGAACTGTATATTGTATACAGTAGGTCCATACAAAGATAAAAAAGAGGGTGTAACTACTGCTGTTATATGATAAAACCCGTTGATTGGCAGAAGGTCATTACAAACAAAAGAAAGCGCCAACATTATTTTTCCTCCTTGTCGCCCACAATCTTCTCTCAAAAAACAATAAATACTTTGTACGTACGAAGGACTAAAAGCCAGTGTAAAAAAATGATCTGCTGGATGACCTCCATTGTTGTTGTTGATAGCTTTGCTTTTGCTGTAGTCGCACCACTACAACGCAAAGCTACACTATTGATCTACAGCCCGCAAGCGCCGTGACGGTCCAACTTTGAGTGGAAACACTCAGTTGAATTGCATGTACCATTCTAAACCAGGCCGTACCACTCAGTAGAAAGGAGACTAACTGTATTCCTAACTTCAGAAAATAAATTTTTGTCTAAAAATGACCTGAAACAAAAGATGTTCATTCATTCATTCATTTTCCAAACCACTTTATCCCTTTCGGAGTCACAGGGTTGCCGGAGCCCAACCCGGCTACTCATGGGAGAAGGGGACACCCCTGGACTGGTCGCCAGTCTGTCGCAGGGGCACAAAAAATGTTGTCTAACACAAAAAACATGTTGCACTGGCATTTAAGTTTTCAGTATGAGGTTATCAGATAATATTGAACAAAATTACTTGAAACTTTATGAAGAAACAGTGATTTACTTCAACTATATAGACTAATACTTTATGTTTTATGAGTGAGAGAATGTTTGTAGAAATTAATTTGTTTAGATCTCAGGTATCCTGTTTTAAAATTGCTTTCAACTTTCTACCTGAATTCCTCATATCATGTGAGTGTGTTTTCATGCAGAAGATCATCCTCATCATCGATCGCTACCGCTGTTGTTGTGGAATCAGAGTACGGTGTAAGGCCAGTGGATAAGCAGCAGAATAATCTTTTAAGCGCTGACTGTCGGTGAACAGAGCTGACCTTAAAGCGAGTAAACCTGCAGAGAACGTGAAGCAGCCTCTGCAGAGCTCTGCTTAAGATCCTGATAAAAGCTGGGAGGTTGATGGAGTGTATTATTGTTTGTTTTTCCTGTCAGGCACCACCCAGGGATGTGATTCAGCCTGGTTGTTTTTAATTGCACTCAACACCACTTTCCCTAAGCTTCAATTATTTCGCTGTGAGACTCATTGTACTGGTTTATTGCTCCGTCTGTCAGAGAGGTTTGGATTCAAAGAGATGTTAATGCTTTTCTTGCAGTTGAACATAAAACCTGCAGTTCTCAGCCCAGCATCATGAATAAATGCTAAATGGCCTGATTATGAATCAGTCCTGGGATTAAAATGATGAATTTTTAAGATGCATTTTAAAATACGTACTTCTCAAGACTCTGACTCAATAAAATGAACAAACATGGACATATGTGGAGGCCTGAGCATGTGTTTGAGTATCTCATGTAACTCTGAGCTCCTTGAAACTGTATCATCATAAATTTCCTTATCCCTCTGTTTGCATGTGAGAGCACACCCGCAGCAGTCAATGCTCTGACTTTTAGTGCCAATCCTACTTAAGTTCCATGTTAGTTTTTGAATTTAAAAAAAGGGAAAATTTTAGTTTAGTTTAGTTAAACAAAAATCTTTGTTTTAAAAGAGAGTAAGTATTTATATTTTTTTGCTAATAGCTATTAAAATCTGCAGTTATTGATTGACTTCCTGTTTTTCTGTTTTGTTTTATGTCTTAACTGCCCAAATAGTCAAGATTCTTTGCTATAGAAACACATACCAGTGAAAACATTTTTACACTTTTGAAAATATTATGCAGTTTTTCCTTTGACTGGGAACACAAATGTCAAATTTGTTGTATTAAAATCAAATGTTTTTATGGTTAACAGTTTGAATTTGCACAAATTTAGGTGCGCTCGTATGCATATTTACCAGCATATCAAGTGCTTTCTACAGTCTGTCTTAAAAACCCACTCTAATGAAAAGGATGTTTTTAACATGTTCTTGTAGCATTTTTGTCATGATGAAGGATATTTTCTTCTTTTCCTTTTGGCTTTTCCCGTCAGAGAACGCCACAGTGAATCAGCTTCCTCCATCCAACCCTGTCTTCTGCATCCTCCACTCTAACACTTGCTCACATTTGTTCACTGCATCCATAAACCTCCTCTTTGGTCTTCCTCTAGATTTCTTGCCTGGCAGCTCTACACTCATCATCCTTCTCCCAATATATTCACTGTCTCTCCTCTGAACATATCTGAACCATCTCAGTCTGGTCTCTATAACATTATCTGTTGACCCTAGATACCCCAGATACCCTGATACTGCCTTCTTTATCTCTTTTTGCTGTAACCTCACTCTTCCACTTGTGTTCTTCTCATTCACACACATGTACTCCGTCTTGCTGTGGCTAACCTTCATTCCTCTCCTTTCCAGGGCAAACCTCCACCTCTCCAGCTTCACCTCCACCTGTTTCCTGCTCTCGCTACAAATCATAATATTGTCTGCAGACATCATAGTCCATGGTGATTCCTGTCTATCCTCATCTGTCAGCCTGTCCATCACCATTGCAAACAGGAAGTGGTTCAGAGCTGATCCCTGATGTAATCCCACCTTTACCTTAAACTCTTCTGTCACTCCTACAGCACACCTCACTCCAGACTTCTTCATACAATACCACAGTTCCTCTCTCTGCATCTAGTCATCAGCTTTCTCCAGATCTACAAAGACACAGTGAAGCTCTTTCTGACCTTCTCTGTGCTTCTCCATCAATATTCTCAAAGCAAATATTGCATCTGTAGCTCTTTCTTGACATGAAACCATCCTGCTGCTCACGAACTTTCCACAAAAGTTGGGAAAAGCTTTTAGCAGCGATGTATGTTCGACAATCGGCATGCTGCAATCTCCCTGCTCAGCTCCCTTTCGATGCATTCACTTGGAGACAACCAGATCCATGTGAATTTTCTTTTTTATTGTCAAAGCTGGCATATGGCCTAAAACTGTACGGCTGGATAGTTCCAGTATCACTTAATATTTTTCACCATTTTTGTTTCACCGGTAATCTTATATTGGGTTTGTACAGTAATGAGCTGCAAGGTGTAAAGAGATGGATGATGGGAACTTGGAGTTGGTCTACTTCACGCCAACATTTGCGCCTACATTTCAATAAACTTCTGCAGAAACTATGTCCTAAAAACGACACAGGTTTTTTGATTTAGGCTAACATTGGCTTAATCATAATTAAAAGACCACTGGGAAAAATAGATCAAGAGTTGATTGGAGTGGGACTTCAAACAGTCAGAGAGCAACCTTACCTCCATGATCAAGACCAAAGACCTTTCAAAGGACACCAGGGGCAAGACTGTTTACTTGAACAAAACTAGGATGAACCAATCAAGCAGTTTGATAAGAAGAGATTAACACAGTGGAGCAATTATTAGAAAGTAGGAGAAATGCAAGATCGCTAAGAAGCTCTCTCCAACTGGGGCTTTGTAAATATTCTCACCTGGTGGAGTAAAAATGTTATTTAGAACGGTGAGGACTGGGCAATGACCTGAAGATGGCTGGGACCACAGAAAAAAAGTTACTAAAGCAATACACAATGTTATCAAGAATTCAAATTCTGCAGAGCTCTAAAAGTTATTCTGTTTAAGCCAGCACATGTCCAGACTCATCTAAAGGTTTCAAAAATGCATCTGGATGATCCATAGGATGATTGTTTTGGTCAGATGAGACCAAAATAAAACAAATTCTATTTAAAGTATCTAGCTAATAATCCAAAAGGGAGGCAATAAAATAAATGTAAGGCTTACAAGACGTTGAGCCGTATAATGAATAATGATGAATATACAGGGTTCTTTAAATATATATTCCACTAAGCTGGAAAAACAGTATAACATTGTTTGTATTTTAAATCACCTTTTGTTCAAATATTCACTTAGCAGCAACTATTAAACTAATTTTTGATCATTTGTACATCTAATTTTTCTGACCACCTGATCTTTCCCAATAAAAGTATGATACTGTATCAATCTTGATTTTTTTTAAAGAATCTAATTTTAGATCTCTATAAAAGTAATGGAAATCAGTAAATACATATTCTGTAAATAAGTGTTCTTGTCCCAAGGCATTCAACATTTATAAACCCAAAAACATTCTCTCTGAAAAGATTTGCCAATTTAATCACAAGATGATTTATTAAAAAAAAAAAAAGTTAGGTAATTTAAGCACAGCAAAGCCCAAAAAAGCATCAGTCAATATATTTTTTAGTAATTTAATTCAATTCAATTTTATTTATATAGCCCAACAACATAACACAGTGATCTCATGCTTAAATGTATGGGACTAATACCTGTGATCTTCCTGTTGGATTATGATATGTTCTGTTCATTTTGAAATTTACTGGCATGTTTTTTGTTAAATAAGACAAAAATTTGGAACTACACAGCAAGCAGAATCTAATCCACCTTTTTTTTCTGTGTGCTTTACGTGCTGAGTTGTAAAATTTTGTGGTTTGTTGTTTTAAGTTCATTTTTTTTAGACATTACAAATAAACTAAATTATGACAAAAAATGAAGTAAAGTACTTGATTTAAAACCATTTGCTCAACTTGTTGTTATTTGTAAACCTTTGTTGTAAAATTACATCCTACAAACTCACAAAGTCAGCATAAGGAGCATTCACACCTTGTTTTAAACTCATCTTGTCTAAAAAAGCCGGTCTGTATTTTGCTCCCAAGTCAAGTCAATGTCTTCAAAGTTATATGTCTGAATGCATGTGTTTGCTTTCTCACCATGTGGTGCTGAGTGGGAGGAAAATGCAAATGTCACTATCAGTATGGTGTTTCTCAGATAGCGACGTACACACAGATACAGTGTGGGTTACACACATATGCTGTGACATATCAATAACTTATAGAGGGGAAGCACTTTTACGACGTTTTGGCAATGAGCTGTTTGAGTAAGTCTTGTAGTTTTACTCTGATCATGCATTTCCAACAGAGGATTAATAAAACTTGAATCAAACAAAGAAAGACACTTTTTACTGCGATTTTGGTACAAGGAGGCATGCTGCAAGGTGGTTACTGAGGAGACGATGGCTAAGAATGTCAGGAAAACAGTGTGAGAAGGAATGTGTTTTAAATTAAAAGTTGCTTTAATGAGCCTGCATTCATCTGACCAAATTTCAGTAATTTGCTGTATCTCATTGTTGCTGCACATTTGTCTGCAGCTCATTGGTACCTTCCTTCCGATCCTATTCTATTTATATCCTCTAATGTCCAGCTTTCTTGTCCAGTTGTTCCGTTCCAAGCACAGAGCCTAGAGTGAACCGGAACTCAGTTCAATTGGAAACAAACCAAGATCACCTAAAAAAATAGGTCCAGGTTCCACTTGGGCGCATTCAGACTGAAAATTTGTTCTGGGGGATACAAACTTTGGCTCGCTTTAAGTGAACCAAATATGTCCAGCCTGAATACACCCTTAATGCTCATGGAGTGGTACATTTAAAATCAATAAAGCAAAGCTCAGTTGAATATGATAAAGTTACAAGCAACCTTGTATGTAGACACAAGGACCCAGTAAGCCTATACAGCGATGTGAGAAAAAAAATCCTTGCTTGCCAAATTTTATATACAAAGAAAAGTTTCAAAAATTCCCCTAATGTTTCATCATTTCAAAGAATTTTGTGTTTTTAGGTGTGGATATAATCCTGCTAAGCCTCTCTCACACCTTGTCACAGTCTCTTGGCAGACTGACCACGATTGTCTATCAAGGAAAACATGAACATCTTGAAGTATCTCATCTTTCTTCACACTCTTAATTTAAACCTCCTTTTCTCCTCCCACACACTTTAGTGTCCCTGCAGCAGGACACCAGCTCTGTAGCTTCTGTCTTCTCGTTGGTAAGAACAGCATTTTTGCTTTGTCTCCTGCTTACTGGAATGACAATGAACCTAATCAAAAAACAAAACCAATCCTAAATCAGTAATTTTGTCTGTCCATTAGGAGCTGCTGAGCCTCTCTGACACGCTTTGGCTGGGACGCTTTCATTTCTGTCATTTTCACATTTAGCCAGATCTTCAATGACATCTTTTCTGCATTCAGAATGACACTGACAACAGCAATGTATGCTCTGATGCTAAATTTAGAGTGTTAATTAACCAAGCTCTCACTTCTTCTTTGGTTGTTCTTGCAGTTGTTTATTTCCTGTGTTGAGCAAAACAGATGAATCCCCTCAAATGTAATGGCTATCGTGTCCACTCTACTTTTACAGTGCTTTTAAGCTCATGTTACGGATCTGCCATAGTTATGAAGCCTTGTGAAATCAAGAAGTTAAGTAGTGAGCTAGCCTAAAAGTACAGAGCTAACTTAACAAGTATAGCATTGCAATTTGTTTTTTTAAAGCATACAACTAAATGTAACTTAAAGTCACAAAAATGGCAAAAAATATCATATAGTAACTATGAGTTACTATAGCGTCTTTGCACCGATATGAACGGAAATCATGTAAATCTGCTGATTCTGTCACGGAGAAATGTGGCTATCCACTGTGACAGAATCAGCTAATTTAGGCAGATTGTGTAAGTACTTCACTACTATAAAGTGTTGCATATTAGCAAAAAGCTAGCTTTCTCTGTTTCAGAATTATCCTTATTGTGTAAATGGTTGAAGAGTTACGGCAGTCCATAGAATGGAGCTAAAGGGAGTTTAAAGGGTTAATAAACTGCAGGGCTTCCATGCAGGTGTCTTTTTTTTATATATTTACATTTCTGCAATACAGCATACAGGTATGTATTAAACCTGCACGATAAGGGAAAAAATTGCGATATCTGTGTTTGAAACTGCAATGACGCTATGACTTGTGATAAATGGACAAATAGCAAAACAAAAATACCAACACATATTCATTTCACTGACAGTTCAAATGATTTTTGGTTTTCGGGATGTTTTGCACAGCACCTGTGTTTGGAGAGCATCACCTGTCCTGAAACCAAGTTATCTCCAAATAACCGACATTCGGGGTGAAAACCCACGGTTCTGATGGTGCAAAGGTTTTAGAGTCACATTTTTCAGATCGGTAAACAGAAGGGCAAAGAAAGGAAAACTCACTAGATTAAAGCTAAGAATTAATTTTTTGAATCGTTTTACAACATGTATTTAATGAAACAAATATAAAGTACTTCAAAACACAAGCACACACATATATTACATAAAAAATGTGCTAAATGAGGCTTATTTATAAAACAGAACACCAATAACATCTTTGATCTCATGAAATTCATATATAAAAAATAATAAAAATGTTCATATAGACAAAAGTGCATCATTGAGTGCTACATCTTAAAAATAAATTGGATAGATGGATGGATGGATGGATGGATGGATGGATGGATGGATGGATGGATGGATGGATGGATGGATGGATGGATGGATGGATGGATGGAAAAATGTACAACTTTAGATTTTTCAGTGTCCTCTGCAATAAATTTCTCCTCTGTCCCCTCTGACCACACGCAGCTGAGGGTTTTTATTTCTGCGAGACATCCATAAACCAGGAAAACCTTTGGATAGCCTCAAAAACTCAGACATGGAAACGTGTTTACCAATGTTTTTGCAGAACTCTTGTAGAACTTTTGCAGGCGGTGACTTTGACGTAAGTGAAATTGTAGATGGTGGGATCGAATGTGATAAGTGAAATGCGTGCCGTTTTAATCGGAAGATTGATTTCAATGATGCACTCCAGGGGACGGGGGCTGGGGATCTGTAGTACCCCTGTGTGCCGACCGTGGCAACTGATCCGATGCATTAAACCCCAAACCGACCAGCTTTTTTTTGCCACGTGCATATCCTCTGAGGTGTTGTTCTTAGCCATGGCAAGTCTTGTTCAGTGAGGGGTAAAACTAGTTTTTTTTTTTTTTCCATTCTCCCGCACCATGTAGAAGGCGGGCATCTAACATGAAAGGGCTCCAGTGATTGGTCAATGACACGACAAGATCCTTTCCATTGGTTTAATGCATAAAGGGCTTTATTTGATTTGTTACAAAGAGATAGTTTAGCATGTGTGCAACCGGAGACCATTAACCACCATTTATGCCTACTTTTGCAGTATGCATGCCGCACTGGCCTGATACCGCGATGACGGTAAATTTTCTGTTTACTGTGCAGGCCTAGTAGTTTGATCAATTTTCAAAGCGTTCCCAATGATATTCCAATTATGATGTTATCATTTTAGCTAAAATCAAGAAAACCTGTGTCATTTTCTAGGACATAGTTTCGTCGGAGCAGCAGTAGTACTTTAGAAATTCGCCTCTGAGTTGTGTGCGGGACCTTTCCATCATCCATCGGTGTGTGTGCTCTCCTGTTACCTCACCACCCCACACAACCATCAACGTAACATCAGCGTTGAAAACAAAAATGACGAGCCATAATGAAGCTATCCAGATACCAGCTTGGACAAGGAAAATTACAGCTTACTTAGATCTTTATGTCTGCAAGTGGATGTATTAGAATGATGCTCCCAATTCACAATGATTTGGATGAATAAATACGCAGCAATACAATGTTGAGCTTTAATTTTTTTTAGATTCCCTCCATCATCAGAAAAATGCCACAAGTACATGTTAAAAACACCAAAAACACAAATGTTCTTCTGAGTGGGTTTTTAACTTTGTAAACAATGTTTACTCAAAGAAATAGTTAGGTAGTTGAAAGAATGTAATCACTGGAGCTAAAACGCGGGTGTTAAAGGGTTAGTTATTCACTCAAGCAAATAATAATAACAATAATAATGATAATAATTTTAATCTTTAAGATTGTATTCCTACAAAAAACAACGCAATTTTACATGAAATAATGAAATTTACAATGAGAAACCTCTCAATCTGAATTTAACAAGTTAAGTATACACACTTGCATAAATTGTTGTATTTTTATTTTAAGTCAAAAAAGAAAACAATCGCTACATAATATCAACCCTGGATATTTGGTTTGACAGGTCTGACAGTTTTGATTTGCTATCAAACGTTTATTACAGTCAAGTAACTATTCTTTGATGTGTTTTTGTTATCAGCGTCTACCAAGAACAATTAAAATGTATTTAGTGAATCAGTTTCTGTCTCAGTAGACCTGGGAAGTGTTTTGGACTAAATTACTAATTAGTGTCAGATTTCCACAGCAGATTAATTTACTTTTTCCCACACAGCACAGACTGTCTCTCTAATGAGGCCGGCCTAACTCAAGAGGAGGAAGACAGACGAGACAGTACAGGTGGCACTTCTCTAATTATGTCCCCAGTGAATGACTACATTACCCAGGTACCCCGAGCTTGTGACAGGTGAGAGAGTACTGGAGATGGGCCATCAGCGGGATGAATTATTCTCACACTTCGTCTGTCAGCAAGCTTCCCCCTTAATAATTAAAGTAAAGTTTGATTGCAACAAATTGCAAAAAAAAAAAAAATGTAGATCTAATATGTAGATAGGGGGTGGTGGTCTGTGTGTTTTTTTTTTTGTGTGTTTTTTTTTGTTTTTTTGTTTAAATTGATAGTCCGGGCTGTCAAGGTTTCTTTAATTTAAATGTAAAAAAAAATGAAATAGAAGTGCACTGGGATTTGAGCAGGATATATTGGATTATTGCTGAGTACAGTAGAGTAGAGTTGTCATCAAACCCTGTGTTTAAAGAATACAGAACTTTTTTTTTTCTTTTTTTGGAGTTTTAACATCAATGTAAATTGCAATCATTTGAAAATAGTCTAATTTTTGTCAATTACTTTACGCTTTGAGGAACAAACTCACATAGTTTAACCCTTTTGACACCTGAATTTATTTCCAACAAAATAATGAATTATGTTTACTTCTGATGCTATATTAAGGTCATATTGGAGCCAAAGTGATTTGATTCATGATTTCAAGAAGATTTAGATTTTGGTGACTTTTGGCATCCCATTCTAATTAATACTTCATTCCTAACACCTGGACCAGCTCTCTGGACATTTGAATATGTCAGCTAGATAAAAAGAAAAATATGGACGAAAAAGGTCCACAAGCAAGAAAGACGTCTGTAGTCTTTAGCCAATGTTGAATAACAGTACATTTTATAGATCTGAGGAGCTGTGTGAGCAAATTCTTCTCCTTGAGACAGAACTTCAGAGGGACAGCACCTGGAATAAAGACACCCGTTCTCACTCAGGGATCCACACTGTTTTGTTTTGTTTTTTGAGTAAAGTAATTTTAGCATCTTTTTAGACTAAAGTTTCAAGAGAAAGAAAGAGAGAAAAAGAAAAGAAAATCAGAATCCAACTGTTTAAGGTTTAGGTTAGTCGAGATTTGGAAGACCCCAGACAGAATCACACACGCAAGCTTGAGGTTGCCATCACAGCATCCTGCTGACCATCTTGATGCCAATACACATTTCCTTGCAAAAGAAGCTCAATCAAAAGTTTAAATTAATGTACAAATTCATATTTTTTAAAAAGTATTTTGGAGTAAAACATCCAAATCTAAAAACGTCATAGGCTCAATATCTGGATCAAATTAGGAGATTTTTGGTGATGTCCAAATTCCCTCATTACTCCATAACTTCTGTATAAAACTATAAAGTTAGGGACTATCTCAAGTCCTGGATTTTAATGCAACTTTGCTTCTTTTTTGTCTTTTTAAATGCCAAATATGACATCATCCATTTGCCAAAGTAAAAACCCTAATAAACGCAACATTTTTTGAAGACTTTACTTCACTACTGTGTTCTGATTAAGAAAACCTGAGCGATTAAAAAAAAGAAAAAAACTTTTAAATGCATTTTTTTTCAAATAAAAAATCCATCAAACGCATTGCATTTTGATACATATTAACCAATTTAGTGAGCATCAGCTCAATGCAAACTGGTATTCTGCAGAGACTTCAGGGAAATTTCTAGCGGACAAAATTTTTAAAGTGTTATTCAGATGTACAAACACACGCATGTATATGACAATAAAGTCCAAACAAGAATGAAGACACAAAATTGATAGGAGTTGGCCGGCTACTGGGCTTATCGCTGGTTACATCATCAAGCAATTCAGAGAGGTTTTGTGGTTTCCCCAGTTGCTCTTTCAGAATTTCTTTGGACTTTACAGCATGGAATTCTGGCACTTTATGGTTCTGGCAGAAACATTTGTTTGGTAACAAACTGATGCAGCCAGAAGAACTTGGTGGAACATTTGCTCATAAATGCCAGTCTGGAAAAAAACAACAGAGAGGCTTGGACTTTATTTCCACAAAAGCGTCACTTTTCATCATTGTAGTTTAAATTTCAGCAATTTTTGGGGGGATAACATCAAGCCTGGAGTTATTTCTCGTATATTGGACAGTAATCCCTGAATACTCTGTTTTGTCAAACCCAGAGTCTCCTCTTGTCTCAGTAAACAGCAGTCATCACTTTGAAACGGTCACTGGAGCAAGCTAAAGTCCTCTTGGCAGTGATTTGTGTAGGGGGAGTCGGGTCCCATCTGTTTCCTGTCCACAGGGGATGTCGAGCCAGCCACTCAGTCTCTTCCACCTCAACTCTCATCCTCCTTTCCCCCTCCTTAACACCCAGAGAGAGGATAATGAGAACAGGGAGAGGGTGCACATCAAGGGGCACCAGGCGTGCCGGGGCAACCAGCTCGCCACGTGTCGTTTACTCACCTATCACACAGGCGCAGGGCCTCAGCTGGTTGAATGTGACATGGGCTTAATAGACATTCTTCAAATGTAGATCAGCTGTCTCACACAGATCCAAGCAATTGGTCTTTACCACTGTATAGAGATACTATGGCTTTTTGATCAAATACTGAAGCAGAGGAGGCGTTTACCTATGAATGTGACAAATGAGCTGCTGCGAAAATAGAAAATAGGTTTATATGATGAATGAAACTTGGAAAACTGATCCTGCGGGTTGGAACAACTTTGATTTAGGAAAAAAGCTTTTTGGAATTGTATTTTGATAACATTTCCGAAAAAAATCGGATCTACCTTTACATTTTAAAAACTCACACCAATAACATTGGTGTTTTTGGTGTTTTTACCAATGTTTTTGTGGTGTTTTTTTCTCACGATGAAGGACATACTGTATATAAAATAATTTAAGATAAAAAGTGCTTTTCTGAGTATTTCTCTATTGAAATTAGAAGACTTAAGGAGCAAATTAAAAAACCTGCAGTTTGAAAGACTCTCTTTTGTGATGCAGCAAGTGAAATGGGCAGGTCAAAGTCTCCCTGCTCCACTCCATTCTGATGCATCCACTTCCTCATCTGAGCTGGCATCTGGATCAACACTGTATGGTTGGATAGCTCTAATATTGCTCGCCATTTTTATTGCATCTCTAATGTTAGCTTGGAGTTGTGAGGGGCTGTAAGCTAGCAGGGATTTACTTCTCCTCCAACAGTCCTGCCCACAACACAGAGGTGAAGTTCTAATGAAATGCTGCCATTCTGCAGAAACTATGTCCTTGAAAACAACAGTGTTTTTCTAGATTTGGCCTAAAAACGATATAATCGTAATTAAAGACCACTGTATTTTTTTATTTAAATAGAACTTTTCATAGAAAAAATTCCAAAAGGGATTTATAATATTAAAAAACAACATTAAAATACAAACAAATTAAAACAAACTGACAGGATGTCCCAAAAGTGAAAATAAAAGTTAAAATTTATTAAATCAACTGACAGATTATAAATATTTCCTTTGAGACCAGTTTGAGGCTTTGATTTAAAAGAATAGGGAATACAGATGTGTGTAATACATTTTTTTCACTTTTTTGTTTACATTTTTTTCTTTTTGAATGTGGAATAGACAAAAATATAACAAAAAATTATTAAGGTTTGACAGGTTAAACTTTTATTTAGCAAGAAGTGGGAGTTTAAAAAAGTAAGAGAAGCAAAAAGTAAAAAAATATATATTGATTATTTTCAGTTTCTACTCTTTCAGAGCAAAATAATTTTGTTTTGCTTAAATGTGTCTGTTCAATAAACTAACCACGTCTCCCCTCAGAAGTGTCGGTGAAGAATTTGTGAGAAAAAAAAATCTTAACTGTGAAAAAAGGCTGCTGTGATTTGTGGTTGGCCCCATCGTGACGTCTTCCTCTGACCCTCTTGCTCTTCCTGGCCCAATGGAAGTCACAAATATGTAAATTCCGCCCTTGAAGTGATCATTTAGTCATTCAATTCAGTTGAAAACCCTTTCTGACAGCTGACGCTGCCCGGCTGTCCGCCATGATCCAGTCAGAGTCTTAAACTTTGGTGGCTTGACAGCATGACCAAATGCTCTGGTGACCGCCTCACGTTCATGAAGTGGGAGGTTAGCCGTGGCTTTTCTCTCACTGCTAAACAGACAGTCAAGGTCACACCCACACGCGTTCACATAGAGTGGAAAAGTCCTGCCGTCTCACGATGCATTGAAATGAAAATCGTTTTACAAACAGAATCAGATCTGCACGTGTGAAATAAAATCTCCTTCAGTTGAATTTCTGCTGAATGCTCTCATTCTTTCCGCCATGATGAGTGTTGCAGCACACAAAAAGTCAGCCTAGACAAACATTTATCCAATTTTCATTTGCTTTTTTATAAGAGTAGCAGTTATGCTGTGTTCTTCAACACATGAAAAAAACTGCAAATAAAGTGTCATTTGAGGGATTTGGGTCTTTTTTTATTATTATTGTTGTTGATTTAGATGGAGTATGGATAAGAGGTCAACATGACAAAGAGACTTCAAGATGTATTAATTTTAATCTATTCAGGAGAAAACATGGAAAACATCTAGATGTACAAGTAAAGCAGTTTACTTGAAATTATGTTTTTATGTTCATATTTCTGTCACAGTAACTACACCAAATCCATCTGCTGAGCATCCTCTGTTACTCCATTCACGTATCAGACTTGTAGGTGTCACACTTCAGTCACTTTGTGGCTCAATTTGTAACCTGCAGGTTAAGATCACATTTCAACAGAAGATGCAAATACCTCGTTAAATATCAGTTGTAAAGGTCACGAGCGCTGCAGTTTTCCTTAAATATTTGATAGTGTTAGAGAGATGCTTGGTCTATAGAAAATCCAAAAGCAAGAGACCGGAGCAGGTAAAGAGAAACTCATTCATACAAGAAACTAAAATGCTAAAAAAAAAAAACACAAATCCAAACAAAACATGAGAAAAAAAAACAACAGTGGGGATACATGTAAAGGACTAGACAGAGAAAAATCAGCTGTTCTATTTCTAACTCAGCCATCCATGACACTTTTTGAACTCTACATGTTGTCCACTTGTTTACAATGTTTATTTTTATATTATCATAAATACATAAAACTGAAAACAGAATCTAACAACCCTGATTTAATCAATCAAATGAAGGAGATCATCTTCAGCCTAATTTTTTTCAATAAGACCTGGCCGCAGATAACAGCATTGCCCCAGAGCATCATTAGCTGGAAGTATTCAACCAGAACCAGAAGTTTCTCCTCTTCCTTTAAAAAAAAAAAAATCTATTTTTTTCACTTTGGTCGAAAATAGCTTTTTTTTGGTAAAACAAAACAAAACAAACATTAACTTACCTAGCAACCCCAACCATTTTGTTTTAAGCTTTTGACCATTTATCCCTTTGACATACTCCTTACCCGATTCACTGATTCACAGAGAAAAGCGGCTTTTTGCCCGTATGAAACACTTAAAAGTGGGTTTGAAGTTATTATTTCAAATTGATTAATTTTTACACAAATAACTAATGTTTTAGCTTAGGTCAAAAATGTGAGTTTGTTTTGGGGAACATTTAATGAAGCTCCACTTTTTCAGTTAAGATTGAGTGAATTGTGTTTCTAAATATCCTTCTGACTACCAGCAATGCACATTTGTCCTCTGCAGAGGACATTTCCAAACCTAAATATCTCCCAACCATGGCATACTACCAAATTAACTGTTTTTGGTATCTACAGAGGACATTTGGGGCTTTTCAAGCAAATGTGAAGGGGTGGGGCTCTGGCAATTGTAGTTTTTGGTGGATTTAAACAAATTTGACTAGAGAAAATGTGTATTTTAATGATGCAATGGATCAGTGTGTCTTACAGCAAATTCATTTTTTCAGCTAGTAGGAGAGATGCTTAAGGTCAGTTCTTTTGCACTCATTCACTTCTTCTAAGCGTCACGGTGGCCATTGCATGCCTGCATCTGCATCTGCATGCCTTCCTGCTCCCCTGTACAAATATTAAAGGATGTAAACAAGCCTGGAGGTCACAGAAGAAACAGATACCAGGGAGAGACGGGGGAGTAAAAACTCTGAGTCACTCTCCACCTCCACTCTACCTGCGTCCTGCTGCTTCTTCATACCTGACGGAGGTACCTGACTGTTTGATGTCGGTGACAGCAGTGACAAGAACACCACACCCCGCAGTCCTGATCTGGTCTAATCACGACTCACCACAGCACTCTCCCGCCAAACCGTATCCCGTCACCCGCAGAGGAAAAGTTCAGAACAGATAACATCACAGCTCGCTAGGCCGCTAACTCATAATCAGTTTTGCCGTCCCAAACAAGCACAGCAGAGGCATCAAATCACAATTTTCCCTACGTTTGTTGATGGGAATCCCCGCGTCTACCACAATTTAGGAACTCTTTTCTTCATAAAAGTTGGGGAAAAATTTCAGACCAAAGTAGAAGTCAAACTTGAGTTAATCAGCCAGAAAACTCACAAACAATTGTAGCTGGTTTGATAGGGCTGGTGTTCTATTCCTTGTCCTTGGTGAAAAAGGCCAAAAAAGACAATTTTATGCAGAAATTGCAGAAGGACTGAAAGAGTTTCTCTAAGATGTTCTTTTTGGAGAATAGTTGATTATAAAAAAAAGACACAATGTTTGAAAATATTGGCATATTTTACTGATTAAGAGTAATTATTAGTATTTACTGTTACATGTGTATGTGTATATGGATGTGTATCTTTTACCATTATTTTTTGCTTTACTAAGCAAGTCACGATTAAAAATCAGAAGTTGGATATATGTAGGTTTATCAGATGTTTATCTCTTTTATTAGACCTTTGAATTGCTCTAAAATTCAAAAGTTTTAGGAAAATTTCTAAAGTTCAGATGTATTTGTTTTATATTTTCTTCTTTTACTTTATTAAAGACAATAGTAAAAAATCAATAAAATAAAAAAATTCCACTATTAGATGACAGTATGCATATTTTAAATACATTCTGTGAACAGATTACATTTTTAGTAAATTAGAAAATAGTGAATATGAACTCTACAATTTTCCAGATCAACTGAGAATTCCCAGATTCAGTCAATCTTTATTTCTACAGCACTTTTCATAAACGCATAACACAAAGTGCTTTACCCAAAATAACATAGTAATAATAATGCAAATAATAAAACAAACAAATAAATAATGTAATAGAAAAATTCTGTACCATCATTAACATAGAGCCCCCTCCCCCAGATCCGTGCACAACCCCCCCCCCCCCCCCCCCCCCCCCCCCCCCCCCCCCCCCCCCCCCCCCCCCCCCCACACACACACACACACACACACACACACCTCCCACCCCCTAACTGATGGACATAGACAATGTGAAACGGGTGAGCATGAGGTAAAGTTTGAGGTTTTTAGTTTGAAGAATTGTGCTTTTTTTCCCTTCTGATTACAGTAAAATGAAGGGAAAAAACAGGAATCCAGTAATAAAAAAAAAACAAGGTACAAAAAAAAGTCTTTCCTGTATATCAAAATACCAAGTCATTTGAAAGATCACAGACTCCATTGTAAATCAGACCATTGTTAAAAATTCAGTCTCAAAATATCACTTTTCCATTTAAGTTGTTTCTCTTTTAACCAAACACTTATCAAAGACACTCTATGCATTTCAGCTCCTTGAAGCACTTCATTCAGGGGTAAAAATTCATGTCCCGACTTCCTGATCTTTTGTCACTTAATCTGGATCTTAGAAGAAGTGCCATTATTTGAATTCTGCTGTCCTACCGCTCTAAATGTTCTTCTAATCAAGAATAATAGCAGAAGAGTTGTTCTGATCAAGCAGGGCGTTTAGGAACAATGTGAATTGAATAGACGTCCTTGTTTGAGAGATTCAAAGTCTTATTTCCTTTTGTCCTTTACAACAAAAGAAAGCCAAGTCGTGATGTCTGCTAGCACTAATATAAGACATTTAAAGAAAACACTTGAGTATTAGGAAAGTTAAGAAGCTTGGACCAAAAAAGCCATAAAAGCATTAGCATCTTAAACATCACAGGAAGAAGATTCAGTAAGTTGCTCACCTATAAAAATAGTAGAATATGCAGTGTGTAAATAATGATTTTTGATAAACTTTGATCCAAAAACCGTAAAATAAAGGAATATGTCCGTTTAGTGAAAAAAGGATTCTTTTGTTGATTGTGACTTAAAAGAACAGTTCATCTGGTGATTGAATGACAGCAGAAAAGTTAAAAACATCCAGAGTTTTTTTTTTCTTCTCCTGCTCTGAGGGAGAAGATTTTTAATTCACGGAAAAGAAAGAAAGAAAAAAACATAAAAAGTGTTTATTTAGTTTAGTTTAGTAAAAAAGAAAAAAAAACACAATTTCTATAGGTGTGCAGAACAAATATTCTCTCTGTTTTTGGGGGAGTTTGTGATGGGAGCCTTTCTGCAAACATTACTCCATAAATATTTTTTAAGCAAAAAAAAAATGTATAATTTACAGAAAATAATTAAAGAGCCTTTAAAAATAAGAAAAACATTATTATCATATACAATTTTGTGACAATTTAACCTAATACATCACTGTCCTGAACAAGCCTACGGTTTAATGAAGTCGGTGTGTGCTTTATTGCTTTTAACCAGCCAAACTGTGTTGCAGGATCATTTCAGCAGCTCTCCTCTTGCCACGAAGCTGTCTGTCAAAAATCCATGAGAGGTTATTGGCCTGTCAGTTCATGGCATTTAATAAAGCTGAAGGGGTTTAGATAAGACCTCAGTTTAATTGGCACTAAGTAAGTGATAAAGCCATCTTTATTTATTTGCTCCTTGTATTTTGTCCTGGAGGATTTGCTCATAGAGGCATCCTCCTGCTAAAGTTTTATGGAGTTTTTTGCTATTGCTTTAATACGAGGAACAATGGGATCCCGACAGTGTGGTCTTTCCTCACATGAGCTGTTTCTGTCATGTTGGTATTCCGAGCTGACATGTTCCCTTTCTGTCAAAACGGCATATTGCAGCGCCCCTGCAGATGTAGTCAAATGTCAACCTGACCGCCCCGCAGAGGGATCCATGTGACGGGCTACACCTCTGGACAGTGAAGTGCATTGTTGTCATTATGCTGTTGCTTCCCACCGTGAAGCCAATGGGAAACTTTTGAGAAAAAAAGTTTACTGTTAAGAAGAAAACACTTTAAGCGTTAGTCACAACTTCCCTTACGGGTGGATATGGGCTGTTTGAGGGTAAAAAGTGGGCAAACCTGTGCTGGTGGCCCAGACGAAATATCAAGGTAGCTCGCTCAGTGAACCCGTAGAGTGAAAATGTTCATGCAGAGTTTTTCTACTGACATGCTCCGGGTGACAGGTCATAACGAAAATTTATGCAACACAAACCTTCTGACTTCGGGAGGAATTTTTTATCCTGCTCCCGTGTCCAGTAGTTTATTCCACTCTCTTTGCTTGTCCTCACTGAGTCCTTGGAAATTGCATGTTTTTGTTATGAATAATGTTACGTTTTTATAGGCGGCATCCGTACTGAGCATTGATGCGCGCTGGTCTTTCGCTGATATTTCTGGGAAATTTCTAGGACGCCCAATTTTGAAATTTTAGATTCAAACAGCGCTACAGAAAGGTGAACGCACTAGTGCACTATATAGTGAGTAGTAATTCCGGACATAACTTTTGTTTTTTTAAATATTACTAACAAGGTTGGGAGTTAGTGTAGTCACGGTTATGATTGTTTTAGTCGTATCAGTTTGTTTTATTACATGTTACAAACAAGGCTGGAAGTTATGTGTATAATAAATATGCTAATGTGGCTAATGCTTCTAATGTGGCTAAAGTGTAGTGCATTACAAACAAGTTTGAAAATTACTGTGAATGTAATTAATGTCTGACTGACGGACTTATTTCTGACTCTTTTGTCTCGCTCAATTTTCCTTATTGTCCAGTGTGCCTTATACAGTATGTGACATAATATAGACTATTCATTGACTGTGCGTCTTATAATCCAGTAGTGCAGAAACACAGTAGTTTGTTTGGGCATCCTGTGGACATCCTACGGGCACTTATGTACCATGTGCACGCCCTGTGAATGCGGTATTTTTAAGGAGCCAGTATAATGACTAGAGTGTGGAGTAAGGGCATCATACAACAGCATCTAATGTACGTCAGAAGGGCGTGCAACTTCCATTAGCCTCACAAATACCCGGGACAACCTGCAAACCCCTAGCACCTGTATGGGTGCATGTGACCAAGGCCCTAACAGTTGTACATTTGGAAAATTGGACTTCCAGAAAAGTGCATTTGTCCCACTGGATTTCTTTCCATTTGTGCATTTATCTTTTTACTGCCTTGTTTTGATTTGACACTGCACAAACAACACCCACGCATTAATAAATGGATAAATGTATAAATGATAGATGTATAAATGTATAGATGATAAATGTTTGTCTAGGGTGATTTTTCTTTCATTTCATGCAGAAGGCTGATGCCCCATTCTGACATCAGTGAGTAAAACACATTTTAGCATACTGTTTAAAAGCCAAAAAAGAAGGTGATTCTTTATGGAGAGCCTTTTCATCTCACTACCATCTAAAAAAAAAAATTTAAAATTAACTATATATAGCACTATATAGTAGATATTCAAACTCATAAAGTGAAATTACACTCGAAGAGCACAGCAAAAACAAATATGTTTGGCCTTATCACACTTAATGTACTTACTGTGTGTCTATTTTTAAATTAAATTTTAATTTATTCAAAAAATCTTGCACAAGTTCTAATACAAGGGAAATTATTGGTAACAAAGAGGAGAAAACTTGTATATCAACCCCTTTTACATTTTTTGGATAAACAAACAAATTTTAGAGTAAAGCGCTGCTCAAAAGAATAAAGAGAACACTACAAAAACACATCCTATCTGAATGAATGAAATACTCATTTATAAATGTTTAAAATGTCTTTACATAGTTGCATGTGCTGACAACACAACCACACAGAAATTATTAATGGAAATTAAATGTACCACACCATCGAGGTCTGGATAATGGCCAATGAAACAATGAAATAATGAAATATGTCATGAAATATTGAAATGTGCTTTTTAATTGAAATTTGAATATTTAAATGTCACACATATTTAAATATTTATTGATTGATTATCAATTGTTTATATTTAATGCAAATTTTAAATAATCAATTGTACTTTTATTTAACAATTTAATGGCATATAAATTTATTTCATATTGTCTCTTCTGGACCTTCATAACAAACACCTCTCTCTCTTTCTGTCTGATCACAACAAGTCCTTTCTAAAGGGCTGAAACTCTAAACTTGAAGTATTGGACAACCCCAATTGTAAAAGCTAAATATGTCCATCACAAGAGGCTCTTGGCTTGTAGGAATTTGAAGCCTGTCCAGCCTATTTTCTAAGTCACAAATAAAATCTTTTTCATTGTTTCATCTGATCCCGATTCACTGAAGAATAATTTGAATTAAAAAAAAATACTCAGAAATACAATTTTAGCTTAACTTTTTTGATATATGTCCTCCATTATTAGAAGAAAATGGCACAAAAACATGGCAAAAACACCAAAAATACCATTTTCATTGAATTGGCTCCTCATTTTCCTACCTGGTTGACTGATATAGAACAAAATTAATCCGTTGATTTTGTCTTAATGCCATTTAGACACTTAAGTCCAACCAATTCTGTTCTTTGATCTTTTAACAGACTCAGATTTGAGTTGTTCTATGACATCAGAGCCTCATAACACCCCTACTTTTAGCTCTGCATGTCAATGTTGTAATATTTTATATTTATATATATATTTATATTACATTCTCTAAATCCTTATTCCTCACTACGGTGGGCTCATATGAGTGTCTGAAGCTGCTCCTATACATGGCTAAAAAGCGCTGAACAGAACTGCTGATGTAATCAGACCAAATTTATAGTATGTTTTGGAAAACAAGCACCTCCATGTCCACCTCCAGGAAAGAAACCCCACTTTAATTGCTTTTACAGTCGTTCCATTATATCATAATTATACCTGCATGAAGTAAGTATAAGAATTGTAGGCATGGGTGTGTTCTGTTTGGTGTGAGAACAGTGAGTGCTCCCAAAGGGGCCACCCGCCACTTTTAAAACGTAAATCACCTACTGACTACTACACCTACTGAATCACCACATCAAAGGAGATATAATAAGCTCTCTGAAATGATGGCAACCAATTAGTCCTTGATGGAGCTTCAGTTCTGAAAGTGGGCACTGAATACAGGATGAAAACCAGGAGTCTGCTGCTTCTTTTCACAATAAGACAAGGAACCTACAGACAGAAAATGTTTAATAATCTCTTTGGTGTTCAGCCAAGGGTGACCACAATGCTCTTGTGGTTCAGCTTCCCTGACAAAGACAGATGAAAAAAATAAATAAATAAACTTAATTATAAGCTATTAAAAGTGATCTGAAGAGTCATACGGCAAATTCAGCTCCTGCTTATTTATGAAAGCCTGGCTCAGTGCCAGCTCCTGTCTGACTCGCCTAATTATTTCAGTAAACAATTTAAAATCAACCAAGTCATTCATTAATTTGCCTTTGATTGTTCTGGATCCCACAGGAGAGGCTGGTTTCATGTAAACAACTTTTTGCATTTTTCCGAATTGGGACTGTAAAAATGTTGCCTCGGGTTGCTGCCCTTCCAGCATGAACTGCAGTTTCTTCTGTGGTTCTGAAGGGATGGACAGATGCAATGCAAACACCAAAACCACTTAAGTGAAAAAGTTTGAATGAACAGCGTTAACATTACAAATGCAAATTTTCAAAAATCAAAATACCTTAGTGTATTTTACCCATTTAAAAAATAAATGTTGCCAAAGCAAAACTGTCAAAAGACAAGATTTAGCATGTTAAGCCTCAGTCACAACAGCTCTTATAGGTTGATAGTAGCGGTGGGCGTAGTTAATGATAGTTATCGATACCAATTTGACCAATTTCTGCGGGAAAACTGCCCAATCTGGCAACATTGTCTGACTGTCAGACCTCCTCCTTTCTCGCTGCTACTCACACCTTGTTCCTTCCCTTCCTGCTTCATCAGAGAGGGGGGTTATTAAAGAGCCACATATTTGCACCAATGTAGGATTTTTTTGTTGTGTTGTTTATATTTTTATATTCCTTACAGTGTTGCTTTTGTTTACTTTTTCACTAGTGACTTTGAGATTCTTTTACTTCCTTTATTTTTTTATATTTGTGGGGTTGTAATACTTACATTTTTGTAAATCTTTTGCTCTTTGAAATTTTACACAAGTTACTTTTCCTTTCATTATTATTATTATTATTATTATTATTATTATTATTATTATTATTATTATTATTATTATTATTATTATTATAGTATTATCCTTCTTAATATACTTGATATACATAATTGATATATGTTCAGTTCAGATTGTTGTAATTAGTTAATTAACATTTTTATTTGACAAAAATCCACTCCTAGTGGATACAGGCTATCGCCGGCAACATATCCAGTTGTTTGTTTGTTTTTTAAAAGCTCTTATTATTTGTGGCTTCCACATTCACCACGAGGTCAGTTGCAATCTGTTTATTATAATCTGTTATATTTCATATTAAACAGGAACCCAAGCTAATTAAACATTCACTCCAAAGAAAATTTTGTTTTTGATGTTGTTAACATGATTTTGTGGCCTTTTGTCCCATTATTTAGGACATATAAAAGAAAATTATTCTTAAAATTGCATTTTGGAGGATTTCTTTCTCCAAATTGCTGTGAACCTGGAGTAGATTAGATTATGTCATTTGAAGAAGAGCACATTTGTGATGTAGAAAATACTCAAGCTTCCTGCTTTCCTCCATTCTAATGCATCCTTTTACAAATTACTTGTAAATAAATTAATAACAGTAAATAATAAGGGGGTTTATTTCAAATTTTCATTATACTAACTATCCTCAGCAACCATGATAAAATAAAAAATGTTTTTCCTTAAGTATTCATTGAACTAAAAATGCTTGGTTGTAAAAATAAACATATTTGATGAAACAAAGCGATTGAGGTTGCTGTTAAACAAAAAAAAGCCATACTTTTAAGACTCATCTATTTAAATGTTTATGGTAAATATTCACAGAAGCCTCAAATCTCCTTTGCTCTTTGCACCGTCTGCAGTCTTTTCTGTGGAAATGTACTGTATGACGTTTTCAGTAGAACTCCCCTTTGGTGCCACCATGTTTCCTTGATGACGCAAGTACATCTGCTTTAGTGTGTGAGGATTTTCCATTGCCTTTTTTGTTGTTGTTGTCCGTGCAGCTCATAGATGCTGTGTACATCCCCTAGCCCTCTCTTGTGTGTTTCACACTTTGCCCAGCTATTACAGTTCAGTCCCTCCTTTCTGGAGTGGTGCTCCAGAGCCCCGGAGAGCAGATGCTGAAGTGACGGCATGTCATCGCTGTCCCATGTCTGTGACTCATTGAGGCCCGTGTGGCCCAGCCTGTCACTGGCCTGTCGCTCTTCCTTCCTGGGCCATGCACGATGTCTCATCGACTTGTTTTAGTTAACACCCAGCAACAGTAAAAAAAAGAAACTTTTTTTTTGACACATTGGAAACTTTCTGAAGAGGAAACACATCTAAAACCTACTTTATATCCTGCAGAATTGCAAACATTCTGTTTTCACGGAAGTCAAACTGTGTCTGACAGGGGGATTAGCCTAAACTGCATATGACTATTTATTAATTTGCAAATTAGAAAGAAATGCAAGAAGAATATTCTAGATACAGGAAAAACACAGCCTAAATACATGACAGCATTATGTGCTCTGGCAGATGTCTGGTCACACTGATCCTTATTAAGGCCAATGTGATGAATAATATCAGCAAAATATTCAAATGTTTCATCTGTGTGTCAATAAAGTGAGTGTTACTGAGGATGTATTTCAGTGTTATTAAATTATGGACAAATAATGTTATTGAGGCTGCTGCAGGGCACAAAAAAATGAATATATTTATCAGCTTGTGAAAGTGCAGTGTAAAGGAGTTTTGTGAGAAACGATTTCCAATAAAGTCAGTTTAATCACTCTTACTCCATCAAAATAACATCATATATACAGCTCAAAAAAGGGGGGGAACACCTGAACACCTCAATGTTACTCCAAGTCAATCACACTTCTGTGCAATCAAACTGTCCAGTTAGGAAACAACACTGACTAATCATCAATTTCCCATGTTTTTGTGCAAATTAAATAGACAATAGGGGGAAATAATATATGTTTAAGACACCTCTGATAAAGGAGTGATTCTGCAAGTGGTGATCACAGACAACTTCTCCATACTTATATTAATACTTACCATGTTTTCTGACTGATGTTTTCGTGACTTTTGAATGCTGACAGTGTTGTCACTCTAGTGGTACCATGAGATGACATCTACAACCCACACAAGGGATTCAGGTAGTGCAACTCATCCAGAACGGCACATCAATGCAAGCTGCGGCAAATAGTTTGCCGTGTCTGTCCAGAGCATGGAGGTGCTCCCAGCAGACAGGCCAATACATCAGGATATGTGGAGTAGGCCGTAGGAGGGCAAGAACTCTGCATCAGGCCCACTACCTCCTCCTTTGAGCAAGGAGAAACAGGAGGAGCCCTTTGCAGGGCTCCTCCTGTTTCATTTGGCTGGCGACAAATGTGCACGTGTCTGCTCAAACTGTTAGAAAGAGACTCCATTAAGGCGGTATGAGAGCCGGACATCCACAGTGGGAGTTGTGCTTACAGCCCAACACTGTGCAAAACATTTGGCATTTGCTAGAGAACACCAAGATTGGTAAATTCACCATTGTTCTCTATTATCAGAAACATGTCACAAGCACATGTTAAAAACACCGTTTTCATTGGAGTGGGTCTTTAAAAGTTAGAATCAAACTTTCATGTCAAATAAAACATAAAAAAGATGGATAGGTTTATTTTAGCCCCTTTGAATGTTTTTATTGGTGGTCTGTGCTTGAAAAAGTTTCATGCTTTGACAAAAAAGAACGAAACCAGCACAAAGACATGAAAACATCTGATTCTTGTAGAAATTAATCTTACAAAAACTGTAAAGAAGTTTTGCTGTGCAGGAATGTGGGACAAACTATAAACGCATGGTTTTCAATATGTCTCACACTTTGACAAAAGATATACATAAATAATTTCCAGGATTTTCTAAAGAAAATAAAATCAAAGCTGCACATTGGAAATAGTTTTAAAAAAAACCTAATCTCTGGCTTTGTGATTTTTTAACACCAACCTGTTCGTGTATGACAAATTGCTTCCTTACCCCTGTGGGCCCTTCTTTTTGCTCCAACTGTAGAGGCATTTGAAGCTGTAGTGGTGCCGGAGTGGACTTCAAACAACCTAACTTATGATTGGCGACAGTAGTTGCCATAGAAACTTTGACTTTGAACAACTTGTACCAATCACTGTCTCCATGGTGATGTTCGTATCACAGGCTTTATTTTGCTGGAGCCAGTAATAAGGCATTTTCTATGGGTGACATCACACTTGCTCTGTCCAGTTTTCTATATACATTGGTCGCGCTCGTGGTACAGAGGAGAATCGCCTTTCTTCACATGGGTGAAAAGCACAGAAGTTTACATTTAAATGTAAATATGGAGTTTTTGTTTTTGAATGACTTCTTAAAATGATAAAACCAATATTGGGTAATTTTTTGAGCGCTGGCATCATCAAGCGGTAGTAACATCCGAATCTGAAGACAATTTTTTTTTTCTCCACTTCTCCACTTGGAAGGATACATGTAGGGATAGGTAGAAGCCATAGGGGTATAGAAGCAATTCAGTTTCAACTTTTGATTTATTCTGACCATCACTCTCTAAGAGTTTAATTTTAGCAAATTTGTTTTCTTTTAACCTTCCTTCCATCAATGGTTTTGCACTTAAAACAGCAGCAATCGTCTATCATGACCAACAGGACACCATTGTGCTTTTTTAAACAAAAATCACTCCACTGACACTCTAATCAGGAGAAAAACTAAAGAAATAAAAATAATAAGTGCACACATTTGAGAAGTCTGAGCTGCATAGCCATGATTGTGAAAAACACAAATGTCTTTATTATTGCAAAGAACATTAACTACTATTTTTCAAATACTCCAAGGATCCAAAGATGATTAAAAGATTTATTTTTTGACAGATAGATAATAGCAGTTTTTATTTTTGTACTACACAGAGTTATGATGTCCTTGGCTATTTTTCTGTCTGCAGGCATCACTCATGATGAATAAAATATTACCAAATTAACAATTAATTATGACAAATAGCAACAAAATAAACAGATGTTTACAAGTTTTGTGTAAGGAAGTTCTTTTTAACACAATAGGTTGTTGGTAAAAATATAATTAAGGAGACAGTATTTTACAAAAAAGGCATGACATTTTCTGTTAAATAATAATACATATTGGAACAAATGATGCATAAAAAAATGATGAATAAAACTTGCAAACCCTGACTGTATTTTGGAAACCTTCAATTTTTAACTTTTCAACTTTGAATAAAATGTAAATAACAAATAAAGACATCTTGGCTTTTTTAACCATGTTCAGTAATAGATCTATTGGCTATAAACACAAAGAAATTTTTCAGTGACGAAACATTTTTTTCCATGTCTTTAGATGATAAAAGGAAATTAAGAGTAATTTTAGAGGCTCATGAAAGGTTATGTTGAATATTTTAGAACCCTATTGAATAAAGTAAGCTATTCTCTTCTAACAGTCAAAAGGTGGTTGTGCTTTAGAATATTACATGCAAATACCTCAATTATAATTAAAAGCATTTATATTATATTTCTATAATATTATATATTATAATCATAATAAACCTATAAATTCTTAAACATACATTACATTGAAACCATTAAATATTAAGTTTGTCAAAAATAATTAAAAGAGACAAAAGTGACAGGTGAAACTAAAACAATTTATTAACGTAATTTTGCTGCCAAAAATGAAAACTGTGACTCCCTTTTCTCTGTTTTTGCTTTGTTCATCTGAATGGGTCCAGAAGAAATCAAGGTTTTTGTTGGTGTAATGAAAAGCTGGCAGCTCGGGCAGGTGTGGATGCACCACTGTGACTGTGATGGATGGAAAAACCTCTGAATGTCCGAGCAGCTGCCTCCTACTGCTAGCAGTCTGCTCTGTACTGCAGCCTCATCAACACTAGCAGATCCACCCCTTCACTGTGTGTCTCACGATATCATCTGATAATTTATGGCACTTACAGCTGACACAAATCTTTCTCATCTGCCCTTTATCTCACCCCCATAAAGAAAAAAAAATCTTGGTGATCTCATCTGGATTTTACGCTGTTGCAATCATGCCAAGAGCGTGAGCCAAACAAGGAGGACAACTTCTTTTTTCTGAGCTCACAGCGTGAAGGACTGTGCAGAAATGTGGCTGTTCTTTGGTTAGGACACTTTTCTTCCCTGCTTGTTATTTTAGACTTTTCTAAAAATAAATTCTAAAAAAAAAATAAAAAGGAAAAAGTGCCACAGGTTTACAAAACCATAAAATTTACAAAAATGCTGCTTTGTGACTTGTCTAATGTCTTTTTTTAAAAGAAATGGTAGCTCTATTTTTGTGGTAACTAAATAACATTATTTATTTCCAATTATATCAAAGAACTTTCTTTTGTGATTTTTTCCGTTCAAGGTGATGCTTAATTAAGTGGCGTTCAACTACAATGAACGTCAATGAATTCCCGTTTTGTACATAAAGCCTGAATGGTGTGAATGCAGCATAAGTCAACATCTCTATGGCAACCACTCTCGCAAATCAGGAGTGTGTTTGTTATAAGGACACACCCCTTCCATATTAAGAGCAGTCTTGGCAGAATCTGTCAATCAAACATGAATATTATTATTATTTTCACAATGAACTTGAAATTGTCCAAAAAATATTCTTCTGACTCAGTAAGTAAAATAAACTCTTACTGCTCAGATGTTTTAACATATTTGACAGGGGGTATAAAGAAATATTAGTGTATTTAAAAATATTATATCTTTATCATTACTTTATTTTAAATTGATCCCTTACAGTTACTATTAGATCATTCTTCACTAAAAATCTTCTTCATTCAAAATGTATGTTTTATTTATCTATCTATCTATCTATCTATCTATCTATCTATCTATCTATCTATCTATCTATCTATCTATCTATCTATCTATCTATCTATCTATCTATCTATCTATATATCTATATATATATATATATGAATAATTTAACTTCACATGACATATTTTTTCAAACATAAAGTTGTACAGTTTTACAACATTCATACAGACACATTATGGCAGAAGGTTCTATATAATGATGAAAAGTTCACTAAACTCCTTCTCATGCCTGACCTTTGCTTCTTAAAGGCTGGTGAAGTAAGAAGTTTCCTGTAAATCCTGACTTGCTCCTGAGGAAGTGGTCTTAAGGGAAGCAGACATGGAGCTCCTGCAGCAAAAGATTTCTTGTAAAAACTGATTTGACTTGGTGAATATAAAGAGTTCAAGTTTAGTGGAAATTGGAATTACTAGATCAGTAAATATAGCATGAATGTGCTTCTAAAGATCTGTTTCAGTTCTGAGGATAATTTTACGTGCTGAGTCTTTCTAATAATCTTGCACAACAATCAAAGTGTGATGTTTCTTTTCTTTATTGTATGGTTGTAATCTCTGGTTTCATGTCCTGAAGGTTCATCCCCTGGCTTCAGAGATCCACTGAATTTTATTTACATGTCAAAGATAAATTTGAAGAATTCTTGACGAAAAGAAATCTGGCAACTGTTGTGTCTTGACACCATTGAGTAACAAGAACAACCCTTCTTTTTGGTTGCTAATTATAAGTATCTCAAGTCAAGGATTTGGATCTGTTGTTACAAAAGAAGCCAAAAGAAATTATTATTCAAGCTACATAAAATAGATGAAAAAACTGAGCTTAACTTAACATAAGGATCTGTAAGAAATTAGATATAGAAATAAGTGCAGAAATATAACATTTTGAAATAAAACTTCAAGACAAGAAAAGATCAAATAGTTTGATAGATATTTTATTTAAAATATTGAATTAATTGAAATGATCTAGTGCAAAAAATGCTTTTGCCTAACTAAAAATGTTATATTAAGACTTTTCATGAGTTACATTTCAACAATCCACTCAGACTTATCGTGAAATACTGTTTACATGTTTAAATCAAATCAGGGATTTGGGGTCTCTCTTATTCAGAGCAGTACTTTTTAGTCTTTTATTAAAACGGAAAGTCTTGAAAGTTCCATTGTTCTTCTATTTGAACACCTGTCCATCAGGAAGAATTCTGATTAAAATTTAACATAAAACTTAAGCTTTAAAGGAACAAAACAATACATATTTAGTGAAAACAATGAATACTTAACAACTATCTACATGTATAGAAGAGTCTCACTTATGGAGTCTTTGTTCTTTATGCTATTTAGGCTTTGTTTTATTTTCTTTTTAGTGTCCGTATCAGTCACCGCAAAAAAAAATTCTTGTTGAGAAGGCATCACTCCCAACTATTCTGAAGAAATTAAATAGTTACAAAATGATATAACTGAAAGCTAGATCAATTAAGAATAAATTAAAAAATGACATTTTAATCAATTGATGACTCGAAGGATAATAAATATTAAGTAATTTCGAGTCAGATCTTGTCTAGTTTTGAGGAATTTAAGATTATAAAATCTGCATGAATAAATCAATTCCTTTAAAAAACGAGTGACCTTTGTTACCACTTTAAAAAACTTCACAACCTTGACAGAGAAATTAGAGTAATTGAACTTCATAAAACCTATCCATTTTTTTGCACTTTAATTTTTGCTTTTCTACAATTGTTTTGCACCTCCTCCTCCAACTGTCCAAAATAATGCTTCATAGGTTAGGTTGGTCACTCTAAAATTGTCCCCAGGTGTGGATGCGAGTGTGCATGGATGTGTGATTGTGTCTCCTGCGACAGACTGGCGACATGTCATGAGTGTTACCCATGAGTGGCTCCAGCAGCCCTGTGACCCCGAAAGGGACAAAACAGGTTTAGAAAATGAATGAATGAATGTTTTGCAGAAATAAGAAAACAGGTTTATTGTGTTTTTTATCGTAAGGCTCTTCTAAACTTATTTGAATAATTTATTGTGTTTTAGTCTCATCTAACACAGAAGATCTGAGCTCCTTCCTCAGCATAGATTTTTCTTCTACTCACAAAATCCAAAATAATTCAGTTTATTATTTACTTCTAGTCCTGCACCAGCTGTGGTACAACATCACTGATCCATAAATATAAAATGTTTACATTTATAAAGCACTGTTTTCACAATTTTTCCAAAAGAATTTGCAATTTTTGAGAAATTTAGCACAAATGTTATTTTGTTCTTATCCTACACAAGATTTAAGCAGAAAAAACAATCCCAACAATCAGAATGTTTTACTGTTTGGCAGACAAAGCAATCACAAATCTCTCTTTCTGACAAGCTGAGGAGGTTTGTAAATACAGCACACAGTGATTTCCTGCCTGCTGTCGTCTACCTGTCAGCCATTTTGACACCCAAACTGTTAATATTCCTCAATTTATATCTTCTGGCAAAATTTTTAGACGGCATTTCGTGTTCAGATGTGGAAAAGTCTATTTTTTTCTTCTTTGACACCTATTGCATTGGCTCACTGACACATGCTTTGTGCTCAGAGACAGATTACATGAGAGACGTGAACTATCCGGAGAATGAATATGGATGGAAGTGTCCATCTGCCACTCGGCACCGCTGGCTCTGAATGCTAACTCACTGAGGTCACTGAGAGGAATCTGAAAATGGACTTTGGTGGGAATTGTTTCAATAATTTTCAAGAAAAATAAAACGTGGAATTGAGCTGTTTTAGTTTTAGTTTCAGTTGTAATCATACTTTTTGTTCAAGTTAGGTTTACACCAGGTTTCATATAGAGAAATCATCAATTGCTTAACCCTCAGTTTGTCAATCAGATCCTCTGTTTTGCCAGGATACTTCTGTTTACAGAGTTTATTTTTTAATTCTATCAGTTTGAAATAAATAAATACATGTTAGTGGCAGATTTTGATAGAATATCAACATCAGAAATGAAGGGTTGGTCAGCTGTTGGTGCGATTCCCTCCAGTGTGAATCCGCACAAGTTATGAAGAGCAAAAAGGAAGCAAAAACTGTAAGTAACATTGAATTAAAAAAAAAAAAAAACTACATACAGCATTTTCTTGTAAAAAAGGTCTTGTTAGGAGTTGAGGACACAGATGACCATTAAAGAAATAGCCAGACACTTTTAGTTTTATATTTTGTTTTTCCTCTTTGGACATGCACTGTTTCTAGTTTTGGTCCACTCACAAAAGTGCAGTGTGAAATAAATTCAAGCTTTACACCTAACACTATAAAGTGGTAAAATTCCCATGGGTTGACCAGTCCACAGACAAAAAAAAGTTGGGGAACACTGGTATAATGAACTTTTGGAGGAATGTTGCACCCTTCCTTATTTGCTAAAGACAGTGTGTTGTAAAACCCCCCATCCCAGTTTGGGGAAGGAAACAGGCGATGAAACATAGAACAACTGTTGCTAAGAGGTAAAAATGTCATCTGTAAACTATAGCTTGAGTTAACATTTAAAAGCACATAAAAACAATGATAAAAAATAAAGAATTTGTTTCAGATCCAGAAACCAAAACGTGAAAAACAAAGAGGAAAAAACATTTTTGAAAACTTAAAAATCAAAACAAAAAGTTCAAAAAATGAAACACAATGAGAAACCGGAAAAGGTCGGTACCACGGGACATCACTGATTGGATGATGATATCCAGTATTGCTACATGTCAAATAACTTTCAGTGTAAATGATCTACAAACATCAGAAATGTCTGAAAATATTGTGGATAAGGGAAGTAACAAACATTTAAAACCCTTTTCTTTGCTGTAGAAACTTTTAACCTAATTCCTGATATAAAAATATAAAAAATCTGAATTAATTCATGTCAGATTTGTAACAGACTGAAAATCTGTGCCTCTTATTTTTACAATTAAGTGAATTTGAACGCTTCTACTTTCCCTTTGAAGGAAAATCATGTTGTGAAGCAAATTATTCTGATCGAGGTTTAATTCTATGTTTAATTTACCACTTTACACAGAAATCAACTCATGCTGTGACCACTGTGGGACAGATCCAGATAATACAGCATCAATTCCTCCTCTGGATAACAGTGTGAGACTCTGAGAGCCACACGATGTTCTTGTAAAATTATAAACTCCTCAGCGTGTCTCTGTTAAGCTTCAAAATGTGCTTTTTTTCCCCCTGCATCATTCCTTTCATGCAAATGTTTAATGGCTGCTAGATGTATCCAGTCAATCAGGGATACTTTGAACATTTTATGAAGTACTGTATTAAATCACATCACCGCACATCTTCAAAAAATATTGCTTTGATTTCCTCAAATCTCAAATTTAGGGGTAAAGAATCCATGGAGAGGTTCAAATGATTATCTGACTTGGCATCAGACAGAAAATCAAAGTTACATGTAATCCATGAAAAGCTGCATGAATAAAAAAATACTTTTGCTCAGCTTGATATCAACATTGGTGATGATGAGTTGAAGAAAATAAGTTATTAATTAAAAATCAGCAAGGAGGTGCTGCTTCTTTGGCTTCCAAGATAAATTGCAGTCCTGTCCAAGATGTTTTTTTTTTCTCACAAAACTCTAGTTTAGAAATCCATCACAGTGGAGCTGCTGCCTTCAAACATCAAGAGCTATTGGTTATAAATTTACACCTTGGGAACACTTCGGATTTCACATTCTCTCTGAAGAGGCAGACTGACGAAACTACCAAATGCTGCTGCTCGCTTATTGCCAACTTAGATGTCGGGGTTGTGTGAGCGTGTCTAGCAGAAAACAGCACAGAGATTTTGGGACTGGGACAGATGAATAGAAGTGACACCTCTTAGGAAATAATTATCTCTCACTCATTCCCCCCCGCGCCATCCTGTGGGACATCCGGTCATGATGGCTGCCAGTTTGCTTCGTGGTTTTCCATAACCTGAGGCTTTGTTTTCTCCCACTGGGAGACAGATTGTTGACTAAGATCCTAAGTATTCACAACAATGTTTTTTTCTAAATCTGCAAATTCTAAAATTATAGCAAACACTGTTTGATAATATTGGATGTTGTTTTGTAAAAAGTATTTCACTCAATATCAGTGTCTGATCAAGGACAGATTATAAAACGTTTTCTGGTGCAGAAACCTTTTAAATTTGGGATTACGTAATGGGCGTGGGTTCCTGCGTGGTCAGGGAACCCAAATAACAGGTACTCCGATTGTCTTTTGAATTAAACTAAGTGTTCTTAGAGGGCTTTTGATTACAAAAATGTTCCATTATAGCCAATATCTAAAAATCTTTATCCTTCTCTGAATACAGTTTCTGCAGAGCGGCCATAACTTAGAGCTCTCTGTTTACAATCTCTCCTGCAAGTTTACAATCTCTTAATCTCTCCTGCTAGCCCTTTACACCCCTGATCTAAACTTAGCGGTGCAACAAAAATGGTGAGCCATATTGGACCCATCCAGTCGTGCAATTTCAATCCAGATACAGACGTACATGGATCTAGTCATCTACAAGTGATGATATCAGAATGGCGCACAGCAGGGACGTATGACACATCGTCACAAATACGGTCTTCAATAACATTTTTTGTCTGCTCCTGATCCACAATGATTTGATCCCAGAAATACTCCGAAATGATAATTATATATATATATATATATATATATATATATATATATATATATATATATATATATATATATATATATATATATATATATATATAAACATTCTGCTTTCAAGCAGTGTGAGCAACTTGAAACATAAAATTATATTTCCTCCTGTGATCCTCTAAAGTAAGCTTTCTGGCACCTTGGAAATCTTTTTCTAGCCTTACCCTGCTTTAAATTTCTCCACAACTTTATCCCTGACCTGTCTGGTGTGTTCCTTACACTTCATGATGCTGTTTTCTCCCCAATATCCTCTTGACAAACCACAGAGACTGTCACAAAACAGCTGGATTTGAATACTGAGATTAAAGTACACACAGCTCATAAAGTCAACATTTGATCAGTCACCAATCATCAAGCAACTTCTGAAGGCAATTTGATGGACTCAGAAAAGGGGCTGAATACTTTTGTACACTGCACTTTTCAGATTTTTATTTGTAAAAAAGAATTGAACTCTTGTATAATTTTCTTTCCACTTCATAAATGTGTGCCACTTTGTGTTGGTCATTCTCATAACATTTCCAATGAAATATATGTATGTTTGTGGTCATAATGTGAGAAAAGGTGGAGATGTATAAGGGGTATGAATACTTTTGAAAGCCACTGTGTATCCTCACACTTCAACACAAAATAAATGAAATGAACTCTTGTTCACTTCAAATGAACCAAAAGTGTCAGGTCTCAGATACATGTACGTCAAAAGGCTTCTTTGTCTGGCAAATCAATTCATAAACAGTCATTTAATGCGTTTCATGACCTGCAATGAAAAGAATAGATTCACACGAGATCCACGTAACTATTATGTACAGATAGTAGACATTAGCATTGATAAGGCTTTCACTTGTTCTGATTTTTTTTTTTTTTATTAAAAGGTAAGGAATTTTTTTTTCTATAATCAAAGTCAGACATGCTCTATTAATGACTACATGGAAGAGAAATAACTCTTTATAATTCTGCTCTAACCTTGAATGTAATTGCACCATTCAGTTTTGTAATTCTATTTCTGCAAATGATGAAATCCAGGCTTAAAAAAGATACGGCTGTGAACATGCTTCCCTTTTAACCATGCTAATTTTTTTGTTGTATAACAATGTAAGTAAGACTATTTTTTATGCTTTATTGTTTTGTGTTGCTTGCCAAGCATTATCAAAAGGATGATTTTATTTAATGCCTATAAATAATATGAAAGTGAGCAGGCATTTTAAAATCAGTCAGAAATAAGTACGGCAACCAGTATATCAACAAATAGAAGTGAGACGAGTTGTTTGTGATGAGATAAGACAGTCCAATCTTCTGCTTTGCTCTTTCCTTCAGCAGACAACAGGAAGAAAGTGTAATTCCAAGATAAGTGTTTTTACTTTTTTTCTTCTCGTGCTTCATCTTTGCTTTGACAGGACTCGCTGGCTATGCTGGCGCCTGTAAAAACGGATGACTTCATCCTTTGGTGCATTGAGTTCCTTGGAACTCGTCGCTTAGTGTGAGACAAGAAAATAAGAAAGTGAGAAAAGACATTGTGTTCATTGATACATTTAAAAAAGTCGTGTATGCTTGTCCTGCTAATTTCGGTATTTTTCCCAAATTTATAATTGAGGGAGAAAAAAAATGAGAGAGGGATTCCTAAATTACGCAACAAAATTAGAAGCATATCCATTTGTGACTTCGTTTTTTTAGATAAAGCTGTTTCAGTGCTTCTTAAAATGAGATATAATGTTGCTGTAGTTACTTTTATATTTATAATATGTAGGTCCTAGAAATACTGAAGGCTGTAGTTAAAAAATATACTAGAAGCTGGTGGCAGGGGAGAGCAATTTCCCACTGGCATCCCTATAAAGCCTAAACATACTGTAAGCTCTAACAATGTCAGAATGTACTTTTTTAAGCCTCAACAGGTACTTTTGGTGGTTTTTTTTGGTGTTCTTGTGGCATTTTTCTGATGATGGGGGACATATGTAAAGAAAAATAAGCTTAAATTGCATTTCTATTCTTTAATAGCATTTTTCATCATCATTCAAATCATTGTGAATCAGGAGCAGACAAAAAAAGGCTGTTTGAAGAAGATCATGTTTGTGATGTAGAAAATACGCTGGGTGGGCCACAAACTCCCTGCTCCGCTCCATTCTGATGCATTCACTTGTAGACGACTAGATCTATGTATGTCTCAATTTTCCTCGTCCAAGCTGGCATCTCAAAACTGTACGACTGAATAACTCCAATATTGCTACTGCTCTGCAGAAACTATGTCCCAGAAAACCACACATTTTTTGTTGATTTTGGCTAAAAACAGCATAATCCTAATAAAAAAAACCACTGGGAAGGCTTTGAAAAACAAAATTAAAAGATGATCGGAGTGGGTCTTAAAAAGAAAATTAAAAAGTCTATATAACCTGAAAGAGAAAAATAAGGATTTTCCTAATGGAAAATATGTTCTTATTTTTATTTAGGCAACAAGTATAACGCTAAAAAAGAACGACATTGAAGGACATGGAAATATAAATTTCCAAAACTGAATAAAAATAAACAAGCTGTAAAGATCTGGATTGTACAATGTCTCATTCAGGCAGTTTCATTTGTCTGAAAGCATTTTTTTAATGCCGACTTGCATAAAAGAACTGAGAAATTCAAGGATTAGTTCCTTGATTGTCTCTTGTTTCTATGGGAACGCAGACAATATCAGAAAAATCCTTGGAGACCTGATTGACAATGCTGAGGACCTCTCCACTGCAACCTCACAATACATACATCCAAAAGTGTTTTTTGTGTATTCTGCCTTTTGATGTCTATATGGCATTAGGGAACTGTTGTTGCTAAAAAAAAAAAAAAGAAAAGATTTTATTTATTAGTCATTAGTCATTGCCAATATGTGATTTAACGAATAAATAAATTCCTGTTTTTGTCAAAGATTCTGTGCTCCAACCACAGATGTGTGCTCAACAGAACGGCATAAATTAAGGTGGTATGACCGGAATCTTCTGGTTAATGGAGTTGCTTTACGTGAACAAAACTTCAGGTGAAAAACAAAGAGAAGAGCATCTTCCAAAGTCCTTACTCATATGCAAAACAAGACTCAGAGGTTGTTTAACCCACAACACAAAAAACACTACTTCTCAACTGTATTAAATTCACTCAGTGAGTTACTTAATTATTTCTCTCATAAAACATTTTTTTTAATGAGCACAAGCTTTTTAAAGCAAGATTTCCTTTTCCTGTAAACCATTTTTTTGTTCACAAATTCAGAACACCAGGAGTGGTAGTCTTCATGAAAAAATCTCAGCAATGAGGACGTTTCGTCCATGACCTTCATCTCCACGTGCAGAAACACATTTGCATCGTTCTGGCCTCGTGTCTGGAACCCCTCAAGGTAACGAGATGCATTGCAGTAATTTGTTTTTTTAGACAGTTAAGGATGTGAACCCATTTGTGTTGTCATGTATCGTACCTGTAAATGAGCATTTGGGCTCACTAAGGTCACTTCATTCCTATTGGATGTTTTTTATGCTGAAAATTTTCTCCAGTAAGATCCTGATCAGGTTACGTGAAATGTTGGCTGGCCCTCATTTCTTTGCTTCGAAGGACTTTCCTGAAATTGTTTTTTTTTTCAATTTTTAGGCAAGTTTTCTAACTTTTATGAAGAGTTAAGGAGTTTCTTTGATTTCTCTAACTTTGGTTTATTCCATGTATGTTTGCACAAAATGTTTTTGGTTTTGTTACAAGTTTGAAAGCAGCTGAGCACCTCAGGTCAGAGAGTTCTGGTCCAAGGCTGTAGACGACTTCAAAATCAATTATTTAAAAAAAAGGGATGCATTAGCATTAAGGGGCTGGTTCTAACAAATGGTTCTCGATTGCAGCTGTGTCTGCAGCTCACCACTTCCCCAGGGGATAAGTCAAATGCAGAGAGCAGATTTCACACACCTAGATGTGTGACAACGAATGGGACTTTAACTTAAATCCTCTGTGCAGACCTGATGCTTCTCTACAGTCTGTCCCTGTCATGTCTGGTTGCAGATCCAAACCAGACCATGATGAATGTGGTCAAGGCAGACTGGATCCAAGAACATGAACTTTTTTGCTTATAAAATCCAGTGAAATGGATAATCCATGTGAAAAAAAATGTGGTTTTGTTTGGACAATTAATTGAATAAAAAAAAATAATAATAGTCAAATTTAATGTATTTTATTGAGAAAACTGCCTGTTTACAAAAATAAAGTCTCTGTAAAAACAGGGAGAAGTACTCTAAAGCCTCCTGTCAACTATTACTAAAAACTACAAAGGGGTTAAATGCTACAGTCTATTGATTAATGTGTGTGTGTTAAGGACAGACAGGTTTACATGTCAATAGGATTGCAATGCAGCTGGAGTGGCATTCTGGACTCATTAGCTCTACTTCCTCTTCGCAGGCAACCCCCCCCATTCACACAGCACAATCTGACTCATTAGAGGCCCCACCCATCATGAAAAGCCAGGTCGGCCGCTTAGAAGTGACACAGGCGAGCTCATCTTTCAGAGAAAACGGGAAGAAAAAGGGCCAAATTACTTGCATGCCCTTGACAGAACAAGAGAAGAGAGGAGGAGACATTATAGAGTTACTGATGTGAAAAACCTTTGAGCTGAAGTCCGTGTCAAAACATTTTTCACATTTAGAAAGAAAAAAAAAAATCCAAGATTTTGAACCCAAACAGCATGGAGCAAGTATAAATAGAAATACTTTGATCGTCCTTGAGACACAAATTGTGCCAATAAAAGCTCAAAAGCAGCAAAAGCATCAGTCTTGTGTGTTTGGTTTGAGTGTAAAAGCAGCTGGGCTCAAAACTGCTGCACAAAAATGCTCTTTCATCTCTCTAACAGCGTTCTCTATTCAGACTTGCATTTCACCACCTTAATATTTACTTATACCAAAAAGAAAAAAAAAGAAATCAAAGGTGCATGTGTGAAGATTATAGATCAAAAGGAGCTGCAAAAGCAATATTTTTGGTGCTGAATCTTTATTAAAAACAAAGGGAAAAACTGATATGAAAGTGATTTGCGTCAGTCATTAGTTCGCATGGTGATGGGGAGTGGAACTGAGCGCTGCTGCAGCCGAGGGCCCATCAGGAGCCTCCTCTTTAGAGGTGTCTGCTGGATCATCTGCAGGTGTCAAATTGAAGTAGCTGCTGTGCTGAAATTTCAGCACCTCGTTGCCCCAGCTTGTCCATCCAGGCTGCAGACTGCGGGCGAACAGCTCCAAGCACTCTGCTCCAGGCCTAATATATGGCTTTAATACCTCTGTGAAGAGAAGGTGTGGGACAAAGAGTCATAACCGTGTCAGCACATGGGGGGACTCTGGTGTATATCCTGCTACACAAACAGTTTCACTGAACATGCAGAGTTTGCTTTTGTTCTTCAAAAACAGCCTCAGTCTCGATGTTTTAATCTTATAAGACTACACCAATTAAAATTGTGTTTATTTTTGTAACATCTTTTTGTGGCATCTTTCTGATGATGGATGACACATAAAAATAAATGTTTCTGAGTATTTGCTTATTTAAACTGTTTTCTTACTGCAAAAATGCAGTAAGAAGAGTTAAGGAGTTTCTTTGATTTCAAAGGAAATCAGCAGGGCACAAGCTTCCAGTCTCTGCTCCATTCCGATACATTCACTTGCAAACAAATAGATCCATATGCGTCTTTGTTTTCCTTGTCCAAAACTAGCTTGATGGCTCCAATATTGCTCGCCATTTTTGTTGCAGCGATAATGCTAGGTTAGGAGTGTGAGTGGATGAAAGATAGCAGGAAAGCATGTAAACAAAGGGATGATGGGAAGTCATGCCACGCTTATTCTATGCTCTCAAATACAACTGCCGCTGAATGATCGAGAGGTTTCACGCCGCTGCCCAATTGTGAAAAAAATATTGTTGGCCCATCAGTCAATTATCGCGCTGCTGCCTTCCTGCCACCTGCTTGTCACTGGACCGCACAACCTCCAAATGTGCCTGGGCGGCCACTGACCTATGTCAAAGAATCGTACGTTCGGCAAAAACTGTAAACTTTTCTTTAAAACCTCCATGGCCCATGTGTGGTGTGTAACAATGTGACTACCGCCTCCCGATTACAAATGCGTGCGGCCACCTGCCAAATTTACTAGAAAATTTGCATTTAGGTCGCCACGCAGTGGTATTTTGGGATATGTTACCGTAGTCTAAATGGCACAGACAGACCTGTCCACCAGTCAGAGGCAAATTTTGAATGTACTCATGCTGCTCTGCAGAAACTATGTCCTGGGAAACAGTTTTTGTTTTTTTTGTTTTTTTTTACTTTGCCTAAAACAGCATAATAAACGATCTCTGAGAACATTCTGAAATGGTAAAAACATGCATTTTTCTTTATTCTTTTCTGTCTACATCTGTTCCAAGTTCAGTCAAGCTTTATTTGTTGGTTATTTGTAGGAAAACAATATTTCAATCCCTGAAAATCAATCTTATTCTAAAGAAAAACAAACCAACCCATTTTTTTCTTTGTCTTTTAAAATGACATATTCTGAAAGAAATTATTTATTTTTATCATTGTTTAAATGTGTTTTAAATGTTAATTTAAGCTATAGTTTATGGATGCCCTTTTCACCTCTCAGCAACTGTTGTTCTGTGTTTCATCACCTGTTTCCTTCCCCAAATTAGGATGAGGCGGTTTTACACACTGTCCTTAGCAAATAAGGAAGGGTGCTGTTTGAACTGGAAACATTCACCCTTAATGAACTTTTTAACTCTGTTTCTCTGTAAACTCACACTTGACCTTACAAAATAAAAGGATATAAGGAGAGGAGCAGTCCTTTGAGAAAGAGGATGGTGGCTTCTTCCTAGCATTCTTCTTTCTGTTATTAGAAAACTTGCTTGTTGTAGTGGTCTTTTTCTGAGTTTTTCTTTAATGTTTAGGTGAATTTACTTGACACATATAAAGCAATACGACTGAATCAATTTAAAACAAAAATAAAACAGCAAAGTTGAGCAAAGTGCTGGACATTTAGACATATATTTTAGATTACATAGACATAAAATGTAAAAGATGTCATCTCATTTACATCAACTGAACCACACCAAGTGTGTATTTATTTTGCAAACATTTTGAAAAACTGTAGTAACAAAAAAAAAAAAAAAAAAAAAAAAGTATGCTGCCGCTTTAAGGACTCACTGGGATCATTTTTTAAAATTGCTTTTTAAAGCATTCCCAGTGGTCTCTTAAGTATCATTATGCAATTTTAAGCCAAAAACCCAAAAATCTGTCATTTTCTAGGACATAGTTTCCGCAGACCGGCAGTAGTTCATTCCAAATTTACCTCTGCTGCAAAGCAACACCGCCCCCCTTTCCATCACCTATAACCATTTAAGCACTGTTTTAACTGATGCGTCAGTCTGACATAATCAGAAACATAAGAAGTTAATAACAAAAAGTTACAAATTTAATTGATTAAACAAAGTTAGTTCACAAATTTCATTAAATTTGTTTTCCAGCTTTTTTCGACCTTCTTTTTTTCTATAATCGGCTTTTTAACGTTATCAAACCTGGAGGAGCTCTTTGCTTGCTTCTCTGTAATGAGAGGCCGACGTTAGCTCATGCCCAGCTCCTTCACACCACAGATATTTATCTGCAGAGACTTGCAGTGACCTTGGCTCGATAAGTTCTAATATTCCAAGAGAGGAACACCTGACAGATACGTTTCACTTCCTCTGCCCTTCTGACTCTCCGCTCAGGCAGCACTCTTGGAGGTAATGAGCTCTAAAGTCTGATGTGAACACTGATCTAACCTCCACACCAAGCTTCACCAACTTCTGCATTTTTTTTTTTTTCTGTACGTCAGGGAGACAGAACCTTGGGGCAGAAAGGCCAAACACGCATCTCTGTAACTAACCCATCTTCAAACGGTGACTCAGCTCTCAAGATAAAAGTTAGTAAAACCCTAATTATCTTTGCTTTGATATCAGCCATACTTCTGCCATAAAAATCCAGAAGAAGATATCACGTAGGGATTATCTTTCTACCAAAAAGCTTAGATATGTATGAGCCAATTATGTTTTCACAAATAATTAAGAGAAGCTTTGAAACAATTGTTCTTAACTGCAACAATCATTTAATATCTTACTCATCGAAACCTGTTTTCTTTGTCGTTGCAGAAAAGTGTAATTTTCTCCTGACTGAGGCAGTCAGAGGATGCTGCTACAAACTGAAAATCTTTTAAGGCCCAATCATCTTTTGATCTATTTAAAAAGAAAAAAATCCTAGTGGATAAAAAAATAATGATTATGTCATTTTTAGCCAAAATCAAAAACCTGCGTCATTTTCTAGGACGTAGTTTCTGCAGAGCTGCAGGAGTTCATTAGAAATTTACTTCTGAGTTGTGGAAGGAACTGTAGGCAAGGATGCATCAGAATGGAGTGGAGCAGGGAGCTTGTGGCCTGCCCAACGTATGTTAAGGAAAAAAGGAACTTGGAATAAATAATGAAGCTGGAATCTGACATCTGCTCAAAGAATCTATTTTTCCAAATATAAAACAGAAGATCTTCTCAGCATCCCAAATGAACTTAAACCCAGACAAAGAAAAGCCCCAATTCTATGTTACCCACAACTTTTAAAGACTGGGGACGTGATTCTCAGCACATCGTTTAAACCTTCTTAGCATAACAACAAAAACATGTTTTCCTGGCAAATCTTATTGGGGAGTCTTGGCAGGACATTTGCTTCCTATTTTCACTTTCCTGGAAAGAATGGTCAAAACAATAATTAATTATGAAGGTTACTTTTAGTTCATATCCACAAACGTTCCTGCAGGCCTCCAATGTGTCAAAGGAGCTAATTTAACCTCAACATGTATTTTCTACGTCACAAGTAGAATGTGTTTAAAGCACATATTTACATCTCCTTCTGATTCACAAGGATATGAAGTTACATTTTTTAAATATATGTCCTCCATCATCAGAAAAATGCCACAGGAATTTGTTAAAAACACTAAAGACATTATTTTCATTGGGTCTTTAAGTAAAAGTGGGTAAACGTTTGCATATTTGACCTGAAAGAAAGGAGATGCCCAGTAATACAAAGGATAACAAGGTCCATCAGACCAAACTACTTCAGCGGGGCATCGTTTGGTTCAATCATCACTTAAGGCCGTTAAAGTGGGGGTTACGTGACCTTGCTGAGCAGCCATGGCGCCAAAGTCTGTTCAATTCAAAGCTGCACACTTGTGTCACCTGTCTGTTCTCACATTCGTGCCACTACTTTGCACTCTGCTAAATGGATGAATAAAAAAAAAAAAGGTCAATGTGGTCTGAAAAAGGATTTTAGTTTCTTGCAATTGATCTCAAATACAAAGTTCGAAAAATGTCCTATTTCCTTAAACAGTGAAAAAGAAACTACAGATTTTTCATGAGTGTGCATCATAAAGATGATACTACCTCCATCAAATGCTGTATAATTAACTCCTTCCTTCCATTTACTGTGGCTTTGTGGGCATTTTCCTCATTAAACTCCCATGTGAGAGGCTCGTGTGTGTTTCTGAGGGAAGCTTTATAATGTTCATCTTCCCTAAAGGAACATCGAACAGTCAGAGACGGATGCAGTCTATTTCTGTCACTCATGGGAAGGTATTGGTTTGTGGCTCTTAAGTTCTCTCATCAGAGAAGACCAGCAGAGAACTGGATTTGTGGGTGAGATGCATCTGCCACAAGACACCACTTCAGCTTGTATTTACATTATAATGAATGCATGAGTTGAAAAAAAATTCAGAACAATCTTAGGGCCTGATTTAGTAAATATATTTGCATATAAAAGCATTTTTATTGGATTGAGACTTTTCATAAAATATAAAGATTGTTTATCATTGAATTTCTGGGAAAAGTATTTAAAATAATTCTCATTGACAGAGATAACCGGGAGCTTTGACGCTCACTCCAAAAACATTTTTAAACTTCAAATATTTTCTTTAAATGAGAAAAAATTCGGCTAATGGGGTAAGAAAAATGGTCTTCCAAAACTGTGTATTTTAACAAAGAAAATCTAGTCACTAAGACATAGAAAAAATGCTTGAAATAAAGTAATCAATCAAAAAGGCATGTACTTTTCTAAACACTTGTTGGTCATTGACCTGGATCTCCTTTCCAGTGCAGAAATCTTGGGGCTGGATGAGATAGTCTTAAATAGAAATGATCACTGAAAGCTGACTTTTATTTATTATGCCTTTTTCGCCTCCTATTTTCAACTTTGATATTTGTCTTGTACAGACGTTTGCTCCTCTCCTCCATCTCTCCTTTGCCGCACTTTTCTCCTCTCCAGGGCCTCCCCGTTGCACTCTGGGGTCACTGGCATTGACAGCTGCACTTGTTGCTTAATAGTTGTCAACAGTGTCTCTTTCCCAGCTGTTACCTGTTTGATTTGTCAAGATTTCTTTTTCTTTAATTCATTTTCTTTTACATTTCCAGCTTCTCTCTAATTCACTGGAGGTGTTTTGGAAACAGTAATTCTTTTTTTTCCGACATTTTGCATCTTTAACCTTCCTGGGATCATTCTAAACTCTCAAAGGCAAAAGCACAGCCAAAACCCACAATTTATGTTGTTGTGACCATTATTAATTGCACAAACTTTCTCTAAACTTTTCCTACCTGCAAATAAACTCTATGTTATCTATTTATGGGAATAAAATTTGGGTCCTTTTTGGTACATCAGAGTATTTAAAGATCAAAAGCACCTTGATAAATGAGTTTTTACGTAAACTACTCCATTATAGCTAAACAGTGACATCAGACCGAAAGATAAAAACAAACTGAATTTAAAAGGTTTTAAACTGAACACCAAAAAAAATAAAAAATAAAAAATACAGTTTTGATTTGCAACTAAAAAACACTTGAAGAGAAATATTTGCATCTTTCCATCAGAGGCTGAACTTAGAAGAAACTTTAATGAAGTGATGCAATTCTCCCACAAGCAGAACCCGGTTTTGGAGGGAAACCTAATTTAATGAAAAGTTAATTACAACAAACATCGCATTCAGATTACTGATTACCTTTGAGTTAATAAATAACATGTGTTCCCTCTTCAAAAAGCTTAAAACACTTCTTCTTCTGCTGCTTGACCATCTGGGAAGGATTGTATCTGTTATGGAGCAACGCTACTCCATGGTAACCAAGAATGCCAGTAACAGGAGCTCCATCTGAGAGAGAAACAAGTGTTTCTGCACTCTGGCCTTCGTGCCACCAAAGTCGCCCACCGGCTCCAGAAATGAAAAACAATATTCTACTCAGCAATATTCTCAAAACAGGGATGACAAAACTCAGGATTTCCGACTGGAAATTATTCATCAAATCAGGCTGTTCTGGTTTTGGTGATATCTTTGCTGGAGCAGAGTCCAGCCCTCTGAATGTATCACTGTGTCACAGTTACCACAGATTTAAGACACACCCACTATCAGGACAGCTTTTTGTTTTCCCACTAAACATTTCTAACTCTGATACTCCACAATCTAAAATGCTTTAAATCTATAGAAAAATAACATTTTTTTGCCCAACAGGTTGCAAAAGAAACCTTCTCAGAGCTGTTCATAAACGTGCTGAGAGGCTTTGCTCTGAACAAACAATCACAAATGGAGACTAAACACAATCTGTATGTTAATCTTCTTAATCTCTATGGTATCACAGCTCCATAGAGGCATCATTATGATTTAAATCAATGTATTAAAACAATATCTCTGTTTTTTGTTTTCTGCGTGGTTGAAAGCGGGCACCAGCAAACACCGGCCATGTTTCTCTCTCCAAACTACACAATAAATTGTGCTCCCCTGAGTGGAGCCAGATGACGTCAAGCTTTCCGTATTCATACTCTCTGCATATTCATTGTTGATGGTCCTACGTTGATCCTGTAAAGTAAGCTGGATGTTGGGAGCAAATGTTTGAGGTATGACAAACCCAGAATAGTCATTAGTTTAACTTATGTATTAAAACATAAAAAATAAACCAATTTTTGCATACTTTGTGTTTCAAAACTTTACATTGTTCTTTTTAATCCTTTTGTAACAATCATAATTTTACACACCTTGCTGACATGTTAAGTAATCACGAAATTTAGATTTTGCAAACCTAAACAACTCAAGAATGGAACCATAACTTTTGAATTTAATGTGCCAGATAACAATCAGTTGTGCTGCAGCACTGCCCTCTAGTGGTAGAGTAACACACTAGACTTACCGGAGAGAAAGGGCTTCTGGGAGTGTAGAGCTGAGGGGACGCTGACGATCAAGCGGTTATCTTCTATAAAAACTTCTTTCCTCTCTGAGATGCTGATAAAGAAGAAATGTGATCTGAATGTATCTTATTTCACACACATAGCTGTTGGTTTTCTACCTCGGAGAAGCAGAGGGGCGATATCTGCCCAGCACCAGCGTTTCATACGGCTTCTTGTGTTGGGAATCGAGTGGAAACACAAACTGACCCATAGTAGTGACCTGGGAAAAAGAAAAGCAGACAAAATGAGCTAAAGTGGCCTGAGGCATAACGATTCTGAATATTTCCCTTGTTTAAATTTCCTGTACCTTGACCCAGAACCATTCAGCCACAACCTGCACATTCCAGTGTGGATACAGCTCATCGCACACAAAGCGAAGGTGGCTTGGTCTGTTTGTTACCCAAGTGACAACCAAGCAGTCTGGAGATGCCAGTTGGGGAATGGGGAGCCGTTTCAGCTGGGATGAAGGCAAAGAACTATATCTGGATTGAGAAAATTCATCAAATTAGCCTTTTTACCGCCCACTTTTATACTTTATGAAACCAGGTTAAACCCCTAGGTCAGACAATAATTTTACTTGTATTAATTATATACACTGCAGAAATTGCTTTAAACATTGTTCCCTCTCTGGGCAACAGCATGCACATCTGACATCCCTTTGTAATAAACGCTAAATATGCTTTTGCATTTATTTTGTGCACAAGATGAAAAAACGTCCAAAGAAAAGATGTCTGAAATTCAGCATCTGCAGAGTTTCCGCATTAATCTTGCCATCACGGTTGTATAAATGACATTTACAAAGGGCATTGATGCACATGATGAACAAACAGTACACACATCTGGATCAGATGGCCAGCACTGCGAGGATTGATGAATTTCTGAAGTACATTCAAAACCATCGGGTGTGAGAAGCTGAACCCAATGCAGGTTGGTGCACATCTTGTGTCCTGGATCACTGACTGCCTGACTGGAAGACTACAGTACGGGCGCCTGGACGGCTGTGAGTCAGAGAGTGGTCAGTAGCACGAGGGCACCTCAAGGAGCCATCCTGTCCCTCTTCCTCTTCAACCTTTACACCACAGACCCACAGACTTCAGCTATCGGTCAGTCCTGTCATCTGCAGAAGTTCTCAGATGACTCAGCTTTAGTTGGATGCATCAACAGAGGGGAGGAGTTGGAGTACAGGAGTGTTATTGGTGACTTTAAGTCATGGTGTGAGCTGGACTATCTGCAGCTCAACATCACAAAAGCAAAGGAACTGGTGGTGGACCTGAAGAAGACCATGCTCCTGTCACCCCTGTTTCCATCCAGGGGGTCAATGTGTAAACACTGTAGGACTACAAGTACCTAGGAGTCTGCACTGACAACAAACTCGACTGGCTGTCAAAAAAAAAACAAAAAAAAAAAAAAAAAACAGTCAAAGTAGGCTCTCTTTTAGTGTCATCTTTGAAAAAAACAAAAAAAAAAACAAAATAAAAATATAATAATAAATATATATATATATATATATATAAATAAAATAAATAAATACTCATCCAGCCCTTTAAAGTCACAAGTACCATTCACAGCCATGTACACGTACACACTGATGGTGGCAGAGCTTCCATGTCACTAGGAGCAATGTGGAGTTCAGTAACACTTTGACATATAAGAAAGAAAGGTGCAAACTAAACTTATGACCCTCCAATGAAAGGTCAACTGCTCCACCACTGCCGCTGTCAATAAAGGCCTTTGAAGAAAATTCTGATTTGGTGTTTTTAACATGAATCAGACGCAGATGAAAAAAAGGCAGTTTGAAAAGGATCTTATTTGTAACGTAGGAAATATGCTGTGGGTGTGTGTGTGTGTGTGTGTGTGTGTGTGTGTGTGGGGGGTGGGGGTGGGGGGGGGGGGGGGGGGGGGGGGGGGGGCACAAGTCCGCACAAGCTGCTCTGAGCTCCCAGCGAGGGGTAAGAGAGATTCAGATTTGAATCTCTCAAGGGGACGGAGTTGCTCCATGTCAACAGCGCCACCCACAATTCAGAGGCAAATTTGTAATGAATTACTGCCGCTCTGCAGACACGATATCCAAGAAAATGACACAAGTCTGTTGGTTTGAACTAAAACCGCATTATCATAATTAAAGGACCACTGGGAACACTTTCATGTCTTCAATGAATTTTCATCTCTGTTTACTTTTCTCATGTGGCATGTGACTTTAGCCACTTTGATTTTTCATCTTTTACTTTTTTTTAGATTTAACAAATTTGAATTTTTCATCTCATAATCTCTTTTAAAAAAACTTCTGAGTACCTTTGGCTCCTCTTCACCGACTTGTTTTCCCAAGGTGGATCCATGACAATCAGGTCAAAGCTCTTTTCATCTGAAAAAAACCCACAAACATATTTAGTAGAATCATTGCAAACTGATTTCTAAACCTTTAACAGTCAACTCTTAATGTGAAGTTCATCTATGTGCTAAAGATTTGAATTTTTGCCGTGCAGCAGTGGTCATAGACACTCACAGTTGATGAGCGGTTTCATTCTCGTGAAATCAGACAGCAGGAAAGCTGTATGAGGCGGGATCACATACTCCTGCCCCATGAGTGGGACCACTGCAGCACAGTCCTGGTTGTGCTCGGTCACTCGCGAGAAAAGGTCAATATTTTTAGTACAGCCTCCATCTGTGATTAGTAGCTGTGCGTCCTCCTTGTGCCCCTCATCGTCCACTGGTGGGAGATCTTTAGCCATATCACATAGAGTGGCGAGTCCGCACTCCGGGGCCGGAAGAGCCTCCATTTCTGCATCTGCGTCTCCATTCAAGTAACCACAGGATTGGGCAGAAGCCACTAAAAACTTGGTTCCTTCAAGGATAACAGGCCTGACCTGCAGAACACACACAGATTTGCTTCATCATGTGTATTAAAGTCCTCAACACCAACACCATTTTTAAATAGCAGTAAACGCAAATGCCTGCTCTATTCAGATACTTTTTGAATTTTGTGTCTTGAAATGAACTATTGCTAAGATTCACATTTATATTTTTTGACTGTAGACTCTAGTTCTACTTTTGGATGTGAGTGGAGAAAACAAAACAAACTTTGATTTTACAAAATGAAATTCCAATATAGACTTGAACTTACTCTCTGGTGGAATGCCTGGGAATCAATTTCTCCTTGGTTGAGTTCACTGCGTTTGCGTTTCCTTTTCTTAAAAAAAAAAAACATCATGAATAAAAATCAAAGAAAATTGGACATACTATAAAGGCTATGACCATGTCTGAAGATTCCATTTTTATAAATTGAACGATTTTAGTATATTCACATCCTCTTGTGAGTTCCTCAAAAATAAGTGTTGGACCACAGAAGTGATCTATTATTATACTTATAAGTTTATTCTGAAAAAATCTGGTCACGCAAACCATCCATCTTTTTACTAGAATCAAATCAACTTCGAACGTTACACTTTATTAAAATGCACAAACTGAGCCAGTTGTTTGTAATAAAACAAATTAAACAATGTTGCAGTCTTGATTAAAAAAACTGCCTGCTATTTGTTTAAATAGATTTATAAGTCAACATCCCTCTATAGCCAACTCAACTCCCCTTCTACTTCGAGGAAATGTTTGACTAAATCCCATAATCTGCTAAATCTGGAATTTGTTCACAGCAGGAGCTTCAATTTTGAAAAACAAAAAACAGGCTTACAAATATTTGTGTAGCTGTAGCAATCCAAATTGTTCAGCTTTGAAGAAAAAAAAGGAATTCTAATTGGCACAAATATCTGTGACTATTTATTCTACACAAGGCGACTTAAAGTGTACTTTTCAACATCAAAGTTCAATTAAAAATAGAATTACATATGTACCAGAAAATAATCAAATTGGTCCCCCATATTGTGAGCTCCTTAAGAAAATCCTGTTTAATTTAAACGAAACAATTTTTTTCAACTAAAACTCAACCATAGGTAAATAATAAATTACTAAAGGGCTTCACGCTAACTTGATCTAACAGATACTTAAGGAAAACAATGTGTTTTATTTTTTCAAATACCTGCCAAAAATATTTGCATTTTTTTTCCCGAAACCCCAACAGGAGTATTAAGTAATTTTGAAAATAATACAGTTATATAAAATTAAATTATTCTTTTTACATAATTTTACATATAAACTGTATTTGGTATTGAACTATTGTGTTGAGAATTATTTAAAAACATTTTTAACAGAATTTGCTTAGATTATAGGCAAACAACCAGCTGATTAAGTTACCTAGTTACACACGTGAACAAAATTGTTGGTACCCCTCAGTTAAAGAAGGAAAAACCCACAATTTTCGATCTGAATCCCATTGAACATCTGTGGAAGGAGCTGAAACATGCCATTTGGAGAAGACACCCATCAAACCTGAGACAACTGGAGCAGTTTGCTCATGAGGAGTGGGCCAAAATACCTGTTGACAGCTGCAGAACGCTCATTGACAAATACAGAAATCGCTTCATTGCAATGATGGCCTCAAAACGTTGTGCAACAAAATATTAAGTTATGGGTACCATCATTTTTGTCCAGGCCCGTTTCATTAGTTTTTTTTTTAAATAATTATGTTAATCAGCAATTCAAAAGTGATAGCTGATTTTGATTATTTAATTTCAATAAATCTTTATTTATTGTTACTTTTGTAAGTTTCAAGTGATTTCAGTGAGAATTGTGGGTTTTGCCTTCTTTAACTGAGGGGTACCAACAATTTTGTCCACGTGTGTACCTTATATAAGTGCTTCTCAATTACTTTCTCTTACCCCCCCCCCCACACACACACACACAACTTTCACCTGCAACTATTATAGTCAAGTTGCTCAAATTAAAAATATATCTGCAAGACATCGTATCCTTATTATCATTAAATAATACAAAAAGGAAAACATGGATCAACTTATAAATAATCAATAACTTTATTAACATTGTTTTTTTTTTCTTAAGAATATAAAAGAAAAAATAGACACATTTGCCTGTAATTTCCTGTAATTCTTATGTAAACTCTGAACATTTTTTGACTGACTGTTGAACCATTTGATATAGAAAAATAAAATTTCATTGATCATGTCAGGGCTAAGTCTTGCCTTCCTCTGACCACCAGATGGAGCCCTCGCCTGAATGTTAACTGCTTCTGTCATCTGTGGAACATTCTCCATCATGCAAAAGTACACATCCTAAACTTGAAGGAATTTTTGAAAATGTAAAAATAAAATTGTACATTTGAAAAAAATAATGTAAACTTGAAAAAAATATTGAAAATTTGAAATTGTTTCCAAATTAAAAACTTTAATAAAAATAAATATTTAAACCTAAAACAGTTTCAAAACAAAAAAAATATTTGTATTTAGCTTCTTTTTTTTTCGCTTCTTTCTCTTTCCTTTCAGTTCTAAGTTTCCTTTTTCAATTCAGTTTTCAAGTTTTCACTGCCGACTTGATCCTGGTTTACGTTGGGGAGGGGCTTTGAACTCATTGGCTACAGGGACATTTCCCATGGGGTGAAAGAATGGACTCCTCACTTCATGTTTCTCTATTGTCTATGCTCTAAACGGTCATCCCTTCCAATCAACAGGCTTGGTGCCTCAGCAGCCCCTGCTCCAGTGGCAGCTGAATTCCTTGTGAGGGATCTGATTTTCTCAGCTCGCCCCTGCTGTTGGTCTTGGTCGTTTGAAGCCATGAAGAAAAGCCTGGTTTTCCTTCTCTGATTTGTTCTCCCTTTTCATTAATAGTGTTGTCTTGCGTACAACCCTGGATTGTTTTGTTTCTAGTTATGCCTTAGTTCTGTCTCTTGGTGTAAGTCCCATTTTAGGTTCAGCGGATTGTTATTTATTCACATTACTTTCAGTCTGCTAATTGACCATATAGTGCCTGAGATTTACAGCATGTTGGTTAAATCAAGTTTTACAGTATATTCTTCTTGTTCTGTTTGTTCCCCTCTTACTTGTTCTTGTAATAAACGGCTGTCCAGACAGTTTTCAAAATCCTCCCAGGTTTCCTTTTTTTGTATGTTACATATTTTCTTTCTCCTGTCCTAGGAGGGAAGTAACACAGAGGGTTTGCTTTGCCATTGGACGTCACCGGAGTCTTCGTCATACTTGGACTGGAAGCGGTGGTTAAACGCAGGGGGTGTGGCGCAGGACTTGGTGCAAGCTCTGACATGATCCAATACTGGATGTTTGGGGTTCTTGTTTTGTGTGTTATCTTTTTAACATCTGCCTATTATAAAAATAATTTTGTTTTAATAAAGATTTGTATTTTCTATTAAGATACTCATCTCAGTCTTGCTGGTTGGAGATTCCTGTGCAAATCTGGTGGCTTGCTTGCTAAAAGAAGGGGAAACCATAAAGCCACAACGTTGGCAAATTACACTTGTCGCATCACCGTAAAACATGGCACAGAAGAGATTGACAAGCTCAATAGCAAAGTAGCACAGAAAAAAATCAACCAAACAGCAAAAATGTGAACAACGATATAGCGAGGAAAAAACGCACAGTAGTGATCATGCTCTCCCAAAGTGTGGTACATCACCATTTGAATAGACACCGTGAGGAAGCAGAAAAGACGTCACAACACTTTAACCTCTTTGGGAATGATGGGAAATCATGTGCCGGTAGCCAATGAGCTCAAAACCCCGCCCCCACGTAAAAAAAGGATCAGCTCGGAATATTGAATTGGAAGTGAAAGGAAAAAGAGAGAAAACTGGGGAAAAAAAGTTGAAAATACAATTATTTTTTAAAATGTTATAACAGTTTTAGGTTCAAATACTTCTTTTTATTCAAGTTTTAAATTTGCAAAATCTTTTTAAAAAAATTTCAATATTTCTTTCAAGTTTACACATTTTTTTTTTATTTATAATTTTTTTTTTTAAATCCTTCAAGTTTACAATGTGTACTCTTCAGTTTAAAACAGTTTTTTTTAAATCAAATTTTTTTTTCCCCCGAATTTGCCATCTGGTTTTTCCATTCACTTTAAACTGGTTCATATTTGACCCCGGGGTTTTCACATTTTCAGTGACTGATTATTTAGGCTACGTCCGAATTCATTCACTACTCACTATATAGTTTTTTAGTAGTTAGGGGTTAGGGGTTAGGGAATTGAATTGAATTCTCACACAGCCTTAAATAGCTGACAGTGTCTTCCGGCCGTCTGTTTAGCTGCATGGGTTGTCCCACGCCTCCCTGCCCCAACATTAGAGAAACACTGTCTTATATGGACCTTTCCGGTGTTACAGTGATAACAAAACATTCTTAATAAATGTTAACAACAATTAAACACATTAAATTATACTTAAATGCGGCTATGCAGCAGACTTGCCTTTAATTGTTTTTCTGTTGCTTGTAAAGTATCCGATTTTCCTCCATCTAGGGCAGCAGAGGGACTTTGGCAGTTATAGCTCTTAGATCTTTGGAAATATTGTCTTTTAAAAGTACACTTTAGCAGGTTCGAGCCATCCTTTCCTTTCCGAACACATGGCTGATAGCCTGCATTGACAAGAGGGAGAGCGTTCAGAACCCACCCCGGACAGCTCTGAAACACCACCGACATGAAGATGCCCTTTTGAACAGCTAAAAGGATGATACCATTCCACCCCGAGCAGAAATTTTGCAAAACAAACAACACCCCGGGTTTGCGAGAAACGATACTGAAAGCAAACCGTCGCGCGCGAAAGCAACAAGACACTTTTGTCCTTCGGTGCTACCCGTAGATGCGTGAGCTTTGGAAGGTTGGAGGCGCGCGGGCCGTGCGAGGCACATCAGCGGGGCGGGGAACGTAAACTCCAGGCTGCAGTGGCGAACAGTTTAGCAAATCGTGTCAGAAATTTCTCGAAAATAGCCACGCCCGTTATGAAAACAAATCTGGATTAGCGTTGACTGAATGATTTGAAAGTCTTCATCGGGAGAATGCACCGTCTCGCGGCGGGAGCTGCGGCTGCTGCTGCCCTCCTTAAAGGGGGACGACGTAACAAGCGGATGCTTGTTTACGACTGCCGCCACCAAGATATCACAAATGCATTATTGGAAACCAGGGGTTCAGACTTTTGGGGGTTTCTCCAGATCATCTGCAAGGTAGTGTATGTTAGATTCAAATAACCTAAAACATTTTTTTTCTGCGAAAGAAAGGGAGACAGAGGCAATTTGGTTCTTTTTACTTGCAAGGAGAGACTGAGAGGTGATGTCTCAAACGCCCCTGAGCACCCCCTTCCGGACACTTACTATTTATTCAAACCTGAGAGTGCCCCAGTTATAATCAGATGCTGCTCTGAGGAAGGGGTGAAAGAAAGGAAAGAAAGAAAACACAGCAGCACATGGGGAGAAGAGTCAAACATAGTTTCAGCTTCTCAGCTCGCATGTTGTCAATGTTGTGTCTCGTCCCTCCCTCAGCTACAGGTCTCCTTAGTAACAGGCCTTCAGCAAAAACTGCACAATTTTAGAGCAAACCACATTTCAAACGCTGATTGTAGGTTCTGAAAATGGATGACAATATATTTTAGAATATGTGTAGGTCACTCTAACATTTCCCTCCTGTTTTGTCATGCGTTTGGTCAAATTCTCACTGCACTTCATTGTCACGAAAATGTTTCGTGACAAACTGCACTGCTCTACGGGTATGTTGTAATGACAGGTTGTAATGAACACTTCAAAAACATGTTAAAACTAGTGTAGCGTAAGTTCACTGTACGACAACATCACCCGCACGCCACAGGTGAGAGTAACTCACAATGTCCTTACAAATTCTTTACAAAATACTTACCACACACACCACAATGGTACGTTCCATTTTCATGACGTCCTTTAACGTTTGTTGATTAAAATAATTTTTTAATCTGAAGAAGTCCAGCTGACAGTTTTTCTTTGTGTTTTTCTTTTTTAGAGTTTTGGCATCGACACTCAAGAGACTTTTGTCCTGGTCACAACTGACAGGACTGTTGTGGGTTATGACACATTTGGTGAGTAAATTTGGTGCAAAAGTTAATAGGAGCACGAGGAAAGGTGTACTCACATGTTTTTGATGAGTAGTTCACTCAGTGTTTTTGTTTTTTGCAGATGAACTTCAGGATGAGTGCACCTTGTACTTGTTGCAGCATGACGGTCAGATTCTGCCGGCTGCAATAGAGAAGAACATCATGTTCACGCCTCATTATGACACTCTGATCAAGAGTGGGACTCATGAGTACTTTGCCGAAAGTCATAAAGCGCTGCGTGAGTGTTTGTGGTATCACATGGTGATGTGAAAATGGACATAGGTCTGCAACTTTCTGCTTTTTCCTTTTCCAAGCCTATGCCCTTGCTGAGCTGGTGGACAACTCCCTTTCAGCCACAGCTAAAAACAAAGGACTGAGAACGATAGAAATACGACTGGTTGGTTACACACTTCTATTTTATTTAATAAAATGATTAACATTTAGTAAATTCTGCTCCTTTTCTGCTTATTTTTAAATTCTGGCTAAATGTCCTATGTGTTGACAGCTTTTCGACAAAACTCTCGGAAAACACGGAGTTCTTGTTTTGGATAATGGGTGTGGCATGACATCAAAGCAGCTGAACAACTGGGCCGTCTACAGGCTCTCCAAATTTACAAGACAAAATAGCACGCTTTCAAGGTTTGTTTGTTTTGACTCAAACTTTTTATTGTATGAATTTGTGTTGTATTTGTTGCTTTGAACTAAAAAACTTTTTACACCCCTGTCCCACTCTAGTGAGAAAGAGGGATATGTGCGCCCTGATCCCGCCCCCCGCAGTCTAAACAGTGATATATCTTACTTTGGAGTTGGAGGAAAGCAGGCCGCATTCTTCATTGGAGATTCAGTCAGGGTAAGTTTGACGGGTCAAAACCCAAATCTCTGCTCTGCAACGTGAAGCAAACCTGCAAAAACTCAAGTTGCTGTTCTTTAAGTGACCACTGGGGCCTGGTTTTAGAAAGGAGCTATTTCCCAGGTTAAAAAGTCCTACCAAAGCAAAAGATTTACCCATCCATCTATCTTTTAAACCCATCTTAATATTTCTGACCCTCCTGGGGTCATGGGGTTGCTGGAGCCTATCCTAGCTAAACTAATGACATATTGTTTCTTGACTGGGAGGAAACCGGAGTGCCAGGAGAAAACTCAAGCATGCAAGAGGAAAACATGCAAAATCCTCACAGAAATGTCCTAGCCATGATTTGATCTAGGGCCTCCTGGCTTTAAGGCAAGGGTGGTAGCCACTACACACATTTCTCGTTGTAAAATAAAGGGAAAACATTAAATAGGTTTTGACGCCTCGCTATATTTATCTTAATTTATGGTGTGAAGTCAAGACTTCGTTATGTGGGAGTCAGTTCTTCTGAAACCAGCCTGTTGTGGCCATTTGATGAACTGCAATATTTAGTTCAGTCCAGGAAGGGTTGAACTTCAGTTTTAAAAAACTCTTTAAACAAATAATGTTTGTCCACAGCAGGTGTTTTTACTGTCTTGCTTAAACGAGTTAGTAAGCTATTAAATAATACACTTCTAGAATTTTCTCTTCCTGTTCTTGTCGTGGAAAGATGGTGTTTCTTCTCTCTCCTCCTTTGCCACTTTCAAAGCTTTTTGTCCTTTTCTCCTTCTAAATCTGAATTTGTCATTCTTGTGTATTTTGTACTTTGAAAACAATCAGCTGGTCCTTGAATTCGATCAACAACAAATTTTTCACGCTAAAAAAATAAAATGGAGGACCCCTTCTGCCTAGAAGGACCCCATGTGACCCCCATGGTGTATCCAGCCCCATGTGGCTACGATGTGTATTGCTTCAGATTTCTGATTATTGGAGTCCTCGCCATAAGGATCGGAGGCTTCCTGCTTTATCAGACAGTCTGGTAATGGCAGCGGCAGACTTTCAAAAAGTTGATCAAAAACACTGTGCTTCACTTCCTTATTTGCTGATGACCCTCAAACTTGTGGGAAAGGTGCCTGTCAACTTGGAGTGACTTTCTGCCTGAATTGAGGGTAGCTGCCCCTGGCTTTTCCAAAACACGTCTGCTTCTAAAAGCAGCTGTTTCGTGGAGGATGACACTTGCAGTTCATCCCACTCTTGACCTAGACGTTCTAGCTATTCCCTCCCTCGTGTTCGTAATCTGGTGGAAGTGCAACTAAGAGCCACGCCCTAGGATAAATGCAACAATCCACATCATGCCTTATGTGCTTTGTTTCCGTGTGTTAAAAATCGTGCATTTTTTTCTTCTATTTATACCAGTGAATGTAAATGAGAACTGGACTGAGTGAGTGTGACGTAACCCATAAAATGACTTACTTATGCCTCCAACCAAATAAAGTCAATTTATTTATTTATTTTATTTTTCGAAATGGATGCTGCTATGTTGGAGCCAGACATCATAGGTTAACAGTTGGTCTGAGTTATCCTTTCTATGGCAACAATGTTCACTAATCAGGAGTGAGCTTGTTGGAATCAAACATTTCAAACGTTAGACATGGGGGGCCTGAGAACATCACATGCTTTAATTGAGACATCTGATTGGTCCGTCTATAACTTCAATAACTTGCATTACGGTAAATATCAAGGATAAAATAAGAGTTAGCAAGAGGATGTTAAATTCTGACCAATAGAAGGACTGAGTAATATTTGTTTATTTCTCTATAGAAGTCAATGGAATTTCGGGTTCTTTGAGTCAGCAGGTACTTCCTGTTTAGAATGCTGGGGGGAGGGGTCACAGTCCAGTTCTCACAAACAGTCAATGGTCTACACATTGAATGCAGTGTGGAGACACAATTACCTTATTGTCCCATTGTAACGCCCGCGCCATCTCAGTAGAGCCGCAGTCAACTTTGAACTGTATGTGCATATTTCATTCTGTCTGAAAGCGCTTGGGTTGCAGTAAAAGTCGTTTTGTAAATGTTTTCTATGCGACAAATTAAAGAATCTCGATCTTGAGAATCTTGAGCAACTAATACACTTTACTAGAATTTGTTAAAGTTAAAGTGATGCTTTTTTGTTGCTGCTTTATTTACTGTTAGATGATCAGCAAACCACGAGACTCTCCATACGTGCATGAATTGGTTTTATCAAAAGAGGAATTTCAGCGAAAAGAGGAGAAAAACGAAAATGTTTTCACTGGGACCATCAGCAGCAGAATGGTGGGTACTTTTCCAAAGGCTTTCTGTAAATCCCAATGCGACGTAAATATTTATTTACGCAGTCTCTCCGCAGCCCTGTGTCTCTTCCCACGTCACAAATGATGAGCGATTCCTCCATGATGTTATTAGGGAGGAGTCTGGGAAACAAAGCTTCAATGTTGTCGTTATCACAGGAATCCTTCCAGAACACATAAACTACTTGAAGCAAGACTTTGAAGAGTGGACCAGAGAGCTAGCGTGAGCCCCTCCCATAAATAAATACATCTATCCTAAGCCTTCTGCTTTTTTTGGTTTGCTTTGTTTTTAAAGAGTTTTCTTTTTTGCAGGCACGTTTATCACTACTACATACATGGCGCGAATGGAAACGTTTTGACTCAACCAGGATGTCCGCGCAAAGATCCTCCCCAGAATATCGACATTTTGGTAAGGTTGTTTTACTATTATTTGGTGACCCCATGCTTGGATGGTGACACAGCTTCTCTCTACTGTTCATACTTGTGGGAATCTGAGATGCTTTGGGATTTTGGACATTTGTAAAGGCTTTCACGAACAATATGTTTGTACACAAATCCAAACCCACATTCATGAATAAAACAATGTTCTCAGTTACTCTAGCCACCCTTATTTAAAAACTTTAAGCTTTTTCAGAAGAGGGATTTTTGTTTCTATTTTGGTTTGTTATCACATTTTGAGTTTTTAATTGTTAAGCTTTCTAATACAGGTTTGAAAATGTTTATCCGTCTGCTCTGCTGCAGGACAAACAAGTTAGAGGATAAAAATTATCCAAAAAAAATTCAAATTCAACTTTATTTATAGAACTATATTCCCGTCATCCAACACCTCAAAGTGATTTACATAAAAAAGAAATGAATATATAATAATCCTCCAAACATCCACAGGAAGCTAACAAAAAGCAACCCTTGAAATGACTTAAACATTATAAACAAAGTAACACAAGAGTGTAAGACTTACTTAAAAGTTAGGCTACAAAGATATATATATATATATATATATATATATATATATATATATATATATATATATATATATATATTTTTTTTTTTTTTTTTTTTTCCCCTTAAAAACCACCACAGTAGTTGTGGCCCTGACGTTTCAGGTGGGCCGTTCCATAGGTGAATCCCACGGTGCTGGAATGAGACCTGACTGGGGGTCTTTCTTCTGGGGCCCTAGTAGTTCTGCACCGCAGGACCTGAGGGCTCCGGGAGGATCATAAGCAGAGTCCATGAAGACTTTTGTTAACTAATAAAATAATAATTTAGATCATTTAGGCATTTAAACCAGGGCAATAATATACAATGTGTTTCAAACTATTATACAAATTGTATTTAAGTCTTAAAGATGCAATTCTTTGTTTTCAATTAAATTTGTGAGATGATGTGTCTCTGGGCTTTTTGGGTCACTGACATCAAGCTCAGACACCTGGTAATTAGGTTGCCAGGTGAAAAATTACTAAAGAAGGACTTTCCACATTATTAAGCAGACCAACATTTTAAAAAAATATGAGAAAGAAAAAAGATCTCTGCTGCTGAAATGCGTGAAATAGTTAAATGGCTTGGTATGAAGGTATGAAAACCATGGATATTTCACGAAAACTCAAGCGTGATCATCGTACTTTTAAGAGATTTGTGGCTGATTCAAAGCACACACAGAGTTTGGTGCAGCTAAAGGACAAATACATCGGATTAAGTGAGTAGCTGCTAAAATACTGTTACAAAGAAGTTGCTGGTTTGTTAATACACATTTAATAATCAGAGTTGTGGATATTTCTTGCAATAAAAGCGATTTAGATAAACTGCTTGTGGAATTTGTTTCTTTGAAACAAACTTTTGCTTTGTCTTGTGGACAAAAACAAGCAGTGACAGGTGAAATTGATACACTTATGTGACCCACTGTCCTCCACTGGTTAGTCCTCATAATCCAGCTGCAGCAGAACAAGTGACAGATTCTTAGCAAGGAGCACCGCAGCACGTCACATAAAAAACAATTTTTAGCATAAAAAAACAATAAACTAGTACAAATAATTCATTTAGTGTTTATTTCTTTTGTACGTGACCACGGTATAAGTTATAATGCCCTTCGAGGTGTCCATGCAGCTGAAAAGGTCATCGATTTCAGCCATCCAAAGCAGCGTTTATATGAACCAGCTTCAACTACGTGCGCAGGTTTTGTGGAAATACAACTTTCAAGTCAAACTTGTTGTTTTTACCCAGGTCACATTGCGGGAAAAGCCTCCAAAAATTCCCTGTTTGTTGAACCTCAGAGAGGTAAAAAATGACATGCAGACTCTGTACATCAATACCGCCGCAGACACCTTTGAATTCAAGGCCTCTACTGGAGGAGATGACGGTTTAGTGGAGGGGGTCCTTCGGTATCATCCATTCCTCTACGACAAGGAGACGTACCCCAAGGATCCATGTGCTTCTCAGGGTACTCAAATGTTGAATATAATCTCATATTGAATATAATCTCCTAGTCTCAATTTGCATTTCTTTTGTTTTTTAGCCTCTGGTAATGATGACAGCGATGACTATGAAAGTGATGCGGGAGCAAGAGGGAAGAAGGACATCTTTGAGTGTTTCTGGAATGGACGGCTCATCCCGTACACCACTGTGTCTGAGTATGTACTTGTAAAGCTGCGTTCACACGTGATTCCCGCCGTGGGGCATTTAGTCTGTGCTGAGGAGGTACTGGTTCTTATTTTGAGTTATCCTTAAGTCCTTAAGGTGATGAGACAAAGCAGCTTTATGTAGCACCTTTTAAACACATTTTTCAGTTTAATTTTTAATTCACAGAGCTTTTAGAAAGGCACCAAAATAAACTTGTCAAGAACTTTAAATAATAAGAGTACATTAAATAAAACGAAATGCCACATTTTTAATCTGAACCCCCAGAAAACATTTAAAGTTTTTGGTCTAGGCATCATTTTTTTTTATTGAGACATGAAACCATCTGAGCTCATCAGGAATCTGGCTTCATTGATGTCCCACAAAGATGATAAAAGCTGCTTCATCCAGTTTTTTTCTGAATTTTTCTGCTAAATTTCAGTTTTAGATTTCCCATGATGAGAATGTGCACATCTTCAAAGAAGAAAGAGTTCATCTGTCAGGGTTCATAAATAGCTGGGATCGCCATGCCTGCAGATATGTTCAGTGCAGAAAAGGCTGTTTCTGCTCTCCACCTTAAGGACCCTGCCTATTTAAAGGGCAAATGTGACATTTCTGTAAAACATAAACTGTCTTTCTTCTTTATTGCAGAAAAGACTGTTTTTCTGTTTTATTTTAAAAAGAAAATCAGGACTTTTGTCCTTGAACTGCTTTCGTTGGCTTTCTCCATCTGTCAAAAGTCAAGCAGATCGAGCTGTCAGTTTTTATCCTCTACATTTTCTCGCAGGTTTGACTGGTGCTCTCGACCAAAGAAAAGTTCTGATTTGCCTGCGGAGTGTTTCAGTCGCCTTTCAGGGGTCCTCTTCACCAATGACAAATTTGCCGTCAGCACAAACAAACTCAAGTTTATGGAGTTGGAGCTGAAACTGAGGAACAAGGAAACCATCTTCACCACCATTTTTAAAGAGCAGGTGACCAGCAACATTTGACCAAGTCTATTACCTGAAGAAGAACTGCAGAAACTCAGTGAAATTTGAAAATTAAAACCTAAAAAAAAGACAAAATACTAGGAAATAATTCTTTCCTTCTATAGATGTATTTTATTGGTATGAATATTTTAAAAAGCCCTTGCTTTTGCCTGCTGTCGTAATGAGTAAACCTGTAAATACATTTTAGGGATCCTTTTTCTTTTTTTTTGTCTGATTTAAATTGTTTTTTTTTTCACATCAAAACTTTCTTATGAATCTTCTTTAAGTTGTTTTTCTTTGCATTTCAGCAAAAGTTTTCTAAAAGGGGGAACATTGAGAAGGAGTTCATGCAGTGGCTTCGTAACTGCCATGAAAGGTACGACAAGCAGGTGAAGTTTTTGGGCTTTAAAAGGACCATAACACGAACTGATGTGCCCGGCAAACAAAACAGTCCATGGGGAGAGTTCTCTGCTATCGAATGGGATGGAAAAATCTACAAAGCTGGCCAACTTGTAAGAAAGTTTTTTGTTTAATTTTATTCTTGCTCTTTAAAGACCTACTCCAATAAAAATGGTGTTATGGGTGTTTTTAAAATGTTCTTGTAGCCTTTTTCTCAAAATGGAAGACATCTGTGGAAGAATATAGGATTAAAACTGCTTTTCTAAATATTTCTCTATTTAAATCGGGATGAATTTGGAGCTGATGTAAAAACGCCGTTTGAAATAGCTGCCTTTTGTGACGCAGGGCCAAAGTCTTCCTGCTCTGCTCCATTCTAATGCCACGCACACACAGTGATGCATTCACAGGCAAACAAATAGATCCAAATACGTCTGCGTTTTCCTCGTCCGAGCTGGCATCTGGATCAAAACTTTACGGCTGGATAGTTTCAATATTGCTCGCCATTTTTGTAGCAACACTGATGTTAGCTTGGGCTGTGACGGGCCGTAAGCTAGTAGGAGAGCATAGAAGCAGATGGGTAACAAAAGGTGGGGGAGAGGTTGCGCCAACAGTCCCTCCCACACTTAGGCAAATTTCTAATTAACTCCTGCAGCTCTGCAGAAACTATGTCCTAGAAAGCTACGCAGGTTTTTAAATGTTGGCTAAAAATGGCAGAATCATAATTAAAAACCACTGCATAAGGCTTAGAAAATACATCAAAAGATGATTGGAGTTGGACTTTAAGTATTTATGTGTCGTCTACAGATAAAGTCTCAGAGAAAAGTGCCTACGCTGTATGGCACTGTGGTTCGATTCCTGCTCTACGGGGTGTATGATGGAGATACCTTTGCCACTGGGGGAGAGGTGGAGCTCACTCGTGTATGTGACCATACAGTATGGCATCATGTTCTAATAATTTGTATTATTTTGATGTGGAAATACCACAGTGGACTGAATTTTATGAAACTAAATATTGAATGGATTTGCTATTCATTCTTGTTTACTTGTATGTACACATATTTAATTTACACTTGATTATCTTGCAAAGATGCATGAAAACTTCACCTGCACTGTTCAGGACAGTTCAGTAGGTTTAGCTAAAGATGACATGGACCGATTTTAGGTCAGTGATTTGGATCATTCAAATAAAAAAAATATCAACTATGAATCATATCATCAGCCACAAATTAGAATATAAATTGAGTTGTTGTTAAGACAAATTGTTGTGCTCCTATTTTCTAGGTTTTTTTTAACTGTAAAGTGACCTGGAAATACAAACCAATCATTGATTAAGTGCATTTATATTTTCATTGTTTTGAATTTGAACTATCTAACAGACATACCTTCTTTTATTACAGGAGCCTTCTGCTCTTTATAATGAGAACAAAATCATGCCCATTTCCAAAATTGACAGAACCGCCAGTGATGAAGTCATAAAAAAAGGCATTGAGAAAGACAATGACAAGTAAGACAATTTTTTTTTATTTATATATGCCTGTGTAAAGCTGTGTGTTTGATATTTGCATTTTTGTAATTTTGTTGTTTTGATTTAGGCTTCCAGATAAGCTTAGGCTGGAATGGCAGGAACAAATCCCCTGGGAAGAGGACGTCACTGTCATTAAGATTCCTGCTGGGGCTTCAATTGGTACTCTTTCTTAAAACTACTTCACACTTTTTTTTTTTTTGGGGGGGGGGGGAGTCTAAAGCTCACCTATGTGGAATATTTCAGGACCTCTAAAGGTGGTGATTCTAAATAGAAAAGGGGACGTAATATCTCACATAAACACGGGTGGTCAGGGACCGGGGACATGGCTGAGTGTCGGGCTCAAAGTCATCCGACACGGTAAGGTCAAACTGTAATGTCCACATTTTTGTTTTACTGTTAGAATTTTCATTAGATTTGACTCCTCTTTTCTATGCTTTCTGGTTTTAGATCCCAAAGAAGAAAAGACGATCGCTACTTTGAGCGCACCATTTGTGAAGGCTATAAATGGACACTGGTTCAAAAAAATCGGTAATTTTCTCTCCAACTTTCTGGTCACTTAGTTAGTTGTCTTTGTCATGATCCAAAATTGAAAGCATATCTATTATTTTTCTTAGGATCATTAACTGATCTGGGCAAGTACACATTAGTTCTGAACACCATTGTAGGTGAACTGAATTCCACCTCCCTTGGAAACAGGCTTCTTCCGAGCAGCACTCACCACTTCACCGTCATAGGTAAACCAAAGCTACATTTGCAATATTTCAATCTTACATGCATCTTTCTTCCTGGATTTATCATGTTTGCCATATTTATCCACGTTAGGTGCCAAAGAAGACAACTTCACTGTCTGCCAGCTGAACCCAACCTGTCGTGTGGGAATTCCCTTTGACATTGTTCTGCAGATAAAGGACTGCTATGGCCACCCTACACCTCTGTCATCCAACATCAAACCAATCCTAAAATGCAGGTGAGTCTCCTAACGAACTACAAAACCAAGTCTTGTCATGTTACAGCTTCAGTCATGTCTCAAAATGATTCGTTCAGTGGCCTTGATGTAAGTTATGAGACAGAGATCAAAAGTGACACCAAGGTCACCATCAAAGGGGTCGTGGCCAGAGGAAAGATCCAGATGCACCAACAGGCAAAGGTGAGCGGCAAGTTCTAGTCTAAATAACCCAGGTATGAACCAGTTCTTTAAAGTTTACCCATAATCCATTGTTGTGTCTGTCTGTACTGCCATAAACGAGAAATAAGAGCATGTCAAAAAATGACGCTTTATAACATTGATATGTTTTTTCACTAATTTTAATAAATTCTCTTTTTTAACATAAATGTTTTCTTTGGCAGAATTATGACCTTCAAGTGATCCTGCCAGGTCTGACAAACCCCAAACAGACTGCACAAATTTGCCTTCTTCCAGGTAATTTAGCTTTAAAATGAAAATGCTTTCTCTAACATAGAGAAACAGTCTTTATTTCTAACATATTATATTCATATAATATTTAGGCTGAATGTTTCTAGGCATAATTTTTGTATAAGTTGATGTATAAACCATTTCCGTTTAATCCTCACTCACTCACTCACTCACTCACTTACTTACTTACTCACTCCCTTCCTTCCTTCCATACTTCCTTACGGTTGACTATAATTCACCGATAAGACCTAAGTGCGTGTTCAAAAATCGAGGTCTGAAACAATTTTGAGGTTTTCCACCAAAAGATTTATTCCTGACACCAAAATATCTAAAACGCAAAACGTTTTGGGTCGTCATCTGGCCCTAGGAATTACATCTAAGCGGATGCTTCTTCTGCAGGCACACAGAAACATGAAGACACCTTCTCACCCTTTGACCCAGACTTTTATACAATATGTAAAATGGAAGGTTGGATCAAAATAAGAGGCTGGATTAACTCCCTAGAGTTGGATTTTCCCACTGTTGGCTTTTTTCCCACTCTGTCACAGGTGCATCAGTTCCTCGTTAACTCCGCATCAGCTCTCCGTTCACTCCCACCTGCACACATTTTTGTTTCAAAGGAGTAGACTCCCTATGTGACCTAACCTTGTATGCCGTGAGAAACTACCCTATCGTTCACTCACACAATCATAAAAGTGTCTGTAGAGTTTAAACTATGAAAAACCACCTTGTTTAAGGATGCAATGTCTGCAAAACTTCTTCAAAACTTATCATTTTTAACACTTCATTTTCACACTGGTTAATACTGAATCATCATGACACAAGAATCTTTTATTTGTTAAGACTTCATTTCTTTCTTCATTTCCATCCATCCATCCAGACGGCCAGACAGACAAACCATCAGTCAGACAGACAGACAGACAATAGTCATACATATAATAATGTTTTATTTATTTTAAGAGCAGTCACAGTGGACTTTTAATTATGGTTTTGCTGTTGTTGCAGAAATTAACAAACCTGTGTCGTTTTCTAGTATATAGTTTTTGCAGAGCGGCAAAAGTTCACCAGAAATTTGCCTTTGAGTTGTTGACGGGATTCTTGGTGCAAAAGTAAGCCTCTGCTGATATCCCTATGTCCCTTTGTTTGCATTCTCTCCCACTAGCTTTCAGCCCCTCACAAGCTTGAGCTATCATTATCAGTGCTGCAAAAAGCAATATTGGAGCTATCCAGTCGCTAAGTTTTGATCCAGATGCCAGCTCAGATGGGAAAACCAAGACGCACATCATGGATCTATTTGTCTGCATCAGAATGGAGCATAGCAGGGAGACTTTGGCCCGCCTATTTCAGTTTCTACGTTACTACTGAGATCTTTTTCAAACAGCATCTTCTCTTGACTCATCATGATTTAATATAAGAAAATACTCAGAAATGCAGTTTTTATCTTAAATAAGTTTATAAAAAATATGTCCTCCATTATGAGAAAAATGCTACAAGAACATGTCAAAAACACAATTTATATTGGAGTGAGTCTTTTTAAGGGCCAGTACAAAACTGAGTTACACTATTGATCTGAATCATTTAGGAAGGATTTGGTATTTTATTGTTTTATTACATTACCCTAGACTTAGTAAAAGCTGATTAATTATTGTTCTTTAATGTTACTTGCTTATTAGTAAATTAAAAAATACTTTTTTTTCTGAATTGTTGGTGTTTTGCTGCTGTTTTGTAAAACACAATTCATATATCAAACTGAAGGAAAACCAAAAACCAAAGTTTGAACTGAATCATGAAAGTGTCTCATTGCATTTCTAATGTTTAATTAGATTTTATTTTCTTTACTGGATCTTGTTTTTGTTAGCAGTAAAGGTGACTCTAAGCACCTTTTAATTAGAAATTGATTAAAAAACAGTTCTTGAAAATGTTGGAAAGGAAAAGTTTGTCAGTTATAATAAAGATTTGTATTATTTATGGGAGGGTTAAGCTACTTTGTGTGACCATCTCATCTTAGCGGTTTAACTTTTAGATGTTGAACCATCGTCTTCTTTGTTGTGGTTAGTTTTCATGCAGCGTCTCGCTTGCAAAGTAAGTCTTTTGATTTTTTAACGTGTTAGTAAACGATGTAAATGTGTTTCAGGCGTTCCGCATTCTCTGCACGTGAAGGAAGATTTAGTGGCAGTGGAGAACGGGAGCCCCGTCATGTTAAACGTTGAAATTCATGACCAGGCTGGAAACCTCACAGCCAACCCAAAACAGCTGGTCCGCTGTCAGGTATGACTCCTGTGGGGTTTTTTTTCTTCAAATCACAGATTCTTTGTCCTTATTATGACTTTTTTTTATTTAATTATCTTTTTGTTCTGTATCTCAAAATGTTTTCTTTGTTTTAAAATTTTTTTGTCTTATTTTTATTTTTTTATTTAGGTTGATGAGTTAAAACCAACTGTGATCGACTGCAGCAAAACGGGAGCCGGGCAGCTCGTAACAAAGCCCATTCAGCTGAACATAACGAACGGAGAGCCGCAGATGCTTCAAATTAAATTAGAACTTCTTGTAAGTTAAAAACCAAACCTTTAGCAGTGGGTTTCTATCCATCTTAACCCAGTATGAATCTCACATTTCCCTCCATGTTCTAGTCACAAATGAAAAACGTAGCACCTGTCGTGATCGAGTTGAAAGTCGTACCCAGCAGCCGAGTGGCGCGGATGGAGGTCTACTCTCAGGTTGAAGATATGGCTCTGCGGCACAAGGAAAAAATCAGCTGGCCAGCAGGAGGATTGTTGGAGAACCTGTGCTACAGGTTGTTTGATGAGTGTGGTGTTGAGGTACCGCTGACCACCGAGATCACCTCCAAGATTAAGGTGTGTGGCACATGTCATGGCTAAAACATCACAGATTACTCATTCTTGTATAAAAGTAATCCTGTACAGGATAAATCTCTTATCAATCTCTTATTTTACGTAGTTTATGCGCAATTATTGCGTAAATCTTAAACAATTGTGCATGATTTTTGAAAGAGCCATACGCAAATTTGTGGCTTTCCAAGACCTTTCCACGTATGTCCAACAGACTTTTCACGCATGTACCACTAATGTAAAACTTTTATATCACACATATGGCACACATATCACTATGGAGTTACATATTTGATGCACCAATCACTTATGAAATACTTATTAACAGCACAATGATCACGCATGGTTCTTGTTCTACATTGATTTATTCCTTCTATGCGTGGTTTATTTGAACTTTTTCTGTGGTTTTAACGTGATTCATCTGTGATACATCTGTGAAAATTTCACGTAAGACCACAACTTTTAACACTTGTCCCTTGCATATTCAGGTATGACTTAGTTTTATCTGTGCAAAATGTATGTAGTGTCTATATGTCAGGGCCCTAAATAACACGCTCTTTGTCCTCTGTAACTCTTCGATCTTTTACTCGATCAACGTAAATCAGCTGATTCAGAGAAAAGCGGCTTTGCTGATATGCAACCCTTTAAGCCGGTTTTCTCTGTAACAGAATCAGCTGATTTACATTGATTGCATAAACACTTCGCTACTGTAAACTGTTGCTTATCGTATTTTACATGTGACAGGGGTTGCAACATTTTTCTGATGACGGAAGACACGTATTAAAAAAATTCAGCTTAAAATTACAGATGTGAATATTTCTTTATTCAAATCGCTCGAGCCAGTACAGCGATGACAGGGATTACTAAAGGCGTTACACACGTCCATCTTTGCAAAAATTTGAATTTTTGTTTTCATGGGAGAAACTCAGACACATTAATGAGGCAGACTCTTGAATGACGTCATGAAATGTATGGCACCCAGACAGAGCGACAGGCGTAGCCTCAGAGATTGAGTCGTTTTACTTGCGGATAGAAAAAAGTATCTCAAAAATAAGTAATATTTCATAAATATATTGTTCTTTAGAGTGTAAAAGGTAATATATGATTAAATATATTAATATAATTTACTCAGAAAAGCTTAAAAAAAGCATGGTATAGGCCGTTTAAGTCACTACCATATTTTACGCACCATAAGCCGCACCGTATTAGAAGGCACAAAAACAAAGAAAGTAATGGAAGCAAAACTGTGGGTTTAGATGAGTTTTATTCGAATATTTAACAATCCTCTCACATTATTTTTTAATCAGTCCTGCTTTAAAAAAATAAACAAATCAGGCTTTTAAGTGCGCCTTATGGTGTGGAAGATATGGTTCATTTAAGTCAAATAACTGCACTTAGCCTACAGCACCAAAACAGGACTAAACACACTCATAAGGAAACACAAAGATGAAATAAAAATATTTGGACTTTCATTGGAATTTAAAAAAGTGAGGAAAAAAGATTTTGATGCTAGAAGGCATTATGTTTTTCCTCTTTGAACATTATCAGGTAATTCATTTGAAATACACAAATTACTGGAGATGTAATGAGTAAAATATTCCCCAGAATTCACTAGTTTTGTTACAATAAATAGTCACATGTTGCATTGTTTTTGTTTTTAGTAACAACCGAGCCTGTTTCTTAAGTGTTTGTTCTGCTGTAATTGAGTTTGAGTTTTTGCTGTCTTGTGTGTTTTTTGTAGGTTAACTGGACAGGAGATGCAAATAGTGAGGACTTGGTTCTCGGGAAGCTGCCTGAAATCCAGGTGCCCACTCAGCTGCAGGAGGAGCGCTTCTGCCAGGTTTCCTACCAAGAGCAGAACGTGTCTTTCTGTTTCATCATCGCGTGAGTCTGAGTTCTTCCTCTGAGTTCAGTAGCAAAGACTTAAAGACCCACTCTGATGAAAGAAGTGTCTTGTAGCATTTTTCTCATGATGGAGGTCATTTATTAAGAAAATAAAACTTAAAATTGCATTTCTGAATATTTAGTCAAATTGTTGTGAATCAGGAGCAGATGAAAGAAGGCATTTTGAAAAAGATTGTAGTTAATACGTAGAAAATACAGTAGTTGAGCTACAAGCTACAAGCTCCCTGCTCCACTTCATTCTGATGCATCCATTTGTAGACAAAAAGATTGATTTCGAGCTGGAATCTGGCTCAAAACTCTACAGCTGGAAAGCTCCAAATTGCTTGCCATTTTTGTTGTACTGGTAATGTAAGTTTGAGGGTGTGAGGGACTGTAAGCTAGCAGGAGAGCATGTAAACAGGGAGCTCTCAGCAACAGGAAAGGGTATGGGGTGGGCAGTGTTGCTCTGTGCCAAGAGTCAACTCAAAGGAAAACTTCTAATAAACTCTTGCTGCCCTGCAGAAACTATGTCCTAGAAAACGGCACAGGTTTTTAGATTTTTTGAAAAAAAAAAAAAAACAGGGATAATCAAGGTACAATTACCACGTGGAAAGTTTTTAAAATAACTCAAGAGGTAATTGGAGTGGGTCTTTAGGTCTCAGTCATTGCAACTACAGCCAATAATTCTCACGACAGATTCTCACCAATAATAACTTTGTAATCTGTTATATTTAAATATTAATGTTTTTGCCCTTTTATATGTACTTTTTTCATTTTAAAAGTTGGGCTTTATGGTCATAATCCCAAGTCAAACATTTAAAAAAAAAAAAAACTCAAATTTGAGTCTACATCCACATCAGCAATAAGAATGAAAAGGAGGCAGCTCCAAAAAAGACTAAATTTAATCCGCACAAAGTTCAACTCAGTTTGTATAAATAACCGTGAAAGTTTAAAGCAATGAATCAAAGAAGACTTGTTTTCTGTTTCAGACCCCAGTGAGTACCACTCTTTCATCTCTAAAAGTTATTTTACAATGTTTTTAATTGATTGAATTAAGGCACTAGTTCCTAGTTCTTGGTTTTGTCTTCAGTAATGTGCACCCCTGCTAAAAGCCTTCATCTCTGCAGGCTCAAAGAAACTATAGCTGTGAAACTATTAGAATTGATGGTATATTACATTTTTGTGTGATTATCTGCATAAATACTGAATTTCTCTGCTTTGTCCTGAAAAGGCCTTGTCCAAATGAACCATCGCGGCTAAAAGCAACTCTTCCTCAAAACACGCTGAAACTCGGTCAAGTCATGGTAGAACCCATCTGTGAGTTTATTTTCCCTCATAACCTCATTTCTTGTTTTTTCTCATTACGTTAAATGGCCTTTGGTGTTCTGCAGACTTGAACCTTGTGGACCAGTATGATAATGTAACCACGAGGCTCACCCAGGACTGTGTGAAGAACATAACAGTGGAAGCTGACAGGCTGGACACATCCAACATCTCCTTTGCATGGCAGGTTGGAACAAACATAAGTGAACTGGAAGCTCAAAATTTGGACCAAAAATGTGCCTCTGCTTTGGCCCTTACCTGGATGGAACCAGTTTACTGAGTTTGAGCTGAATCCTTCTAAACTGAGTTTTTTTTTGTACATGTACAAAAGAGTTTGCAAATAACATGCAAATATTAGTAAATCAATGTCGACTTTGCATAAAAGCTAGATAGAAAGTGGGATTTGGCAACTTTACTCTGTGCTTCAGTATTTTTCTGCTACTTGTTGATCTTTCTTTATACAAACCTTCAAACACGACAAGTAGAGTTTTTACCAAAAAGTTCTATTTTGGTTTCATCTGACCATAGGACGTTCTCCCAATCCTCTTTTGTATCATTCAAATGCTCTCTAGCAAACTTTAGATGGGCCTACACTTGTACTGGCTTGAGCAGGAGGGACACGTCTGGCACTACAGGGTTTGAGTCCCTGCCGGCGTAGTGTGTTACTGATTGTAGGGTTTCTGCTCACTGTTTTTGTGATCATTTTGACCCCACTGGGTGAGATCTTCCAAGGAGCCCCAGATAGATGAGATTATCAGTGGTCTTGCATGTCTTCCATTTCCTAATAATTGTTCCCACAGTTGATTTCTTCACAACAAGCTGCTTACCTATTGCGGATTCAGTCTTCCCAGTCTGGTGCAGGTCAACAATTGTTTCTGGTGTCATTAGACAGCTCTTGACAATAGTGGAGTTTGGACAGATGTATTTTATATGGAGAACGAGTTCCAACAAATGCCATTAATACAGGTAACGAGTGGAGGACAAAGGATGCTCTTACAGAATAATTTACAGGTGACCAAATACTTAATTCCCACCATTATTAACAGATTCTTTAAAAATCAGACAATGGGGTCTTCTGGATTTTTTTCTCATTTTGTACAGGTCTTTCTCATCTTATTAAGTGTGAGAACCTGCACAATTGGTGGCTGACTAAATACTTTTTTGCCCCACTTTTATGTGATTTACTGTTTTTGTCTGATGAAAATTGTGTTTTTTAAGAAAATTAAGATCAGAATTGCATTTCTATGTATTCTTTTATTCAGTTTGTTGTGAATCAGGTAATAATGTTTGAAAAGCATCGTATTTGTGACATCAAAATTCACTGGGCCATCCATTCTAATGCATCCACTTGTAGATGACTAGATCCATGTACGTATTTGTTTTTCTCATCCAAGCTGGCATCTACAGTTTGATAGATCCAATATTACTCGCCATATGTGTTGCACCAGCAATGTTAGGTTGGGGATGTGAGGGGCGGTAAGCTAGCGGGAAAGCATGAGCTCACAGTTATGGGTGACTGTAGGGGGGGATTGTTACTCTGTGCCAGCAGTCAAGCCCACAACTCAAAGTTGAATTTCTGATGAACTCATGGTGCTCAGCAGACACCAAGTTCTAGAAAATGACAGTTTTTTTTAAAATTTTGGCTAAAAACGGCATCATCACAAAACAAAGACCACTGCGGACACTTTCAAAATGATCGAAAGATGCAAAGCATGTCTTCCCTCATTATTTCTGTTGTCCACTAAACTTTTAACAGAAACTTAGTTCCATTTGAACCATTTGCACCACCTCTGTGTTTTGCAGCAAAGCAGCAGTTCTGTTGCGGTCAGAGGCATTCGTTTCCACTCAGGCCCTCTGGGACCTAAAGAGATCTGCTTCCACTACAACAGCTTTGAGGAGCGGATCATCATCAAAATGACTGCTGGAGACCCCGTAGAGCTTAAACTCATCAGCGGACCAAAGCAGGTAAAGCCAGAACGCAAAGCTCAATTCCTACTAAGGCCTGTTTTACCTAATATTCTGTGTTTAACAGCCATTGCAGGTGTTGAAAGGTCACGGCATTCCCACGCCATTCCTCCTGCAGCTGTGTGATAAGTGGGGAAACCCTTCACCAGATCAGAGAGTTGTGGTAGAAATAATATCTTCACGACAATCACTAAAGGTTGACTGAGCAGCATTTTTTGATTTACAAAAAGGCATGAGAGTTGCAGAAAGCTAATGAGATCTGTTTTCTTGCATAGCTGTCGGTGTCAGTCTTGTCCCAGCCCGTGGATACAGAAGGGAAAGCCGAATTCTCTGTTTTGGCCGTGAACGGTTCAAAGTAAGCCTCATTAAAGTATTTTGTCATCTTAAGATTATTTGCAAGACTTTAAATGAGTGTTTTCTGCCTCCAGGGGGTACTATCAGTTGAATTTTAAAGGTTCCTTCAATCAGAAACCCATCAAAGGTCCCTCAGTTTTCCTCACTGTTATTCCTAATCCTAACAAACCTGAGCGACTGTCTGTGGAGTACGACAAGAATGCTAAGCTTCTCGCAGGAGGCATCTTCCCTGGTTTGTGTCTTTTTGTTTTTCACGTTTTCTTTCTTCCGTTTTTGTCCAGTAAACTAAAATCAACTGTTTGTCTTAAGTTTTCTCAGTGACTGTGGTCTCCGATGAAGGAAGTCCAATAACAAATATCAACCCAGCGGATTTTTCCATGCTGCTTTGGAAGGGAGAGTCACCCACTCCTCCAGAAACGGTTTTTAGTTTCAAAAAGATGGAGACATTTTACAGTGCATTTAAAAATGTGTCTTTAAGCTCTTACTGGTGTTGTGTTGTTTTCTATTCTCTTTCAGGTCAGCGTGATGAAGTGCAGCAAACCAATGGAAAATGGAAAGAATGATTGTTATTATTTCAGGTAACATCCTCTTCCCCATTGAAAGAATCCTGGGAGTTTGAACATCCAATGAATTTACTGTGTAGAGCAGTGGTCCCTAACTCTCAGGCCGCAGATCACCGGTCCATTGGGCTTTTGTTACCGGGCTGCAGATAAAAAAAACACCATCTATACATTTTTCTGTTTTATTTATAATCTGTTTTTGAAGGAAGTTTTCTTTTGGAAAGCTACTGGATTCTTCCCACCACATCTGACTCATTTGTGATGCATTATGTGTCAGAAATCAACCCAATTTCTGAAAGTGGCTGCGCAACCTGCTAAATTAACAACAAAATACAAAAGGAATTAGGATTGTTTTGTTTGTTTGTTTGTTTGTTTGTTTTTTACATAAAAGCGCTGGTGAGTTTTGATTTAACCTTCTATAGTTTAAATGTTTTTAACTTTAGATATATAATCTTTAAATTTCATTTGTCCCAGATTGTAAAAACAGAATCTGTGCCAGTTCTGAACTGTGTTTCCCAGCTCTTTCAAAAGCTGTAAAACCTGTTTGTGCTTCTTGCTGCAGAGAGAAGTCAATCCCAGAGCAGATCGGACGGTACACCATTCAGTTCAGCCTGCAAAACGACACAATGGAAGTCCCGCTTCTGAGTCAGGTTGAATATTTTATTCTGTTCTGGTCCTTACATTTATTTCAAAGACACGAGAGCAGAATAGATGAAGTACAGCAGGTTAGCTTTGCTTTGGTTCCCATTGTAGCTTCAGCCATCTAAAGTCAAACTGAAATGTTTTTCGGTCTAGTTCTGTTGTTTGTCCTCAAATAAAATCTTTTTTTACCCTAAGTTTAAGATTTTCAGCTTATCACTTTTGAATGTGAAGAAACTTTGAGTATTTTATGTCCCTTAAATGTGTAAAACTCCTAAAACCTCAACGAATGTCACCAAGATTGACTGACAAAATGGTTTTGCCAAATTCAATGTATTGATTACTTTCTAACCAAATATTCATTTCAGTTTGAGTCGTGTGTGTTTTAAAGGTCATCCTGCTTTGTCAGAAAGAAGAAAAGTTGGCAGATTGTTGTGTTTTCCGTCTTTCAGATTAGGATGGATGTTGTCCCCAATCAGCCTATCAAACTGGCCCCCACCTATTGTCTCAACCCCCCAGTTGTTTCCTACAGCATGGAGATGGACAGCAGAACTTTGATAAAGAACGTGACTCTGGTTATTATGGTGAGATTCGGTCCACTGAGAGATTTTACTTATTAAAAACAGCAAAGAAATACAGAATTAAAGTGAAGAGTTGCAGCCTCATTCAGAACTGGCCTTAGGGATGGATACGGGCTGTCTGTAGTTGGAAAATAAACCTATATGGGATCGCAGAGCGAAAATGTTCATTCACATTTTTTTCCTACTGGCATGCTGCTTACCCAAACGTAAGGGTAAGTTAGAGTGAAGTCTTTGAAGAGAACTTAGTCTCAGTGGATAAGTATGTGTGCATACTTCTTGATTTGTAACTTATAAAATACATTTTGTGTGTACCTGTGTTTACTTGCAATTGTGTATTCACATGTACAAAAATTACAAAATACAATTTACACGCACAACTTAAAATGACATGATGTGTTTAAATGCTGCTAGAATGCTGGGTCAGAAGAGTTTTCTTATCAGCCGCTTTGAACTTAGATTGGGAATAATACCTGGTAAAAATTGACTTTTTCCCACTTTCTTAAACAGATGTGGTTCGATAATTAACATAAAAATATGCATAAATATTCTAAATATGCATCTTTAAAACACAAAACACTGAAGTTTCTCTGTTCTCATCACTCCCACGGAGCTCGAGCTGCTATCTCTGACTGGGAACCAGAGCTTCTTACTTTCTGAAAAAAAAGTGTTGAGTACTAAAAGTTCAAAGTGGCTGATAAGAGAACTCTGATGACCCAGCATCCTAGCAGTATGTATACCCATCATTTACACAGTAAACGTGGAGCTGCGAAAAGAGTCTCAAATCTGATCTGTGTATAAATGTAGTATTGTGTGTGTGTGTATCAAGCGATTGGTGTGTACTTTTTAAAAAATTTTGAATGTGTACTTAGTGTCAAGCGTTCCATTTTCATGACATCCTTTAATTTGGCCTTAAAAGCCTCGAGGGAACTGTTAGACACTCCTTAAGAGGCAGCCGCTCCTCTATGCGATCCTCTATGTCAGGGGTGTCTAAACCCAGGCCTCGAGGGCCGGCCTCTTGCTGGTTTCCAGAAATCCTGTCTTATCTGCTGCTGATTACCTAGCTCTGGCAACCCAAAAACCCGCAGCAGCCGAATGGGTCAACCCCCCCACATGTTGCTCACACTTTACAAATCCATCAACGAAGCTGACAAAATGACTGAGTTTTCTTAATTGATTACAGGACAAATTTGGAAACCCTGCAGGACAGAACCTGAAGGGGAAGGTGACTGTCTGCATAAGCTGTCCAGGTCAGGAGAGAAGCAGGAATCTTCCTCTGTTTGAGGGCAAAACCCAGAACGTTCACTTTAATTTAGAAGAAGGAAAAGCCCACATCACTGTAAGCCATGCTCCTCAAAAACATCAGGTGTTTTGTTGTTATTAAAAATAAAACATTGTGCTATTGCTGCTTTCAGAGGTTGGCCATCATGGAGAATAGTCCTGGTGAGAATGGCTGCACCTATGCCCTGGTCTTCCATCCACACGTGCAGCAGGTTTCTACACCTCTGGACCCTTTTCAGCTCAACTTTCATTTCTACAACGGTACTAGTTCTTTCAACCTTAACTGAACTCCTCTGTTGCAGCCACAAAGGGAAACTTCATGAAGTGTGTCTATTTAAAAAAAACTTTGATCTATTTCCAAACTGTTTCAGTGGTCCTTTAGTCATGCCATATTTAGCCAAGATTAAAAGCAAAAACTCGTTTTCTAGGACAGTTCTTGCAGAACAGCAGTAATCATTAGAAATTCACCCTTTGAATAGTCGGCGGGACCAGTGGTCCAGAGCAACCCCACCCCCTCTTCCCCTTTCTGTTGCTGACAACTCAAAGCAGGGATCTTGTGGGTGTTTTCTGTCACATATATGATCTTTTTGAAATGATATTTTTTACTCTGCTCCTGATTCACAATGATGCAATTTAAAGCATAATTTTCTTTATTAATGTCCTCTATCATAAAAAAAACTCTTCAAGAACATGTTAAAAACACCAAAATGTTTATTGGAGTGGGTCTGCAATCTATTCATCTTAAGTTGTCAGAACAAACTTTTCCACTCAAAATTACTTTTAAAAAGATTTTGTTTTTTGAGGTTTCTTGTCATTGTGTTTTTATTTTTAATCTCAGATGTTGAGAACCAGCGAAAGGTGTCAGAACTGAGCAAGAAGAAAGAAACTCTCACTGCAGCTATTATTCAGTTTGATCAAACAAATGATACATTTCACAAACTCCAGGATTTATTAAAACGTGAGTAAAAGCAACTTTAAAATTTGATATTTTCATAAATGCACTTAACCCAAAAAAACAAAAAACACAACCTCTTTTTCCTCGTGTTAGAACAACTCCTAAATGCAAACAGTAAACTGGGAGCCCTGAGAAATGAGATGAGCTCAAGGGGTCTGAAAATCCACCCATCTTTGCCTGTAAGTCATTAATAAAGAATTATATTCGTTATGGTATTAATCTAATGTATGCACATGGAGTCAGCTCCTCCTGCGCTGATATTTCTTTGCAGATTTCAAGTATTGAGCAGATGATTTGTGAGAAATCTGCTAAAGCTGCACAGTTTGAGAAGGCACCAAGAAGAGTTTGCTCCACCCCCAACAATTTCAGCGGGCCAGACATTTTGGGAGTGGTAATGGAAAAGAATAACATGCAAATATCTGCCTTTGTTGCTTTAATTTTCCAAAGCAGGGCCCATTCAATCTGTTATTTTTAAATGCAGGTTGGCCATTTGGCACTAATTGAGGATGATGCTGCTGCTAGAGTCATCTCCTGGCATCTCAGAGGAGACATGGATTGTGTCATCACTAGAACAACAGAAGCAGCCAGAAGCATCTACAGCGACACTCAAGGGAATCAGCAAGTCATGCCCCTGGACAGCATTTCAGAATATGCAGCAGAACGGTATAAAACTTAAATCTGATTTTTGTTTTTTCACTCTTTAGCAACTTGTTTAAAGTACATGTAGGGAAGCACTTTTGGTTTAACTTGCACTGAAAGAAAATAGAATAAGAAAGATAGCCTTAAATAAATCAGATTATCTGTTTTTCTTTTTATTTACAAAGTTTTGCAAGTGTAAGTGCAATTTCCTCATACTGGCAGCAGGGGGGTTCCTGGTTTCATTGAAAAGTTACTTTAGGTCTAAATAAAGATTGTTACTTCTGTTACTGTATCCTACAGTTGCCCTGAAGTCCAAATATCAGCTTCAAATTACTTAACACAAAAATATATTAAAGATAACAACAACAATTAAAAAAAGCAACACAAATAATGAAAAAGCAGCACAAATTAAAACAAAATTCTGGAAACTAAAACACAATCCAAAAAAAAAAGAAACAAAATCAAAATGAAACATTTTAGAAAACAAAAGTAATTTCCAGAAATCAAAATGAAATGTTAAAAGATGAAATATAGCAACCAGCTATTATTTATATTTTATGAATGACTTAATGCTCCTTTGTAAAAATGTCAGGATGAAGTTAATTGAAACAACTGTATTCTGATATTGGGATATATAAACAAAATTGAATTGAATAGAACTGAAACGCAATAACAAATAAAGAAAGGTTTCTATAGGACATCTTTGGTTGGATGATGACATTTGTCTGTCATTTTAACTGAAAGTTATTCAGCAGGAAGTGGTACTTGATCTGCTTCTCCGCACTAATCATAAAACTTTTATAACTATGCAGAAATTGAAGACATTTTAAAAAATTAAAACATCACAATTCACACCATCATCCAACAGCGATGTCCTATAACACCTAGCTTTTTTGATTTTTCTTTTTGTAACATTTTTTAACATTTCTGAAAATTACTTTTGTTTTCCAGAAAGTTTGAGTCGTTGTCCAAGTTGTCCTTGTGATTCATAATGTTTTTACATTGAGTAATTTATTGGTATTATTTTCATTTCAAGACCACCATCATCTCCTATTGACTGCCAGAGAAAAAAAATTTGTCAAGTCAAAATTTTTTTTTTATCCACCAAATACTACAATTCCCTGATTCTTTTTCAGTTAGTATAATTGAAATGCCCCAAATATTGTCAGTAGATACCAAGAGGAGTCCATTCAATAGTATGTTGTGGTTGGGAGATGTTCAGGTGTACAGAGGATACGTTTACATTGCTGCTAGTCACTTCTGCCCTTGATTCTGCCAAATCTAATCTAAGTAATCCAAACAAGTTGTTTTTTTAGATTATTTTTAAGTTATTCCTTAAATTTTTTTTTCTTGCTTTTACTTTCAAAAGGAAAACAGCTCTTACCAACTGTGTAGATTGCTTTAGTTTTTTATGAAAAAAGATGGAAAAACATTCTGGGAAAATGTCATGTCAACATTTAAAACATTCACTTTGTTTAGTTTGTTTCATCTCTTGTTGAAGCCGAGTTTTTGAATTACAAGTTTGATCTGCTCTCAGGCCTCTGCCACACACAAAATACTGCCGCACACCCGTTCCTCCAGTTGGGAATCCGGTTTATGCTCGGCACTTGCTGATTTACCCCAAGGAAAAGCAGATCTGTGACACCGGTAAGCAAACAAATCTCTGTGGAAAGATTTTGGGTTTGGTCGGAGCTTTCCACCTGGGATCCAAGCTTACTTTAGGGGAGGAACTTCCTGTGACGTGATCATCAAATCAATAGATTTATTATAATTTTCTTTTGTTTTGTTTTTTTCTGTGAGGATAGTTCAGTGTTTGGTATACGTTTTCTGTTTCCCTTCCAGTGTTTAAAAACCTCCTTGGTGACACCATTGTGATGGACAACCTGCGCTCTGCCACCAACTACAGGAGGGAGGTGAGTTCCAGAACAGCTCCACATGAGGGGTGGTATGTTTATCTTCCTAATGAGGTGTTCTTTCCAGGTGATGATGAACAAGATCTATTGCCCCACCATACTAACCAGAGACGGGAACCGGGTCAGCGCCAAAGGCAAGTTTGGAGGCTCCCAGAACAAAGCTCCTGCGATTGAAAGACTGCAAGTGTTCGCAGCGCCTTTCTCTCAACAATACTACGTCCTGAAGGAGGAAGCAGGTGAGAGCTCTCCAAATTTGCCCTGTTCACATCGCCAACGTGCGTTCAAGCAACCACTTTCAATCAAAAGTGTATATAAATGCATGTTTATGCACATTTTAGGTTTTAAAACTCTCGCGTCACTATGCAAGTTTCTATGACTGTTTTAGGGCTCTACGTACAAAGCAGATGGCCATCTAAACGCGTGTTGCAAGTCAAACCAGGTTGACCTATCAGGGGCTTAGATTTGGTAGTGACGTATGGGTAGCATTCTTTTCAATCCACAGAAGTGCCAACTGTTTGAAAATTGATCAGGAAGGAGAAATTAATAATCGCAGTTTGTGCACTGCTGAAATTATACAACACCAAGTCTGTCATGTTTTGGAAAAGAGCTGTGAAATAACAAACCCCAAAGCAAGATTTTTACTGGGCAAGACTTGCACCGTTACAACATTTCGCACCAAGCCTCTTCCCAATATTGAGTACTGGCAGTCCAGTGCAAACACTTTATGCTACACGTGCATTCAAGAAAGCACTGAAAGCGCGTTTTCAAGGCTGTCACACTGCCGGTACATACAATTTGTACTTTGCCCACGTATGAAATTTCAGTCTTTCGTGATATATGCGTGATCAGTGTTGGGTAAGTTACATCTAAAGGTAATTGATTACTTTACTTAGTTACTGGATCAAAATTGTTGTTAAATTACTTTACTCTTTACTTATTGGAAAACATTTTCACTTCTAGTTACCTTACTTTACTTTTTTTCCACTCGTATACAAATTCTCATGGGAACAACAGCAATAACACAAACAAGATCCTCTTGTCTTTGATTTAACAGGGCTCACTTAAAAATATGTTTTTAATCTCAAATGGACTTCTGTGGTCAAATGAAGGTAAATAAATACAATAGAATAAGATAACTATGCAATAACCTTGTGCAAGGTATGAACATGGTTCAAGACATAATCTGGCTTCATTTGAATTCAGACAACAGTGTGAAAAATGACACAAAAATAAGTCACAACATATGTTACAGCATACGTGTAACTATGTCACAACTATGTGTTGTCATATTCATCTCTATCAAATCTGATACTGAGCCAGTCTTTTGAAAACACAAAGAACTATTAAATGCCTCCAATACAATGAGTTGCTCTCTTTACGTCTGCCTTTTGTGCGCAGGTCTGCGCTGCTGCGAGTCTACCAAACTATGCACACACACACACACACACACACACACACCTCTGTTGAGAGTGCTGAATGCAAACTCATATTGACCGCTAATCACGTGAAGCTTGGAGAGAAAAATAAAGTAAGATAGGGTGAATTATTATAGAAAAAAACGGCTCACCTGACAAAACTCTGTGCAGCGTCTCTTTTCATATCAGCTTTGTGCCAGTCTGGAAAACATTGTAACTGCAACAATGAGGGCGTGTCTGTGCTTTGATCGGTCCCCAAGCCTGCGCGCACATGAATGCGTGTATGCGCTAGTTACTCTGCTTCGTTTTTAATGAATTTCCGTTTCATTTCATGGAGAGAAAATGTCAGAGCCTACAAAACATAAGTAACGAAGTAACGTGGGTTTTTATAGTCCAGTAATTGTAATTACAGAAATTTGAACTGTAATTTGTTACATTACTCCATTACTGACAAAAGTAATTAAATTACAGTAATTTGTTACTTTGTAATCCATTACCCGCAACAGTGTCTGTGATATACGTGATTCATATGCGTTTCTTTGCGTTCATTGATCGATGTGCTCAGATGTCTGTCGAGGGTTTTAGTCGACAGGTCTTTATGTAATTTCGCTTTATAGCTGTTGAAAGGCAATCATTTCGTAAATCGTACGCATTTGTGCGAGATTGTTGCGAGATGCATATACAAATTTGTGGCTTTCCGTGAGCATTCCACGGATGTCCACGTATGTCTAAATGACTATTCACTCTTGTACCACTGACGTGTAACGTTTAACATATAACGTTAACATTTTGTGCACAGTTCATGCACGATTTGCGTATTATGTGACAAGTATATAAATCAGACAATCTTTCACCCCTCCAGCATTCTCTAGCGAGTAGGGGGTCTCCTGCTCCCCCTGTCCGGCTCGTCTGGGCAGTTTCTGGCTCCCCGTTGAAGCAGGGTCGTGAGAGAGGCCCAGGTACAGTGACGGTGCGCGCAAATGCGACTCTGGACGCGTGTTGGGCCCTTTTCGTTGATCTCTACAGTTTTCGCCAGGATCGCCTTGCACCTGACTTAAAACTGTCTCAAAAATCCAACCACTTGTTTAAAACAAGTCATTGCGAGGGCATTTAGCGGGTACTGAACGTGATGCTGATGTGATGAGATTTCTGTCCAGTGGTCTGAATGTCAAAGTGAAGAAATTCAGTAAAGCGCAGGTTTATGTGTTCTTTTCGTGTTTTTTTTTTTTATACTTCTATGGTTTTACCCTGATTCATTTGTGATGTATGTGTGAAGTTTTCACGAAAAGAACTAAAACTTTTCTCACTTTTTCCACTTATTTTCACAAATGACAAATTTTCATCTTTGCAACATGCACAAATTGTGCACAATTGTTGACAGCCTTAAATGCAAGTGACATGAACAGTGTGAATGTAGAATGACAGCTGCTCTGTTTGTGTACGTTTGCTCACTTTAATTGTGTCTCTTTGTTGTTTGTGTTATTTAGAGATGCTGCGGGAGTACCTTGTTGCCCTAACAAAGAAGGAAAAAGTTGAAGAAGAACAAAGGAATCATTTAAAGACTTTGGAATCACCAGAAATGATGCAGAAGCAAGAACAAGTCAACAAAATGAAGATGGAGCTTCAGGATATTGAAAGGCAACTTGGTGAGATTCGTTTCTTTGCATATTTATTATTCTGTCTCGCAGCAGTCCTGGACTGGAAGGACCAGATTGTTTTTGCAATTTTTCTTTCTAAATGTGTCACACACACAGTATCTGTTGAAAATCTGTTGAAAATAAATTTTGGTCATACGGAATGCCCACCACCCCAAACATGGCGAGCTCACAAAAGTAATGTTCCCTTGTTGCTCGCACATTTTTAAATGTTGTGAAAATGTTATACATAAATCCCTGGCTCAAGCTGAATGAAATAATATAATATACAAAATGAACAGATCAGGAATGTGGATTTGGTTGACATAAAACCTCCGTTGCCAAGGAAATCCAAAAGTTTATTTTTGTAGATTCTTCCAAAAATGAAATAGTCGTGTTCATTATCTACAGGCGACCCAAAAATTAAATGGTTGCTATGAAGGTAAAATCTGCAGTAAAGCTGCCATTTTAAAGAAGTTGTTTTATTTATTTATTTTGTCACATGCTGCTCTGACCAGGCTGTGGGCCATACAACAGTGCTTGTGCCTTTATTATTCGGATTCTATAAATATCTACCTTTTTTTTGTGTTTTTTTCCTGCAGCATCAGTAAGACCACAGAAGCGGCATTCCAGATGTTCTGCTGAACCGTCCAGTTTTTCCAAAAGACAAAGAGGAGATTTCTATTTTTCCACATAATTGACTTCTGGCCAGTGGTTTTTTTTTTTTTTATCTATTTTTATTCCATCTTTTTTGTGTAACTCTTGTATTTTTTTTTAAACCAAATACCTCATATTTCTGAATGTAACATAAAAAATAAATTGTTTTATTAAAGCTGTCTACTGTGTCTACTTTTCTGGGGCATATCAATTAGTTTGAAGTGGAGAGAAACTTTACGCACCGAACAATTACGCATGTTTGGAAGCAAGGATGATCATTATACAAACAGAAGAGGCTGTAAATCGGATGGGCCGATTACCTATAAACACAGCTGGGTCTGGTTCTTATTTTGTGTGAGGGAGAGGTCTGTGGAAAGGGGGAAAAGGGTTTCTGTCAAACGTCACATCCAAGGACGCTGAAAAGAGCCTGTGAAAGCTCTGCGCGCTGCAGAGGCTGATCCAACCTCAGAAGTGACGCTGATCTCCACGCTTTCACTGCGCACAGAACATCCGCAGCCGCAAGAATCATGAAGCCCGTACTACAGCTCCTTCACTTTGTTATAACGTTTCTTCTCGTCAATGGAACACCTTTCCATTACAGCATGTTTCAGGGAAAAGCCCATTCTGCCCCCGAAACGCGACAAAGAAACAAGTAAGTGCTCTGACTTTTCTAACCCAACTTCATCCATTTTGCGGTTTATGCGCAATAGCAACGAGGATTCAAAATATTTGCAGAAATTGGTGCGCATACGTTGTGCAAAAAAATGTGAGCTGCGCAGTCGTTGGAGGAAGGGAGAGTTTTGCGCAGCCGGAGCTTCTGCCTTGTCCGCCGGAGCTGCCCAACTGTGCGCAACAAGTCATGTAAGTCAACAGAAACTCCCACTTTTCTCGGACTGTTAGTTCATCTGGTTTCTGTTTGTGTCATGGCTTTAGTGTCCAGCCAAAGCGAAAGGCCATTCATTTCTTATGAGAGCTGCACGTGTGCGCATTTTCCACTGTGGTTTGTCCCCACATCTGTCATCATACTTCAGTTACGCCTCAAATTTGACTCAAAACACGATTTTTATCTTTTCTTTAGGACATTACTTAAACGGATGAAAACAAAAATGTCACTAGAATGAATTGAATAAAAACCCGTTCAAGTCTCACTGATCATCTTTTGATTTATTTTCAAACGTTTCTCCAGTGGTCTTTTAATCACGAATACGTCGTTTTTAGCTAAAAGTTGTATATTTCTAGGACATAATTCCTGCAGAGCGGCAGGACTTCATTAGAACTGTTGGTGCAGAGCAACGCCACCCCCTTTCCTTCACCCAGAACTGAGAGCTCTCTGTTTACACTCTGTCCTCGTAGCTTACAGCCCCGATCTAACATCACCATGCAATAAAAATGCTGAGCAAAATCAGAAGTATCTAACAATCAGCTTTGATCCAGATTCCAGCTCAGTTGAGGAAACCAAGATGTACACAAATGTATTTGTCTACAAGTCATCAGAATGGAGCAGAGCAGAGGAGCTTGTGACCCACACAGAGTCATTTTTACATCACAAATACAATCTTTTTCAAACAGCATTTTTTTGTTTACTCTTGATTCACAATGAAAAAAAAAAAAGTAGAAATGCGTTTTTTTAGTTTAATTTCCTGTATGTAAGTCCTCCACCATCAGAGAGAACAAGAACATGTTCAAAACATTTTCACTGCAGTGGGTCTTCAAAGTTGTATGCATTATTCACTAAATGGTAGCTTGTTTGTTTTTTTTCTTTTTCTTAGCTATCAAACACATTTTAGGCCGATGTATAAAATTGCTTTCAAGACTGTGACAGAGCTGGAGTGGAGATGCTGTCCAGGTTATAGAGGTTACGACTGCATGGAGGTGAAGGACATGAGGCTGCTTCAAGCGGAGAGTCTTCCCTTTTCCCCGCCTGTCTCTGGGCGTCGTCCAGCCCCACAAGGTGGGCAGCAGCGATCAGAACAGAAGTGTCCTGTGTGAAGGTTTTTCCATGGAAACTGAAAGAAAAGCTGAATATTCTTTTGTTCATTATTTTTTCAGTCCCGAATCAAACATCTGAAGGCCAGAGCAGTCCGTCATTGAGCAGAGAAGGACGAATGGGAGGGGAAGAAAGATCCCAACATCCAGCACACCTGGAGGAGGAGGTGCAGCGCCTGTCTCAGATGGTTCTGGACATGCAAGCCAGGATGACAGACATGGCCTCAAATCTGAGGCTGGATTTCCAGGAGGATGCCAGTAAAATGATGGTTTCACTACTTAGCAACATTAAGCAGCCTGCCAGTGCGCGCGGAGATGAGATTCAAAGCTTTCAGGTGCATGACTTCCCTTATGATCAGAAGGCAACACCAGTGGATGAGCTGATGAACAAGATCAACCAGGTCACCAATGATCTGGAGTCCAGAAGGAGCAATTTGGATGACCTGCTGGGTCGAGTCAACCATCACGATGGTCAAATTCGTCTGTTGATGGAGACTCTGTCGTCAACGCCCTCTCCTGCTACTCCGTCCATAGACGTAGACATGCGAGTCTACCTGAACAACAAGATCAGAGAACTGAGGGAGGAGATGATGGAAGGCATGGATATCAAACTAGCAGACCTAAAGAACTCCTGTGACTATAAAGTCCTCTCGGTTCAGGAGCAGTGTGAAGGACAGGAGATGAACTATCTCAGCCTGACTGAGCTCATGGACTCAAAAGAAAATGATCTTCGTAACGAGATAAAAGAACTCAAAGTCAAACTTGTTGAACAAGGCAATGTAGATGTTCTGACTCGTGTGGAGAAGCTTGAACGCCACCTCAACTCATCAGAGAGAACGCTGACGGCACAATGTCGCTCTGCGGAGGAGAAGCTGCAGAACAAACAGGAGCACGCTGTCAAAAAGCTGAAAGAGTCTATGGAGGACAAGCTGACATCCATTGAGGATAGGCTCCAAACGTTGCTGGTGGACACCAGAACCAGCTCATTTGGAAATCAAATTAAGAACCAAGATCCTTTTCAGAAAGATATTGATTCTTTAAAAGTCTCAGTCCAAACTTTAGATAATAAACTCAACAATTTTTGCGCACAAGGGTGTAAGGCAAATATGACTGCTGGAGAGACCCTGCAGCAAAACTTTGAGAGCTTTAGAGCCATTGTAGATGTTTTGGAAACTAATCTAAAAGATCAGAGGAGGGAAATTGGAGCAATGGACCAGGAGATTCTTAACCACAGCAGCCGGATTGAGAATATAAACACCAAATTAAGTTACCTTCGAGGCCTTGTTAGCAGAACAGAGGACTCTTTATTGGACGTAGTTCAACAGCACTCTGAAACACTGAAAAGTCTGAACTCTTCCTGGGTTCAGGGCAACGCAGAGCTTGAACAGGAGCCCGAACCCCTTTTGAAGCTCCTGAGGGACGAGCAGGAGGAGATGAAGAAGAAGCTGGACGAGCTGGGCGGGGAGGTCAAAACAGACACCGATCACTGCAGAGAAGCAACAAAACATGCAGGAGAGGAGATTTCCAACATCAACAGCCGCATCGATAAGATAGAGACAATATGCAACAAGCTGGACCCCATTTCCGCAAACCTCCAAAGGATCAAAGAGGGGCTGAACAAGCACATCACCGGGGTGTGGACTTGTGTGAACCAGCTGAATGTCACAGTTAAAGGTCATGCTCGTGACATTGTAGAGCTCAGGGGATCTTTAGAGATCCTCCAGAACAATCAAGCAAACGCATCCAGGAACCCTCACGTTTTGAAGAACACTTCAGGTGGAAATGAAGGTAAGTCCACCCCAAATCCACAAAGTTTATTGGTATGTAATATAAGCTCAACAGTGCACCAAACCTACCAAAGATTATATAACAAATCTTTATGAAAATCACATAGATATGAAGTTGCTCCATCTCAAACTCTTCACCACTCTCTGACCTCTAACTGCATGCCACATTGCACTTCAAATCACCAAATTCCGCTTAATTTGACCAAAATGTTGTGTTATGGTACTTCCTTCGGTCGCTAAATCTGTCACTAGGCAGATTTCCAGTGCCATAATTTGACAGGTTCACTCAAATAGCTGGTGTGTTGCAGTCAAAGTAGGAGGAAGTTCCTTAAACTGTGTGTTCTCTGCTGAAGACGGCAGGCTTAATTAAAGACACATGCAAGGTTTATTAGACTTGGGTTGAGCAATAGCTTGGCACAAAGAAAAATATTCCTCACCAGGCTTTTTTGTGCATGAAGGAGCCGATTTGTGTTTATCCATATTTCTCCCAGGAGGAAAGGTTTCGTGCTTTGTGTGATAGCCATGACAGGGAGGAAAGAAGAAAATTACAAGCTAATTATAAAGAGACTTGTTGAGTTTTTCTTTTAATAGAAAAGGTTTGACTTCAAGAGGAGAATGTAGTTGGCTTGCAGCAGTTAAACATTATTTAAAAAAAAGAAATGTTTTAAAGTTTGTGTCTGCTTCCCATTTTGCAACAACCCAATTCAGTTTTAGCCTTCATGCAAAGGAGCTTTTGAAAATATATTTGTACATGCTTTAGTCATGTTTACTTCAAAACATTTAAAAAATATTTGATAATATTCAGAGCAGATAATTTTTTATTTATGACAAGTATGCACCTAACTTTTGTGACAAATAAGAAAGCAGTGAAAGAACACAATAATTAAAGAATAGGGAGAACCAAAGGTAAGGTTTATGGAAGATTTTGTCCTGAAAATCTCTAAACATCTAAAAATGCAATAAAGGAATCATTTTTATCTTTCACTAGTCCAAATCAGTTTTACTTTTAGTTAGAAATCTTACCTTGTTTTATATGACAAAAAAAAAAAAAAAAAAAAAAGAAAGTGATTGGAGCTTCTTAAGATGGTTTTCCATGGTGGAAGCCATTGACTGCACATGAGAACTGGACCGAGTGAGTGTGATGTCACCCATAGAAAATGACTTCATCCCAGCTCCAACAAAATGAAGTCAATTCAGTTGCCATTTTTTTGCAATATGGATGCCACCATGCTAGAACCGGACGAATCAGGAAGCAGTGATTGGTTGAAGTCACCAGCCAACCCTACCACTGAAAGCAATCCCAGGAGAATCTGTCTGTTTAGCCAGGTTATAATTTGAATAATGTGTACTACGGAAAAAGACATTTAAAGAATATAGTATTATAAACAAAAGCTTTTTATTTCTCAATAGACGTTCATGGGATTTTGGCTTCTTGGAGTCGGAGGTTACTTCCTGTTTAGAACACCAGGGGGCAGGCTCACTCACTCTAGATCTCAAATACAGTCAATGGTGCAATCATAGCTTCAATAGTTTTTAAGGAAATGTAAAGCACAATCAACTCGTGGAGCAAACTTTTCCCACTTCTTGCTTTCACAGTCAGTTAGTTGATAGTTGATTCTGAAAAGAAAAGCTTACCTGCCTGATTTTTTTTTTTTATCCGGGAGGAGGCATTGTTTCAACTTGCGGATGTCCTGACATGTTCACTTTTTGGACTACTTTAAACTTGTAGAAACACTTTAGGAAGGATGCTCTTCCAGTTCATGTTTGAATGAAGACAAATGAACGTTGATCAACGTTTATTTGTCTTCATTCAAACGTGGTTACAATAGTTCATCGTTGCTGATGTCGTGACAGCTGGCTGCTAGTAGAGGTTATACTGGCACCTATAAGAAGTACATCAACTTTCACTGCTGTATGTGTTCATTCTGTTTATGAGCCAAGGTTTGTCCTTCGGGAGCAGCTTTAGTCATTTACAGGCAGTCTGAATAAAACATATAAGGTGGGTCTGTTTTTTTTTTGTTTGGGCCAACAGATTATTTCATATAAAGGCATTTTCTCTATGAGTCACATGTGTTTTTTTTTTTTTTTTATTCAAAAAGCGAAGTCTGTCAGAATTGAAAAATACTTTTTCTCCACCCATCTCTGTTTGTCATTATGTGGACCAATGAATCAGTCTGTCCTTGGTTGATTTTTTTTTCATCCATTTCTTTTTTAAATTCATGCATGGACTCACGTTTGTCCCTCTGAGCACCACACAGCTTATCTCAAGAGACTATAAAATTCTCCTCTGTCACAATTTGCCCAGAACTAATCAAGAATCACTTCTTCATCTTTAACCGCTGAAGTGTGGAAGTTCAGTTCCTCCTCTATCTGGAGTTTTCTCATATTTTTGAGCCCCTGTCTTCCATTTTTAGAGCTCCCAAAGGCCAACTGTAAGCATATTTCTATGATGTCAGAGGAGTTGTTTCTGGAAATAAGGAGCTTTTATTTCACTGTGTACTCTAAAACTCTTAAAGTTATTTACTACTTCTCGTAATGGCATAAAAGAGATTAAATTTATGAAATGAAATTATAAAATGAATATAACATAGCTGTAGACAGCTTTTGCATGTTAACATGACACATTAAATCATATAACCACACTTGCTGAACCTTTATTCTCCTAAATTTAAGGAATTTAAAAAAGAATATTTGATTCTCTGAATTTCCTCTTTTGGAAAAACAAGTCTGGAATAGTTCAACCATAATGGATGCAGGTTAATACGATGAAGTATTAGGGCCACCATAAAACAAGAAAAATAGATATATAAGAATGAAGGCATGTGGGAAAAAAATATGAGGAAAAACCAAAAATAAAAATTTTACGTAAAGAAAGTTGTAAAATAATGAAAAAAAGTACAACTTTACTAGAATAAAGTTGCAAACATATGAGAAAAAGGTAAAAATGTCTTAGGAAATAAAGTCATACATTTTTTTTAATTAAAATTTTACAAGTTGAAACTAGTGAAATTATGAGCAAAGTTGAGAATTTGAGCATAAAGTTGTAAAATTATATGTCAAAATTTTACTAGAGTAAAGCAAAGTTGTAAAATAATTAGAATAAAGTTGCAAAACTATGACAAAAAAGGAAAAAATGTAATAAAATATAAAGTCGTAAAAGTAATAAAAAACAAGTTACAATTCTACAAGAAGAAACCTTTAAAAATTTTGCAGCCTACATTTCTAAAATTATGAGAAAAAAGTAAAAATATTATGCGAAAAATTAATGCAAGCATGAGAAAGAAGTCATAATTTTACATAAATAAACTTGTAAATTGTAATTGTTTTTAGTCCAAAATTTTATGAGAATAAAGTAATATTATTTTAAAAATAAAGTTGAAATTTATTGAGAATAAAATTGTAAAATGATGGGAAAAAGTCCTGCGCAGTAACTCAGCTGTTCCAAGCACTGAGCGCTTCTGGATTGAGATGTCTGAGGTCTTCCCAGGGTTGTGCTGTAGCCACACCTACACTTTTGGGGGTTACAGCCCATTTCCATTTGCCTGTGTAATTCCAAGGTACTTATAACTGTCCTCAATGTCTTCTGTTGTTCCCACTGGAAATGAGATCCCTTCAGTGTGGACTACCGTGCCTCTCTGTCATCATCCGAATGCATTTGTCCAGCCCGAATGACATCCCAATGTCAGTACTGTGGATCCTGGTGGTGTTGATCAGGGAGTCACTGTTGCGCTCTTAGAGTATAGCTTGGTGTCATCTGTGTAGAGATGGTGACTGATGGTTTCCCCATTCCTGAGTCAGTATTCATAGACAGTCTTTTTGAGGGGGTTCAGACCTATGCAGAACAGCAGTGGGGACAGAGCGTCTCCTTGGTATCTGCCACATTTGATGAATACTTGAGCAAGTGGCTTGCCATTGGTTTCAATTGTGGTTTTCCACAACTTCATTGAGTTTCCTATGAAGGCTCTTAGAGTCTTGTTGACGTTGTACAACTCCAAGCATTCAGTGATCCAGGTGTGTGGCATTGAGTCATAGGGTTTCTTGTAATCAATCCAGGCTGTGCACAGGTTGGTGTGTCATGACCTGCAGTCTTGAGCAACTGTTCTGTCAACCAGGAGTTGGTGTTTGGCTCCTCTGGTATCTCCACCAATGCCCTACTGGGTGTTGCTCATGAATTGATACATGTGCCAATTTATTTTGGTTGCAGTGGCTGCAGAGGTTGCAGCCCTACATGAGCTTCCATGCTGTGGAGAGACAGGTTTTTGGCTGGTAGTTGGATGGGACTTCACCTTTTGAGGGATCCTTCTGGATCAGGATTGTTTATCCTTCCGTTAGCCATTCAGAGTGAGCCCCATCTCTTACCAGCTGGTTCATTTGTGCTGCAAAGCGCTCATGGAGTGCAATGTGTTTCTTAAGCCAGTGCGCATGTATCATGTAAGGGCCCGGTTCTGTCCAGTTTTTCATTCTTGAAGCTCTCTCTTGGATGTCAGCCCCTGTGATGGTTACTGGATTCTGTTCAGGGAGATTGCTGTGTTCTTTTTTCAGAGACAACAGCCATTGCTGTTATGTTCTGTCTCTTTCTCCCATATACTTTCCAGTATTGTTCAGTTTCCAGCCTTGATAGGTCTGCTCTGCTGTTTTGACCCTGCTTGTGAGCGTACACTTTCACAGGTTGAGTTGTGTACAGCATGTTTATCCGTTTGGCTTTACTCTGTCTTGTGTACCTTCTTAGGCGGCTGCTCAAGGCCAGGAGCCTTTGTTTGGCAGTTTCCAGTGCTTCAGGTATGGACATCTGTCTCTTAGGCACTTTCTTTATCATTGCACCTCTTTAGGCCTCTGTCATCTGACTCACTTCCCTCCGAGCTGTCTAGATCTTAGCCTCCAACCATTGGTTCCATGGTGGGTATTGTTTTCTCCCATGGTTGTTCTTATAGCCAAGCATCTTGAGGATCACTGCTGCTGATGTGTGAACCAGTTCCTTGGTTTCTGTGATTGTTGTGGTAGGAATTGCCCTCAATGCTTCATTCACAGTTTCCAGGAGACTTTCAGGTGGTACTTCACTCAAGCGTTGTAGTTGGTGTTGGGGTTGCCTGGTGTTCATTCTAGACATGATCTTGTCTTTCAGTTCATTTGCTGCCTCACTCAGTGTAACGGTGGTCATTGGGGCTGTGTTTCCAAGTTCTGGTTGGGAGTGTGGTATAGCATCCTCTCTGACCTGATGTGGCTCTGTTGTGGTGTTACAATTGTGTTGTACTTAGTTAATCTCAAGTTGTGATAGCAGTTGCTGTTTGTGGATATTAGAACATTGAGCAACTAGTTGTTTGGCAGTTAGCCTTGATTGTGGGTTTGGAAGCATCCATTCATTTCACATTCTCTGCATGTAACCTCTCTGTGTAGGATTACCTTGAGTAGTACAATTTCAAAGTAATTGTGTGCTCATATCTAGTCCTTTTCCATCTTATCGCAGACCTTGTTTGGCCGGGCGGTAGATGTTAAAGAGTTTTATGTTTTTAATACTTATAAGTGTTATTGCGTGACAGCAAAAGCAACTTTAGTGAAGTTGAAAATAAAAAAATGCCGACAGAACTATATATAAATTAAAACATAAAACAGGAGGTTCAGATTATAAAAAAGGGATTGAAGGGTCAAGGAATTGCTGGAAACACTAAGGATTAGTAATAACATCAAACAGTTAATAATAACATAATATTAGTAGTAAGAAAATTAAGCATTTGTATGATTTAATTCCAAATATTAGATTAACAATTGAGGAAAATGTAAAACAAAAAAAAGAAAACTGTAGCTATTTAAAAGTACTTTTACAACAAAGCTAACATGAAATAAAACCACATTGACGTCAACATTATGGATATTATACTAATTATTTTCATAGATTAAGATTAAGTACTGCTTCATCGTATGTCCTGGTTTGGCAAAGACCGTAGAGGTTCTGGACAGCATGTAAGGAAAAATGGATTAAACTCTTATCTCTAGTGATACTTGTGTGGTCTTTAGCAGAGCAAATTCAGGCCATTGAAATCTGTATTGTGGTTCCTGTCATGGAAACTTTGGAGATAAGAAAGCATGCCTTCCTGCTTCTGACGTCACTCTGTGTTTGGGCTTGTAGATCTTTGACCTGTGTGAGATAAGGCGCACACCCTTCAGTCAGTGGTCATCATGATACCCCCACAAACAAGATGAAACCTGACAGAACAATCAAGCATTTGTTGCTCAAGCTGTATCTTCCCATCTTCTTTGCTACCAGAAGTTCCTAATAAATGAAACAACCTTCTCTTATTTTCTGAAATTTCTCATTGCTCAAGTCGTATTTATGGATTCCAGTGACTCTCATGAATCACTGATTTGGGATGTAGAAAGCGTCAGTTTTGTGTAACGAGGGACTCTTAAAACCAGGAACTCCTGCTTGAGCAACTATAAACACATGAGCTGAGTGTTAACGCACTTTTAAAGATCCACGGCAGATCTGTCTGGGTGTGTTTACAGCTCACCTCCTCATTCAGGACAAACACAAATGCACATTCTATCCTTCCTCCTTTAAGGCACCAGGTCTGAAATGCATTTTTTAAGTTGATCAGATCAAAGTCAGCACTACGGACAGTACGTCTCGCTTTATACGAGGAGCAACATGACTGAGAAAAGCAGACCAAAGTGCAGACATACCCCCCCTGTGATGTGTTATAGCTGGAGGCTGGTCTCCCAGCAGATGTTGTGTTTAACAAGCAGGCCTCTGCTTCTGCAGCAAACCAGCCTCCTCCCTGGGGTGAGGGGACGAGCTACCAGGTGACTGAACATGTGGCCGAGCCTCGGTATGCCGCTGGTATTCCTTTCATGTGCGGGTTTCCCTTTCAAAGCAGTAAATTGTCAGGGGGGTATCTGTGAGGACAAAAGCGTGGCAATGTGATTTACAAATGATCCCTTCTGGGAGGAGGCATAATCACGGTGGCTGAAGAATGAAGTCTTTTGGATCTAATCACTTTGGGTCATAGGCAGCCATCATTTTAACTTTTCACAATAGCCCAGGTTTGGATGGTATCATTTTTTTACGTGTAGTAATGAAGTTAACCAATAATCATGTAAAAAAACCAGGAAAAATAATTAACAAAAGTTGAATTAAGAGGAAGTTTTATTAACTGTACTCCAAAAATGTCAAATCCATCAAACATCAAATCATATTCCATTAAAATACATTGATACACATTGTATAAACCACAGTTCTCTAAAAAGATAGGTTTAACTGAGATAGAATAACTTGTTTCTATTTTTTTTTATTACAATTTGCTTATCAGAAGTGAAACTTAGTTTATTTTTCTAAATCATTCAAATTTGTATTGTTTTTTAAGCACTTTAGATCTTTAGGTAAAAATGATTTGATCACGTGACAGAAAAACAAAGTAGGTAATAATAAAAGACAAATACAAGTTAGCTGTATTGACATTTAAAAAAAAAATCAAAATGTATCAAAAGTAACAAATAACATATTAAACTTCATATAACACAATTATTTATAAGGTATGTCTTGCTAATTTGTTTTTTACAAAGTAGTCTTTATTTTTTCATGTTAGAAGATGAATTTTCTTATTTGAAGAGAAAAGGTGCTAAACTTAGGATGTATTTTATTAAAACAAACGATTTTTGTTTCTGTGGTTTTCCTTTTTTGAGTCATTTTAGTTCTTTAGGTAGAAGCATCTTTAGTCAGGTGAAAATTAAAGCAATATTAGTGAAAAAAGCTGAATTAAAAGGGAAGTAGAGTTTATTTTACCACAAAAATGTAAATTTTATCAATTACCATTAAAATAACTTATTACTCTTCATATAAAACACAACTATCTAAAAGGTAGATTAGGATAACTTGTTTTTATTGAACATTCTTTTTTTTCCTATGTTGGCAGATTCATTAGCTTATTAGAAATGAAAATAGCTTTTTTTAGGATTTATTTTCTAGAAACAAATCCTTGTGTGTGTCCTCTTTTTTTGTGTGTCATTTTAGTTCTTTTGATAAAAAAATAGTCAGCACATCAGAGAAAATGTAAAAATTGTTGATCCTTTCCAGTCTTGGAAAATGTTTTATTTATTTATTTTTAACATTTGAGAATACATGAAGCTTTCAAATGTTAAAGTGAAAAATATGTCAGTTATTTCAGCATTTTTCATAGAACCCCATTAATAAGGAAAAATATATTTTATTTGTAGACTAAATATGCCTAACAGTTATTTCTCAGACCAGTAAAGTTTGCAAGACATCTGGAACAGTTTAGGGGTGGGGCCACAGGGACATTTGCCCCAGGTAAAAGCCTATTGCCCCCTTGAAGTATTTCTTTCCTGTGGTTCATTTGTTGGAGATCAATGTTCAGATTATGATGTTCACTTAGTACCTATTGCCCTGCATGGAAATCCAAACCATTGGATTTAACAGAAGAAGACTTGAAACTTTTCAGGGAATAGGGACTGGAAACTAGTTTGTTTCCAGAATTCTTGAGGGAAACTGGAAGAATTTATGCTGGTTATAGAGACCGGCTCGTGCAACTAGACGAAGATGTATAAATCTACGTAAAAAGGCCTTCTAACCTAAATTCTGTTGAAATGCACAAGTTAAAAATTGTGCAAAAATTAAACAGATGCAAATGTAAATGATGTGAGGCTCTATTACACAGAGGCGTGGGTTCACGTTTGCACAGCGCAGAAGCATTAGCCTTTGGCCTCTTCATTTTGGCACATTTACTGCAGCCTTTCAAGGGAGTTTCATGATGATTTGCATCATTGTGCAGCATCTGCTGGGTGCAAAAGTTTTAGTTATGACCTATAACCTTTCAGCTGACCTTCCAATAAAAACCTTCAGTAAAGTCCCAGGATGTTACTTGAACTCCTCACCAGTCAGCGGGCCTTTCGTAGGGCAAACATACAAGTCTTTGTGAGTTATTCCTCCACCTGGAGTTAGCCTTTCAACCTTTTTTTCAATGAACTTTATTATTTTTGTTTTTTACTCATGCCATAATATAAGTATACACCCCGAAACTGGTGTTTGTTACATTGAAAGTTTTCCTTCATAGTTTGTAAAGACCAAGCCAGTCTCCAAATGATGCCTTTGGGAAAGGGAGGCAACAGCCAACCAGCCAGTCACAAGCACAAGCTTGGGTGGAGACTTTTTTAAAACAGACTCGTTACCTTTTATATGAAAAAAACAAACAAGTAAACTGTTATTAAAATGCTTTTACCAAGACAGCATTCACGTCAGAAAATCAGCAGAGATTATGTTATGCTACAGATTGACACACCTACAGTAAAAGCTGCAGCTGTCCAAAAACCAACACTGAGAAGTGAATTCTAAGCCTTAGAGCCTGATGAATGCAGAAAAACTTTTTAAGGCCTTCAGCTTGAAAAAAAGACTCCCCAGATGCATTAAAATGACATGTATTATCTCCTCTGAAGTCCTCAAACACAGAGATCACCTCATCTCTCTATGTCAGGTTCTCAGGTTGGACTGGGAAAAGCAGGTTCCCCTCAAAGCTCCACTCAGACTGTCAGGGTGTCGGTTTTCGCCCCGGATTCTTCCCTCCCACGGGCACCTGTGATCGAAACCGGAGAGGCGGGCCCCCCAGGGAAAATGACCCTGTCTAAACTGCCGGAGGGGACTGACGGCAGCATGCTGGGCGATCAGGGTTTTGCAGGAGCTCCAGGTGAGACCTTCCTCAGACACACGCTCAGCTCTGCAACATAGCATCATCTCACTCTTCATCTTTCAAATCGCAGCTTCTGCTCCTAAATCCACCGACGCCACAAAGGCCGGCCCCCTCCTGATCTCAGGTGAATGCTCCTTTTTTGTGCTACACCACAACTGTTTGTAGTTTTCATAAAATGATTTAATCAGCAGGTGTGAGTAAACCACAAAGAGTCCCCCCAGAGAAAGCTGCTACACTAGCAGGTAAGAAAAAAAACACAATTTATGTTTTTTCCCTCTGGTTATAATGCCCAAAAATGACCTCAGGAGTCATTAAAATCCAAGCTCTGAGTAGCTCTGTGTATTTATTGAAAATATAAAAAACCACTGAATCAACAATAGTGTAAAAAAAAAAAGCCCAACTTATTTTTGAAGTGGGTTTGACATAAAGCCCCTAATGTTTGCAATACACATGTTTGCAATGAACAGCACCTTTATAGCTTTAAACCCACTCACGGCCTCTTGTTCTTTATGATTCTCAAACCTCCTCACTGCACTGCTCATCACTCAGGTGTAAAACACAAAAAATAAGTGATGCATTGCTCCATATTTTGCCCTATTAAGGTGACAATTTAGTAGCTACCATTCATTTTTGTTTATGCTGTTGGTGCTTTACTTAAAGAAAGCATGTTGTTTTCTTGGAATGATAATCAAAAGTTTTAAGAGGCAGGAGAGCTTGAGTTGAGGGACCTGGTGAGCTCTCATGGCCACATTTACAGTACATTCTGCTTTTCTTCTTGCTTTCAGAGGACAAAGTGTCATTCTCAGCTGGTCTGACTCTTCCACCCTTCAGAGGAGACGTTGGAGTCATTCGCTTCAATGAAGTCTTGGTCAACGATGGAGGACATTATAATTCTGATACAGGTATGCTTTATTATTTTTGAGGATGAAGCAGTTTTAAATCAAATTTTGTCATAGTTTTATTTTAATAAAATACCACTAATTGGTTGTGTCTTACATTTGTATGTAATAAACATGAAATGAAAAATAATCACATAATTATAAAATCAAGCTTACGTTCTAAATTCTGAGTATTGCTTTATTCAAATCTTTTGTGAATCAGGAGCAGATGAAAAACTGCTGTTGGAAAAAGCCTGCATTAGTGACATCAGTAACAGGTCCTGCAGCAGGTCACAAGCTTCCTGCTCTGCTCCATTCTGATGCATCCACTAGCAGACAAATGTATCCATGTCCATTTTTGTTTTTCTTATCAGAGCTGGCATCTGGCTCAAAGATGTACAGCTGGATAGCTCCAATATTGCTTGCAATTTTTGTTGCACCAGTAATGTTAGGTTAGGGTTGTGAGGGGCTGTAAGCTGGTGGGAGAGAATGTAAACAAGGGGGATGATAATATAACTTGTACCAAATGTACCATTATGTGTTATGGTTGAATTTTAAATTCTATGCACAAAGAAACTCACTGGTCTGAGTTTCAAAACTAATAATTATAATAACAAATGTTTACATTTTCTTGCACCTCAAGCCTTTGCCATAGTTGACTCGTACAGGAATTGCAAGTTTTTGGGTTGTCCGACCTCATGAAAAGGGGACATATGATTGTTGAGCGTATGGCAAATGTATCTTGAAGTATTCATAAGGCTTATGTAAGTTACACTCGCTGGCTCCTTCCTGTGCCCATAGATGTTCACACAAACTACACTCTGATTGTCTAATTTCCTCGTTTCTAACAGACTGCATGTAAGGAGCGTGCACTTATCAGGTGAACAGCAATAACGGGCTCAGCAGGTTCAGAGAATCTTAGCAATACGCCTGCGTCAAACCTATTTCACCATTATGTACATGTTGTATCTTTTTGGTACATAAAAAAATCCAATCATGTTCCAGGCATCTTCACAGCTCCCACAGATGGCCGCTACCTGGTGACCGCTGTGCTCACAGCGCAGCGAGGCCAAAAGGTCGAGGCAGTTCTCTCAGTGTCGAACCGCAGCATCCAGAAGCTGGACTCTGCTGGGTTTTTGTCTGAAGCTACAGCAGCATCCACCTCATATCCACAATGCAACTGCAGCAGCTCCGTTTCACTCAGCCTTGTTCTGTCCCTGAGGCAGGGAGACCGGGCTGGGCTCGTCCTGACTGCCGGAAAGATCGCCGTCTCAGCATCACCACAGATTCTGTCATCTTTCAGCGCCGTTCTCCTGTACGCCGCCCCTTCCAAACGGTAGTTGTTTTAATCCTTCACATGAGGTGCAGCGGCACACTGAGATTCGCTCGATGTATTTCAAAAGACCAGAAAGACCTTGTATTTAAGATTTGAGGAAAAAGGAAAGTCGTTAAAACATGAAAATGTGTGTTATAAGTGTTACTGTATTGATTAGTTTATGTAGAAATATTTTCCTTGTTAAATTGTGTTTTGCATTTGCATATGAAGTCCACAATTTTTCACAAAGACAACCAGACACAAATAAAGAGTTCTACTCAGAAAACAAAACTGATGCTAAGAAATCTTTTTATTAAACTTTTTTTTTCCAGTTTTTACTACAAACATTAAGTAAACTGTGCACAGCAACAGCTTCAGTTCTACCAACGACTTACTTTGCACATTTATCCATCAAATAGTTTTCTTTGCAGGAAAAAACCTGCAGCAGCAACAAAAAATCTTCATCGAAAGTCAGAATAAAATTTGATAAAAAGGAGGAACAGTGCTGTGTGTTGTCTCCACATAAAGTGTCACTTTCATAGAAAGGATGAAGTCAGTCATAGGCAGTTGTTACGGAGATAAGAGGCCAGTAAAAATATTGCAGCATCTGGCAAAAAAAAAAAACAGCAGCAAACATTTACATTTTATTTAAAATAACCAAAACCAAATAAAGGTTTGTAAAATATTCAGCTGTAATATCAGTTTAGCATCAACAACATACTTTAAATAACAAATAAGGCATGAAATGGACCGAAGCAACTACTAATACAACATCTTTAGTCAGCAGTAAAAAGCTTAACACAATGTTTTATAGCTGTCATTGGTGGGTTTTCACAAGAGTTATTAACTCATTTTCACTTTGCTCTGTTTTCTCTTGTAGGCCTAAATGTAGAAAAAACAACTAATCTCTGGGGTCAAATCAGGATCAGCTCACATTAAATGAAAAAACAGATTGTAAGTAAAAAAAAAATAGAACATTTAAAAGCTGTTTTATTCTTAAAAACAAACTTGAAAAAGTAAATATTGAAAAAAAGAAAAATTCAAAAATATATTTTAAACTTGAAAGAAATATAAAAAAATGTAAATAGGAAAAAATACTTCAACTATTACAAAATAATATAATAATAATTATTATTTCATTAGATAACAGTTGTATTCAAGTTTCAAATTAACAATATTTTTCTGATATTTTCAATATTTTTTTCTAATTTAAAATCATCTTAGAATTTCCTTTTTTTTCAAAATATTTTTCAAATTTACATTATTTTTTTCACATTTTCTACGTCCTTCAAGTTCAAAATGTTATATGTTTGAGTTTAAAACTGTTTCCAACCTTTTTTTTTCCTTTTTTTAAGAATTTACAATCTGTTTTTTTGTTCAATTGAACTTGATTTGACCCCATAGCTTAGAGTCTTTGAAAATGTCAAAGGAAATAGATGTCATTTAGCAGCGTGTAACAAAAAGAAGGGAACACATTTTATCTGAAGGAAAAATCCAGGTTAAAGCAGCTCCTCCAAGCACACCGGAGCGACGGGCTGTCTCCAGTAACTGAAGGAGCTGAACTCTGGGCAGCTGAAAGTGACGTTCTGTTGAGTGCTTCGCAAGGGGAAAACATGCTCCACCAGCTCGCTCAGCCTGCCGTAACTGACAAACACAGTTTTAATACATGGTTTGAGCAAAAAATACACCAACAGCAGCTCCACTGAGGCTCTAATTACTTACGATGTTTTATTGCCTTTCGTTTGCTCGAGGATTAACTCCCCTTTTGGATTTACCGTGAAAATCCGGCACACTGGGACACCCACTTGCTTGTAAGCGAAAACGTCCTATAAATGCACAAAAAAAAAAACCCAGTAGGTTTTAAATGGAACAAAAATGTCTAAAGTGATGAAACAGTAAAAATTGAAGTTCAACTCACACTCTCCCTGTTTCCAAAAGCAGCATAAAAGGGCTGAGTGTTTGGTAGAAACAAGTTCTTGATGTCTGTCAGACATTCAATCTTGAACTTTTCGGGCTTCTTCTCAATGATTTCTCTAAAAAAAAAAAAACAACATTTTAACCTTTTCCCATTGTCATCAGAATCAACTTCAATAAACAACTGATTTAACCTTGTAAAATCCACAATATCAAAGAAATGACAGATTTTTGGTGGGGGGGATTACAATGTTTTTACAACCTTTAATGAAATCAACAAAAATATTGTGTAATGTAATTTTCTGAGGTATAAATAGTATAAATTACTATTTTACTTTGGGTGATTTAACAAAGTTTTTGCATGACTTGAATAAGAAGCACCTTTTTTTTACTCACTGTCTCAAATTTGTTCCACGCATTTTGAAACATGGTGAAACTGTTTTATAAAAGATAAATTATAAACAAATTTAGCATTTTTTCAATACATGAAAAAGTAATTTAAAAAAAATGACAATAGATGAGTCATTTACAACTGGCCACCATAATAGAATACAAAAGAATACATATATGTGAATAAAGTCTTAAAATTACAAGAAAAAGGTTGTACAATTATGCGAAAGCAACATTTAACAGTCTAGAAGAATAAAGTGGTAAATTTTCAAAGATTTGTAATTTTACAAGTTATGTTTTTGAAAAAACAAAAATTACATTTATATTTAAAAATGTTTAAACAAAATCAGCTTTTTAATTTATGCTGCAAACAATTCAGAGAAAGGGATGGACATGACTGCTCAAAAAACTCGCAGAATCTGATTTCCTCTTTGGATACATTTATTTTCATGTAAGTACAGTTTTATTTATAAAAAAGCACAACTTTTTTCCTTGTAAAATTACATTCATTTTAAGTCGTACATTTTCTATTTCTTTCTTGTTAAACGTTAACATTTTTCTCATAATTGTATGATAATAATAATTGTTTGAAAATTAACAAACGTTTCCTGCCAAACGTGTTTTTGAAATTTCATGGGAGGCGCCAGTTTGAAATGAGCAGGAAAAGCTCTTCTACTGCCTGGAATAATAATCCACTAAAAGGTTGACAGCAAGTTATTTAAAATGGGCTTTAAGGAAAGTTTTGATCATGCAAATGACACAGGGGTCTCAGAAATGCTTGTATCAAATGTGATTCAAGTGGTTGGAAAGGGTTTATGTCAGGTCATCAGTGAGAATCTGGCTCATATATAATTACAGCGTCATCTGGCTGCTGTTCACACGACCTCTTGTACTGGCAGAAACAAGCAACAAAACACTGTAAACGTCCTTCAGTTTTTGTTTTTACTTCGACTTCCTGAAGATGCACATTCAAACCTGGAAAAACACTCATTAGTGAAATCCTAAAGAGAATCCCAGGTTGTTTCTAGTTAATGTTGTTGATGACAAAACTGAGGATTTCCTACCTGTGGAAGGCAGAGAAGAGGCTGCTAGGAGACAGCATGAGGGGCCCTTGAGGCAGGAGCGTCCCTCTGTCGTTCACCCAGTGCAAGTACCCTCTAGTCATGCCGGCCATGCCAATGGCTCGGGCTGAGCAGTACAGGAACTTGTAGCCGTTCCTGCGGCGACAGATAGCAGTGGTCAGCTCTGTGATCTGACAGGTTGGGTGAAAGGTGTGACCTGGTCTTACTCGTGAACCGAATGGTAAAGCTTTGCGATGCCCTGCTGGGTCCAGTCTTTACCGAGCTGAGGCAGAATCTGTCCAAACACATCTGATCTGAGAACCATTACAACAAAGAAAAAAAGAATCAAACATTCTGAGTAAAAAAAAAAGAGAAAATTAAAATCTTTTGTCTTTTTTTACTTGGTGATGGTTCCATCAATGTCAGAGATGATGACCTTATCATCCCAGTTCCACAGGTAGATGGTGCCCTCGCAGCGGCATGTTCCCTGGTACTGAGTAGTTATGCTGAAGGTGACATCGTTTGGTCCATCTCGCAGCTTCAGACTGGCCTGGAAGAGATTTTGACTTTTACACATTTAACATTCAATTCATGCAACTCTAATGATCCTTGTGGAGTATAACTGATTAAAAAAAAGATTTAGACTTGAAGTAAGTGTTGAAGTTAAGGGTTAATTCTGAACTAAGTGTTGTTCTTAAAATAAAAAAAATAATGTTCTTGTGTTGCACACAGCTTAAACAAAAATAAAAATTCAGAAAAAAATCTCATTGTATTTTTTCTCCAACACAAGCCACGCCCCCTATCCTGTTCCGTCAAATCCTCTACAGGATTCTGGCACTGAAAGTGTTTTAAAAAAGTAAAATATGTCAATATTTAATTTTTTTTTGTATGTTGGCGCTTTCCGCCCTTGCAACTCCCTTTCAATCTGCCCTCACTGGCTAGTGCCCACTACACGCCATTCACTCCCCCTTCTGGTTGTGGCTGGATAGCTCAGATGATTAAGGGCAGAACTGGCACACAGGAAAATCAGTGTTCAATTCCCAGGGTGTGCAATGAGCTTGATCCTGTGCAAGTCCTTGGTCTAATTGCGCAAATGCCTAACCTAACTACCTGTTGTGTAGCTACAACAGGGCCCAAATCTGCATCTCCTTGTGCAGGTCCCCAGCCCAGATGACACACAGGGTTGTGTCGGGAAGGGCATCCGGCATATGATGGAAATCTCTGCCAAACCAACTGTGAAAACAGGTGGTTCTTTATATATATATATATATATATATAATTCTAGTTTGTACATACATGTCACTTTATATGTGCACTTATGTTTATTTTAAAGTAGTCTATTTAAGTGTACTACAAGTATACTAAGTCTAGGCTAAAAGTGAGGCAGTAAACTTCAAGTTTACTTTTCATACTATATTTATAAATATATAGTAAACTTAAAAAAACTCAAATTTCGTCTGAACAAGTATTCAGTTTTTCAGTATGCAGTTGTACTTCCTACACTACACATAGATGGTCTATAGTTTATTTGCTATACTTATACTTTTGATTTGATTTTTGATTTGAAATGGTTTATTTCAAGCAGACAAGATATACAAGACAGGTATAACATAATCAACACCAACAAAGAATTGCAACAGTAGTCATGTCAAACATAGGATAACTAGACATCAGAGCTCAAGTATTTATAATAAAATAAACTTCAAGTGTACCTTGGTACTTTTTGTTTTTCCTGTTTATGCAATCTTTCATTCAGATTTTACTTGCTTACATTTTTTTTTTCATTTTTTTGTCTGTTGGATAAACTCCTCTGTGGATTTTCTGTGCTTTGAGTGGTAACAGTGATCTTACTATTTGATCAGAGGACAGGCGGAGGGATTTCTTGTATAAGTGGCACTGAGCTGGAGCTGAGCCGTCCGTCTGCACATGCTCAGTGGCTGTGTGAGCTGGTTCTGCTGCATTCAGTTCTTTAGTCTCGTCATCACTGGACCACTCTGCACCTTTCTTCCTGCACAATGAATAATATATCACTGAAAACTTGTAACATTATAAAAGCTACATCTATACTTCATTTGTGAATTAGCATCATCCAACTTAAACAAAAAAGCACCATAAATTATTTAACATACACCTAACCCCATGCATATTGACTTTGCAACTTTGTTATTACTTTTTATAAAACTAAAGCTTAAAGCACATTTTATTATTTCAAATGAAGCTCTTTTTTTGGAGTTTTGGGATGTCAACACTGTTCTTTGGCTAACAAGATAATCTGGTCAGCATGACACATGTTTACCCAACACTGCTTTGTGTTGGTGAATGACGGAGGAGACGCCAGGCCCGAGCTGCTGACTCACTGCGTATCTGCGGCCTGGTGGAGGGCAGGGCTCTCTCTGCTCAGTGAATCCTGTCTCTCCAGCTTCGTCTCCAATAACTAAAGAAAGCAGAAAGTGTTAGTATGAATCTCGTTGATTAATTTGTGTCAAGAACTACCGTCCAGAATTAAGGACGTTTCTTTAACAAATAAGGAAAAGGACTGATGGAATGATTATGGATGCTTTTTGCACATATTGCTCATCATTTGCAAGTCAAACTTATTTAAATGATGCTTTAAACATGACCTCATAGGATAATCACACCTGCTTTGTGCTGCTTTTTCTCCAAAACCACCATCGTCCAGACTTTTTAGGCATTTTTTCCTTCACCCAAGCCTCTTCTGTAGCCTGATATTTACAAAACAAAGAAGTACGGATCAATACCTGCACGATCAGGTCATCCTAAATACATCACAAACAGATGGATACCTTTGGCAAGTTCTTTTGGAAAGCCTGCATACAAAGGATCAGTGGTGCCGCCAGTGTCCAGTTGTAATATCTGGAAAATAAAGTTACTTTAACATTTAGCTGTCTGATGATAAAAAAAAAATAAAATCCACGTGTTCGACTCACCTGTTTGCTATTCTGACCACCAGGTTAGGATTGTCGATTATTGCTGGATTTTCAGCAAATTCGTTGTAGGTGATGATGTGTTCCATAAATTTTTCTGAAAAGAAGCAATAGAAAATGCCTGACGTTATCCGAAAAACTAAGAAATGTCTAAACAATAATTAAAAATATAAACTAAACAGTCAGTTATTTAAGTCCTGCAGCTTACAAGTAAAGAATTTAAAATGACAAAACAAATTTATAAAAAAGTGAGCATGTGTAAAAGTGAAGCTTTATTTCTCTTATCAGGATTGACCAAATCATCTGACCAATCAGATGCCTTAGTAAAAGCATGTGGTGCCTCCTGGCCCCCACGCCCAACATTTGCAACATTTGATTGACAGATTTTGTGTACCCCACTTTCAAGACTTCCAACAAGCTCACTTCTGATTGGCAAGAGTGGTCGTCTTTGAAATGTTGATTCAGACCGACTTGGACCAATCATTGCTTGCTTACGACATCTGAGTCCAACATAGAGCAAAAAAAAAAAAGGAATTGACTTCATTTCGTTGGAGCCAGAAGTAGGGCATTTTTATGAGTGATGTCACTCGGTCCAGTTCTCATGTACAATCAGTTACTTGAATGACTCCCAAAGGTTACATGGGAGAGTAACAAGTCAGACTTTGTGTCGCATTGTCTGGACTTTATCACCTTTAGGGATCTCCGAGTTCTCCCCCACACCTCCACACAGAGACAGGGTGACATCAGGAAGATCACCAGCAGAGTCTGACAGACACTCCGTTCCACTGTCTGCCGCCGCACTGCCCACCGACTGGGGAGACTGGGACCCAGAGTGCTGACCCGTCTCCACCCAGTGTTTAGAGGCGTGGTCAGACTCACTGAAATTTGGACAGTCCAACTTAAGAAACAGTAAAAAAATAAAATAAAAAACCACCAAAAACTAATCTTAAAACTAACAGAACAGGCTATGCAAACAGTTCTTCTTTTATGCTTTTTTTTTTTAAAGTGTATAAACGATAACAGAAAGTGACTAATTAAATATCTGGACCTTTTAGGAAAGTAGCGAGCAGCAACGTCCGGTTCAAGTGCATTCAGGTCTTCAAGGTAAATATCTTCGGGCCCCTGATGTTGGCTCCGTTTTCTCACAACTTTAATAAAAAAAAAAAAAGAAGAAACAAAAACCATTAAGTGACTTCTCGGAAACTGCTGAGTTAATGTTTCTTTCTACTTGTTTTTCTTTCTTTTTTAACTTCTGCATTTGAGTGCAAATCAGTCCTAGACAAACAGAAACCACATCCTTCCTGTTCACACTGACATACATTCAAACTGGGTGAAGTTACTTTAAATTTGGAGGAAGCTCAACAGTTGTGTTTTACAGAAAACTTTGGGTTAATTTTTAAATTCTGAAACGTATTTTCGGTTAAAGAAACTGTTGTTAGTAGAGGGTTTAGAATCTCAGAGAATTCAGATTTCATTTGTATTCTTTTAAATAAAAAGTCAGAGTGATTGAACTATTAGAAGTGTCAGAATAAGTCACAGTAACAGCAGAGTTACCTTTCCTCTTGACTGGGGAGTCTGTGACTTTGCAGGCTCCTGCATCCGGACAAACAGCTGTCGAGTCTCCGGTCTTTTTGTTTCCAGCACTAGCAGCAGAGCAGCTGTCTCTGCGACTTGGCGGTGAAGAAGTCCACCTGGCTTTGGGAGCATTTTTTGCTCTAATGTCTGAACTGTTAAAGCACGGCTCAGAGGAGAAGCTGCTAGGGAGGTCCGACTTGGCCTGGGTGATGTTTGGACCACGTGTTGAAGCATCAGGGTACTCTGAGCTGCAGCCGCACTGGTCGGGTTTGATGGTCCGGGGTTCTGGTTTAACAAGATGGCAAAGTGGTTGCGTGGTTTCCTGCCCTGCAGGGGGTTCTTCTATCATGGCCTCCGAGCTCAAGATGACTCTGAAATGTGTGCTCTCTGAAGGAGTGATGGTTAAAGTCTTTGGCTCTGATTTATCCTTTTTGTTGACCTTTAAAAGCACAAAAAAAGTTTAAATGTGAACCCATATTGTGAACGGCGCCAAATCTAGTCAGTTTGAAAAGAAACAAGTTTATGAGGCTGCATACCCTGGTGGATTCTGGAAACTCCCCCCAGCTCCACTGCATGTGGGACTCGGACCTAAGCACGCTCTCTGTCGGCTTTACCATCAGCTCAGAGTCACTTTTAGGTGAAATCGACTCGGACACATCCCTGAAGTCAGCAGGAAAAACACATTTCTAGTCATTTGACTCTCTAAATTGTCTTTTTGGGTCATTTTTACTTTGTAAATTCTGTGAAAACTGAATGGACTCTTTGAGATGTGCGTACACGTTGCAGGGGGACCAATCTCCATCAGAGAACGGGTAGCTGTCCCACTCAAGAGCACTGAGAGGGGAATGTCTGCGCTCCACACTCTCCTTGGTTGAAAAATGTGATGGCTCACTGATGAGAAAAAAAACATGAAAATTACAAAACAGTAACGACCAACATCCAGCCAGAGCTCAGTTTCTTCTCACCGTCCAACCACATGCGGATCTTCATCTGAGCTGTTCTCACACCCATCTGGCTCTACAACGGAACATGTCTGCTCCTCCTTGCGTGGGTCGATTTTGTGCTTCCTCCTTCGTCTCTTCTTTTTCTTGCCGATGGAGTTGGAGCAGACATGAAGGTCTCCAGAGGCTGGATCTGCTGGGTCGACAGGCTGACTGATCCCTGCTGACGACCTCTCACATCTGGAGTCTCTGCTCCTGATCAAAGCTTCTTCGGTGGGAATTGGCGATGTCGCCAGGTGAGCAGGAACAATTTCCTGTTTCAGTGAAAAAATATATATAAAAATAAACACATTTATAGATCTATAGATGAATACAATTGGCAATAGATTAATTATTAAAGCCAAACTCACAGTGTTTTGCTCTGTTTCCTGGACAAAGAAGGCCTCCCCATTATCTCCAAGCTTCATTTGAAGCTCCACAGCTTCTCCATTGATCTCTATGTCAATCTGCAGAACAAAGCAGAGTCACTACTGTTGATGATGATGTACGTAATCAAATAATTTAAGGGAAAAACCTTTGTATTACACATAAATAATCAATACTTGGAATTACAGGACTACACATTCATGCAAAGAAACCTGCTGACTTCTACTGTCAGAAAATAGCATGCGGCTCAAATATAAATTTTATTCTAAAGTCTTCAGAACGCAGCTAAAAGAAACTTGAATTAAATTGCATTATGCATTTTTTTACTGAGACCTGAGAGATTTTTCTTTTTGTTTTTCCTGCTTACTTACCAAAAAACAACAACCTTTTAACCAACATGAGAATCACAACATCATCTCTAGTTCCTGCATGGTCCAACTCTCCTGTAGCTTTACATAGGTGCCACAGTAAGAAGCTTCTATTAATGAGATAAACCTCTTCAGTTTATGTGGTAAGTTAAGTTTTTAGTCCGTGCCCTCCATACAGGGCCTCTGCAGACGGTTTCTATAAATAGAAAAAAGGGCCGGCCTGCTCTCAGGAGAAGGAGAGTGAAATGGATCTCTATGCATTTCAGATGGAAGGAGAGAAGAGCAGTTTGGCCGACAACAACCTGAGAGCGTCTCTGCCTTAGATTTTTATTTGTACAGCACTTTGTCAGTGTCGTTCGTTTTTTGCTGCTTTGCTAATTACTGTTGTGTTTTGAGTAATATTCTATCATAACTCGCAAAAATAAACATATATTTTCTTCAAAGAACAAAAGAAAACCAGAGCAAAAAGTCCTTTTAAAGCTGCAAGCGGCATTGTATGGCCTACTCGCCCCTGCCCTCATCGCCCCCTTTTGACGTCCCCCCTTTTATGTCCATAGCAACTGTTTTATTTTTTGGTCGTCTGGGGAGGACAAATAGGTCATTTTGTCATTTTTAGAAGAATCAGCAAAAGCACATTTTTGGATTTCCTTAGCAACAGAATTTTTTTGTTAACCACGCCTACATTTCTAATATGTTCATCATGTATGTCAAATAATTTTGTTTATTTTAATCCAATGACTCACAATGACTTTCACAATGTTCTGGTAACAAATGTGCCAGCAACAGTGAAACTTTGTCAAAAATTCATTTTCCCCGGGTACTAGGTGTGTACAACTTCTGGTGAGTTTTTGAGTATGTGGTGGGGCAAATTTATTCTTAAACACACAGTAAGAAAAAAGAAAACAATTTGCAGTCCAAGACTGCTGTTGGACATAGATATAGTTTACTATTGGCACACACTCACCACTTTCTCTCTGGACCTCAGAACCCCCAGTTTTCCAAAGCGGACGTGGAACGGGGAGCACTGGAACGTCCCATCAAGCTGTCTAACAACAATGACGTCGATGCAGCCTGACAGAGTTGCCTGATTAATCCCCTTGTACAACTCCTTCACCGTCACCAGGACCTGACCTGCCAGCTGACCCACATAGTTCATGGTGTCCACCTGCAAGCATAAACACGCCTCCTTAAGTTTTGATTTGATTCGGTTTTTTTTAAACTAAATATTTGCTTTTTTACCAGAGATTCTGACTCTGGTAACTGCTATTGTTCAGTATAATCTGGAAAAAAAGAACAAGTGTACATGGGTCCCTGAACGCATCACTTCTGTCCCCTTTTCCTCATTTGAGTGCAGAACTGTTCTGGACTTTTTTCAGGGTCTCATCACCTCTTCATTGCAGAAAAGACACTAAATTGTATCTGCATTATGTTCACACTGGTCTGTAGGAGAAGACTGACCTGCAAAAAACTCAAATTAGGCCATAAAACGTTTACCACATGTAGTTTTCAGTGTGCAAGTGTGTCTCTGAAGTCATATGACAACTTAACTTTCTAATTAGGGCAACTATTTTCCAAGAATGCTGTTATAAACCCGCATTGGCCTATTTGAACACAGCGTGGTCTGGAAAACACGTCAAAAGTAAAAGTTTCTTCTTGTTTTAAAATCAAAATAAAATAAAATTTCACTAAGTTGCTGTTTTAAACACTTAGAATAGAATAGAATAGAATAGAATAGAATAGAATAGAATAGAATAGACTTTATTGTGAATGTGAGCAGCAGTTAAACTGTGGGTGATCCAACAGCAACAGTACACAGAGCAATAGTGAGTAAATAAAGAAGAAACAATAAAAGACGGTACAAGGCATAAGGGAATTAAAAACACAAGAAACGCAATTATAAAAAAACAGAACCCACGATAATAAATAAAATTAGGATAAAGTGTAGTGTGCAGTTGTGCATATTTTTTGTCCATTTTACATTTCGCTTCAGTGGAAATGCACTTTCTTTTCTGACATTTCTTGGTAAAAAAAATCACATAAATCATGAAAGCAAAGAAAAAGGTTATGTCTAATCTGGGATTTTTACAGATGCTGCTTCACGCTGAGCATTGTGAGAACACTGACAGGATGCTTGTGGTTTCACTTTGGCAATGATGTATGCGCCGGATGTTTTGTAGAACGTGCATCTACATCAAAGGAAAATGGCTTTCATTTCATCTTTTAACCTTTTGGATCAAATTACAGAACATAATCACACGTTTTAAATGTCAAGTAAGGGTTAATAAAAGATACTGCTATCAGTGCTGAGTAGGAACTAAGTTGTAACAAATCTGGTTTAGCTAAATCTTGAAATGACAGTCTCACCTTTCAGTTCCACATTATTTGTTGACATGTTTTTCACAAAGCTGTTGAGTTGAATTGCTTTTTTACTTCACAGCAACAGAACTAAGTTGTGCCTTCTTTTTTTCTTTTTGCACTTTTATAAACAGATAAACATACACTTTTCGGACTTCTCACCACATAAAACATCTATACAAGCATCTTCACAAGATTCATTTAAGATTAGCATAACAGACAACCACTTCCTTTGAGCTCTTTTTCATATTTCTGCATATCCAGAAGAGCTTTTCATGTCTGCATCTGTTAAAATGACTGCTGTTTTTTTACGTCAAACTTCCTGAATCAGAGCTGGAAACTAGTTGAGTGGACTTTAAACCCTATTAGTCTTTGAGAATTGCAAAGCAGTGGTGCTTACTCTCTCTAATGCACATGCTGAGCAGCACATGTTTAGGAGATTATAAACTACTGACAAAAACATTTTTAAAAGGACACAAAACGACAAATTAAAACACTGAAAAACCTAAAACAATGACAGCAACTAATAAAGACATTATTATTATTATTTAAACTATCAAAACAGATGCAGCTATTTTTTGGTGTTTTATACAGTTAAAAGTAGGTCAAAAATAGGCTTACAGTTAGTTTCTACAAAAGACAACAGTTTATAATTACAATTGTTTAAAGGCACTATGTAGAAAAGAAAGAAATGCTCCAATTACTGAAATAATAATCAAACTTTAAACAGAAATGTTGTCTTTGTCTTATTTTACACTTATTTTTAGTATAAAATAAGTAATATCAGTAAATGTAATGCTTATTTTTGTGTGTTTAATTGACAAAATGATCTATAACTATAAATAATGTTTGTCATTTGACCAATAAAACTTTAAGCATCTTTCAATTGCTTTGTTCTTTTTTGACGTCTGGACATTTTTTAGGTCAGTTGCGTCCTGAATTTCTTTTTGTGCCACACCTAAGCCATCACCTGCAAGTCTTTTACACTGATAACACTACAAATTTGATTAATCAATCAATTATTAATCTTAAAACTGGTTGCAAAATCATTTGATTTTAGATTATTTTAGATATTTGCCTGATATTTCTCTATCATGACCTAAACCAAACCAACATGGACACTCACCAATCTCCAGGGGGACTTCAACCTCTGGTCCTGCTGCGCTACAAGAGGCCTCCCTTCCAGCTCCATGCTACCCAAACTACACAAAGGTGAGCCTCAGGCTTCCACCTACTGAAAGCCTCGTACCACAGCTGCTATGACCCAGCTTCATCCATTCTGGGGAAAGGACCACCACCTTCTTGCATAACAGATCCTAATACCGAACTCCGGCCGCTGTTGTGTTTCAGAAAATCTACATGAAGATTGCAAAACGGCTATAATCTAATTTGATTGAGTAATTGTTTAATCTTTTACGTCTATTGGGTAAAGACATCACTGCAACTGTTTCATTGAATAATGCTTTAGTCACATGAAGCTGTACGACGGTGGTTGACCCATTCAGGTGTTGCAGGTTTTTGGGTTGTCAGGGCCCGTCGGGGTCATAGAGAAGAGTGGACGCAGCTTAAGAGACGTCATGAAAATAGAACATACCATTGTCACGTGTGTGGTAACTGTATTATGAAGCATTTCTAAGGACTGTGTCAATGACATGCACTTATGATGTACAGGTGATCCTTTAGCTAAGTCGTTAGTAAGGTGCACAAATTGGCTCCTGCTGACCTCACAAAAATACTGGGTGTGCAGGTGATACCTAAGTGTCCATTGATTGTCCAGTTTCCTCATTTCTAGCAGTCAGGCTGCACGTCTCAATTAGGGGGGGTTGAAAAAAATGATGTACGACGTATCTGCGTATTATCTACTTCACCCTTCACCGTTACGCGTTGTTGAAGTGTTATTATGACATGTTTCCTGCCGCATACATGTAAAAAAGTGTGTGTAAACACAATTGCTCTTTGGGCTCACCGAGCAATCTACAATCTTGATATTTTATGTGGGACGCCTGTGTGTCCCTACAGGTTTACACATTTTTCCAAATTTGACAGACATCAACATCCGGAACCGGAAGTTCTCGACCAGAACTGGAAGCACCCCAACATTACTTTAAAAAAAAATTTCTAAGTGGTAACTGTGACAGTATTTCTTATTTTTAACTTTTATTAAAAACATTTCTACAATTCCTAACACTTTTGATTTAGGGTTAGGGTTAGGATAAATTATTTAATTTCCACTCTCTACCCATGATGTCAGGCACCATCCTGTCTGCAGCCAGGTCCCTCTCCATTATTTGCCGGGCAGGCAGCCCCTTTCCACCCGTAAGGGCAGTTGTGACCAAGGCATAAGCTGCAAACATTGATGAAATCCAACATAAATGAGGATTACAGTGAGTGTATTGTGAACCTGAAATGAGCTCTTGTTCAGGCTACAACACAGAAGTGTCTAGATAAGCATTACCAGGACACCATGCACGGCAGATGTCAATGAGGTCTCCCTTGTGTGTGAACGGCTCATAGTTTGTGTGCCCTGCAGCCTAAATTCAGCACGAGCACTCTTTTAGGTGCTCTGTTCTGAAGTTGGAAAGAGAAAGAGCTACCAGAATGGCCGATTATCAAGTTATTAATGCACTATTTCACCTCTAAATCTAAAAGTAAACAGAAAATCCACCAAAGCAGAGGGTGAAAATGATTAAAAAGTAATGCACTGTTTGTTAAATCAACTTTAAATGACTAACTAAGAAGTTTTCTTCAACAAGAGGAAGATGCACTTCCATGTTTATTTGTTTTATTTGACTTCTTCCTCATTTGCAGCTTCTGCTGAATGTTTAGTCCTTTAAAGAGGCCTTCACCACGCAGTTGAGCAAATCAGCTTCCATCCACGCCACTCTCACTGTGTGGGGTGACTGGACCTTAAGAGGCATTAAGCCTGTTTACAAGATTAGGACCGATCCAGCTTTCCAACACTTGGCACGTTTCTTCCGCTCACGGTCCAAGTGTCCAGACTCAGTCTGAGAACAGACCAATCATTTCTAACAAATCTATTTTGACCCTTTTTTAAAAATTTGGTTGCCAGAAAATGAACTGATTACATTAAGCAATTACCAATAAAAAAAAGAATATTTGAATTCTTACTGAGAAGTCATTAAGTTTGAATTGTTTATCTTGTTTAATAAACATGTTGTGTTTATGAGTAAATAGAAATGCAGCAAAACTTTAAGATTGAAGGTGATCACTGTCCTAAACCAGCAACACAACAACGCTGCTTCCTATACTTCTACATAAGTGTATTTTATAAATAACTTTATTTTAAATCCATTTCAAATTTTATTTAAGTAGCGACCTTTTATGTGCCCATATGCACGTGTTTAGTGTTTAATATACTTTATGATTTGATGTAGAAAACTTCAGTAATAGACTTATGAGGCGTTCAAGGACAGACGGTTAGTAACACAGCGAGGTTTTTAAGTGAACCAGAATAAATAAACACATTGAAGTTTTAAAGACATTAAAGCCTCCAACAGAAGTCGTGACATCAAAAGTATCTGTTAACTCAGAGGTGAATGTAGGAGCAGCTGGAAGCAGAATTGCGTTGTCTGCACGCAGCGACAAGACGATTGTGCGTGAAAGCGGCGGTGAAGCCGTCCTACCTGCCGGAGAAGAGGGTCACCCGCAGGCGGACACGCCGACAGACCGTCACTCCGCGCCTCAGCCGGGGAAAGCAGCTACTTCCTCCGCTGCGCTGTCCAGAGCGCCCCGCGTGACGTCACAGTGACGGAGGAGAGCAGGTGACCGTCACTTTCACTTTTTGACGCGGGGTTCCTCCCGCAACTTTCCGAAAACGACACAATAGTTCATCCTTCTACCTGTAACTTGCTTTTCTTTTTATTCTTAATCTCTAAAATAATCTATAAACTACTCATTCCTCATTGTAAGTTAATTTTATTTTATGTTTCTGTTCAAATATGGTTAACATTACTGACATGGACACATTGGTTTTGCTATTTATTTAAATTTCAGTGTAAAATTCAATTGTTTTGTCTTTTTTTTCCCTTTCCTTTTTTTTGGGTAGGTTTTTGACTATTTGGCGGGGGCCACATTTTTGGTGCAGTAAGAAAGAATAATTTTAAGACAACATATAGTCCTTGCAGTCCAGGACGGCTGCAGGCCAAAGTCAGAGTAACTAGAAGGAAGCCGGAATAGTTTAAACCCCACATTGATTTGATGGTTTTATGTAATGGTTGTAGGGATTTTTTTAATCTGCAGGATCAACTTTTTGTAAGATCCAATAAACAAAAACGTTAGAAAGATCCGTTTAGAAGTGATTTAACAATACTGCACTATCAAGTATTCAACATTTTAATAGCGACTGGATGGATTGGTTTGGCTGGGTGTAGGACTGGTGAAACCAAGGGTCAATTCCCAGTGGGAGGTTCAATGAGCCTGATCCAGTGAGTCCTTATACAACACCTTTCCTTTCCCAAGTCCGGGACTGTGTTCAGACAGGACACATTTGGGTTGCTTAAAGTGAACCTGAGGTCATTTCCTCAATAATACAGGACAAATTTTCCATCTGAAGACACCCAAGTGGACCCTGGCCCGAGATCAGGAACCGCTCTCAATACCCATCTTTCGTGGTGGTCTCAGTTTGTTTCCAATCAGTCTTGGACTGAGTTCCGGTTCGCTCTGAGTTTCCTCAGTCTGAATAGACTCTGTGCTCAAAGTGGAAGAACTGGACCAGAGTGGTCACTGTAACCAGGCATTGTGGGATGTAAACAGAGTTGGAAAAAAATTTAAACGTGATACACATTGCTCTCACACTGTTTTCCCAGAGATCTATATGTCATAAATTCTCGACCTACCTCCTCAGTTACCGCCTTACAGCATGCCTCTGTTGTACCAAAAAGGATAAAGTGTTGTTTCTGATTTTGACACAGACGTTCAACATATCAGTAAAATATACAGTTAAAATCAGTTGCTGCCAAACCACCACAAAAGTATTTTTTTCTCCAATAAAAGCACATTGTCTGAATAGCTTCGGTAACCATGAACTGTCATCATTCTGACAAAGGAACCTCACATTTTCCTTATTCAAATGCCCTTTATTGAAATGACAAAAAGTTTGAAACCAACAATTGTTATTTTCTTATTACTGCACAGCATTACAAGTTCAGTAGTGTTCTAAAAAGTGGTCTTTTTGTAAAGGAGACATGCAAATATTTCACTGTATCTATTTATAATAATCATAAATCAAAATACTGTCTATCATTGCTGTGTTCATTCAGTGACTGCAGTTTGTGTCTCAGGTTCTTGTTCAGGCTTCACAGGATCTGGTGGCTTATCAGACATGTTTGAGCTCTTGGTGGTCACTGATGGGTCACTCAGAACGTTGTCATCTTCTGGTTGTTCAAAATGCTGCTCTGCCTTTGAAACATCCAACGCTTGGTTTTCCACAGGAAATTTCTGAGAAACTGCATCTGCAGGAGATAATTGTTTGGTTGACTTTACTGTCTTTATGCCAAACAGTTGCCATAAAGATGAATTGGACTCATGTTATTACCCTTCCGCTTCTGAGTTTTTGTTCCAATGACCGAAGTTTTTAACTTGTCCTTTGGAGTGTTTGGACCAAATACAACATTTCCTTCAGCGTCGGTCCAATAGGAGGTCACGCCCAAGTCGGGTGTTCCCTCTGTAACATCAAGCTGAGAGAATGGAAAACGAAATAAGACACTGTCATGACGTAGAACAACAAAGTCAGCATGAAACACATCAGGATTGTTTTGTAAAAGTGATGCCAGCTACTTACCCAAGTCGATGACTAAGATGAGACCTATTACTCAACAATAATTTCTTGCAGCAAACCTGAACTTTCATGATGCTCTTGAAAAAAAGCTTCTCCATTTTACAAATGAAGACTACTTCTCTGCAGTCAGTCTGGATACATTCTTAAATTGAATCTACGTGCAGCCACAACAACAATGTGGACAAAATCTTAGACTTTTACTATGTGGTAAAGCATTTTGTAGCATCAGGTTTTTTAGTCACATGCTCCCATACAGGAGGATGAGCCGTAAATGTACTGCAGATTTTGGGGTTGTCCGGACCTGAGGAGGATCGTAGAGAGAAGCCGCCACATCTTAAGGGGAGTGCAGCTGTGTGTTGCACTTCCCTTGAGGCCCGTGAATTCACCATAAGGGATGTCATGAAAAGGGAACTTACCACTGTTGTTTGTGTAGTTACTGTATTGTGAAGTACTTGATTGACGCTATCGTATAGTGACCTTACGCCACACTATAGTCGTTAGTGAGGTAGGAATACTGGCCCAGTACGAACCGCACACAGATGGTGTGCAGGTGATGTTGCATTCACACCAGGTGTGTGATGCTCATTCTTGAACGTGCATCAAGCCCATGGTGTTGATACTGAACAAGCAGGGAGGGGCTTCTTTTTTTATTTTTTCTTTATCTACTGTTTAGGAGGACGTGTCCACCAACTGCAGTTGGAAGAGACTTGTTGCTAAATGCACCAAATCGATGCAAATCTCACAAATCTTGCTCCAGGCTTTTTCTTGAACAGCTCTGTTCCAAGGTATGAAAGAGTTGGTATCATATAATCTGGCCGGGTACAAACTGTAATTATTAATTTCTCCATCGTGATCCATTTTTAAATGATTGGAACTTATGTGTTTTGAAAAGGACACCATCCACATCCAAGTCCATGACTGGTCAAAGTATAACCTTGTTTAACTTTCGATGGCCGCGCGTTTTGTACGTAGAGCCCAAAAACAGTTGTATACATTTTGTGCAGCACCACATGAACGCAAGTGCTTTGAACATGGAAGCCTGAAACCCACATTTATGTTCGTTTACACAGACTTTTCAGGGAAAGTGGTCGCTTAAATGTCTTTTGCCAAGAGCGGTAAGAACGTACCTTGATATGTAAGTGCCTGTAGGATGTATTCCTTAACCCGTTCATGGCATATCTCATTAATTCGCATTGTACCATTTAGTCCAGGAGTCCGTTTAATTTAAAAACACTGAGGAATTTATTATTATTTTATGTAATTAAAAATAAACTCAGGCTTGAAGGGGTAAATACTTACATTAACCTATAACCCCAAACGGTTGCCTTAACACTGAACTAAAATGAGCACATTTCAGATAATTGAACAAAATGATGATAAAACATTTTAACCCCCCATTAGAATTGCTCAATATTAGAGTGTCTTGTTGCTATAAAGTACTTTAAGTATTTGATTGACTTGAGATATGTGTTTTTTATAATAAATGAACAAAAAAAACTGTGTACATGCCATTCTAGATCAGCAGGTCTAGAGTTTTACTTTAGTAAATATGCTGCAGAATTTCAGTCTTATTTAACATGTGTCTACCTTAAATGAAAAAAAAAAACTTGTATGTGCTGAGGTCAAAATGAAGAGGAAAAAAGTGTTTTTAAAAAATTATACATTTACATTTTATAGTTTAAGTGTGTGAAATATTCAAAAACTATAGCTTTACAAATAAATTGCATAAAGGTCAGAAAAACATAAAAACCGACAGTGAAGTGTGTTTTGGTCAGTTAAAACAGGCCCAAATGACTCTTTTAGTTTAATTTAGTTAACATTAATTATTATTATTATTATTGTTATTATTATTATTATTATTATTATTATTATTATTATTATTATTATTATTATTATTATAGAGTTGTAGCCAAAATTCATACAGCCTCTTTAGATTACCTAAAAAAAACAAAAATAGATTCTTGATCTTAATTTTATCCCAGAGAAAACATCTTTTTCTGTTAGTGTTCCTCAGGGTTAAACAGCTGTGCCTGATTTAACTCCATGCTGGCTGCAAATCTTAAATGCCATCCAACTCTGGAGAGCAGTAACTGTGAGAGAGAGTGAAAAAGTGAACTAGAAAAAGAGAGAAAACTGTGAGAAACTGCAAGTGGATTGAAACCAAAGTGAGACAACTCAAAAAAGGAGGAGAAGATGGAGGAAGTAGGGAAATACGTGGTGCTTTTATTAGTCTCATCAGCAGGGACAGGAAGTGAATCATTTCTATATATATTATCAGTGAACTCACAGGCTTCGTTGTTGTAGCGACCATATCACTGTCTAAATGAATCTTTTTGTGATATGGTTGCCATGACAACACATTAACAGCAGTGATGTTCTAACATACACTGATTACTAAAGACAGTGAGACAAAGTAATGATCACATTCAAAGTGACAAAATACAGTGGAGCAAACAAAGGTGAAATTATGACATGTCTCTTCCTGATACATTTGCTTCTTATTTTTAGACAAACTGTGAAAAATCAAGGTGTTTTCACATGACAAAATATATTTTTTTCCATTTTGTCTGTTTTTTCCAGCAATTTAAAACAACCTTGAAATTTTAAAAAGGAACTTAAAGACCCACTTTGATAAAAGTGGTGTTTTTACTGCGTTCTTGTAGTATTTATTAGGAAAGTTAAGTGTTAAAATGCATTTCTGAGGATTTCTTTAATTCATATAGTTGTAAATCAGGAGCAGACAAAAATGCCATTTGAAGAACAAGCTCTCTGCTCCTCTCCATTCTGATGCATCCACTTATAAACAGAAAGATTCACGTGCGGCTTCTGGATCAGAACTCTATAAACTGGATAGCTCCGATATTGCTCATTATTTTTATTGCACAAGTAATGCTTGGTAGGGATTGTGAGGGGCTGTAAGCTAGTGGGAGTGTAAACAAGGGGATGATGGGAAGTTAGGACAGGCTTACTCTGCACTAACTGTCGCACACAACTGCCTCTCTGCAGAAACTTTCTCCTAATAAACGACACAGGTTTTTTGATTTTGCCTAAAAGATGACATTAAAAAAAATAAAAGACCACTATGAGCGCTTGAGAAATAGATCAAAAGATGATCGGAGTGGGCCTTTAAGTTAGAAGGAAAAATATTTTTAGGGAAGAAATTTTCAGGCAACACAAATTTGAAGTTCAGTCATTTTGAATGTAGGATTTTGCATTAATTTCTCACGTATAAATATCTTTGTTATAGCAGGGTGACCGCTGTGTTTCAAAACCTACAGAGGCCTTTAAACTCTCATTTTTTAACTAGATAAAAGTATCAGGAAAAAACATTCTTTTGAGAATCCCAAAGTTTTTCCACTGTGAAGCCAACATAATTATAAAAAAGCATTCAAAACTTTTTTAGACATCCTAAATTTACTTAGCTAAGCAATTAAGCCTGATTCTCTTTTCAAAGACCAAAATGTCCTTCTGCGTGCCACAATTTTACACAAAAAAGTGCATGGGCTTTGTTTACTTTTATTTTTTTGTTGTTGTATCAGTGACAGATTGATATTTTCACACTGGGAGAAATACAAATAACAGTTCTTGTTTTGGACTGTCTCTTCAAAGCACCTACATTTTCAATAGCTTTCAAACCCTTTTAAATAATTTCCCGTGTTTGTCATTTACAGATATTTACTATAAGACTTGGACCGCTTTTTATTTTTTCTTGCCGGCCGCCTCCTCTGGCATGAAGACACTTACGGTGAAGTCGCCGCTCTCTGTGCCGTACTTGTTCTTCACCAGGATGCTGTATTTGCCAGAGTCTGAGGTGTTCACAGCAGTGATGGTGAAACTGGCGAACTTGCCCGACTCAAACTTGAGGATGCAGTGCTCGTCAGACGTGATCTCCCTGTCATTCTTCAGCCAGGTCACCTCTGGCACAGGGTTACCCGAAATGTTGCACGTCAGATTGAGAGCCTGTGAAGGAAAAAGGGTTGCAACAAATGCCAAAAAAAGGGGTAAACACATGCCAGCTGAAATTGTTTACCTTGCCCTCCTGTATGGTGACCACATCAGGCAGACCTCCTGCTACTCGGGCACGATCTGGGAAAATTATGTATTAATCTATTAGAAAAGTTCATAAAAATGCTATGGAAGATATTTTTAGGACAGAAAAAAACACGATTTGATCAACGTTGTCATAGATTTTGTCTCAAAATACAAAAATGTATTAACCAAGATGATTGTAAATCAAAACTTATAAATTAAAATTTTCATAAAAAAAGAGCAAACTTTTACTTACTTCTCTCTGCTGTGGCTGCAGCTCTGAAGGTTTCAAACAAGAAAACAGTAACATATGAGTGAATGAATAAATGAATGAATGAATGAATGAATGGATGAAATGGTGTATTTCAAGCAAACAAGATATACAAGACATGTGTAACACAATCAACACCCACAAAGATTTGCAACAGTAGTCATGTCAAACATAGGATAACTAGAGATCAGAAAATTGACTGCTTGAAAGGGAGTGGGAGGAAGTGAACTTATATAATCCCACCCCGACTCAACCATACCATTTACTTTACATTAGATATCAACCGGTTCGTAACTAATAATCAAGTACTTATACTGTACTGACAGTATACAGGTAATTAAACATCCTTGAGTAACAATAAGTCATACTGCTTTGCATGCAAATAGATCAGCAATTTCTAGATAAAATGTATTGATGTGCATTTCTGTCATATTTACAATGATTTCTATTTGTGAAATCATAAAAAAACATAAAATATAATATAAAAGGATCTAAATGACACTACATGATTGCCTAATCTGCATTTTCTGATCAGATTTTACAACAAAATTACGCCATTGTTCTTTTAGATTTAATTTTTTCTACACAAACTCAAGAAGAGTAAAGTTCACTTTTAATGCTCATAAAACCAGTGTGTTTACATTTTGGGGAATTATAATTTTAAATGTCATTAAACAAAAAGTTATAAGTTTAGGTTAAAATATTGGTCCAAAACCTGAAATGCATGTATATTTAAAGACAAAAACAAAATTTAAAATGGATCAATAAATAATAAATGTTTTTTTTTTAACTGCCAGTGACTGAAAAATCATATCCTCTGCAGACTTAGTCTACTGCTAATTCTACAGGAAAGGAACTTTAAAATACCTTCTGCTAATCTAGATGACTCCGATGTTTAAAGCCTTAGTGGTTTGGACTCGTATTGACTGGTAAAGGTGCTGTGGAATTTTGGGTTTTCTTGGTGTGTGGGGGGTCACAGAGAGATGCTGCTGCATCTTAAGGGGAGTGCACATGTGTCTAGAGGTAAGTGCGGCCGCCACATTTGACGCCATAAAAATGGAGCATACCATTGTGGTGTGCATGGTAAGTGAATGGTGAAGCATTCCCATGGTTAATTGAAGTGACATGTACTCATGACTAAAGGGTGAGCAGGATTTAACAAGTTGAAAAAAAACCCAAAAAATCCCAGTCTAACCCACCTCATCCTTACTTAACCATTGGGTGTTGTATACGTGTAGAAAAAAATGTACAAGTGTTGTGCCCTGGAGGCGTTCCTTCTCCCTCATCAGCACCGCACCTGTTCCTGATCATCACCACCTGTTCATCATCACCATGGGTTCTTAAGCAGCGTCAAACCTTCAGCCACTGTCAGATCGTTATGCCGCTTGTGTGTCAGCCTGCCTGCCACTACGTCATCTCGCCAGCCAGCCAGCCAGCCAGCCAGCCAGCCTGCCTGCCTGCCTGCCTGCCTGCCTGCCAGCCAGCCAGCCAGCCTGTCAGCCCGCCTGTCAGCCCCGCTCCGACAGCTAAGCTTTCCTGCCTGCCTACCTGCCCGCCCTGTCATCCTGCTCCACTATTCACCTATTCAATAAACATACCTTCTCATCCTTTAAAGATGTGTCTGCTCTTGGGTTCCACCCACCTCATTGGACACAACAACAAGACTATTTCTGCTCTGTGGATTACTGATATTTTGTGCAGACCACCTCCACACCTTGTAAAGGTTTGCCCATTTTCACTTGCAAACAGCTTCATATTATGGAGAAAAATAGTATCACCCTGATTTGTGTGTGTAGTTAGTTTCAAGCTGTTGTAATTTTAAGTTGTACATGTCTAAATTGCGTTTTCATATTTTTTTCATTTTGTAATTTTTGTACTTTTGCGTAAAGTGTATTGTATAAGTTACAAATCAAAAAATGCGCACGGACAGATCAGCGTGATACTATTTTCTCTCCATACCTTTCCACCCGTAAGGGTAGTTGTGACTAAGGCTTAAACTCTTGACTATTTTGCCCAGACTGCCATTTCCTTTCAAACGTTTTTTTTTTAAGTAAAACTTTCAATCAGAAATGATAATAATCACTTAGTAGGTTTTAAAAACTTACTTGAGTCTCTGGAATTCTGCAAAAGCATCATCAAACGCTGCAAAACAAAAACAGATCATAAACATCCCCCAGTATTCACTCGAATAATCGAATGTTTGCAGAAGTCAATAGCAAATGCAGCATTTAGTCAACTTAAAACCTTTTATAGACCAATTCTGATTAAAATTGGGATTTTTGTATTTTTAACATGTTTTTGTGTCATTTTTCTTTCAATGGAGGGCGTATTTAAAGAAAAAAAAGCTCAAGAAGGCATTTCAAATCGTTGAGAATCAGAACCCGCGCCGGGTGGGTCACAAGCTCCCTGTTCTGAGTCATCAGCAACAGGGAGGGAAAAGGGGGCGGGGTTGCTCCGTGCCAAAGTTCCCACGCACAACTCTTTCTAAAGAATTTCTGCCGCTCCGCAGAAACCGTGTCCTAGGAAACGACACAAGTTCTTTGATTTTGGCTAAAAATGGCAAAATCATAATTAGAAGATGGAAATTAGAAGAATTAGGTGGTTGGAGTAGGATTTTAAACATTCTTGTGAACTATGACTATGGTGAAACCAATGAAAAAATTAAAACAATAAAGATCAACCACTCAATTACCACTAAATTGAGCCTTTCTTTGTCCATAAGCAATGATCTCACCTTGACCAGAGAGCTCCACAGTCCTTCGGAGGCCACCCTTCCCGTCATTGAACTCGATGGCATACTTCCCCATGTCTTTCTCTGTGGGATCAGTGATCTGAAGCCACAGCTGCTCTCCCACCACGCCGCTCTTTATACGGTCGGAGAAGGCGATAGCAGAATCCCTGACAGAGAGAAAGTAACAGTTTGTAACCATTACTAACGACTAAGAACATCCCAAACTGGTTGATCTTTTTAGTGCAAGAATGACCCACTTGTGTTGCCATGTGACTTGGAGTAAATCGTTATAGTAGCTGACAAAGGTGTAGAGTCGGATGCCTTCGTCTGTGCTCGTGATCTTTAGAGGGGTCGAGGAATTGGCTGTAAAGACAAAACTTGTTAATACTTCAATACAGATACAATCTTTCAGGTAAATCATTTTTCGTACCTATGTAGCTGAACACTTCATTCATCAAGTCTTTGAAACCTTAAAAAAATCAAATAAAAGTTGGGTTGGCAATGCGGGAAAGTTCATGGTAACGTTTTAGTTTCCGAGGGACAATACCTTGATCTACCAGACTCAGAGCGGAAGTGTCCTGTCCTCTGTCATCCTTTAGAACAACCTCATACACACCAGAATCCTTCTTGGAAATCTGTCAGGGAGAAAAGTCACTCAAACAGTAGGATCTATTGATGTTTATTTTGTTTATTTATTTATTTATTTAGAAAAGGTGAAAGTTGAGTGTGTTACCTGAGCGATCTCCAGCTTCAGGACTCCCTCTGTGAAACCAAGCTGCTCGTCCGCTTTGATCTGATGTTTGTCTTTGGACCACAGAGCTGACGTGTCCTTCTTTATGTTCCCAACCTGACATGCAGAACAGCAGAGGGATGATTTCACAGATTTACGCTTCAAGGGAAGAAATAGGTCGTCTCTTCCTGTGGCTGTGCCTCACCTTGCACTTCAGTACAACGCAGCACTCTGGTGTCACCTCATACCCCAAGTATTCAATAAAGTGAGGACCTGGAGCACAGGTGATGCTTTTCAAGACGAGAAACATTTCAAAGTCTGTCCACAGCTGTCTGGGGACTTACCTTGCTTTCTGAAATATTCTTTCCTTTGGAACTCAGATTCTTTCTGCAGTTGTTTGAAAACTGTGAACAGAAACAATACAAATGCTTAAAGATATTCTTTCAAAAATTACACCTGACAACAGTTTTATTGTAGTTACATAAACACAGATATTAAAGCAGAATAAATTATTTATTGTAAAGACTAAGCCACTTCTGCTTGTTGTTCAGTCAAAATTTTGTGCAAAGGTTGTTATAATTGATGCAATGGAAAAAGTTTAAATGCTGATAATTTTAAAAAGATAAATGATGAGTTTTTCCCTTAGATGGAGCAGAAAAAAATATATAAATACATCAGGAAAAAATAATATTGTGTTTAGATTGTGTTTTTACATGTTCAAAAACAGGAGCCTCTTGTTTTTCGTCCTGAAAGTGATTAGGGTTAATATTTCAACAGGGACGGGCCATAGTTGATGTTTATCATTATCATTAAAGAAAATATTTAAAGCAGAATGAAGTTTACATGCCTTACATGAAATTTACATGGGTGTATTTGCATAAAAATCCATCACACTCTGTAAAGTAGCTTTTTTGTTTGTGGGAAACTTAGTATGAAAGCGTATGGATGGCATCTGACACTTGACTTTACAAGAGGTTCACAGTAAAAACATTTTTTATTCTCACTGTTTTTGCCCTGATTCATTTAGTCTTGATAAAACCTATTGAAGCAGCAAGAAAAAGTATGGATTTACTGTTATAGATGTGAGTTTATGTTAAATTACAGCATAAAAGTATAGTACAGGTCATGGTCTGCTTGGGTTTTGTTTTTGGTTTTTAAAGTTTTGGAATGTCATGTCAAATAACTAAGCAAGAATGATGATAAAAGGTTATGGTACTGTTTTTAGAATAACCCTAAAGTTCATATTTTCATCTTCTGATGCACAACATTGTCTAGTTGCTGTTCAGAGGCAAAACTCTTAAAGTAGTTAATTTCATTTATGTATAGATTTTTATTTTAAAAAGCATTTTATATCTTTGTTGTTCTTATTTTATCATAAAATCACAAAAGAATGAAGGCGCTCCAAAGTTCTAGAAATAGATAAATGTCATGTCTGTCTAGTCTGCTTCAGCAGGAGAGCTTTATTTGAAACAGGATGTGTTTTATTTTGAAAGGAACTTGTGAGAGCTGCTGTAAAAGTAAAAGAAGTTCAATTATGAACAAATAGCTCTGTTATAATTCAGCTATTGTAAGTATTTTAACTCTAAATTTCCTAAATGAATGGTAAAATGGCCACAAAAACATGCGTATATTTTTTTAAACGGTAAGGTGGGACTTTGCGGCTGTCGTTGGGTTTAGGGTTGTAATAGTCTGGACCAAATGGCATTTCTTGATTTAAAGGTTTCCGCTCGGAGGATCCCTTACTGTTTTACTGCCTGCAGGAGTTGGCTAGTTACCAGCGTTACCTTCTGTATTACTGTTCAAATAAATTATTTTAGAATTACTAGCAATCTAGCCTTTATCCTGAATTTGTTATTTCCCTTACTTGTGATCTAACTCTGTCTGACTAATTAAGATAAAGCATTTGGAAACATAATTATACTTTTTTCTAAGGATAATATTTCTCTTATGTTTAATTTGACTTAATTTTTGCTTTTAAACATACCGTCACCAATCAGCACCAAGCTGGACTGATTTGTAGCTTTTCCGTCCTTCAGTTGGAAGGTGTAGGTGCCCTCATCCCCAGGGGTCAGAGACTCCATGACCATCTCAATCACGCCAGTGTTTTTGTCCAAGTTCATCTTGTATTTCTGCAAAGTGAAGTAAAAAAATAGTTAAAGGTTAACCTTATACAAAGAGGCATAACATCACAATCAAAAGTTCTTAAGATCATTAAAAAATGGACCTCGCCCTGAGAGATGACGTTATCGTTAAATATATAGTCAATTTTGCCGTTCGCCGACATCTGCTCCGCCTGCAGCCAGAAGCGCACTCTTCCCTTTTCCAGCAACTCCACCGCTAACTCTGATTTCAGAGGAATTACTATGGGAAAAAGGGAGCATGGATACATGAAATTAGTCTAATATTGAAGACCAGTGAATTTCGCACAAACTGGTATTGTCTACAACAGGATGGGACAAATTTACTGGGAAATTTGTGGTCATGACTGATCTCCAGCAGCCTCTTCAACTCTGAAAAAAATGAAGAAATTGATCATAGAGATAAATAAGAAATATATCATTTCGACAAAAACATTCTTGTCTTTTAAACCAACCTTCTGTAGAGAAAGTGTAACTGGATGAAGCTCCGTCAGTATGGGTGACAAGACATGAGTAGATGCCGATGTCTTCCTCCCCGGGAGTATTGAAAATAGTTTTAGACCTGTGGGGTGAACACAAATTCAACAGAATATTCAATAAAACACACTTTATTCAAGCCTCCGCTCACTTGTTTGCTTTGGTCTCGATAGTCAAGCGGGAGGACTCTGTGATTTCCTCATAGTTCTTGGACCACACAAATTTGGAGTCAGGAGTTGTATCGCAGCATTCAAAGTTCAGGGAGATGACACCTTCATCGTCGACTTCCACTACTATCTCTTTGGTACCTAAAAGAAAAACACAAGCAGGCAAACTGGAAATACTGTCCTTCTCAAAACAAGAAAAAAATAGAATAAAAGATGTTTTTCATTGTTATAAGTGAAAAATATGCCAATATAGGCGAACTGGTGGAATTTCTCTTGGTAAGATATCTCAGTATCTTTGAAGACACATTTAAATCTTGAAATGAGCTATAAATGCCTATATTTATATATATTGCTCTGGTAATATGTTCATTCATCTTCTATACTGTTTTGTCCCTTTCTGGGTCATTGGGCTGCCGGCGCCTAACCCGACTACTCATGAGCGAAGGCAGAGGACACCCCTGGACTTGTCGCCGGTCTGTCGCAGGGGCTGGTAATATGTAAATGCAATAATAAACATGTCTTACTCAAAGAGAAAAAATAGATCTTTAAAGTAGTTCTATTTATAAACTTTATCTTCCAACTTAAAGCACTACAACTTATTATTTTCTTGCTTCAAACTGTATTTACTTGTTAAGCCCCTTTTATTCATTAGACGCATAAAACACTTTACATACAGGAAAAGCAAAAAATAAATAAATAAAAATACTTGTTAAAAATCCAAAATGTTTAGAAACAGAGACACACACAAAAAATAGGATATTTACAAAATAATTGGCACCCCTCCCTCCACCCTCCCAGTCCTCTCAATATATTCCTTATATTACAGTAAAACTAAAGAAACAGTCTACACCATAATCATCCCAAAGTACTATGTTTTTCGGAGTATAAGTCACAATTTTTTTTGCATTGTTTGGCCGGGGGTGCAACTGATAATAAGGTGGGACTTATTTATTATTTTTCTTCTTCTTTATTCTGCATTTTTTTGCTGCTGTGACTTTTACTGTGACTTGAAGCTAGACAAAAATCCTTATTGACCTGAGCACCAGCAGGATGTTTATCATCATCTTCTCACCTGGTTTGGTCAGAGCTGTGATTGGTTCTGTGATGTCTGAGGCTTTTCCAACACCAGCTTTATTCTGAGCACGCACCCGGAAAACATACGTCTCGCCCTCCTTAAGGTTCTTAATCTGTAAGATGAAGCGAGGAACCCAAGAGTTACGTCATGCGTGAGGAAGACTTTGGCTGAGACGTGCACTCCAGCTGGACACCTTGATGAACACTTTTTCCACAGCCTTGGTGTTCACTCCTCTCCAGGCTTCCTCTGGTGCATCTGCTTCCTTAATGTCAACGTAGAATCCATTGACGGGATCTCTGCCCTGGTAGACTGGGGCCTTCCACAGCAAGACCAAAGAGTCACCTCGCACCTCCCTGATCTGCAGGTCATGAGGAGGTCCTTGGGGGGAAAAATATATCCAATTAAAAGAATGGTGTTTGGAACAGAAAAGAGATTGAAATTTTTTGGTTCATATTGTATTATAGTAAAAATAATTATCGCAGAATACAGAAAATTACTGATCAGACTCAACAAGCAGTTGTTACATTTGATTCTTTTTGTTCCTGCTTTTTCCACAAACATCTCTGTTAATGTTTGAAAACAGTTTATTGAAACCAGATTGCCAAAATAATGTGACTTCATCATGTTTCGTGATTGCAGCAACATTTTGCGTGGAAAAAATAAATAAAAAACGTTTTTTTCATTTTTTTATATGAAAACATCTGGCTTTTTGCTGTGAGGATTTATTGAAATTGTGTCAAAATGCAGTGAAAATCAAGCGAATTAAACAAACTAAAAGGTTCTTGCTCTTTTTAATTGTCATGTATGCACAGTTTTTCAAATAGCATTTTTGTTTACTCCTGATTCACAACAATTTGAATAAAGAAATACTCAGAAAAGTAATTTTAAGTTAATATTCTTCATAAATGTTCTCCATCATCAGAAAACCACCAAAAACATGACTGTCATTGGAGTGGGCCTTTAAGCACATGATGATCTACTTAAAAAAGAAAAAGTAAAACAATACATTTTAATTGTTATCTGATTTTAATGGGATCAGCTCAAATGCTGTATTGGTCTCACCAACCTGGTACAGCAATGGTCCATTCCTCACACAGGAAGGTTTCACTGGGCAGTGATGGGATGCCAACACCGGCCATGTTGGCCGCTCTCACTTGGAATTGATACTTCTTGTTTTCCTGCAGGTCGGATACCTGAACACGACCACACAGAATGAGCCATCACAATGGCTACTCAGATCCAGACCTGGATGGAAGGCTCTTCTCATTTACCCACCCTGTAAGCTCTCTCGCTGACCGCCTTGATGTTAGCCTCATGCCACTTCCCTGGAACGCCATCAACGACCTCACGGTAATCCACGAAGTAACCGGTAATGTCTGCGCCTCCGATGAAGTTTGGCTGTTTCCAGGCCAGCACCATGGAGTCCCTCACACACTCCAGAACAGAAATGCCGTATGGTGGAGCAGGTGAGGCTGAGACACAAGACTCTAATTAACACCTCAGTGCCTCAGCAGGGAGGCTGATGTAACAAGAGACTAAAGAAGGGAACCACAGATTATCTAAAAACCTATCACTTCTATGAATTTTATATTAATTTTTCTCAATTCTTTAGTTTCATCAAACCAAACCAAACAAAAGTATACTAAAAGCACTACACAATAAACTTGTATTTAGATTTTGACAAGTTATTGAGATGAAAAATTATCATAATATTACCTATAATTATGATAATTTATATTATCATAATCAGCAAAAAAGTAAAATAATAATAGAACAAAAACGTGGTGTTTTAAATCTACATTTAGTATTTATCTGTTTTGTGAAAACAAAAAATAAATAAAATATATTAGAAGAAATATTTATTTATAAATTTTTTTAAAGCATATTTTTTAATGGGGAACTGCAACAACTGAAATTATTCATGATTATAAAGATGCTGGTATTCTTAAATGTTCAAAAAATAATTGGTAGATATTTGTTAGTATTTAAATATGTCTTTGGATTATAAAAACACAAGTAAACAAGCTTAAGCATTTACATACAATATATACATACTGAATATATATTGTTCCAGTAAGACCAGTAAGAAATTCCAATTTATATTTGTTAAACTATATTTGTAAACACAAGAAAGACTGCAGCCTGGCTGATCTGCATGGCAGAAAAAGATGCGTTTGTGGGTTGCATTTGACCCACATGCAGATCTTTCTCCGAAAAACCACCAACTGGAAGGAGCTCGTCTAAAAAAAGCGTCAGCATCCAGCTTCTAACACTCCCATCAAAACACAGTGCCAACAGGAGGGGCAGTCATCACCTTCTTATTACTGCATTTCTTGAAACGAGTGATGAACTTGAAATCCAATCAGTTTCCATGTCAACAGTTTCCTGCAGCTTTGTAATCAGTGGACGCCTGCTGTGCCAGTTTTGCTAAAGCGTCAACAGACTTATATTAGAAGGATTGTAATGTGCCTCATGTCTCAGTTTAAGTTTTTGCCATTTTGTTTTTTTCCTAGTGATTTATTTTGCATTTTTATTTTGTATATATTTGCATTTGAGAAACAAACTGATATTTGTTGTTTCAAGTCTTAACAAGACAGAAATATCAAGAAAAAGCAGCTCCTTGTGGGAAATTTGAAGACCTTAGGTGGTTATTTAAACTGATTTTGAGACATGTTAAAGAAATCTCTGTGAGAAAAGGGTCTCCATAAAGCAGGATTGTGTAACAAAGCTGATAATAAATCTTCATGTCACAAACAAACAGTCATGTGAACATGATCTCCTCTCCAAGCGCAGGTTTATATTTGGTTCAAAACACAGATCCTCTGTGACTACATTCCGAGAGGGCTCTCAACTCAAGAGTATTGCTCTGGTGATGTTTGACTGACCCGTCTTGAGCTGGGAACTGGTAAGCTTGAGTGTTTGTGTGTTAGGGTGCTCTGGGAATGGAGGTGACTGACCCCAGGTCAGAAAGTGCCGGGAGAGCAATGGAAAGCTTGATTGTGCAGGTTTAACTCATGCTGAGGTGTCATCAGCAGTGACTTACCTTTAACAAGCCACATTTGTGGTTGTAGTAATTTTAAAGTAGGTATAAAAGGTGGAAATTGATTTTCGTCTTTGGCTCACCTTTCTGTTCTCCCCTGGGCTTCTTCTCTGACCTTTCCCAGTTTGTGGTACCATCAATAGAGACCTTACATGACATCTGGTCCTCATGCACATCGACTGTCTTAAATGGCAGCTTCCGCACCTCAAAAGCAACTTTTCCGTCACTAGTCGTCCCTTTGGTGAAGGACTTGCGTGCCTGCCAGCTCTCATTGACCACATCCCTTTTAGAGCATGCATCTTGATCAGAAGAAGCACTTTTAAGAAACTCAGTTTCAACTTTTGCTCCATCATCCTGACACAGACAGTCCGTGAAATCTTGTTCCAGGTGAGCAGAAGCATTTCTGGAGAACTTACGTGCTTGCTGGCCCTCAGGCTCATCAGCTGTCCCTGCATTGTGACCCTCTAAGTTGACAAGAAAACATGCAACCTTGCCAGAAACTGAGCCCGAGTCTGTGATTAGCTTATCTACCAGGTCAGGGGCCCAGGAGACACGGCCCCTTTTGCCTGCAGCCCTGGCCCCCTCCCTGCTTTGAGTGTCAAGGGGACGCTGGACAGTTTCATGCACGACCGTCCAGAATGGCATGTGCTCGATTAGTTGGCCCACGTTACCCCCCGGCCCTGTCTTCAGCAACACACCATGTGGGATGCCGCCCCCTACAGGTGTTAGCAGAGAAAAGCAGAAGAGTCTTTTTACAAACAGGCAAATACATTCAGTTTTCACAACACAAACCATTAAAAGAGTAAATAATAATACAAAAAACCGGCATGAAAATAGAAAAGTTCATCACACGAGCCTGTAAAACACAGAGCAATGTCTTCATTTGAGTGGGAGTGAAAATGAAGACAAGATGACAAACAGAAAAAATCCAAATTAGGACTGAATCATGCAAAGAGGGCCCAACTGCAGGAGTTTGGTGGAAATACAAAGAGATCTCATATTCCCATCAAAATGATCAAACTACTGAAGAGTGTCTGGGTAAATGCCAAAGTTCACCACAATCAATTTTTACCTAATTTCAGCTTGTTCATATTGCACTCTTTTGGATTATTTTATCAAAAAAATAACAAAATGTGGAGGTGACATACATTTATTGTCTCATGACGGAGAATTAGAAACATTTAGTCCAACAGGAGATGCTTTGTTTTGCATGATATATTCTTGGTGTGTGTCACAGTTCCCTTGAGGCTCATGCTACCACCTCAAGGGATGTCATGAAAACGAAATGTACCATTGTTGTGTGTGTGATAAGTGTTTCATGAAGCTGTTGTACAGCAAATCTAAGTTGCATGCACTTATGACATATAGCCGCTGCTATCGTACAGTGCCCTTGCGCCACACTCCAGTCATCATTAAGATTGTGGCTCCTCACTAATGCTGCACGCATCGGGTGTGCAGGTGATAGATAAGTGTCCACACAACTATTCTGTGATTATCTAATTTCCTCGTTTCTTACAGTCAGGCTGCAAGCAAAGAGTATGCACTTATTACCTGAATAATACGCAGGATTTAGAAGGGGTTGAAAAAGTTAAAAATACATATGGCATCACCCACTTCACTCTTACATGTTGTTTAAATGTTTGCTACAACCTGTCGTCCGCAGCATGCCTGAAGAAAAAAAAAGGGCGTGAACATTTTGGCTTTGCGTGCCCAGCAGTCTGCGACGTTAATATTTCCTGTAGGCCATTTTTCGCCTGCAGACAATCAGTCTTCTACAAATGCACAGTACAAAGTTGCCAATGCTAATACTTTTCTAGGAAAAACTCAATATTCTTTTTAAATACAGCGTTGTGTCAGGAAGGGCATCCACTGTGGTGGGGATGTGCCTCAAAGGGGAACGACAACAACAATTCTTTAGAAGGACTGGAGCTCAATAACACCCTTCCTTTCATTAGGTCTTATTATATTGTGAGGATAAACTTTTCACACTTGAGTTTAGTTTGAGGTTCACATTCGTTTTTTTTTTTTTCCTCATGGTGTAGTTTTGCTTCTGGTTGCTGTTTTGGTTGTTCAAAACAGAGTTTTAGGATTTCTAAGTGTAAAAAGGTTCAGGGAAATAATCTTATTGTAACATCTGCCAAATGTTAGTTTAACAAGTTTAATTCATGTTGCTAATTCGCCCTAAAACTGGATGAAATCATAGACAATAAGCAAAAATGTGGAGAATTTTTATCATTTCTGTAGCAAATGTGTAAACTTTGAAACTAGAATGACAGATATTGGTCAAGGTTGTGTGTTAGAGTTACAGAACAAGAACATGCTGTTAAGGTTTAGAACATGCAGCAGTTTGGGGCTTTGGCAGGTTGGGACAGGTCCATGTGGTGGTACCTTTCAGCACCAGGTGGGGTTGCCGACACATTCTGTGTCCAAGGAAGAGGGAAGGGAGCAGCAGGTGGAGGTGGAGAGTGACACTGAGCTGGTTTGTATCAACCGCTGAATTGGATCGAACCAATCCAAAAGAGAGGAAGTCTACAAGTCCTGACCCCGACCCTGCCTCAAGCAGGGGGGAGGTGGGTGGAGATGGTGGGAGGGCAGTAAGTGGTACACGGCAATGTGACAGAGGGCTTAATAAATTGCTGAATGTAGAAGGGTGTTGATGGATGTTGAAAAGGACTGAAGACATCTTTCTTTTTTAAAGAATAAAAAAGACCCGACAGCACACCCTGAGTTCTGATAACAAAGTTCTGCAAACTTGTGGATTATTTTTTACATTTTGCGAAACTTTAAATAAAACAACTCAGTGTTGTTTTTTTGACTTGGTAAAAAAAAATAAAATCTTAAAAAAAACAACAAAACTCATTCTAAAATTACAAATTTTTCTTCTGATCTTCAGATGCATTTGTATTTGATTTATTTCAAACTGGTACTTTTCAATAAAACAATATTTTATCAACCTCCTTAAAATTGAACAACACAATGACTCAAATACACTAAACTGAGTTAAAACCATTGACTGTATATGAGAACTGGACTGAGTGACCCGCTTCCCCCTCGTTTTCCAAACAGGAAGTGCCCACAAGCTCTTTTTTTTGTAGTGCTAGATATTCACATTATAAACTGGCCAATCAGACGACTCAATAAAAGTAGGTTAGGCCTGCTGGTTCCCACATCCAACATTCGAAACATGTTGGACAAGTGTCAGGGGTGTTTAGCCAAGCTCAATCCCAATTCGCCAGATTGGTTGCCATAGAAATGTAGACTCGAACCAATCACTGCTTACTGAGAATTTTTGGATCCAACATAGTGACGTCTGTATTGTGAAAAAATGCAGACTAAATTGATTTTATTTGGTTGGAGCCAGAAGTAAGAGGTTTTCTAGGGGTGACGTCACCCTCACTCCAGGTCTCATACAGTCGATATTGAAAACATATGCAATCATTCTGATTGTTTTTTTCTCAGTTTAACCCTGTCATGTTGCTCACCAATTGCTGCCTTCACTTCCACAGGTTCTGACACCGGAGAGAACTGGCTGAGTCCTGCTGCGTTCACTGCCCTCACTCTGAACACGTACTGTTCTCCTGTCACCAAACCATGGCAGACGAACCTAAATGCAGGAACGACGCAACTTTTAAAGTTCACTTGCACAAACAGAATACAAGAAAGGAGAGATTTTACCTGGTTCCCTTAACAGGCTTGTTGTTGCATGGTTCCCAGACGTCACTGTCTACAACGCTGGCCTCAATGTAGTACCCCACCAACTCTTTAGCATCACTAGACGCTTCCCAGCTAACAACAACGGATGTGTCTGTGTTTCTGGTGGGAACTACCTTTCCGGGAGCCGACGGGATGTCTGCAAATGAGAGTGTTCAGGACTCATTACTGAGAAGGGAAACCACTGATCTTTATGATGCATAAATGCATACATCTAAGGCACACAAATGCCACACCCAAGATTGCTTTAAATGACAAAACCTGAAAACTATTTATTACAACTTTTAGAAATGGCTCCAATTGCTATTTAGGTTTTAAATGACAGTTTCAAACTCCAGGCATTAAAGGCTAGTTTTTTTAATTAAACAATGCCATTGTAGTTTTCTTATTAGCTAAACACACCGGCCTCAAGTGATTGGCATCATGTAGGGCAGAGATATCTAAACAAAATAGCAGCATGTTGGCCCCCGAGACCCTGAACATAACTCTGATTTAGAAGGTAAACTTTTCAACCATCCTGATGAACTGCTTCCACTAGAAGGTGGTCTCCGTAGGTTTTGTTAAAACTAGGACTGGACTGATCTGACTGTATTATTCTGTCGAACATATCTATACATTTGCTTAACTCAACATCTTCTGACCAAGCTTGTCGCCAACTGTAGTGGCTTCAGTTGGTTCCGAAGGTTCACCGACACCAGCGGCGTTACAGCAGCGGACACGGAAGTGGTAGGATTTTCCCTCAGCAAGATCAAACAAAGCAAAGCGAGGGGATTTTACGGGCAGCTCTGTGTTCACCCTCTGCCAGCTGTCCGTGCCAGCGACACACTGTAAAACAAAGAAGGGGTGAAGCTGCGATGGGACAAAGCCAGGACTGGCTCAAGGCTAGTTTGTGTTTTAAAAGCATTTGCAACCTTTAAAATAGTCTGCATGGAGTGAAAATGTGGTGTTAAAAGTTCACCTTTTCCACATAGTACATAACGCCTTCAAGGCCTTTCTCTCCAGGCGGTTTCCAGCTCAAAACAACATAGTTCTTGGTTGCCTCGGTAACTTGTAGATCCAGAGGTCTGCCAGGAACGACACCCTCTGATGACCAATTAAAAAAAGTTTTAGCTTTAAAAAGCTAAATAACAAGAAATTGATTCATTTACTTCGACCAACTAAATAACTAAATAAAACTGGTTTTCTACCTGCAGGTTCTTCCTCTGTGACGATGATTTGCCCGGTCCAGGGAGCAGAAGTCCCTGTGATGATCAACAGGCACAGCATTTTTCTTTAACTCAAGAAAGACTATCCATGCTCAATTTACAAAGATTCTTCAGCTATTGGATTTGAATGTTCACAAATCTCTGTGTCTCTTGTCCTTGGCATGCAGTGATGTCAAATGGCCTGGTGCTCGTACCTCTCATTCGGAGGCGATCTGCTGGGTCCATGGCCGCCACCGGCTCAGAGACTCTGGATGGACGGCTCATGCCGCTCTTGTTGACAGCACGCACACGGAAGATGTAAGAGCGCCCCTCCACCAGACCAGTGACGGGGAAACGAGCGAACTTGACCGGAGTGTCATTGCACTGAATCCAGTGAGTGGTTCCCACCTCACACCTGAACAAAAACATCAAAAAAAGCTTTTTACAACACTGATCCTCTTTAAAGTTTGTTATTATTTCAAGAGTGTTACAATCGGTGGGGTTTTTTTGTTGAAATTTTTCCAACCAAGCACTGACTGACCTGTCCACAAAGTAGCCCACAATGGGGGTTCCTCCATCAACAGCTGGCTGCTTCCAGGTAACAATAATGTAATCCTTGTTGGCATCCAGACAGCGCACATCCAGAGGAGCACCAGGAGCACCTTCCACTTCAGCATCAGCATCTAAGGCATGTGGTTATGGCCTCAATGTTAGTAATAGCATTGCTTTGAGCATTTTTAATCCGTGTATCGGATTATTTTTCACCATTTATTCCAATTGTTGAATGTTGGTTCAACAAAAGGAGACTACATTGGCTTCCATTTCAATTTTTGAGTTGATTTTAAAAATGTAATTGTAATTTTTTTAGCCTTGCACAGACAAACTCCAGCCAACAATGCTGACTTTTTAACTCCCTACTCTTCGACCTGCTCCCTGAGGTCATCCAACCAAAAATTTTTATAATTCCCCAAAACCCACTATGAAACCAGAGGAAACCTTGACTTTCAAGCTGTTGCTCCTTGTCTTTGGCACCCCCTTTCCCCCGTCACAATGACAGATCAACTTGAGTGTCAAGTCAGGTCAAGACGTTTTTATTCAGAAGCGCTTAAAGCTGATCTAATTTAGCTTTTTTGTGTGTTTTACTTTGTTTTTAATTGTCTTTTACTTTGTTTAGTCTGTGATATACAGTGGGGCAAAAAAGCTTTTGGTCAGTCACCAATTGTGCAAGTTCTCCCATAAAGATGAGAAAGACCTGTAATGTTCATCATAGATATCCCTCAACTATGAAAAGCAAAATGAAAAAAAAAGAATCCAGAAAATCACATTGTCTGATTTTTAAAGAATTTATTTGTAATTAACGGTGGTTGGTCACCTACAAACAAGCAAGATTTCTGGCTCTCACAGACTGGTACATTTTTCTGTAAGAGGATATGTCCTCCACTCATTACCTGTATTAATGGCATCTGTTTGAACTCGTGATCTGTATAAAGGACACCTGTCCTTGACAAACAGTCACACTCCAAACTCCATGATGGTCAAGGCCAAAGAGCTGTCTAAGAACACCAGAAACAAACTTGTTGACCTGCACCAGTCAGGAAAGACAATCTGCAATAGGTAAGTAGTTTGGTGCGAAGAAATCAACTGTGGAAGCAGTTATTAGGAAATGGAAGACATGCAAGACCACTGATAATCTTCCTCTATCTGGGGCTCCTTGGAAGGGAGCATGTTTGGTCCTTTTCCCAAAATTAAATAACAAGGGCTTACTGTCAGGTCTGCATCTGCCTGGAGGAATGGGCCGAAAACCATCAATAGTTTATGAAAATCTTGTGAAAACTTAAAGAAAACGTTTTATTGCTGTCATTGCCAACAAAGGGTATATAACAAAGTGTTGAGTTGAACTTTTGTTATTGACCAAATACTTCTTTTCCACCATTATTTACAAATACTTTCTTTGAAAATCAGACAATGTAATTTTCTAGATTTTTTTCCTCATTTTGTCTTTCATAGTTGAGGTATACCTATGATGAAAATTACAGGTCTCTTTCATCTTTTTAAGTGGGAGAACTTGCACAATTGGTGACTGACGAAACACTTTTTTGCCCCTCTGTATGTATGGTTGTATTTTTGTGTTTTTATTATTTGTAAAGACCCACAAATAACTTTTTCAAATGGCATTTTTTGTCTGCTCCAGATTCACAATGATTTCAATAAAGAAATACTTAGAAATTCAATGTTGAGCATAGTTTTGTCCTTCATCATCATAAAAAGGACACAAGAGCATGTCAACAATTCCAAAAATATATTTTTCATCAGAGTGGGTCTTTGAATGAAAAATGAAGGAAATAGGTTTAAAAATACTATTTGATCAAAATATTCTGGTTTATGGTACTTATATTATATATCTGAGTTAATGGTGCAAAACCCCTGAAATAACTTTGGTTTTTTTTCTCAGCAGGGGGCATTCAAATCCCCTGATACCAAAGCAATAACAAAAAAAAACTCAAGCTTTAATAGGGCAAGCAGACCACAGGGTGTGGATATTGCAAGGAGCAAGGTCAAAACCGGTGAAATTCGAAATGTGTCGCTGTGTGCTTCTTAGTAAAAGTTTCACCACAACCCATTGTCCTGTAAGATCTTAGTGAGATATTGTCAGTATAATCAGCACTTTCCAGATAACTTCAACTTCAAAACGGTGAAATGCTAATTTAACAAAAATTCCACGGCTTCTTATTTTAAACAGCAGTGCTTGTTAAAGTGTCTGTTGGCCAATAAACAAAGGGGCTGGCTTGCAAAGCTTTCCAGGATGTGCAGTAATGATAGAAATTCAACAGCCTGTTGTTTTTATTTCCATCTGGTATCGACAGCACTCACAGCCAGACTCATTCCATCAGACTCATTCCATCACTGAGCCCTCTAAGAATAGCACGCCTGCAGAAAGGACCACAGCGTTTGGTTATGGAGACTTTATCTGGCGTCTTCTTTGTTAAGTGACTCTAAGCCGCAGAGGGAAAACAACAGGGTCTATTTTCTAGCCTCAACAGAAGATTTCAGTAAGCCTCAAGGGTCAAGTTGTCCCTAATGGCACCAAGGATAGGCTTGACAGAATGCTTTTTTCTATGTTGTTCAGACAGATGTCAGACACACTCTGCCCAGTGATGTCTCTGTTCAATTCATCCTATTTAAAACCCACTCACTGCCATTCAAACAACCGGGTTATTATCTGGTGCCAGTAGACATGCTGCTGTGACTGTGACCTTCATCTGACAAGACAAAAACAAGACCGAGTAAATGTGTACAGACCGGAACTGCAGTGAAAATCTATGTGTGGAAGTGTCCTGGTTTTAATAGATCAAATTTATTTCAGGTTTTATTTGTATACAAATTTGAGGGGTACTCATTGAGAAAGAGACTTTTATAGGATTATTTTGGAACAAATTAAGGGAGGTTCAAAAAGATTTTCCCACCTCTGACAAACACGTAGGCCGAGTAGGTTTCGTATCCAGACTTGGTGATGACTCGGAGGGTGTAAAGTCCCTCGTCCTCTTTGTTGAGGTGTGTGAGTGTCAGTGTGGCTCGATCTCCACTCCAGTGCACATGGGCCCATTTCGATGGAGTCAGCAGTACATCTTTAAAGAGTGAAAAAACAGAAAAAAGACAAAACAAAGAGTGTGTTTCTCCAAAGCTTAGAAATATATAGAGCTAGTAGACAGAAACAATCAATTCCACCAACCATCTCTGTACCACTGGATCTCTGGCTGGTAGCGGTGCAAGGCAGGGTAGATAATTACCGTACACCCCAGGCTCATGGTCTCACCCTCTCTTCCAAATGACACACCAAACTTATCAACAATGTGTGTCTGAAAGGTGATGCCGTACTCAGAAATTGGGCCATCTAAACACAAAGCAACAAAATCAGAACATTTGATATATTATTTTACAAGAAGCCACTTCAGATAAGAGGAAAAAAACGATGAAGCATTGCACTTTAGAAAAACAAAGTGCAATCATTTGAATAACCAGAACAATAAAAAACAGCCTTAAATATCTTCGTTCCTGACAAAAAAACACCAAAAAAATCAATTTGTGGTCATGCATGAAATAGTGAAACAAGACATACATGTAAAATGCTGTTTTTACATCTATTTTAGATGACAGAAAAAACTGAAAGATCAACTAAAATCTTCATCTGATGTTAGTAAATTTTGAATTTACATAAATAACATAGTTTGATTAGAACTAGAATTCATTAAGTGGAAATAAATTATCAAAAGCTACATGTAGTGCATCAAGAGGAATTTTGCAGCAGAAAAAACTGTGCAAAAAAGATGAAAATGCATAAGTAGTTGCAAGACAATGTGTACTTTTGACCTGTCTGGTGAGTCAAACACACCGTGTGATATTTACAATGACATTTCAAAGGCAAAGAGTGGACACATGCATGGATGCAAGTAAATATAATTCACAAAAAAAGCTTTCAAGTTCATAGATATGTGACCCTGTTACCTTTAGCAATGGTCCCTGCATTGTCGCCGAAGCATCAAGAAAACAAAAAAGCTGTTAGTGCAGAAGCACCCACTGTTCTTCCCGCCCACTACACTTATCCCAAATGAGGTCAGTTATGTGTCAACAAGACAATAGATGGATCATCTGGAACATTAAAAACAATCCCACTTCATTGTTTTTTGCACACTGTTTATGTGTATTAGTTCTTCAAACTAATTAGCCAGTTTTTCCCAAACATATCCCTTCATTGCCTGCGAGAGGTTGCTTGCAGCTGATAGTACCGGTAACCTGCTTTAATTCAAGTTAATCTGACAATCTTCCCAGGAATGAGAATATTTTAAGAAGGAATACTGGTGAGAGATAAATATAATTTTTTTCAGCTGCAAGTTTCTCTACATAGCTCCAAAGAACTCCTATTGAGGTTGTCTCTCAGACAAGCAGATAAAAAATCCAAAGTCTATTGTTCGAGTTGGTTACACATGGTCACAAATGAAACTTCACAAAATAACCAACATCAAATCAAATCCTAATGTTGCCTATAGTAAGTTTAAGATTAAGTTTTTTATCAATCCTGGTCCTCAGGAACGCCTGCTTTGCATCTTTGGTCCTTTTCCCAAAATTAAATAACAGGGGCTTACTGTCAGGTCTGCAATACAGATCAACAAAATCAAATCTGTTTACGGAAGGAAATACGGAGTCCATGGATGGGCCTTCTTGAAGGCCAGGACTGAGAAAAACTGGCTTTGGTTTTGTTGTGTTCACATCAGCAGCAGTTGGGGGAAAAAAAGTTAAAATTGTATTAAAAATATTTTAAAATAAAGTAAAATCATTGACCCAAATCCTCACTTACGTCTGGGTGTAGGCAGAGCTTCATCAACTTCACCTTTGAACCCTTTTGAGAAAAGCAGCAGTTACTATTAATACTTACAGGCTTGTATGACAGCAGGGTGGACTGAATGTACAGAATTACAGTCACATCTGATAGAAAATGCACTTACATATTTTGGATCAGTGCAAAATTAAATGATCTTTGCTTGAAAGTTATATAATTTCATATGAACCATTGCGTGTAGCATTTCATGTATTGAAAAAAAAAATGCATGCTATTAAAGCATCAAGTAGAAAATTAGATTTATTATGGTACTTTATTGAAATTTGAGATCCCTTTTCAAAATGTTTGTGTCAAAGAATGTCACCTGAGAGGTTTTGTAGGGTTTGTCGAAAATGAATACACAAGTATGACTTGTTTGTTAGTTGCAGTTTGTAAAAAGGATTTTTTTTTGCCATGCTAACACTATCACTGAAGACCATAGAAACTGACCAGTCGTTTTAATTTTTGTAGTTTTTACAAGAATTTAGGAATGGTTTTTTGTTATCCTTTTTGTATAATAAATAATATTGCATATTTGAAAATTGAATGACCCTCTTTTTTTAGACAAAGAGAAAATTATTATATAGTATGTGTTATAATTGAAGTCATACCCTCACATCAGCAAATGAGCAGAATTTAACCTTTAAAAAGTTTGGTTTTTACAAAAATGTTTCTGCTCTCTGAACAAAGTGAGGCTGAGATGTGGGGAAACTTACTTTTGACAACAACAGAGGCGAATGCAGACTGTTCTCCTTGAGAGTTCATAGCAGAGACACGATACTGGGCTGTGTCATCGAAATCACATCTGAAAGAACCCAAGATCAGCTGATCGGTGACCACCATATGGACATTTTAGCTCTCAAGATTCACATGTTAGATGCCCTTCCTCCCAACCTTAAAACCCTTTTAGCTATGCGCATAATACTAACTACGAGGGCCTCAACTGTAATACATTCCAAAAAGCTTGCCAGGAATACTTGAGCAATAAATAGACCCCGTGAGTGATGTAATTTCCATCAGGAGCTATTGGTCTCTGTACTTGAAAGTATGTTTGGTGTTTTTTCTTTTAGGTGATCTGCTAGAAAATGTTCAAACTGAATGTAATCTTGTTCACAGGTTTAGACTGATTACTATTGCCCTGACAGGAACGAACGTCCAATTGCTCCAAACAGGCAAAAAGCAGGTTTAAGACAGCAAAATGTTTTCTGAAATATAAAGTCTTTTTAATATTTATCTCCTAGGATGAACAGAAGCTAAAAGAAAAGTGTAGCACATATTTTAACTTACTTTAAGACTTGACTTTGCCACCCTTTACTTAAAATGTTACAAGGTATATATAAGTGCATTGTAGATAAAATGGTATTAAACTGTTTGGTTCAAATGCCAAATTTAAAGTGCCAAGAAATAAACTTTCCGGTAAGCAGATTGCTCTCACTAATGGACCCTTTTTACTGTGACGTCAGACAAAATGGCGACATCGCCGCTGTCAATTCTTTAGACTGATGTTGTGCCAAGATATGTTTCCCCTGCCAGAATTTGTATCCCTTGTCTCTGGCATCGTTGATTTGTTTCGTAGAACTCATATTTTGTCCAGAAAAGGCATAAAAAGAAGTTGGATATTAATACTTTCAAGGTCCAGACCTTTTGGGAGTTTATTGTTATATTTACATTTTCCCCACTTATGTTTTACGTAAAACAACTACAGCTTTTTGTGTTTGGCTAATTTAGGAGAAAAAATGCAATTTATGAAAGTGACCTTGTTATGGAAGTATTTAACAACAGACAATTAGTAAATAGTTGTTTCTACAGCAAATTATTGGGGGGCGCACATTCGGGCAGGCTGGATCTGTGGTCTGACTAAATCTGTGCCCCCTCTCGTTGTTTTGCATAGAATATGTAGGAAAAAATTCAAACTTGAAAATATATTCCCAAAAGCCTCTGAATAAAGTATATTGCAAACATCCACCTTTATTTTACTCATTTTTGAGACAAAATACGAGTGTTACGGAACAAATCAACGATGCCAGAAACAGGGGATACAAATTCTAGCACGGGAAACATATCTTGGCACAACACCGGACTAAACCCTGTAAACCAGAAGTCACTTTACACAACAGTCACCATTTTGTCTGATGTCACGTGAAAAGGGTCTGTTTAGGAAGCGGTGTGTCCTGTCAAATCAAATCATTTCTTGTGTTCCTTTCATTTTTACTTTGTCTCACACAGATTAAAGGTGTGGCTGCATGGAGAAGTGGAGCAGTGAACCCCAACCTCTTTCAGACCATGGACCAGTTGAAAGTCAGACAACATTTTCACTGGACCAGCCTGTAGAAGGTGGAAGTGTGCGTTTTAGTTTTTTTTTAACCTCAAGTCTCCCTTAACTTTTCAGAGTAAACTTTATCTTCATTGTCTGTGAAATATCTGCACCTGGTGTCAACGTTATTTGTACGCTAGATTTCATGTAGGAACCATTAAAATGTGACATAGATTTTTATTTAACCATAACTGCTAAAGTAGAAGCAAAAAAAATCCAACTCTAACTTCAAACTCACCCGACTTTTAAGATGCAACAGATAAATTAAAATAAGTCACTAAAACTGGTATTTTCTAAATATAATTTCTCTGCGGCTTGGTATCAACAGTTCTATGGACCAGTACCAGCCCATAGCCTGGGGGTTGGGGTTCACTGGTGCAGAAGTATGGGAGATTTGGGAGTATGGGAGATCAAAAAACATGCTCATTGGTCAATTGGTGATTCTAAATGTCACCACAAGTGTGTTTGTCTCTGTGTTGCCTTGCAATGGACTGGCAAAATGTGGTTGGTGCATCCCACCTTCACCTTAAACAGCTGAATGACCTGAATAACCCAAAGTAAACTGGATGGATTGATCGATAAATCCAAGGCGTACTCTAGATGTTAAAAATGTAACCTCTATGCCGCATATCCATCCTACAGCTTCCTTTGGGTCAAAACAATGTTTTAGGAAGATAGTTTAAGTTCTGTTGCTTGTATACTAACTTGTTGATCTCCAGTGAGTGCACGTTGTATCTGCTCTCAAGTTTATACTTGCCAGGAGAGGTCATGGGGTCAATGGCCACATTGTTTTTGTACCTTACAGAAAAACACAGCACAGTCAAAAAAAATTAATCTGTATAATAATTTAAATAAAACTTTAAGGCAGGTGTTGACAGGATAGAATGAAATTATCTGAGATCATGTTTTGAATGACAACCAAAGCCTACCAGATGACCCTGGGGTCCGGCCAGCCGCTGACGGTGCAATGCAGCCTCACACACTGCTTCTCCCACACAGTGTGGGAGCGTGGTTTGATCACAAACTCTGGGGGGTGCATCAGGCTGTCTTCGTTCATGCGCTTGAAGTGTTCCTCGTGCTCATGGATCTAAAGATAGAACAGGAACGAATGTTAAGCCTGCTTCATCTTTGCTTTTTAAGCAAACACGATTATTCTCAAGAAGAAAGAAAATCACAATGCACACTTGCATCAAAAACAAATGGATCCCATTTGCAAATGTTGCATAATCCTAACTTTGTTTTCATGCACATGCAAGACACAGAATATGCTGCTTCTGTTGCTGTGAATTTGGGAATTTTTATGTCATTTGTATCCCACAAATAGCTAAGGGATGAATAGTTGTACTGGGGAGCACATAGTATGACAACACCACTGGGACACAGCTTCCTTATGTCTTAAGAAAGATGATCTCCTTGAGAATTTGTCACTCTCAAGAGGAGCTGTCTAGCAGGATGGATGATTGCAGTGGGGGTGTAACTTTGGTTACTTTAATGTTCACTAAATGACGGGATGCTCCTTCACATAATCACCCGCAGGAATAAATAACTCCCCCGGGTAAAGAGTGGTGATAAAAGTAATTTATTCTCAGGCGGTTGGCATTCCCCAGCTTGTCTGCGTTTGCTGTGGTCAGCCTGAATCCGTGTGAATCCAGGTATGAAGGTTAAAATACTTTTTTTTTTAATTCCATGTGGTTTCACAGTTACAAGATACATTTTTAGGTTCACAAATGAGGTTAAGATTGTATTCCTGGCATGTATTAATTGCCTTCAGTGTCATGTTACCATATTTTATGATGGTTGTGAGTTTGAGATGGATACTACTTTAGAGTATACTACTTTAAGTATACTACTTTTGATATATCGCGGCCCCAAAAATTGTTTAGTTGTGAACAAAGCTTGAAAAACCCACAATTTTACGAAATGAACGACCGTTATTCTGTAAAAGTTATTGTGTGCAGATTCTTGGACAAAACTGGTCCCTTGTGATGCTGCATGTCCGTTTGGGTTGTCAGGTGGGACTCTGTCTACAGTGGTTATAGGGATACGAGCTAAATTGGAAAAAAAAAAACCTAAAAAGAAAATCAAATAAAAACTTTGAATTTATGTTTCTGACACCCTTTGTGAGCAGGGAGAAATCTGCCACTGACCCTTTTGTTCAGAGAGATGCGCTCAGCCGACTCACGCATGGCCTCCTTCCTGGAGATCACCTCTGACCTCTCCATCTCCAGACCTTTGGTGAACAAATTCCTGCGTGCCATGTACGCAGCAGTTTCTCTCACTCTGGTTTCCTCTGTATCTGACATTCCTGTCGTAAACTCTTGGCTATTGCAGTCAGCAGAGCGGATTGAGGCAGAAATACATTGAAAGAGTAAAGCATAGCGTTAGAGGGGAATTACCTTGATGCTCTTGCAGAACATTCTTGCAACTCTTTGTTACCTGCCTCTGAAGATCGGCACTACATAGCCGATGATCTGATTCTCTTTGTCCACAGCCAAATAAGATGGCTTTGCTCTCTTGGGTACCGGACTTAATTTGCTCTCCTCCAAGCCAGAATGTGAAGACACGTTTAGTCTAAGACATACAAAACAGCATCAGTCTGGCCAAAAGCCAGAGCCAGCAGCATACCATGAAGATGGATAGAGGCAAAACCGGGGTTGATTAGCTTTGGATTAAATGGTGAGGATGGCAATGGTTTAGTTTGGACATGGATACATTTAAACAATGGTATAGAGAGGGCGCACAATTTCTGAGCATCAAAGTAACACTACAGAGATAGGAATTTCAATGACAACTTGAAATGGATAAGCCTAAAGCACCAGGGTGGACTTTATCGGTCTGAGATAACAAAAAGGTGACGATGGAAAAGAGGCATCTGCCCTCTTTTTTTCAGTACCTAGTATCTAGGTCAGTTATTTAGCCCAGTTAAATTTGACTGTGTACATTCAGTTGACCTGCTTGGATGAAGAGTTAAACTTTGATGAGACTGTGGGGACCACATGAAAACCAGCCAATAAATGCTTTGCTGTTGCCACAGCGGCAGTTGGATGATCCTAAAGACTCCCATTGACTGTATATGAGAACTGAATTGAGTGACCCCCTTCCCCCTGGCAATCCAAACAGGAGGTACCTGCTGGCTCCAAGAAGCCAAAACCCCTTAGACTTCAACAGAGAAATAAACAGTTATTCCTCGTACTAATCCTCATTTTTCCATAGTTTTTATTTTCTGTAGTGCAAGTTGTTCAAGAAATAAACTGATCAATCAGATGCTTCAATAAAAGTATGTGTCTCACGTCCAATGTTCAAACGTTTGATTGATCGAGTAGCCTGCTTTCAAGTGGTAGGGGTGTGGCCTCACTCCACAGTTCGTGAGAGAGCTTGCCATAGAAACGTTGATTCAGACTGACTCGGACCAATTACTGATTACTGATGGTTTCTGAATTGATTTCATTTTGTTGGAGCCAGAAGTGAGCCATTTTTGACAGGTGACGTCCCACTCACTCGGCCCAGTACTCATGTACAGTCATGGTTCATTCCTCATAGTCACCCTGACAATCAAATGAACGACTGGTTGACACATTGCTTAACTGAATGCTTTTCTTTTCCTTGAACAGGGTGCGCCCCATCACGTAAATGTTTGGAAGACAAAGCAAATGCAAACATTTCAACTCAATACAATATTTCTCTGTGTTTGTGCCACACACCGTCAAGAACTGTCACGTAACACTAGATTTTGTAGTCGAGTCTCTGGTCAGAAATAATTACCATATTCAAGTGATTCGAAGCCAAGTTTAACCCAGAAATCAACTTTAACCAACAATCAACAACCAATTTCCAGAAAATCTCAACCTAAGGAAATCTACAATAAATGAATTCTCACGCAGCTGGCAAAGCCTCTAAACACCCTAAAATAAGAAGTTTGGGATTTACAAAGTTACATAGTGAAAAATGCATTAAAAATGAATACAAATGCTTAAAAAAACCAAACACGATGTCTTTCAGGCAGCATGCACCACAGGTTAGAGATGAGCTTCAAAGAGGTTTTCAGTTTGCATTTGAGGGCTGATCAAAGTCAGAAGAAATCAAAAGGGGAAGAAAGATGGTTACTTGGTGTCAAGGAAAGATGATCCCAAAGCTGTGACAGGGAAGGGATCCGACAAGGGTAATGGAGGTGAACCTGATCAGCTGGGATGGGGTACGGCAGAGGGATTAGAAGGTAGTGGGGCTTTCCTGGGACAAAATAAGTGGATCTACAAAACTGTTATTTTCCTCTCCCTGTCCTTGTCCTTACCCCCTGCTTCTGGTGGTGGAGATGCTGCTTCCAGCAGAATATCTGCTGCTGGATTTGTAGAGACTCATTTTAGACTCTGCTTCCGTGCTGCGATAGCCACGGTCGTAGTGGCGATGGTGCTTCTGGTAGAACGGTATAGACCCAGACATGTTTCAGGCCGCTCCGTCGCCTCCCTCAGGCTTTTCCTTCTGTTTGTCATGTTAGTATTCAAGATTTGACTTTATATGCAGGTAAAAACCACAGCATTGACTCAATAAGATGCTTAAGCTTACTGATGCTGATCGAAGAAAAGAAATAAGCTGCTCTCGTGCATGAACTACTCAACCACCCTTTGTTCAAATCAAGCATAAAAAACTCAGCATTCAAGACATATAATCAGACACTTTCTCAGCATGCTAACATCCATAACCTTGCAAATTCCACATCCCCCTTGCAGGTTCTTACCCCGAACAAATTCCCTCAAGTTCCAAGCTTCAAAGAAAAAGACTTTCCTGTTCCGCTTTTACAGCTTGATATCCCAGCAAACCTACAGACAGGTGTGTACAGAGCTGTGGTCTACCCAACAAAAATAATGCTGGCCCTTGTCACACTGTCCAAGCAGCAGTCACAGCCTTTTATGGTGACGGTGGAGATAAATATAGCTGAGAGAAAAGCTGGTGGGGGTCAGGTTAATTCCTGTAGTGCAATGCATTAATGATTGAGGGCCTTCAAGCCAGCATTCAAAGCAGCCTGATGAGAAAACAAATATAAGGTGTCTTTAGTACAAAATATTTTATCAAATTTTTACTCTTTTGCGAGATCATAGTTGGCAAGCTGTGGCTTTTTTATCCCTTCATCCCTCCCTCTAGTTAAAGAATTTTTTTTTATGGGAAAAAAAGTTTTAAAAAGTAACTCTGAAAAAAAGTTAGTATTCAGTAAAGTTTAAAAAAAAAGTAAAGTAAACAGACTTTATCCAACTCATTCACAAACAGTTGAAGGAAAAATATACTGTACGTATCACAAGTCAAATAAAAAAATTTTGTACATTTTTGAGAACCGTGTACCACACAAATTCAATTGGAGGTCAGTAAGCACAGCCAGATTAAAGGCACACCAGCATAAAAGGCGGAATTTCTATTCTGACCAAACTTTAAGGATTTTAAGTGGTTCGAAAAATACAGTTAGAATCATTTGATTAACTCTGGTTAGTTAGATTTACAAATTTTCTGGCTGAGATGCAGCACAAACACTAAAATAAATGCTGTTTTTACACCACCTATTGCTACATTTGCTGCATTAAGATGATTCTATGTGCCATCACATAGAATCACATGTCTTTTATTTTGAAAGGCAGTCATGTGAGCTTCTGTCAAAAGCCAAACACTAGTTCATATTTAGAAAAAAAGGCTTTTTTGTTTTATATTCTTTATGCCAAAAACAACAACACTTCATTTATCCTTAACAATAGTAACAATAGCAAATACAAATAAGTGTTTTAAAAAAGTGTGGCTCCTACTGGGTGGTTGTCTGTGAGAAATCGACCCAAAAGGCTCTTTAAGGTTGCAAACCCCTGTCCTTAATTATTTATAAAATACATATGATGTGGTTTTGCACCTGTATTTTCTGATTCATTTTAATTTCTAAAATATTATGTTTATAAAAGAAAAAAAATTCAGTCTCCAATCGCTTTTTCAAAACAAAAGTTGGACCCAGTGTTTAATTGACACCAATCTCAAATTTCTTCCTAAAAAGCTCGTTACAACTTTTTTCCAAATCAATTGTCAGCGCTCGTTCCCTTCTACCAGCTCTGATGCTTCCTTTTCACTGCCAAAGCCTCAGCTGTGACCTTTGATAACTTTAGCTAAGCTATTGTTATTCCCATGCAACAAATGCCACTCAAAACCTCACCGTCACTCTCTCTTTCAGCCTCAGTCTTATTGACGGACACGCATCATGTGTATATATTTATATTTGAACGTTTCATGACTGCAAATGAGCAGACTCTGACATCTCAGGGGTGCCTTGGCTGGCACACAAAAATGGATCTTGGAAATAGACATTAACAACAAATAAATGCCACTGAACTCTGATCCTTTTGTGATGAACGTTCCTCCTTTCTGGCTCTCACCCAGAACACTCCCACATAATGCAACGGTCAGCATAACAGCATAGCAAAAATGTTCTGTGAGCCATATGAAACCTGAGCCCATTAAAAGAGATTAACCCACTATATTGGGCACTGATGGAGCAAATGCAGACACTAAGACGGATCACAAAAGTTCATGCTGTTGATCGACTGCATTTCATGTATTAAACCTTAAACCAATTAATCTCTTGCCAACATGATTGTTTTGAACTACTGTGATTCTTTAAGCCCTGTAGGTCACCCACGTCCAGCACTGCACTCAGATATTCCTAAACTTAGGAAGAATTTGACTCAAAATCCATGAAAGGGACTCTATTGGACAGACTCTGATGGTTGTTCCTTTTACATTCAATCCTGACATCCTCACCTCTCATCACCTTTGTGGTTGCGTTGTCAAACTGGCCAAAGATTTCTGTTCTCTCTTGAACTGTCTTTGTTTTCTGATCAAACATATACCGTCTGACCTGGAATAATTAATTTGTGGATAGTGGAAATGTATTTTGCTGTTTGCTTTTAATGTTAAATGACTTCATGGCACAAAACACAGATGAGTCTTGTTTGAAGAAGTGAGTCAGCTGTTCTGGATTAGGAGCACTAAGCCTCAGTTTGTTGCACTGATTAAAGCAACAACTGGGGGTTCACTCTCGTCAGTCTATTGTCATCATCAAGTCCCTATATATATATATATATATATATATATATATATATATATATATACGTACCTCATCCAAACCTGGGTTCGCTACCAGAGGCCTGGGAGCTTGAGGTTCCTTCGCAGTATTTTAGCTGTTCCTCGCACTGCACTTTTCTGGACTGAGATGTCTGAGGTCGTTCCAGGGATCTGCTGTAGCCACTCCTCCAGCTGGGGGTCACAGCCCTGACCGCTCCAATGACCACCGGCACCACTGTCACCTTCACCTTCCAAGCTTTCTCCAATTCTTTTCTGAGTCCTTGGTATTTCTCCAGTTTCTCATGTTCCTTGATGTTACCAATCGCTTGGTGCTGCCACGTCCACCACAACAGCCGTCCTCTGTTCTTTATCCACCACTCTGGTTGGTTCACTATTACCATCCTGTTTCTCTCTTAACATCAGTAGATAGATAGATGGCTAGATGGATAGATGGGTAGATGGATAGATGGATGGATAGATGGGTAGATGGATAGATGGATAGATGGATGGATAGATGGATAGATGGATGGATGGATAGATAGAATAGATAGAAATAAAAGTGACATGATAATGTTTTACTTCAAACAACAGTAGAAGAAAACGTTTTAAATAGGTTAAAAACATTAAATAAATAATAAAATAAGCAAAAAGTGTATCTAAAAAAATCCACCAAAAAAGAAAATTTCAAATCACTGTGACACATTAAAAAAAAAAAAAAAAAAAAGAAGAACTCAATACTTATTTTAGTTAAGTCTTATAAACAAACAAACTACTACATTCTTCTCTAAAATTCTGCATTTGATGTGTTGGCAGTGTTCCAATTGAAATAAATAAATACAATTCCTTATGGGATAATGAAAGGATAATGCGCTTTACAGAATAGGAAGAGACCTTTCTTTCCTTAAAAGGAAATATACAGGAACGAAAGCGTTTGTGGAAGTTACAGTTACCTGAGGGGAAACGCAGTTAATTTATAACATTATTACTCACTCCAGAAAGAATTTACGCTCAATTTTGTGATTCATTTTTTATAAAATTATATTATTAAGTAGCATTCAGACTAGATTGCTGGTGTTGCATTTATTTTATTTTACCAGGGTAGTTTGGTCAGTCCTCTTTCACCCCCTTTTTGTCAGTTGGTTCGTCCTGATCTTTTAGACGAAACCATTTACAGAAATATATTGGACGAAACCAACGTTAAAATCAGGAAGTGAAGGGCGGTGGTTGACTCGCTCCGGGATAGTTGACGAGTGTTTGGTCGTTCTAAGGTACGCAGAAAGTAATTTCATTCTCTGTTTTCATTATGTTGAATTAATGAGAAGTCTTTAAACTGACTCTACCTTGGGGAAAAAGAACACGCCAGGGCGATGTTTGTTGTTCCGTTATTGAAAATCTGGAAAGCTAGCTAGCTACGCAACTAATTTTGTTAAGCCCACTGCGCTGGTATCGAATTTATCGGTATTGCTAGAATATTTCTTATTAATATATTGAATTTGTTTCAATAATAGAGGATTAAATCGTTGTAAATAAAGTATTTTTTTTGGTTCATCCTTTTGTATTCTTGACGGTTCAAGTTAGGCCGCAAAGTTAGCATAAACGCAACCACGCCAGGTGTGATAACACAGACAGGTACTAAGTTAAAAAATAATAGTAATAACTTGTACAAGCAGACGTGATCATTTTTTGTTAACTGTGCCAAACCAGATAAAAGTACATTAAAAATAGCACAATAGTACATTTAATATATTAGCCCCTCTTATGCTAGCAGCAAGAAAGTGAATATTCGATGCTTATACCATTTAAACAAGCAATTGTTGGATTTCAGGTCCTAGTTCTCAAGTATACTTGTATTTGTATACTTGAGGACTATTGCAAATACAACAAACTTTAAATTAGGTTATATTTCCCCTAATTTGAATATACTCAATTTAATACATCTGAAATTATGTTCTTAAATTCCTCAAAAATAACTTATATTTTCATGTATAGAATGTTCAAACTAATGATATTTCGACATAGGAGAGATTTCCTGATAAGGGCACATAGTTTTGCTTGAGGAATTTGCTCGTTCTTGTTGAAAGCATTGAGCTGACTAACCTACAAAAATGAAGAACACTTCCATATTTAGATCTTTCAGGGACGCGACTCTGGAGATCCTGCCAGAGAACTAAGCTACACCACCATGTAGAAATGGTGGGATGAGATATTTTAGGGAACTGGTTAATCTGCTTCACCTTTGAACACATTGTCTCCAGGCAATGTTTGCAGCCTCACTTAAAAAAAAAAAAAAAAAAAAAAAAAAACCCAAAGCTGTTAAATTCAAGGCTTTAGTTACTTTTTTATGAAGGACAAGTATCATTCAGTTTTAAGGATTAAAACTGCTGCACACCTAAAAGATGATAGAATAGAACATCTTTCTTTGTAAAGTCATTGTAGATTAATTTTGTATTTGTCATTTTAATGCTTTCAAAGTCAAACAAGTCCAATCTTGTTTGCATAAAGCTTTTATGTTTCTTTATAAAACTTAGTTTGAATGGTAATCTTCCTTCGACAAAGATCGGATGGTGCACTCGAGCTTTTTGTTATGGTTTAAAGTCAAATCACTGTTTCTGATTTACTGTCTGTTTTCATCTCAACAGATTGAAAAGTAATAAAAAAAAAAAAAAGAAACTTCACAATGGCTAGCAAAAAGGCTAAGGTCAAGTCCACAAAGAAGCGCCCTCAGCGCGCCACTTCCAATGTCTTCGCCATGTTCGATCAGTCCCAGATTCAGGAATTCAAGGAGGCCTTCAACATGATTGACCAGAACCGTGACGGGTTTGTGGACAAGGAGGACCTCCACGACATGCTTGCGTCCCTGGGTAAGAAACTATTTTTAAGAGGCTCCTAACTTCAAGTTTGTGAAAGTGTAAGCTATTTTTGTGCTTTTGTTCACAACTTGAAACTAGTTTGACAAGTGCACGCCTTTTACTTTCACAATTTGCGAACATCTTTTTGAAATGGTTTTGTTAAATTTAAGAGGAATAATGAAACTCTAAACAAACTTGACAAAACTGATTTTTTTTTTTTAAATACTCATAATGAGCAATAAAAGGCTTAAATATACTTCAGTCTGTTTGATGTTGGGCTTTAATTGACTGTCCGGATTTTATTTTTTTTTACAGGAAAGAATCCAACTGAGGATTACCTGGAGGCTATGATGAACGAAGCTCCCGGACCGATCAACTTTACGATGTTCCTCACAATGTTTGGAGAAAAGCTCAATGGAACAGACCCTGAAGATGTTATACGGAACGCATTTGCTTGTTTTGACGAAGAGGGAACAGGTAAGTTCTGACACCTGGAATCAGTGTCCTTTCTGAGTGTTTCAGTTAATTTTGTTCTTTAAGTCTAGATTTTCATGTTTGAAAACCTTTTTAAAATTATTTTTGTTTTATAAGTTGGCAAAAATTTAACGGTTGTAGCTTTTAACGTTTAGGAAATGACATTTCTGCATTTATTTATTTTCTTTCCTGTCTTGACTGTAGGTTTTATCCATGAGGATTACCTCAGGGAGCTGCTCACAACAATGGGCGACAGGTTTACAGATGAGGAGGTTGATGAGCTCTTCAGGGAGGCCCCTATTGATAAGAAGAGTAACTTCAACTATGTGGAGTTCACACGCATCCTAAAGCATGGCGCAAAGGATAAGGACGATTAGGAAGCCCCATCAGACCCACCCCGCCTGTCTGCTGTCAGCTACAACACCGTGCCACAAGCCTCATTTCTCAAAAACAGACAAACCAAAGCAATAACTTTTCACACTGTTTGCTGTAATTCTGCCTCTGCCAGATGTTCATATCTAATATTTTTGTTCAGAATGTCATGTGCAGATGTGAAATAACTGAATTTTGGAAGCTCCAAGAGAAACAATGAAAATCATGCAATCCGGTTTAGCTGAATTTATACATGTATGCCTATTTGAATAAAGCCCTTTTATTAAGTGGTATCTTGCTGACTGTTTCTGGTCCATAAAGCACAATCTGTAAATTACTTTTTGTCATCTTTTTTTCTTGATTTAACACATTTTTCAGTGGCTTCCCTTTACTTCAGAGTTTGTCGCAACAGGTCCTCTCATCGTACTCCACAAATTCATTTAGCATGTTCTGACAGGCACAAGCATGGAGTTTTGTGTAAGAACTGAAGCAGAAAGTTTAAAGGAAAGGCTGGGTGGGTTAAACCTTAGAGGAAAAATTTATTCAATGAAAATGACACTTGCTATTTGGAACTTTTACAACCAATAAATTTTTCTAGAGACAAATCTTGCAGAAATTCTAAGTATTTTTTTAGGTTGGTTAAAGTTGGTTAAAGACTTGAAGCGTTATCTTTAAGGCTTCTTTTGGTCATATTTGTGGTTTTTGTCGCCCTCTAGTGTTTAAAAGGGGTCTTGTAGATGCGTTCAAATCTCCAAAATTTTGGAGCGTCGGAAACGCAGTTATTTTCAATAGTTCAATAGTCAATGCTTATTTTTGGTAAAGATCAGCCCAAATAGGAGAACACAGATTGTAAATGTCACCACACGGAATACTTGTTAAAAAAATTGAATTAAAATAAATTGAAAGAAAAGGAAAAGTGTTGTTTTGTAACTTTAAAAAAGCATTTTGTTTAACAAAATACAATGTATAGAGGCGTAACCTAATTTAAATTAGAATGTAAATAAATTAAGTAAGACAAATCACGACTGATTGAATATTTTTTTTTTTTTTTTTTTTGTGTTCTATCTTCCGACTGTGCTTGAACGCGTCATGGTTCAAACCCACGTTTGGTAACATCTCAGCGGCGCTTCGACCCTGTCCGGCTGTTTTCGGCTCCTGGTGAGCATTGACCTGTTTCCACACATCTCCTGATTCATCCATGTCGGGGTTGAGGTAGCCACGCTTGTGTTGGGTCGTTGCAGCAGAAAACCTTTAAAGTTGAGGAAATGCTAACCTGAAGTAGCCGGTGTACATGCGTGGCTAACGTTAGCCTCCATCAGGCTCAAGGTTGGCTTGTTATGACAGAAGCAGAGCTGTTAACTTTTTTAAAGAATAAACTTTCGTGATGATAATTAAATGACCAATTTGGAATCCAATGTCATAGAAACTGCTTTTGATGATCTTGTTTGTGACTCCATTTATGATGTGAATAGTTGGGGTGGACTTTATTGGTATGGTTTTGTCATAGGTCATGACCTTTTCTCTTCCATCTCTTTTATTTTCTGTTTTGATAAGGCACTTCTGGAGCAGGTTATGGCTCTTGGACGCATCCCGAGGCTGTTGCTGCTGGGGAGGTCCAGGATCTGTTGGTCTCTTCTTGGACTTGTCTGTCCCTCCAGTCTGTTGAGAACCTCGGATCGTTTCCTGTGCGCGGCATGTCCGTGTGGTCAATGTATCCCAAGTCACAGCTGTAGAAATCTCCAGCAGAATTGCGGGAAGAGGACTCTCACTACCATCATCAGAGAGCCGGTGTTCATCGCCAGCAGCTCCGTCGGACTCCACAAGGGTTCAAATCTTCATTTCCGTCTAACCCAGCTGCATCGACCCTCCCTGGAGGAGGAGCAGGGGTTCCAGCAACAACTGCAGGGCTGCTCCTCCTCCCGGGAGGTCTTCAAACTCCTGCGCTCAGTGGAGATCCTGTCTGACACCATGGCTGCAGCTGTGCTTCATCGTGTAGCTGACCTGGAGCAGGTTGGAAATTCTCTCAAAGATCCCAAGGTGCTGGAGAAGGACACCATTCGAGCTTTGTGCTTCCAACTGGAGCAGGATTCTGTGCGGCTGACAAACGCCGGGCTGGTGTTGGCTCTTCTGGCCTGCACACGCCTTTTCTTGGATCCTTGGAGCACGCTTATGGTCCGCCTGGTGTCAGAGAGCCAGGCCCGGCTGGATCAGGAACAGATGATGGTCGGACAGCTGCTCACCCTGGGCCAGGCCATGCTGGCCATGGAGGGTCCGAACTGTGGGATGCTGGAGCAGGTGATGGAGCTCATCCAGAAACAGGAGCCTGCACTGTGGAGTCTTGAAGAACTCGTAGCTGCTTATAGACTTCTGCAGGGATGTGTGGGCGAAGCTGGGAAATACAGGAACTTGCTGAATGCCATGCACAATCAAACCATGGCCGTTGCCTCCAGGATGGATCCTTCTGCTGTCAGCGAGCTGCTAAGTGCTCTAGTTTCCCTCAACCAGACGCAAGCCATGCCTCTTGTTATCACTTTGTGCAAACAAGCTGTACGGCACATACCTTACTTCACTGATGAGGAGCTCTCCTGTGTCCTCAGGGCGCTCATGCATTTTGGTTACAGCGATCACTACTTGGTGGAGGCCATGGAGAAATATGTTCCTACAATGACTTTTACCTCCAACCCAGAGACAGTCACCAAAGTGGCCCAGTTCTTCGCTCTTAGGAACATCCTGTCTCCCGTTGTCTTCGACTCTCTTGCCGAGAGCTTTGTGTACCGGGCGGATGTCTACACCACCAGCCAGGTCGCCCGGCAGATCACGGCCTTTGGGAAGCTGGGTTACCTCCCACCTAATGCGGGCCAGGTTTTCAGGAAACTAGAAACCGTCCTGCACTCGCGTTTCTCCCACTTCCACCCGCGGGTGCTGCTCAGCCTGCTCCATGCCTGCACCCTAGTGGAAAGGTTCCCCATAAATTTTGTCTCCAAAGTTTTTAGCAGCTACTTCCTCCAGCAGCTTCAAGGTGAACATACAAAATGAACATAGAAGCAGGTGAAAGTGAACATTTGTGATGTTTGTTATGTTTGTGGGGCAGATGAGACCACCGGATTGGACCGGGTTGTTCTAGCGCAGCTGACTCAGCTCTACATGACGGTGAAGCTGGAGTGTCCTTTCTATGAGGTACTGAAATACTTCTCTTCTGAGGATAAATATCTGAATTGGAAGCACGCCCTCTGTGTTATTCAGTGCTTCAGTGTGAGCTTCAGTGCATCTAGGGCATCTGCACTCCGAACCTGTTTTTCCGTTTGTGTATTTCCAGGCAAAAAACTAAACATGCAAATCCTAAGAATCCTAAAAATTCGGTCTCTTCAAAATTTTTTTACTTAAAATTGGAAGAAAATTGCATGGAGACCATTCAAAAAAATGGCAAGTTTTGCAAAAACGCAGGCTTCTATTTACTGTCTGTCACAACGAAAATGTTTGTGAAACTAATTTTGCTTCCACTTTCTTATAGTTGCATAAAATTATCTAAAACAACAGATTTCCAGGTTTCTGGATACTCTTTTTCTATCTTTCACTCAATACTTAAGTTTTATTTTTTACGGAAATTTGTATTTTTGTTTATTCTGTGACTTGAGCAGAAAACGGCTGACAACTCAGGTTGCCTGCGTAAAATTTAAATGGAAATTTTTAATTGAAAAAAAATCTAATAGATTTCTTTATTTGATTTCCTTTTATTTTCAAAATAATTATTTAAATATCAGGATAAACAGAAAGTGATAAAAGTGCTTAAAAAAGGAGTGGATAGAAATAAAATCTTTCCACCCCAAATCTTACTTCTCTTTATCCATAACATTTTTCAATGTTGACCATATAATATTAGTGACATAGACACAAAAGAATTAAACAAACATATATTAAGGTACCAAAACAGCATAATGATTGTCCATTGTCCTATTAGGCTTTCATTTATGGAGAGAAAATAGTATCAACCAGATTTGTGTGTTTGCGTAATTCTTGATTTGTAACTCATACAATACATATTGTGCATAAGTACGAAAATGACAAAATTTTAAAAAATACTAAATACAGTTTACACATGCAGGACTTACAACAGCTTGACACTAACGACACGCACAAATATTTAAAAATTACACACAAATCGCTTGTCATGCACACAAAACGGCAGGTGATGCATTTAAATGCTGCTAGAATGCTGGGTCATCAGAGTTTTCTTTCTTTCTTTGTGTTAGGGTCCCCGGCTCCTTCCAAAGTACAAGGTCAAATCTTTCCTCCTGTCCAGTCACTCCTTGGAGACACCAGTAGACCCACATCTGTACAATGCTGTGAAAAACGGATTGGTGGATTTGTTGGGAGATCGCTCTTACTTTGCATCCAAAGTGCTGACTCCATACTGCTATACACTCGGTAAAAAACGTTTTTGCAATTCAGGATGTTTACTTGGTCAGTGTGCAGCACTGTTCTGTCGTTGTAGACGTGGAGATAAAACTGGACGAGGAAGGATACGTGCTGCCCGCCAGTCAAATTGACGACGTTTGTCAGAGGTAAATGGCTTCTAATCAAATAGGAGAGAACAGGAAACTTCATGAGGAGGAGCTGATCGATGGTATCGGTTTCCATTACAGAGTAGCTTTGTGTATTGACGGACAGAGGAGGTTCACTTCAAACTGCAGACAGTTGCTCGGAAAAGAGGCCATGAAGCAGAGACATCTGCGACTCCTGGGATACGAAGTCGTTCAGGTTAGACCTTTAAATGATCTCGTTCTCCTTCTTCAAATTGCATATATGCTGCCTAGTTTGATGACAACTAGACTACAAATGTCCCTGATTCTTTTTTTGTTTTTAGATTCCTTACTATGAATATGAAAAGCTGCACAGCAAGACCAGTGTGGTGGAGTATCTTCATCAAAAAATCTTTCCTCACACATACAGAATGAGCTGGTGATAACACCTGTCTGTTTCTATACCATCAGAGATGGAATTAAGAGAGAAATATTTATTTTTGCTAGCTGTCATTGCCAAACTGTAAAGTTTGTCTAAACTTCAGCCTATTTATTATGCAAATAAAAGCTTTTTATTCAAAAAAAGTGTCAAATGACTTCATTCTCACTCGTATTTGTCGTTTGAAAAATATAATTTACTTTATTGCAACTGCAGAAACTGTACAGCATTAAGAGAAACCCAATCCCCCCCAAATTTCAGACACACAAGGTTAGTTAAAGGCAGGAATCCCTAATCTCATTTTATAGAACAGTTTCTATCATGCATAGGCAGAAGATGCTTTGGTTTTCATTGTTGTGCTCTAAGGCCAGGAGTGTCCATTGGATAAATAGAAAACAGGCTATGATACACATAAAATGATTGAGATTGCTTCTTTATGTAGCAGGAATCTGAGGGAGGCCAAACTCATCCACCAGAACACCATCCTGAAACAACAAAATAAGATTTAGCTGTGAACGCCAAGAGAAAAACAAAGTAATACACCAAAACTATTTTTTTTACCCTGTTGGTTGATCTGTCGCCCGGAATTCCCTCAGGGATGGAGGGTGCAGTCGCAGCTTCATCCAGGTAGGAGCTGTCGTCATCCAAGAGGAGCTCATCTCCCAAAGCATCCAGTTCTGAGAACAAAAGACGACAAAGACTACTCTTCAGCTTTAATATCTGCAGAATTCCATTATCAACAGTTCTCTTCTCAAGAAAACAAATTAAGGAAGATAGAATACAAATATATGTGATCTCTTCGTCTGTAAAGTTTGGTGAACTATTGAAACTAAAAGCACCTTGTTCAGTGGGGAAAAGCACTTTTAGAATAAGAGCTATTCTTTAGTACATCAGGAGAATCAAATGATCACAACTGATCATCTCTCAACCTGCTTCCAAGTCGTCTTCATCGATGTCAGGTGTGCCATAACTCCTGCCCAGTGCCTCCTGAATGTCATTAGCATCCTCCATCATGTCCTCAAGCTGGTCTTGGATATCCTTTGTTAAAAAGAAAAAAAAATCAATTAAAAATGCCTACCTGTATTGTGTGAACAGGCTTTTGAGTTGCAAAAAACTAAACACCAAACACAAACATACCTCAATCTTATCAATTTTCACTTGCTTGTATGCCTTCTTCATGTCCTTAAGGCCTGTTTTCATGGCGTCAACCTAAAGAAGACACACACAAAAAAAAAGAAAAATCTTAGCACAAAGAAAGATCTTATTTTCTCTTAATGTCAAACATCTTACAGTAGTTTTAGTGTCTTTGAGCGTCTGGATGGTGTAATTAGCTTGCTCCATGTTGAATGACTGCTGCATGAGGTTATCTCTTTGGCTTTCGTACCTTTAAAAAGAAAAAAACCATTTGGATAGGAAATAAATGAAAGCAGATATTTCGATGAAAATATTAACATTGTGAGGTGGAGAGAAAACAACAACCTACATCCTTTTTTGCTTCAAAACTCTCATTGCTTTTTGCTTCACCATGTTCTGTTGAAAAAAGTAAATCATACATCCCTTTAGGGAGACCAAACATTCATGAAATCCACATTTACATCATGACGTGGAAATGAATCTGACCTTTGAGGGCCCATCTCTCATCTTTTTCATCTGATCCTTGTATTTCACAAGTTCTGCATCAAGTCTCGCGATTTTCTTGTCGATGGACTCCGCCCGAGAATCAACCTACAAAACAACACATTAGCCAACAACAAATAAAGAAAAATCTAAAAAAAAAAAAAAAAAAAAAAAAAAAAAGATAGAAAGCAGTTTTTTAACTAAAGAAAACGAGTCTATACATATTTATATGTAATCAGCGATTATGCGAAATGAACGACACTTTTGACTTCTTAAGCTTCAAGCGGCTAATAATAGCCGGCCAACCGGTAAAACCTGATGGCGTTGGCAATTCTAAAGTCCCCAAAAAGATCAAATTACTGTTCAAAAATTAAAGCAACTTTCCTTCCCCTAACTTTCGAAAAGAAGAAAACTATACCTGCAAATGTTAATGTTTTAACTGCTGACGTTAGAAACAACCAGTTTGATCAACAAAAGCCTGTAATTCGTGGCGATAGGGAATAAGCTATACGCCGGTAATCGTGGTCAATATAAACAATATCTCAGTAATAAATTTACTGAAAATGTACACAATTTAAATTTAGTGTTTTACTTTAGAAAATCACGTGGATTTTGTGTCAAATCTTTGGCGTTTTGTATTCTGTTCACAAAGTTAGCTAACAGTTAGCAGAGTTGTTTACTTTATTCATAAAGTCAATTTTTTGTTGTTGTTTTGTTTAAGTTTAGACTTACGCTTCCTATGCAGTCCGTCAGGTTTGGTGGCGGAGCCTTGGGTTTACCTCTACCAAAAATACGATTCATTTCAACAAGATTAAATTCTAAAAAGTAAAAGCTGGGCTGGTCACTTGTCGGTAGTCCGCACCCGGAAGAGTTTAAGAAATGACGTCGGAAGAGTCACATGGTGCTTACTCATTTGGTAACGCCCCCAGGATAAATTGTTTATTATTTCTACGGAAGCCGAGAACCAACTTTATCTAGTGGAAAGTAGATCAAATATTATTAATAAAACACAATTTGTAATTTTTGTTTGTTCCCATTTTTTTTTTTTTTTTTTTTTTTTTTTTTTTGGTGACCATTTTTTTTGTTTATTTTTAAAAAATGGTTAATTATTAGATTAACTGGATTTTACTTACTTATAAGGATCCGTTTTATAACATAACTAATTTAATCAGAGACTTTTACTGTCTGTAGTAACAATAAACAAGCGTTTTTGAGAGCAAGCCTTTTTTTCATGTTGTACTAAAAAATACACTATTTGTCCTCTAGGGGGAGAAGCTCGACCACAATAAAATACGGATCCATCCCTGTGCAAAAAAACTCATGCCTAAAATGTGAAAATCAACGTGTGTGAAGGCTTCAATTTAAAACCAAATATCTGCTCTAGAGATTAGAACAGCAAAGTCGGGGATAATTCCACTGTGAGGTGCCATCCCACTGAGTTACCTTAAATGAAACCTGACAACAAGATGAGCTTGTCACCGTGTGAGAGCGGAGTAACTTTAGATTTATTAAACTTGCGCTAACATTTAGAGCATCACAGACAGGATCAATACACATCCTGTACAAGTGACAGGAGATAAAATCAACATACATAACATACATATTAAAAGAGTTAGCACTGAGATTGAAAAGCTAAACTTTTGGAATCACCTCTTGCTTTTCATGATTTTGTTGTGTCTGTTTACATGTTGCAGTCAGATAAAGTTATTTTAATTCTAAATGAGCTGAAATGTTACTACTATGAATTTTTACATATTTATAAGCAGCACATTCAAAGTAACAGCAGTCCATTATGTTGATGTTACATTTACAAATACAACAAAATGGTTAGCATGCAATAATTACAGGTTTTTTGAATGATCTTTGTGCATGAATACTTTGCTTAAAAAAATAAAGAATTTACAGAACCACACTTTACTTTAGATGCACAAAAGCAGCTCAGGTTGCACAACAATCACAGCAGAACAGGACTACGGTTTAGCTTCGTAAAAGCCACAAACAATGCATGTGGTTAAATAATAGCATCACACATGAATTTATCAGTCACTGCACTGATAGAGAGCCCTCTGTCAAATTGAAATGCACATTCAAGTCCAGGATTTGACTCTTTTTCTGTCTCTTCCATAAAGGAGCTTTGTCATAGCTGAATATGTTAACTTTTTCTTTTATTCTCAGCTAACTCTTGCCTAACTTCATCTCCTCCACTGTGAGTCACTCACACTGAGGTCAATCAGTACTGTTCACACACTTCAGAGGGGGGCGAAAGGCTTTTGGCACATGTACGTTGCCAGAGTTTCATGTCACCATCTTTAACGTTTAAGCTTTTCATGCAACGTACTGTTTCACTGCAAATAGTATTCACTTCTGCTGCTACCAACGTGTTATCCTGGACTGTTGAAGGCACTTTTGGCAAGCATGACAATACTAAATTCTGCTTTTAATGAAATCATTTAGTTTTGTTTTTTGCATTTTCTTTGCCGAGTCCCTTTACAGTACTTCTTGATAAAACTTTTTAAAGACCCACTCCAACAAAAATAAGCTTTTTTTTTTTTCTTGTGGCATTTTTCTGATGATGGAGAACATATGTTAAAAAATATCCTTGAAATTGCAATTTTTTGTATTTCTTTATTCAATCATTGTGAATCAGGAGTAGATGAAAAAAAATGCTGATTGAAAGAGATAATATTTGTTGTGTTGAAAATACCCTGGCCATGTCACAAGCTCCCTGCTCTGTTCTATACAATACAGCCTCTTGGAGACAACTAAGTCCATGTACGTCTTTTTTTTTAACTCCATCTTGTTCAAAACTGTGCAGATTAGTAGCTCCAATATTGCTCGCCACTTTTGTTGCACCAGTAATGTTAGGCTGGGGTTATGAGGGGCAGTAAACCAATGGTAGAGTATGTAAACAGAGATCTCTCAAAAATGGAGAGGGGAAAGTGGGCTCCCACAACTTAGAGGCAAATTTCTAATGAACTACTGCCTAGAATACAGTTTTTTTATGGCTAAACATGGCATAATTATAATTAAAAGACCACTTTGAAATAGATCAAAAGATGAGTGGAGTGGGCCTCAATAGAGAAAGTTTTTATGTGAAAATACTAAGAAAGAAGTTTAGCGGATTCAGCAATTTTTTTCCAGATTTTTAAAAATTATTTTTCTTTAGGTCATTTTAATATACATCCGTATTTGCATCATGTTGCAGTAGCAGATAAAATGTTCTAATTGTGTTTAGTGAATGCTTTTCAGCTTTTTAACAACAAAAGGTTTGGCGAAAAATGGTCTCATCATTTAAAAAGCCCACAGGGAACACTTTTGAAATAGTTCAAAAGATGATCGGAGTGCGACTTTAGTCATTACTATGATTAAAATAATGTAGTCTTTCTTCTATATTTATTAAATGTACATTTTTCACAGATGACATTTTGCTTTTACGCAGCAAAAAAGGCACAAATGCCTTTTAATACCATGAACCCAAAGCTCTGTGCCATTAAGAGTCTCACTGAGCAATGACAGAGTAAAGATGGCTCCCTCAAACGCAGTGCAGTCATCTTCAGCTCTCCATCATTCCTGTCATGGTGTCCTCGGAGAGAAAAAGTCTTCGGTACTGCATGAGTAGTGGCTTTCTAGGAAAAAAATTGACATTTTTCAATGTTTGCCTGTTTTTCAAACCCAACTTCAGCTGCTTGGGGTGAAAACTCAACGCCCTGGATGACAGAGGTATCAACAACAACAATGCTGTAGTTGTTAAGTAACCAGTGAAATAATATAAAACACATTTTCCTATCAATTATGTCACTGTTTCCTGATAAAAATCCTTTTACATGGCTGATGTGATGTGTGTTAAACCCAGATCATTGGAGTCTTCTTTTCCTATGTGAGAAATTGAAGACAGTTCCACCGCTAGTCATGTTGGCCGACTAGTCCCATCCGGGTTCTCCAGGGCAATAGCGGCCTCCTGCATGGTGCTGGGGGTCTTCTTGCTCCCCGACATTTTTTCGCCTTTGAGTCTGGCCGACAGGCAGAAGTCTTTGAAGCAGCGTTTGAAGTTCTCATCCAGAAAGGCGTAGAGCACAGGGTTGAGGCTGCTGTTGGTGTAGCCCAGTGCCACGCAGAAGAAGTAGGCCGCCATGATCCCGGTGGTTTCGGGCACGCTCACAAGAGCTTTGACCAAGATAAAGATGTGAATGGGCGTCCAGCAGACCACAAAGACGGCCACCACCACCACCACCAGCCGCGTGATGCGCCGCAGGTTGCGGTCTTTCTCACGCGAACCAGACAGCATTCGAACGCTCTTCAGTCTCAGAACCATGAGGGAGTAGCACACGGTGATGATAAGCACAGGCACGATGAAGGCAAACACGAACACGCAAATCTTCATCATGGTGTCCCAGTAAGCGTACGGCTCCGGGAACTGTAAGGCACATTCAGTGATGTCTGCAAAGGAAAGGTGGGAGAAAATGATCATTAAATGACAAAGTGCACTTCTGTTTTGCTATGAATAAAAATCCATTTTGAAGCTTTCTATCAATTTAGTCAGCTTTTGTGGAAGGCTAATCAGCACTCAGAAGGGAACATTTTGCTCTTTTTGTCTGGCATCCTCTGTTTTCAGAAATAATGGGTATGATGTGTGGCTAATGGAAAACTTACCACTGACAGATGGATGTGATGAAAAACTATTCCAGCTCTTAAAATCCTATTAGTTCATGGCTGCTATGAATCTGCAGTTGCTAGGAAAATGATTGAAAAAGTGCTCTCACCGCTGTTCGTCTGTGTGCCCCCCAGGACAAAAGCAGGAATCCCTGCAGCCGAGGACAAGATCCAGATGCACACGTTGATCAGCTTGGCCTTAATGGGGGTGCGGAAGTCCAGGGCCTTGACTGGGTGGCACACTGCCACATAACGATCCACACTCATCATGGTGAGAGTGAAGATGCTGGTGAACATGTTGTAGTAGTCGATGGAGATGAAGACTTTGCACACCACCTCACCGAAGGGCCAGGTGTTCAGAAGGTAGTCCGTGCTCTGGAAGGGCATGGTGGTGGTGACCAGGGCATCAGCGAGCGCTAGGTTAAAGATATAAATATTGGTGGCTGTCTTCATCTTTGTGTACCTGTTAAACATGCAGAACACAAAGCCGTCTGGTTGAGACATGAGCTAACCATTCGCTTATACTACGACCACAAATACGTCTGCAACCGGAGGCTTTGGCAGAATCTTCAAGATTAGCTTAGGCCACCGCCCAGTTTTTTGAAAAATGTTGTTGACACGTGACGGCAGACAGGTGGGGACGATACCATTACAAAATGGGGCAACAGCCAGGAGGTTGCAGCCAGATTGCCGACCGGCAGCAGCTCTGATTGGACGATGTGTACATTTTTCTGAGCGGTGGCCATCCATATAAAGTGCCACTGGCCACCAGTCGACCCAGTAGCCCGGGGTAAATGAAAACTGCGCCATTCTGCACCACTGGTGATTCGTATCTCAGATCTTGAGCACACGCTACAATCATGCCAAACGTACACATTTTGAGACAACATGCCTCCCAAGAAAGAAACCCAGCAAGGGCAAAGCTCCAACGCCCAAGAAAACAAAGGTCCAAGCGGCCCAATCACTTCAGGAGTCTTCATTGGATGAAGAGTCTGAGTTTTGGGCAGCATTAATGCCAATAATCATACTTAAAAGAACACTGGGAACACTTTTAAAATAGCACAAACAGATGATGGGAATGGGACTTAAAACAGTACATTAGCCCACAAGGCTTTCTTTTCTATGTAATGTAATGTTTCTCATTGTTATGTATGCAATGAAGTTCAATGCAAATCATGAATTCTCAGCTAATTTACACCACATTAAGCCATGATGGTCTTTTTTATTAGATGACTTTTACAAGTTTGAAGTTTCATTTAAAGTTCAAGGATAAAAAGCCAGCTCCATTTACTGTATTTTGTGCGAGATTACACAAAGAGCACATGGCAAACACACTCAGTGAGTGCATGACGAGAAGAAAAAACATGACTTTTTTCTCAGACAGGGTCTTTTTTAAAATCTTTCTGCACCTGCAGGAGAGATATGCAGCATTTATTCATGCTGTGTCTTCATAATTAAGCTAAAGAGGACAGTAATACATTCAGACTAGTCACCATGTTGTCAAAGTTTTTAAAAGACCACACTATGAGCTTAAGGCTTACAGTAATCCAAGTATTTAAAAAAAACCTCCTTAGAGTGCCATTTTTTTTTTGCTAAACTGCTGTTTAGGATGTTTAAGTTTTTTATTCTTAAAAATCTTTTAGTGTTTTCTATTCTTGAGATTTTTCTGTCTTTAGTTTCAGAAAAATAGGATAAGAAAATTGCCTGTTTTTACTTAGTTTTATAAGATGCAAATATACTTTTTTCCTGTGGTATGTGCAGCTTTTTTTTTAAATGAGTTGGTTAAACTTCTTAATAATATATAAAGCTGTCGCATTTTCTTTCATTAAACTAAAATAAGGTGGAAAAGGTCGTTCTCTGTTGAAGAGAAATTGTACTTTATGAAGGTAACAATGTTAAATATGAGTGCTGTGTCACAAAAATAATATAAACACACATGCACACATATTTGTCGTTATTTCAAAGATTATAATACAGTCACATTTATAGTGGGATAGTCACTCGTTATTTTATAAGTGACAGAGTCTAAGTCACTCGTGATTTGAATGTTACACATGTTCCCGTGTCACACTCACAAAGCAAACATCTCAAAAATTTACATTCCAAACTTGCACAAGTGAGAAAAAAAAACATTTCAGATGCTGCAATTTTTTTTTGGAGGGACACAAAAACAAAAGTCTGCCCTCTGCAGGTGAAAAAAACATTGTCCACGCCTAGAAAAACGTTTTTACATTTTGGGGATTTTTAGCTGAACAAGAGGTAAAAGATGTGGCAGTGGGCGGGACTTTACAACCCAGTTAACCAATCAGAAACCAAGAGGCTTTGACAGTGACGTAAATCAGTCAAATTGAGAAGTTGAGCCAAAAAATAACAAAAAAGTAAAAAATAAAGTTTCCCAATTGACTCTGACTTTGAATTGGATGATTACTCCACTGATTCCTCACTTTCTAATTGGTTAACTGTTTACATGGTCTCTGTCCTTATTCATGTGGTAGCCCTCTCTGATTCTGCTCCTCTTTTCAGAAATTTCATCCAAAACTTGGACCTAAAATCCAAGCATATACAAAAATCTTCCCATGCAGGGGGCAGTCGTGTGCATGTGTGTGTGTGTGTGTGTGTGTGTGTGTGCATTGGTGGATGTTTTTCCCAGACTTGTGTAAATCTTTTATGCAATTTCCCAAGCTGTTTCTTTTGTAAGTGCGAAACAGAAACACGTGTGTGACTTTCAAATTACAAGCGTGTGACTCAGCATCTGTGTCTTTTTCATGGAATCACACACGTGTGACTTTCGAACTAAACGTGACTTTGCAATTGTGACTTTGAAATAAAGAAATAAAAGTGTGACTTTTATGTGATGTTTGTGTATGAGTGTGTGTATGTTGCACAGCACACACACACAAACCTTAAAGCAACACATTTCCATCAGTTTTTCTTGAATCTGAAGGATGCAGCAGCTGTGTTCATTATCTGACAGCATTGTTTGAACATTAAAATAATTGAATTACTTAAAGCTTTATGAAAGATTCATTAGATTTTCATCCTCAGGTGATCAAACGTAATTTGAATGTCAAAAACTCACTGCTGTGATAATATTGGTCAAAAACGTCATGATTTTGAGTCCTTCTTGTCGAACTTGGGGTTTTGTTTTGTGGTTTCTGTATTTATTTAGTATTATTGGACTCTTAAAGACCCACCCTGATAATCTTTTGATCTATTTTAAAAGCATTCCCAGAGCGGCAGGAGTTCATTAGAAATTTACTACTAAGTTTTAGGCGAGACTGGTGGCGAGGAGCCACAAGCCAAAACTGAGATGTATCCATCCATCTTTCAAACCCACTGAATCCCTCATGGCAGGGGTGTCCAAACCCAGGCTTTGAGGGCCAATGCAGTACATGTTTTCCAACCAATCTGCCATCGAAGCTCCTTATTGGCTTGACACACCTAATGCAGGTAATCAATCAGGTAGGGCATGGATTTCTGGAAAACCAACAGGAAGCTGTCCCTTGAGGTCTGGATATGGACACCCCTGCCACATGGGGTTGCTGGAGCCAGCTTAGCTACTTTTGGGCAAGGGTGGAGTACACTTTGAACAAGTTGCCAGTCTGTTGCAGAGACACACACACTCTCTTGGGAACAGTTTAGAGACACCAATCAACCTAAAAAGCATGCTTCTAGGCTGTGGAAGGAAGGGTGCCAGGAAAAAACCCTTCTGGGCACAAACTCCACACAGAAAGAACCCAGTTGGGATTTGAACCAGGAGCTTCTCATTGTGAGATGGGAATGCTAACCACTACACCAACGTATACCCCTGTTATTGTTTTCTTTAACGTTACTTTTCCTTGTTTCCAGCTTGCATGAAACAGAGCAATCTAGTGCCTTTGTGTCTGGGTAAATAATGAGGGTTGTGTCAGGAAGGGGACTGAAGGTAAAAACCAAAGCAAAATCTACAGCAGAGGTGAGGAAATAAAATTAAACCCAGTTCAGTAGCTATGCAGTAGTGTCCACCCTGAAACCTTGAAGGTTGTGAGTTCAAATCTAGGCCAAGTCATACCAAAGACTTCATAAATGGGATCCCATGCCTCCCTACTTGATACTCAGCATTAAGGGGGTCAAATCACCATGTTGTTCCCGAGCACAGCTGTGTCTGCAGTTCACCACTCCCCCAGGGGAAGGGTCAAATGTGGCAAAAAAATTTCACACTCCTTGATGCGTGACAACTAATGGGAATTTAACAAACTCTGCCCTAACCAATTAAAAGTGTCTTGTAGTAAAGGTCTAGAAGTTAGTGTAATTCAAGAAAATCACATTTGAGAACACGTTAAAGTCTAAAAACAGCATGATAATAATTAAAAGATCACTGGGAACACTGTTTAGATCTACACAACTTCACATTTTTAGAGGCTCGTTTTCTGCTCCTTTAACAGTCAAGTCTTTTATATTTTATTACCCTGTGAATACATTAGAGCTACAGCTCGTCTTGCCAGGATTTGAACCTATGTTGGAATGGATTTTCACATAGAGGGGTTCATTGATAAACCTGAAACAATATTTGGTTTTATTAATAATCATTGCAGAGAAATATGCCTCGCAGTTACATGTAGAGGCAAACATGGGTAAGAAGTAGAACTTTTCTTCCCTCAGACCTGGGAAAGATATCTCAGGGACCATTTGGAGCCAAAAGGAGGATTTTTTTGTTTTTCTTTGATTCTGTAGCTCTTTCTTTTGTTTTCTTTCAAGTAGTGTTTCAGTTACTGCATTCTTTAGCAACCCCTCCATCCGTAAATGGCTTTTTGTGTTGGCCTGAAATCCAAGAAACTCTGAGGAAACACTTCTGAGCATGTTGTAGGGAAGTGAATGAATGAAAACTGAGCTCTCTGAGGCAATTTACTTTCTGTGATCTTACTTCAGTGGATTTGTTTGCTCAAAAAACCACTATGTTCTGTCTTGTGGTGTTGTTTCATGTTGGCACTTGCACGACCTCCCAAAGTGAAGTCTGAACAGAGCATCCTCTGTTGATTCCAGGTTAAACACTCTGCTTTTGCTGTCCACTCTCGGTTTTTCTTGGAGAACACCAATTAAATCTTATTTTCTGTCCCTTTGTGTTGTCTGCTTCACTCTATTTTCCAGCGCTGCCCTTTTTCTCGCATTTCTCCTGTGCAGCAGTCTTCTTTTCTTCAAAAGCTGGTACAATTTTTGATTCTCTACCTTTGTTTCCAGTGAATTATGGTCGTTTTCTTGGACTTTTGAGTGTAGCTTGCCTTTGACTTCCTCTTTTGCTTAAATTTAACAACCTGTAAAGCACACATTTGATTGGCTGATTGGTATTATGCGTGGTTACTTAAAAAGCACGATATTTTTCAATGCATTTGTGCTTAACTGCCACAGCAACCAGTTAAAGCTGCAGCACCACATTAGGTTTTTCTTTATTACATGTTGTCTTTCCATGTTGGACAGCATCTGGATCTGGACTAAGGTCACCCTGTCAGCAATCTCTGACCTACAGGGTGGAGGTGGAAATTGGACTACTATTGGTGGAAGAAGGAAAAACTTGTAGGAAAAGAGAGAAAAAGAATAATAATAGTCTTGGACTAAGATAAGGAAGTTTGAATGCTGAATGATAACAGGGAAAAGTACATTATTATGAAGATTATAGTTTGGATTTATACAAGGATTTAAGGTGTTTTATCAAGGGTATCCAGAAGAATTTTGTGGAGAACTTTCTGGAAGTCAAGAGAGGGTCAGATAGGGTGATGAAGCTGGAAGTTGAAGGTGTGATGTTCCCCAGGAAGGATGTAAACTAGAAGAGAAGGACAAATTCTGGAGGAGGATGGATGACAAAAGGTGAGATGTGGGTGAAAAAACAGAAGTGATGAGGAAGGGATTTGGTGATCAGGACATAAATAGAGAAGGACAAATGATGGTAGACTTTGCTAAAAGAATGGAAATGTCAGGGATGACGATATTTTTTCTAGAAAACAGAGATGCACAAGTTGATTCCATCTAGTACAGACATGGTAATCTGAAAAAGATCAGAGACTGCAAAATTGAAGTTATGGAGATTGGAGCCAGACAGCAGAAGATGGTAGAAGAGCACAGAAGAAAAGGACCATGGAAGTTGACAAGAAAGAGTGTTGTGAAGCTTGAGTTGAAACAAGCTTTGGGAGTTCAGGAGGTTCTTCCAGACAACTGCAGATCTACAACTAAAGTAATGAGGGAGACTGAGAAGAAGGTATTTGGTGAGTCATCTGGAATGAGGGAAGCAGATACGCAGACTTGGTGGTGAAATGAAAAATGCAACACTTTGAAAATAAATTTAAAAAACGATTGGAGTGGGACTTTAAGAGAGAAGGTCAGACAAGAAAAGTGGGACAGTGAGAGGACAGAAGTAAAGAGCGATGGAGCGTAAGGTGAAGGTGAAGATGGCAAAGGTCAAACAAAGCTCATATAGGACTCATATGACAGGTTGAACACACAGGGGGGTAGGGTTGATATGTGGGGGGTAAGGCAAAGAAACAGAGATGGAAGGGTGAGCAGCAGGTTACAATGATCAAGTACAAGAAGTGACTGTTGTGCAGCAGGAAGTAGCAAAGATCAGTAAGGATGAAGAGAAGAAGGCACTGAGGAGGAGGAAGAGTGGAAAGGCAGTTGGTCCTGGCAAAAATCCCAAGGGATGTAGAGCAGGGTTGTAAACAAACTGTATTTTTACAACTCTGATGCTTTAGTAGCTTTATAGTCCCACTCCAACGACAGTTTTTTTCTATTGTAAAATCATTCCCAGTGGTCTTTTAATTTTTATTATACCATTTTTAGTAAAAACTAAAAAAGTTTGAATCATTTCTTAAGACATTTTCTGCAGCGCAGCTGGAGCTCATTAGAGTTGTGGGTGGCACTGTTGCCGCAAAGAGGCCAACCTCCATTTCCCATCATCCATCTGTCTATGTCCTCTCCCACTAGCGTGCAGCCCCTCACCCCCCAAATCTAACATCACTGGTGCAACAAAAATGACAGACAATATTGAAGCTTTTCAGTCGTACAGTTTTGAAGCAGATTTCAGCTCAGGCGAGTCAAACAAAGACATACATGGATCTATTTGTCTGCAAGTGGATGCATCAGAATAGAGCAGAGCAGGGAGCTTGTGGCCCGCCCCGCGTAGTTTCTATATTACAAATAAGCTTTTGTCCAAACTGAATTTTTCAATCTGTTCCTGATTCCCAATGATTTGAATAAAGCAATGCACAGAAATGCAATTATGAGCTAATTTTATTAAAATAAGAAACATGTCATTAGAACATATTAAAAACCCAATTTTCATCTGAGTGGGTCTTTGATGAATTAAAACTAAAAGGATTGATTAAAGCAAGACGTTAATATTTGGAAGAGAACACGTTTAAATCTCACAACTGGGGACTTTTTTTGTTCATAGTCATCCAAGTCAAATTGCTTAGAAAAGTTGGAAGTGGGTGAAAAAGTAAAAAAGAAAAGGTGGGCTAAAGAACCATTAACGTCTGCTTCCATCACGTGGGTCTGACCCAAATTTACATGTAATCCAGCAAGAATTTATCTGCAAAAATCAAACCATAGTTGCTTTCAAAACTGACTGGCTGACATCCAATTAGCTAAATGCAAACTTTTTTAAACTGTATTCCCTTACACATATCCTGGATGTCAAAAAAATCTGCAAAAAATGCAAAGACAGTAGTTAATGATTCTTCTTAACCTCCTAAGCTGCAGCCTAATGATAGAAAGACTTTAAAAATTGCAGCAAGCTTAATGCTAACTATCTTTCTCACTGAATTGCAGATGCAGTGCATTAGTTTAATAATGCGTTAAACAACTGCTTACTTGGTTTTGGGAATAAACAGCAGCTTCATTTAAAAAATTATAAATAAGTGAAAATGTAATTTTAAAAAATGATACCAAAACGAGGAAGTCAAAGGGGACAGCTGGAAAATCCAGCGGATCTCATCTAAAGTTGGCCCACAAAACCAGAACTATCATGAGTTTATTTTGTGGGAGCTAAAATAAATTTACTTTACATTTTTTTAAATCTTTCTAAAACTCTGTTGTCAGCTTTGACATCTTCATTTGAGTTTCTTAATTGATAAGGTAAGAAAAAGTACCCTCAGCTGCAGGGTAATTACCTAATATAGACAAAATTACCTAACATCTGCAAAATGATGCAGATGAAAGCAGTCTAATACTTTTATTGCACTAAAAGGTGTTTGCTCTTTCAATATGTTGCTTCAGCTTCACCAAAAACTTTAGCCTGCAGACCTGTGAGCTAAAAATCTGTGTATCTGTCAATTAAAACTGTTAAATATCTTCACCCTAAAAACAGCACATGGAAGTAATAACTGTTCTGTCACCCTACTACCACCGAACATTTCTCCCGTAGCCCATCAGTCCGATTCCAGACATTTGTTTACTCTCAATCACCCTGAGATGATAGATTTAGACAGCTAAACTGACGTCTATGGAGGTAAAACGTGCATTTCCCTACATGTGATAAACTTGGCACCGACAGGAGCAGCAATCTGTCTCTCATGAGATAATTGTCTGTTGTCTAAATCCTTTCAGAAGAAGCCCCTGCATTCCAGTTACACTAAAGAAGATTTGTTGGTGTTGGAGATCATAAATAATGCCAGATAAAGAGTATGCAGTCCATCAGATTGATAAAACAGTTTCTCTATCTATAATTATATCACATTCACCAGACTTCAAGTAAATTAGTGAATATTGTTGTATTTTGATGGGCTTGAGAGCCAACAAAACCATTTATTTGTTTGGAGATGACGGCCTAAACACTTCTTGCAAATTGTGGATGCACCTTTCCATTGTGACAGGAAATACCCATTAATATCAGTGCTGATGCAAACCACAGGCCTATGAAACATATGAACACACGAAAGCTCAGCCAGCAGTCTCCTGGTGTCAGTTTTTTTTTTTTTTTTAAAGAAAAGTCTTTAAAGTCACCTTTGCTGGAATCCAAATGCGTTTTTGACACATCCTTATGAGCTTTCCTTATATAACAAAAATAACAAGAAAAAAATAAGCCCTCACCTGATGATGACATACATGACGAGACAGTTTCCCATCAAGCCGACCACAAACACCACAGAATACACAGCCGTGATGATGGGGATGATGGGAGACATGCCCTCCTGCTCCCAGCTGCTCTCATCGTGGGTCACGTTGCGGCTGTCAGAGTAACCGGACATCCAAGCTGATGAATTCCCCGGACAGCCCTCCAGCAGCGGGAAGAGGCACTTGTTGTCTTCTTTAAAAATTTCAACAGGAGTGTTTTCCATGACGACACCTGTCTTGATAGATACAAGAAAAGGACTTTGAATCGGAAGAATGTTATTCGGAGCCACACACACACACACAAAGAAAGAAAGAAAAAAACGCACTTCAATCCTACAGAAAAAGAAGAACTAAAAAAGTGTTTATGATCATATTTTGACCAAACATTCCAACTAATGTTCTTGGAGATCACGCAAAAAAAGTCGTCGGAACGAACATGGGCATGGAGAAGCGCGCACCGTGCAGCCACATCACTGACGCGCGAAGCTCTCGGGTTACTCACCTTTATCACCCAGAATTAGCGCGACAGAATGGGGAGGCCGTGTCCTCCGGGTGTTTAATTCATCCCTGGTTGTGTTTGACTGGAGCGCATCAAAGTTTTGCGCGCGCGGAGCGGAGCGGAGAGGAGAGAAGAGGAGAGAAGAGGAGAGAAGAGGAGAGGCGGCTTTGGCTTTGCGGACCCCCGTGCACACGCACTGATGGATGGTGGGTGAGGTGACGCGCTTTCAGGCTAGACCTTCCCAGCGCAGACACACTCCCACACGCACAGTCATTGAAAATAAGAGCTGACAGAGCGATGACAATAACCTGCAGGCGGGCGTAGAGCTCCCCGCAATTTCTGTCACCGCTAAAAAATATGTTTTTAAAAATCAGAATCATTACGCAGGACATTCCTCATTTATGCCTTAACGAAAAGCCCTAAACAGAATGAATAAAACACCTTGTAAATTGAGACTTACCTGAAGGGAAATCAAAGTGACAGCATTTTAAGGTATTTTTGGAGTATCACATGTGTTCAGGTTATTTCTGCTTTAGTGCATTTCAGATAGAAAAAAAGGTGATGTATGACAGAGTTCCAGCTTTAAACCAAACCATTAAACCAGCCCATTGCTCACTGAAGGATTAAAAAAAAAGAAGCTTGTAACATTTCTGTTTATTGGGTGGAGTTTTTGACCTATAAGCCAGAGTTCAGAAACTGCTGCACTCATGTTTTAGTGTTCTTGGACAGTACTGAAATGTCTGCCCACATCTGCAGGTGCTGTAACAGGTCAAACCCCTATAAATCCAGAGATCAAGTCTGAATAGGGGGGCACAGAAAGCCTTGCATCTGAAAAAAGGTTTTTAAAGCTCCTTCTTCACATTCTCCATCAAATTCTTAAAGGCAAAGTCTCACAAGAGTGCAGCCAAACTCTCTCATACCTGAGGTTAAAAGAAAAATAAAATTCATCACTGATGACCCTTCACACTTCCTCCATCTCTCCTTCCAGCTGGTCCCAGCAGGGTCCCGCTCCACAGCCCCTACGGCCAAAAAGAGGACTCTCACTCCCACATCAATAATGGGTTTAAAAAGCCTGAGCAGACCTTCACCTCACTGTGAAAAGTTCCACTTTTGTTCTCACTTCTGTATAAAAAAGAGCTATTGTGATTTAATAAATCTGCCATGTGTGTCTGCCTTTAAACCAAAAGTTTTCCATCAAGTCTTTTAAACTTTTTTTGTTTCAGGATCAGTGCCTGAAGAAGGCTTTGCTAGTTTACTTTCTTATATAAACTTTAAAGTCCCTTCATCCAACTAAAAGTATCCCCTGCTGTTAAAAAAGCAACAAATAGCACTGCCAACTCAGTTGCCAGTGGACTAAATTCTGTGTTTGTGGACAAAAAAAAAAGTTGATCAATTGTGTTTAGGTGAATGCATCCCCACCAGACTGCAAAACTAACCTTAACTGGCATGAAGTCATTTAAGAAGGAATAAGATTTTTTTTTTCTCAGAAAGCAACTCTTCACCAAGGCCTCGTTAAATTTCAAAAGAAAGCATCTGCTCTAAATATGCTGTTGATTCTGTTATTTTCATGTAGCCAAAAAACTCCCATAGTTTTGAATAGCTAAACAAAAAACATTTATTAAAAAAGAAAAAACTTAAAATCTCAGATTTAAGGAACAAAAAAACATTCTTTGAAAAATATATATTAGTCAATTAGATTTGTAAAATTGATCTGCAGGTAAAAAGACACATGTTGGTCACATGACCTTCATTAGGAGACAGCTTTTTCAATCAATCACTTTATTGACATATTTAAACACAGGTTAAAACAATACAAAGACATGAAATACTATAGACTGAAAACAACAGCAATCACAAGATAAAAGGAAGATGGTAGGAAACACTGTGACGAATAGCATGAGAAGGAAGTGAATAGATTAAAAGATAGAAAGGGTAATAAATGCACAAAATATAAATCATTAAATCCACAAAATGCCAAATAAATGAATATTTTATGTAAATGAATGATGTAAATGCTAAGTTAAAGACACATTAAATTTGTGCTTTTTCTGTTTTAACATGTTATCTTGGCATTTTTATTGTGATGGAGGATATTTATAAAGAAAATTAAGTTCAAAGGTGTTTTTCTTTGTATTTCTTTATTCAAATGTTTGTGAATCAGAAGCAGATGAAAAAATGCTGTTTGAAAAAACTTGGGATATAGAAGCGACAATCAGCTCAGGGCCATTCTAAACTAGATTCATGTGCCTCTCTGTTTTCCTCGTCTGAGCTGGCATCTGGCTCAAAACTGTACAGCTGGATAGCTCTGATATTGGTCTCCATTTTTGTTGCACCGTTAATGGTAGGTTGGGGGTGTGAAAGGCTGTAAGCTAACAGAAGTGAGTGTAAACAGATGGATGATGAGAAGGGAAGCAGGTTTACTCTGGGCTGATGTTACCACCCACATCTCAGAGGCAAATTTCTAATGAACTATTGCCACTCTGCAGAAACTATGTTCTAGAAAATGACTCAGGTTCTTTAAATTTTGGCTAAAAATTGAATAATCATAATTTAAAGACCACTGCTTTAAAAATAGATCAAAAAGATGACCAGAGTGAAACTTTGAGACGTCTTTCATTTACATGTAAAAATCTTCACAGATGCAGAAACTCTCAGATCCTCAGGTAAACTATTCCACAAATGAGGACCACGATAATGAAAAGAGCCCTCGCCATGAGTCCTCGTTCTCCGGTATAGATTAGAGAGCAGAACCTAAGGATCTGAGAACTTTTAAAAATGTTTACTAAATATACAGTTATAACATCATGGGTATTAATGGCTATGACAGCAAATCTTGCTGCTTTTACACAAGCAGCATTTTACTAGACCCTGTAAATGTTTTGTCTTCGTTAGACAACGGTCTGTACAACATGCTGGAAATGAATCCCCACTGCCAAGCTACGTATTTGCCAGATTGGCAGTTTATTTATTTATGATATTTCACAGTCTGTGGTTGCCAGCATGCTGTAAGCCGTGGTCTGCTGGGGAAGCTGCAGCAGCAAGAGGAGCATCAGGCTACAGAACAAATTATTAAAGAAGGCTGGGGCTGAAAGACTGAAGCTGGACTCTGTGAAGAAGGTTACCACAGGAGGGAAGGCTGGCCAAGTTCTGCTCCATTGTGGACTTCAACAACCATCCTGTCTTCTAAGGGCTTCCTTCAGCTCCAGACCATCATCCCTCAGTGCTCCAAAGACAGACTGAGGAAGTCATTCATCCCTCTCCACCAGACTGCACATATATGGTCGAGAAGGAGAAGAAAGAAGAATGAACTGAACTGGAGATTGCTTTTTAGAGAGTAACAGGTGTTGTTTCTATTTATTTTTTACACTTTTCAAAAACAGATTAATTTTTTACATATTTTTTTGCATTTTGTTTTAATTTTAGGATTTTAAACTAATAATAAAAAAAATGTTTTATTTTTGGGCAGCTAGTTGTATTTTATTCAGCTTCCCTTGTGAACAAACCGACCAACGAAGGAACCAACAAACGAAGGAACCAACAAACGAATGAGCCAACAAACGAAGGAACCAACAAACGAAGGAACCAACAAACGAAGGAACCAACAAACGAAGGAACCAACAAACGAAGGAACAAACCAACGAAGGAACCAACAAACGAAGGAACCAACTACCATCCATCCATCCATCCATCCATCCATCCATCCATCCATCCATCCATCCATCCATCCCCATAGGTCCTGTACTGTCCTGAAAGGGAAAAAAAGGCTGCAAATCAAGTATCTTTGAGTGAGATTTGCAGAACAAAGAGCCAAGACAGTTTGAAAAAAACCCTGATTGTCAGAATTTTTGCTGGTTCCCTGCATAGATGAAATGAAATGGAGTACTAATGGAAGGACTGATGCCTGTACACTTGAAGTGAACTACTTCAAGGAGGCAGGAGAAAGAGATGGATGCTCCTGTTACTGTAAGAAAAAGCCATATGTGGCCTTTTGGCTGTAAAATGAACTCACATCTATCACAGAAGCTGATGTAAATCACTTAAAAAAAGGTAAGAAAATTGTAAATAACACTCAAGCATAGCACTTGAAAATGAGGTTATTTTATTTCTTTTAATGTATCATACACTTTGCTTTTTAAAATTTAGCTCCTCATTAAGACTGCACATTTAAATGAACTCTTTAATGACTCTTTACAGAGTACTTTTGAAATACTATCAAACTCATTCCAGAGGAGCAGACGTTATCAAATGACTGAGTCTTCTGTGATTTTTTTGTATTACAACACATTATATTCTTCATTTGTATTGAACAGAACAGCTGTCCTGGGGTTGCAGCAGCTTACAAAATAACAGTAAGAATGAAACAAAAAAGTCTAAATGTTTACATCAAGTGGCCTCAGGGTAATCCTTCGCATGCTACAATGCATTGATTTGCACCGGGTCATTGCATGAATCATTGCTAACATGTCCTCGCTGGGGTCAGAGCCAGTCTCGTGCATTACTGCTAACATCTGGGGACACGAAAAGGTCTCATTTGTTATTTCCTGAAGGCTCTCAGGAGGACACAGATATGTGAGCTTATTCCAGAAAATGCAAACGAAAACGTCACATGGAAAAAATTGTTATTAGAGGAAGGAAGAAAAAAACTTAAATAGACTACTTATTTATATAAAAGGTCACTTCTATGGGATTCTGCTTTTTATGTAGTCTTTTAGGAACATCCCATTTACTCATTTTTTGTGACATTTGCTATTTTTGAAATATAATATTCTGTTCTTTTTTATCTTAATGTATTAAAGTTTAATCTTCAGCTTTCAAAGTTTAACAACATTTTTGCATCCAATCTTAAAGTAAGTTTCTAAATTCTTCATGTTGACATTTCACTTCATTTCTGTTACAAATGATTTTACAGATTTGCTTATCAATATAATGAATCTGCTATAAAACAGCATGCTGGCTTCAGCTCCAGGTAATGCACAAACAAGCTTTCAGAGGCACAATCACAAGACCTTGATCAGTTGAGTCAGGAACATGACTTCTTATCATAAAGTAAGTCAAATTGCACTATAAAATGAAATACATGAAAAGAAGCTGATTGCTTTCTGGAACCTCCATAGATGAAGTTAGGTAGTGTTGGCTTTGTATTAAATGTAGTCACTTGAATGTGCATTAACTAGGGCGGTGTGAACGTAGCTTCAGAGTCTCTAAACCAACAACATGGCTGCTCTCATCACAGTCTTCTACACCTTTTCCTTCATTCCTGCTTTTTGGTCATACATTACACCTGAAACCTTCCTCCACCTTCCTGTCAACCTTTCTGTTGACCCTAAGAACTTGAAGTCCCCCACCTTCTTAACCTCTGCTCTTTGTAATCTTGCTGTTCCTCACGAGTTCCTCTCATTTATTCACAGATACAGCTGACCTTCATTCCCCTCATTTCCAAAGCAAACCTCCACCTCTCTAGACGTTCCTCCCCCTGGTCCCTGCTATCACTAAAGATCAGAAGGTCATCTGCAAACATCACAGTCCACAGAGATTCCTGTCTAACCAAAGCTCCTCTCTCTGTATCCTGTCACAGACCTTCTCTAGATCTACAAAGACACAATGCAGCTCCTTCTGGCCTTCTCTATTCTCCTCTAGAAACATCCTCAAAGAAAATTTTGCATCTGTGGTTCTCTTTTTCTGCATTAAACCAAACTGTACGTCTCCTTTCTTCTTAAAAATTGAACCAGATAAATTCCTCATTCTTCAAACGTCCTCTCACTCTCCAAGATCTTGTCAAACAGTTCAGTCAGAAATGTTCTTTTTAAGACCCGCTCTGATGAGAATAGTGTTTGGTCCCATGTACGTCTTCGTTTTCCTTGTCTGAGCTGGCATCTGGCTTAGAAATGTTATGGATAGCTCCAACGTTGCTCGTTATTTTGGATTTTTGATTTTGTCTGAAAACGACAGATTCATAATTAAAAGACCACAAGATACGTTTTTAAAATAACTCAAAAGACGATCAAAGTGGGACTTTAAAGTTTGTTCAATCCATCTGACCTTTGACTCTTTGTCATCCAGCAGTTTAGCTGCCTCTGATAGTTACACAACAGACAGAAAACCCAGTGTCATTTTTAAACTTCAGACACTTCTTTCTGATGAGTTAAGTCCGTGCTTTAATCTCCTGTTAACATCTGTTCAGCTTTTTCTGAAATCTGCTATTGTCCACAAAATTTGGCTTTAACCGTTTTCCCTGTGTAAAGAGCAGGGCAGCCAAACACTGACAACGTTCTTTAGCAGCTAAACATGATTTGTCAGAAAGAGGAAATTCTGGAGTATTTCCCTTTAGGGATCAATAAATCACATTATTATTCTAAAACAAATCAAATCCTCTGTACAGACAGATTCAAAATGTCCTGAGCTTAAAAAAAAAATAATCAACGTGTGACTACTGCGATGGAACTTATCATATAAAGCCACAAAGAGGGATTAAATAGGTTTAAAGGGAGATTACGCTGGAAATCTGTGACTGTGCTCACCAGCATCAGATGAGGCTCACCTTATTTGCTACAAATAACAGAGATGGAAAGTAGAAAGATGTGTACAGATTTATGTATTTGCAATAAAAAAATAATCAAACACAAACCAATGCAAGCTGATAAGGTATTAAAGGCCACTTGCTACCAGCTCATGTGTGCGTTCAGATTGATTTCTTACACACTTTGGGGTGTAAGAATGTTTTGATCTAATTCTGACAGCAGGCATGATCAATTTTACCAATGATGACATAACAGTTTGCTCATATTTACAGCTTTCATGAAAACGTGTGGGAGGCCGCTGGAGTATTTTTCTCGACTTGGGCTGAACTCACAGACGGGGAAGGACAGATGGACGCCGCATCATGTTTCTGGAGACGTGAGCGGGTCAGAAAAGGAAACTTAAATCGCATTTCAGTTTCTAACAACAAATCAATGCTCTCATGTTGCTCTTGTCATTCCTGCACAGTCACGCCCACAATCCTTCCTTATTGAGGCTTTAATCAAACTCCAACATGCTGGGGTGTTTTCTTCCATACTTCACACACAAGGTGACAAACATTATTCATTATGTGTCACCTGTGATTCATTCTTCTTCTCATCTACACACACTACCAATTTGGCATCCGGCTGTTTTTTTTCCTTCTTGAAATCTTGTTTTATTTTACAGTCATATTGGATTGATAAAAAAATAGTTAAAGCAGTGAAATATGGTTGTAAATTAAACACATTTCTTTGCACTAAAGACCCACTCTGATCATCTTTTGATCTACTTTAAAGCATTGCCAGTGGTCTTTTAATTATGATTATGCCTTATTTAGCCAAAAGAAAAAAAAAATCTGTCATTTTCTAAGGCATAGTTTCTGCAGAGTGGCAGTAGTTTATTAGAAATTCGCCTTTGAGTTGTGAACTGAAGCGTTGCTGTTGAGCAACACCGTCCCCCCTTCCCAACAACGACTCCTGAGAGATCTGTTTGCATTCTTTCCCATTAGCTTACACACCCTCACACCCCCAGCCTAACATTAACAGCGCAACAAAAATGGCGAGCAATATCAAAACCATCCAGCCGTTCAGTTGGGAGCCAGATGCCAGCTCAGTCAAGGAAAACAAAGAAGTTCCTGTATCTTGTCGTCCACCAGAATGGAGCGGAGCAGGAAGGTTGTGGCCTGCTCAGTGTGTTTTTGGAGTTACAAATACAATCTTTTTCTAAAGGCTTTTTTAAAATCTGCTCCTTATGCACTCCAATTTGAATAAAGAAATACTCAGAAATGTAATTTTAATCTTACTTTTCTTTATGCATGTGCTCTATCATCAGAAAAAAGCCACAGAACATGTTAAAAACACAATTTTCATTGGAGTGGGACTTTAAGAGGCAGGGATGAAAAATCTTCAGGCATGAAAGCAACTATTCATCCATATGTAGTGAAGGCAGTGTGTTTGTTTATGGTTGTGAGTTATTAGAAATCCTTTCAGTACTGAAATGCATCTCTGAAATGCGCTGCTGAAAAAGCATAAATAAATAAATAAGACTGGTAGTAATCCCTTGTCTCTGAGGTCAGGGGGATAAATTGTGTCTGCAAATTGTATCAGCTGCTTCAAAGGCAGTGACCACTCTTATCAGTGAATGGAAATAATGGAAAACTGCAACTGTAGAAACCCTGAGTTACTTTTTGAATTTTAATGGCAACAAAAGCGTTTTTGAAAGCATTTTTTTTAAACACCGTGTTTTCACTGGCACCCTGGGAACACTTTATCTGGTCTGAACTTCTTGTGGGCATGAAAATCTGACAAATGCACACGGGCTGCACTCAATAAACAAAGCCATTTGCAGCTTGACGCTCATTCATAGAGCTCCATATCAGGAAAACAAAGAAACAAATTATTTTAAATGGAAATGTGCTTGTGGCCGTGTCATTAATCCAAGCCTCTGAGCCATAAAGACCATAAACGAAAGGCACCAGAGGGACTCTGAGCTCAGTTTGCAGAACATCACTGAGATTCTTTGACATTTCAGCCGTCAACCAATTTTAATTAAAACTATACATGATCAAGCAGCAAATCCAAAGTAAAGGAAAAAGACTTCAAAAGGAAGCAAATCCCCCAAAATATGATTTTGTCTATTAAAGAAACCCTATTTCCAGAACTAAACATCCTTCATTAATGAAGAGGATAAACTTTAGTATCTTAGATAGTTTTTAACAAAAAAAAACAAACAATAAAATTGTTGCAAAAATGAAGAAAGACAAGCCATTTTTTATTGCTAGATTGTGAAATTCCACTAGCTTATAATTTTGGGTGTCATTTCATATCATATTTCTGTGGAACCCAATTGCTGTGTGGTTTTCCATTTTTGTATATTTAAATACATATGCCTTTGGTGATTAAAAGTCTCACTTACAGACTTCCTTTATGCACTTCGGTTAAAATCTCTCAGGTCTGCGTCAACAATCATTTGTTTCAACATGACTGGGACATTTAGCTACATTTGAATCCCAGGAAATTGCCTGTTATTTAAAAATGTATTGTTCAAGCCTGAATTGTCTAAAAGTAAGCAAATATAAAAATGAAAGGACTTAAAATTACAGTTGTATGGGGAAAAACTGAAAACAAGACATTTTGGAGATTCCTCCATTAAGCTCTGACTGTGTTCCTGCTACAGTCGTTTTGCTTTAAGTCTCACATAAATTTCATTAGGGTTTTAGTTCTACAAAAAGTATAAATAAATAAACAATCAGTTCTACAAAGGGTTTAGTAATAGGAATATATTTTATGAATAAGTAATTTATTTAAAGAAAACAGATCAGTGTGGCATGACTCCAATTTACTTGAACTAGATTAAAATGATGAAAAAACAGACATGATAAAAAAAACAACAAAATGTTATACTCTATGATCTATCAAATGCAGTATACAACAAAAACATCTGATTTAGAGCTATGGGGATTATTTGGGATGTCGCTGTAATAACTTCCTCTACAAAATCATATATTTTAATAACAGCCCATGTTTTTAGCTTTTTTAAACAAGGTTTTTTCTCCTTCGATAACCTGATATTTCAGTTCAACTCAGCTTAATTTATGTCGCCCAATATCACACAATACAGTTGTCTCAATGGGCTTTACACTGGTATTTAAGCAAAAGAGTATAAAGTTATTCACAAAATATAAACAATATCTGGTTGCTAAACTAAACTAAATAGACTAAGCTAAACTGGCATTGCTGCCCTTAGACCCTCCTTCTCAGTGGGGAAAAACTCATTAAAAAAACATTGTCTTGGGGGAAAAATAAGCAGTCTCAGGGATGTCTATATGAAGGAAGCATCTGCTCCAAGGATAGACACAAAATATGGTAGAACTGTTAAAGAAGAATTAACTTATCTAACTCTACAACTACATGTTTGAATGAGTTGGGGGTGCGAGACGAACCAGAGGCAAGGTCCACAACCAGAGACAGGAGCACAGACGATCCACCTGGAATCTCTTCTGCTCCCCTGGAGGGGAGTGGTAAAGGGGGGACAACATGTGAAACGCACTGCACCAAACAGAGGCATGAAGAACTAAATAAAATTAATACTGGATAAATAATAAAGAATAGAGGAGAGAACAGAACCCCACTTTCCCCAGCATCTAACTTCTAGCAGCCTACTAGCAACTAATTGGTATTGAAATTTATTTCGAACATGTTAATGGTAAGTTGTATATAAAGGGCACAAATAGCAGATAATAATAATAACAAAAATAGCCATAATACCATTACGGAAATCAGACGGCCACAGGGCGGTGGCAGCCAGATATCCATGCAGTAACACCTCTGACTGGAGGATGTGTAAATGTTTCTGGATGCCGGCAATCCACATTGCATGCCACCGGCTGCCAGAAACCCGGTAGCCCAAGGATGTTTAAAAAACAGGCCATTCTGCACACCTGATGGCCGCCTGAATGCAGCCGTCTACATTCATGACCACTAACAATGTTCACAAAACTTGAGTGGCAGCAGGGAATCTTGAAGATTCTGCCGATGCCTCCCATTGTTGTATTTGTGAGCGTAGCATTAAGAACACCATTTTTTTTTCTTTCAAAATAATACAATACTATACTTTTTTTTTTAATTCAAAAATCTTTCCACAAACTGTTCAAAATGCATATGACATATTTTGTAATTTAGAAGTTGTGAAAATAATAGACATCAAATAAAAGTACTGTGCAAAATTAGAAAATGTCCTTTCTAAATATTAAATGTGGAGTTATAATCATTATCCCCCAATCCATTTTCTAAACCCGTTTTAGCTCTTATGGGGTCATGGGGCTGCTGGAGTCTAACCTGGCCACTGTTGGGCAAAGGCGGGGTACACACTGGATAGGTTGTCAGTCTGTTGCAGGGCCACAATCACACACCCATACGTTCACATAGGGACTATTTAGAGACATTGATTCACCTATGAAGAATGTCTTTGGTTTGTAGGAGGAAGCAGGAGTCCCTGGAGAAAACCCATGCATGCACAGGAACTCTACACAGACAGCTCCCAGCCTTCAATACAGCTTCAATACGTCTTGGAATGGAATCATAAAGCTCTTGACTTCTTCCATTGGAATTTTCAGCCACTCTTCTGTCAAAACCTGCACCAGCTCCTTCAAACGGGAGGGCGGAGGGAAGCGATTCATGACTTGTCACTTGAGTTTCCACCACAAATGCTCAGTGATATTGAGATCCGGAGATTGGGGGGGCCATTCCATGTGTTCCAGCTCAGTTTCATGCTTGTCATACCAATGTTAATGATAAGGGCAGTGTGGATCGGAGCATTAAAACATGTAGTGTTCTAATTATTTTTGTCCAACCCCTGTATGATCAACAATTATATTTTGATTTTGTTCTTGATTTTTGGAATTTATTAAAACATAATTTACCAGTTTTGTGTATTATTTTTAGCATTCATCTTACTTGCAAAATTGTTGTTAATTTTTTTAAAACTATGCAACAATCTTGTGCTTTTATATAACATTCTACATTGATAGCAGTCTTTTGTTGTTTTTGGACATCAGTGGTGGTTCTTCTGCAGGGTAGTGGTGGGGGGGTGGCAAAGGCTGAAACTGCTTGACACTAGAGCCAGTGAAGCTCACTAGATTTGATCGATGAATCGGGGGAGCAGTAGATCATCTCCAAAGCTGCTGAATGCGCACTGTGAGAGAAGGGGACATTAATAGTCAATGGCCGAGCGACTGGACCACGCATGGTCCTCTAGATCACAAACCGAGGCAGCTGGAGCGTAAAAGGGTTGATATAGTAGAAAAGTTGGAGAAAGAGACAATGCGATGGCAGTTTTAGACAATATAAAAAGGCAATGGAGTAAAAGATAGTCTTCCTGGCAAGAACAATCATTGTTCAAGGGTGTAACAAGATTGTAGCTCTGCACCTTAACGGTAGAACTTCAATATAAATGATTCACTTAAATGAAAAGTTGTTAGATGAAAACAACTCCAATGTATTCATTTCAGCCAAAGTCAAACTCATTTATAATGAATCTGTTTATCTTGGAATCAGCCAAACATTTTTCTAAACCATCTGTTTTTTAATCATCTCATATATAACGTGTCCCACAACAATGTGATTATTTATAATTCATCATACACATTAGAGGATTGCCAAGTACTCTGGAGCTTTTAACTCATTTTAGGCTATAAAATGTTCAACAAAATATTAAACAGATTTTCCTCATATAATTATCCTCTGCACTGATGCACCAGGTTGTAGACTGTTGGTTTTTCTCAGGCACTGATTAATTTATGACCGGATGGCTAGGTCTTGATTAATATCTGCTGTATTAAAAAAGATTGAAAACCTTTTCATTAATAGTTATTCCAAAAATATAAGTCTGAGTTGTTTATTTTCCAGAAAAAAATCAGGGGCTTCACGATGGCGCAGTGATCAGTGCCCTTGCCCCACAGCAAGAAGGTCCCTGGTGAAAGTCCAGGCTGGGGGAGCTGAAGCAGCACTTGGGGACCTTTCTGTGTGGAGCTTGCATGTTCTACCCATGCATTCTCTGGGGACTCTGGATTTCTCCCACAGTCCAAAAACATGCTTCATAGGTTAATTGGTTACTCGAAAATTATCCCTAGTTGTGAATGTGAGTGTGCATGGGTGTGTGATTATGGTCCTGCGACAGACTGACGACGTGTCCAGGGTGTATCCTGCCTTCACCCTCGAGTGGTTGGCTTAGCTTTCCCCAGCCTCGTGACCCGAAAGGTAAAGGAAATAAATGTCACGTTAACTTCACAAAATTAAAAAAAAGTCTTGATTGCTCATAATTAATTTTGTGATTGAATACATTTAATTGGCAGATGCTACAAAATCCCAAAGTGCTAATGTATCTATTAAGTTGAACCGAACACCCAGAGGTTGATATTAAACCGAGATCACTGAAGTAATCTTCTTGTCTCATAGCATCAAAACTGCTGCCTGTACTTGTGCAGACAGGAGTTTCACCTCCCTGCAAACACGAACATCTTTGTTGGGAGTTTTAAACATGCCTAGATTCACTTCAGCCTCGCTCGCTGTCTTGTATTAAATCCTGATCTATTCTGCAGCATATACGTGCATTCCCTTGCTGTGAGAGGTTTTCTGCCCCCTCTGCACATCAGTCACTGCAGCTTCCTGCTGAGATCCTCCTGTTCCTTTGATTTATGCCAGCCACTTAATGAGCGGTGAGAGCTGTCAATGGACAGAATCAATAGGCGTGCTGATGCATATCTCAGCAGCTTTCCTTCATGCAGATATTTTTTTAGCACTATGAGATTCTGCTTCAACATTTGCAAGTGGTCATGCCTCACACATGCATGGCTTTAGGCATATTTAGCCTAAAAAAACACAATGATGTACAAATGTGTCTCTGATTCTAGATACAACCAAAGCACCACAACGGCAGCTAAAATTAAACGTTTTTTAAGCACATGCCAGGAATATTCAGTGACATAACATAAGACCTCCCACTACTTTGAATCAGTTTTTTTATTTCTCACTGTAACAAACCCCATCCCACAGATGGCATGCCTCATTGCGCAGCATCCATACTTGATGTTTTTTTTTTATTATTTCATTTGTGGAAGTGTGTACATGGGGGGTTTCTCAGAGTACATTTTAAAGTTGAGTCTCACTTTTAATGTTTTAAAACCAACCAGCAGCCAACTCAAGTAATTGAATATAATTAAAAGTGTGTGCAAGTGGTGTGTGATTGTCTCAAGAACTAGTGAAGCATTTTTTACCCCATTAAACATCAAAATACCTATTTAATTCAGTTCTCTGCTCATGATTTACTTTGTCAAGTTAAGACCATATAATGTTGCTGTCAGTATTTTGCCATTTATAAAAGACAAAAAAAAATCATCATACTTTATAAACCATGAGCCACAAAGCATCTTTAAATTGGAATGTCAAATGGCATTAGTTTAATTTTTAAAATAAGGCAAGTTTTTTTTTTTTAATGTGCAAAAAAAATCAATGTGAAGGGGAAAAAAAATCAATATTTTCTGCACATTAGGTCACACCAGATTATAAGGTGAATGTCAAAAGATTGCCTACTTTCAAACTTTTCTTATAAAAGACGCACCAAACTTTAAAGCCTGTATCATGCAAAATCAACTTTATTGAGGTTTAAGTATATCAGTGTATAATGTTAATTCCTCATAAAAAACAACCCCAAAGCAGCATTTTGATCCATTCACACATCTCAGAGAATTCCTCTAAAAGCCAGCGCTCTGAGCCCCCTCCCAATCCATGAAAATGAGTGGGTTCTCACGAGGTGACGAAGACAAGTGAGAACAGCCCCTTCCAGGAATAGCCGGCCCTGCCTGCTCCGCCCCCAGGTTATCACAAACACTTTCTCTACAGAGCTAGCAGTGATCAGCAAAACACTTTAAGAATAGGCCCTTTAAGCGAGACAAAACCAGTCAGTCAGACTTTATTCTGTACTCAAAAACCTTTTTGTAACACTCTACACAGTAGCCACATTAGCATATTCACAAATACCTGCAACGTCCAACCTTGTTTGTAATACGTAGAAAACAGACTTATACCACTAAACAAAACTGTGACTACACTCCCAACTCCCAACCTTGTTAACAACACATAAAAAAAAACACACCGATTTCCACACCGATGCCACAATTAAGTATTCCGAAGCTATACCTCCTAATCTTGATTGCATCTTGTTAAACACAGACAGTGACTTGCTAAAACAAACATTGCTGTGACTACACTAACTCCCAACCGTGTTAGTTACATGCAAATAAAAAAACCACACTCTGACAACGCTACATGATAGCGTATGTACAATACCTGTAACTCCCAATTTGTTTTGTAGGCTATAATTCGCCGATTATGCCTAAGTGCGTGTTCAAAAATCCAGGTCTAGAACGATTTTGAGGTTTTCCACCAAAAGATTTATTCCTGACACCAAAATATCTAATACATGAATTTAGGGTCTCCAGCTGTCCCTAGGAACGCATCTAGCGGATGCTCTTCTCCGTGCACGAATAATAGAGACACCCTTTTTCCCTTTGACCCAGAGTTTTATACACAATATGCAAAAGAAGGTTGGATCAAAACAAGAGGTTGGATCTTCTCCCTGGAGATGCATTTTCCCACCGTCCGCCTTTTCCCATCCTTTCGCAGGTGGCTCTGTTCCTCGTTAACTCCTTATCAGCTCTCCGTTCACTCCCGCCTGCAGACATTTGCTTCAAAGCAGCATACTCCCTATATGAACTAACCTTGTATGCTGTGAGAAACTATCCTATCATTCATTCACACAATCATAAATGTCTGCAAAGTTTAAACCATGAAAAACCCTTTTGTTTAAGTATTCAATGTCTACCAAGTTTATCACTTTTAACACTAAATTTTCATACTGGTTAATACTGAATTATTATCACACACACATAAGTATTTGTTTATTTAGAGTTCATTTCTTCAGTTTGCAACACGTACCTCACAACTCAATAAATAAAACAGACCGACATTTTGACAGAGCTCATCTCAAAATTGCTTAGACATCAATAGGCATCAACAGAATGAATCCATAAATAAATCGCGACGGATCGTAAGACACTCTGTCTTTTATAAGACTTATAGGATGGAAAAAAACAGACATTATTATAAAATTAAACAGCTCTGAAAAATTTCTCATGAACTATAGATGCATAGTCAGAAAAAGAATCACCAGATCCAGAAATGCAGTAATACACTGAATGTTTTGTCAGCAATAAACCATTATTTGCACATCTGTATTCTGACTGTTAAGTTGCACATTCAAATGTTTCATTTTCAAGAAAGAAGACCCTCTGTACAAAGTCTCATCTTTCTCACAAAACTGTTACCTATCGATGAATGCCAGTGTGCATCACGCCTGTGATAAAACAAAAGCACTCGCTTGTTTTTTACGATAACTGTGAGAATGCTGTTTGTAGCTAGACGAGACAAACAATAGTTCATTGTAACTACCTCAGTCCTGCACAGGCAGCGGCTAGCCTTCAGTGCTTGGATATATCAGGAGATAAGGAGCCTGTGGGCAAGGACATGTTAAAGTCTACTTTTTCTTTGTTGTGACATTTCTCTAAGGTTATTCCCAAAGGTCTGCTGCTGCTTGGAAACTCCACTAAAAACTTCAGTGTGGATGTGGAGATCTAATCAAGCTCAGATGAAGCCTCATGCAGGAACTTTCGTCTCTGCTAATTAGAAAATTAGACCAGAATGTCAAAAGTTTTTGTAACTTTTCAAGCTAACAAAATATTTCTATGTTTTTAATTCTTACCCTCCATGGAAATTTGGGCTATTTTTGTGTGCGAAAAATGTGATGAGGTGTCATTAATTGTCGCATTAATTTCATGGACTGTCTGCTTTCACCTCTCTGACTGTGGCGTTTAGAGCTGCACTGGAATAAATTCATTTGCTGTCAAATGCATTTTACGTTTAAGTCACCGGAATGAAATGTCTCACCTACTAAGGCACCAAGAAATGTTGGACGGAAGTTAATGTTCTATGAGTTAGTAAAAGCATTCAATTCTTTCTCTGGTCAGGAATAACATTATTGTGATTGATGACAGAGCACAGCAGAACTGTCTTACATTATAAAAAACAGAAAATGTTGTTTGAAATTTTTTCTGTTTTGACCTCAAACACACAAGCAGAGAGAATTATAGAAAAAGTTAAACCTTCTGCTAAAATACATCTTTAAAATTCCACTCTGATTTTTGATCTGTTGAAGAAGGGCTCACAGGGGTCTGTTAATTGTGATTATGCCGTTTTAAGCCAAAATAAAAAAAAAAAGAGCTGTCTTCTAGGACTGGGTTTCTGCAGAGCGGCAGTAGTTCATAAGAAATTTGTCTCTGAGCTCTGGAACTGTTTGCGCAGAGCAACAAATCTTTGTGTGCATTTCTTTTTGGACCATATGAAGGATGGGGGGGAGTGGGATTGTAGAGATGGAGGACAGGATTACAATAAAGGAAAAAGATGGTAAAAGATTTAGACAACGATAAAAAAACACTTAGAAATGACTGGGATTACCAACAAAAAGGGGCAACACCTTGCTCAAGGCTAATCATAACTTTCACATGTCGATCTGTAAAAAAAGAAGGACAGACATGGTGGTCAAATCTTGAATCAATAATGTATTTGGTAATTCTTTTCACAAATAAGTAAGGAAGTGTATTTTATATCTAGATATCTTTGGGTGAAACAACAGAATAACTGCTAAATCTTTAATTAATGACTTACTGAATAGTGTAATAAAAATTATATTCTTTAAAACACTATTTTTCTTTTTGATTTATATGCTCCAATTAGCTTTTATTGACCCTTAAGGCCATACATTGTGTAAGAAAAAAAAAAGCTAATTTACTATTTGTAAAGTAACCAACAGACTTAATTCTGTTCTGACACTGTTCACAACGATTGTGTTCATTTGCCTAGGATGATATAAAACTTGGATGTATTAAGTTGGAATTGTGATTCTTGTTTTTGTAAAAGGTTGATAACGTTTTAAGTTTGTCCCTTTTCTTAAAAGTCCAGTTTGGCTTTGACTCTATCCGGTCAGAAAAGTTGAAATAGTAAACTGAATACTGTTTTTTTGTAAATCAACAAATTTTCACATGAGGGCAAAGACAAAGGATGTAAGAAAAACATAAAATCAAACAACATTTAAAGAACCTGTTTGGTAATCTCATGTTTTAAGCAAGTAAAACATCTAATTCATGTTGTTTAATCCCTTTTTTCTGGTATAAAGGTTTTTATATCTTTATAAGTGATTTATTAGAAAAATACAAAAATCGAATTAATGAACTGTGCCGTGAGTTGCCACGTTCTTGAAATGACTTTTTTTTTGTTGCAGTGGATGACTTGTTTTTTTTTCTCTCTCCTGTTGGCATTTCCATGGCAACCACAGAAGGCAAGTGGTGACCTTTCACAAATAATTATTTTGTATATTTTCTTAATTATTTGCAAATAAGAATAACCAAATAAAGACATTAAGTGACTGCAAAAATTGAATCACAGACAGGAAAGCAAGGCTGCTTCAGTTTGCAATGAATGCAGTTTAGTCATTGCTTTGTAATTGACTTAATAATTAATTCCAACATGTGCATGTTGTTGGTGGACGAGGTAAAAAGAAATCGATGTGTCAGAGGAATAAATTGACTTGATGTTGAGCCGTGAGATAAACAGCTGGAACAGCTGATTTCATGCTTTATAGTGGAAGCACTGGAATGGATGCTAATGTGCATTAGGGCACGAGAATAAATGATCAGCCTGACAAGCTTTTGTGCTGCTGCATTATGTGTGTGTTTTCATCAACACCCCTGCAAATCTTTGAGGCTGATACATATTAACAGGCGGTGATGGGGATCTGGAGATGAATTTATTTGGTCTGGCTTCAGAACAGTCACATATGAGAAAAAAAACAGCTTTTCCTTAAATATCGCAAAATGGGAAAGCAGGAGATCCAAATAATTACCTGGATACCTCTGAATATCTTTGTGCAGTTTGATTTTTTTTTTCTAAATTGTGATGGATAAAGCTCATCTGGGAGTACATCCTGACCACCGAGAGCCTATTTCAGTTGTTTCTTAAAAGTCATGCAGCATTCTTCCTTTTCCAGCATCCACCAGTTTGTCCTCTTCTCTGCCTTTGCCCTTTCTTTCTTCTTGTTCTTCTTCTTCATCACCGGAGTCATCCTACACACCACCATCCTATGCTGTCTGGAAACACTCTCCCCAACCACTACTTTGCAGTCACTGATCTCCTTCAGATGACACTGTCTACACAAGATGTAGTTTATCTGTGTGCTTTCACCTCCACTCCACTCCTCCTCATCATCTTTGTTTCCTGCACCAACATGTCCATTGAAATCTACAGCAATGACAACGCTCTCACTTTTAGGGATGTTCATCATCACTTCATCAAAGGTCCAACCAGAGTTTCTCCTTCAGCTCGCATCCTATCTGCGGGACATACCCACTAACAACATTAAACATCATACCTTCCATTTCTATCTTCAGACTCCTCACTCTATCTGACACTCTTCACTTCCACAACACTCGTAACAAACTCCTCCTTTAAGATAACTCCTACTCCATTTCTCCTCACATCTGCACCATGATAGAACAACTTGAACCGTCCTCCTAAGCTTTTAACCTTGCTACCTTCCCACCTGATCCCCTGAAAACACAGTATGTCTACCTGCATCATGTCAACTTCAGAGTTCCGACACACAGTCCAACACTCATGACTTTCCTCTTCTCTTTGTTCCTGCGAACACACCTTCCTCCTCTCCTTCTTTGACCAACAGAATACCAATTTCCACTGGCACCCTGTCAGCTAACTGACCCGATGTTCGTTGTTAACCCAGGTCTCGACCAATCTGGTATGGACACCACAGGTCTGATTTGCGTAGTTGGTTTGGCAAAGATTTTGCGTTGGATGCCCTTTCTGACACAACCCTCGGTATTTATCAGGGCTTGGGAAAGACACAATAAAACTCTGGCTTAGGCCCCCTCGTGGTTACATTTTTATAAAAATAAAAATATACATAAAATAGGTATATAGATATGTTTAGATAAAGTACCCTTTTTAAAAAAAAAATTAACTCTTTGTTTGCTTTTTTCCAACTCTTTTGTTCTTTGCTTTTGCTTTATGAAAATTAAAATAAATAAATAACAAAAATCTAAATTGAATATTCCAGAATGCCCCAAATGCAGACACTTTCTTTTTTGCAGAAATAAAAATGTTCAGTCTATCGGCATCTGGATTGTCGCAAAGCAGATGATCCATTTTTACCACTTTGGCTCTTCTCCAGAAGCATTTGAGACTGATTTTTTTTCCAGCATCACTTCAATCGTTTCCCCACAAACATTAGGCTGCAGCTTAAGGGGAACTGCAGGGTTCTTAAGAGGCAAATATTAATAAAGGTATCAGGCAGAGAGGGATGTTAAAAGCGCTGGAAGTGGGTTTCTATTAAATCCAGTCAACTCCTCCTGAATTAAAAAGATAACAAAGATGGATGTGGTTGACCAGGAAAGCACCGTCAGGGCTTACTTGGCGTGTATTTTGGGGGGCTCTAACCGTCAGCAGAATGAGATTTAAGTAATGGAGGTAAATTGGTAGTCATATTTAAAAAAATATGTACTGCAGATTTTTTTTTTATATGTTATTCCTTGAAGAGGTGTACAAAAAAGTCCTTCCCTCACTTTTACCATTTAAACTGCACCTGCAGCTACAACTTAATGAAGTTTAAATATAAAGTTTGACCATGAAGAAGCCTTTTGGCCAAACATCCACACGCTTTGATCCTAAAAGCCGTGCAAATGTGAGCCTCATTAAAAACTCTTGTTTTGAGCCACTCGCCAAGAATACAGCAAAAACAAAGATGTGCCTGAATGTGCTCTTACTGGACTCGCAGCCAGAATTTCAGCCACAAAGGGATTGCTTGAATTGATGATGGCAAAAATTTGACGTCCAGCTCGAGGAAATGTCAGCTTGGCCTGAGCTGTGAGGATGAAAAAGTCACCCTGCTGCTGTTGAAAATTTCCCTGCAGGCCTGTCAGACCAAAACCCAATTTGAACCCCATTTCTGTCATGTGTAACCCTCCTACATCTTTATAATCCTTTTTTCTGAGCTGCGTATATGGAACTTATAAATCAGAGCAAAACGAAAATACAGTAAGAAAACCAGAGCAGGTGTTTTGATGAAAATATGGAACTACGGTGGTCCACATAACCTTCTTCTGTCCTGTATTTGTCCAGCTGTTAAGCTTCTTAACCCCAGTATCTGACGAGGACTGAAGGAGAGTGGCAGCACACAAACCTATCTAAAAAAAACACAATTCTACGTTTTGTTCCTTTCTTGCAATACGCTGTCTTTCACGTGATGTGTACTCATTTAGTTGCAGCATCTTCTTTATAAATAAACTGTGGAAAAACTGGGTTTCTAAATAGCTTAGAGGGTAAAGATAATATCTTAAATATTAATATACAGCAAGATATGTCCAGTAATAACATGATGTTCTTCAACAATCAGAATGTGAAATCTGCATGTGTTCAGTTTTACAGAAAACTCAAAACGGAGAACAGGAAAATCTGACATTTTTAATTCTTAGAATCAAACTTAAATCTTTTTTAGTTTTCCCTCAGATGTACAAACTGACTAGTCAAGCTTATGATGTATGCTCTGTGAAAATGGAACTAACCTTATTCTTTATGACATAGATTTAAAAAGGATTCTTCAGAGATGTTGACTTATATTGATGCAAGAGCAGCATACAGTTGCAGCAGATTTTTTTGGCTTTACTTCCATGATGCAGATCTCTTATTTCATGACATCATCAAAGCGGATTTTCCCAAGTCACCAAAGGCAACCGCCTACATTGACTTCAGACCAGAAACACTCACATAGGGTGCAATGAAGAGCATGGAAAAACGTATTTATCACACCCTCCAATATCTGGAAAGCAGAAGAGTACATATACCAAGGATTAAGAGGATTGTTTCGATGTTGTCCTCATCCATCAGCTTAAGTTTACCTAAATGAAGTGAAACCACTAACCATGTCTCAAAAGTGGACCAACAATTTTAATTTAAGCCTCAGTTATGTTACAGCAGCTGGTTGCAGACTAGAGCTCCACAGAACAAGGAACTGCCTACATTATGTAAACACAAAATGTCTTTTTAACAAGTTTGGCACCAGAACTGTCTTCTCTGCATCTGCTGTTGCTAAGGACAAAGATGAAAATGGGGCATGCTAGGAGATCAGAGATAATTGCTCACAATCTAACACTGTAAGTCAAAATTCTAAATTGAAGAAAACTTTTGGAAATCATTGCAGTCTTTTAAAACAAATTTTAGCCCAAAATCATTAAAGGAGAATGAAAAAAATACAAAACAATATTGTAGAATACACTTTACTTTAGGAAATCAAGTGTCTTTTACCTAGACGTTTTGTAGACTCATTGTCTTGTCTGTGTGTAGTAACTATAACAAAAGTAAAACCAAAAGAAGTGTAAAGTTTAAATAAAAAAATAGAAACATTTCAATTGACTTGCTTGTTAAGCTAAGCTGAAAAAAAGACAGAAAAATAACTTCATCAGCCAGTGTGGCATTTCCTTCATCTTGCAGAGGCATTACCACACATACAAATGTATTTATCAAAAACAAGCAAAAGGAGAAGCAAGCACCTTTATTAGCAGTGATGGGGTAACAGATTAAAAAGTAACAAATTACTGTAATTTAATTACTTTTGTCAATAATAGAGTAATGTAACAAATTATAGTTTGAATTTCGGTAATTAATTACAGTTACTGGACCATAGAAACCCTCGTTACTATGGTTTTGAAGGCTCTGACATTTTCTCTCGATTAAATGATACATTGGGACAACTTAGAGTCATCAGTTTACCAATGTAGCATGTTTTTGTGCTGTGAGAGGAAGCTGGAGTCCCCGAAAAAACCCACGCATGCACGGGGAGAACATGCAAATTCCACACAGAAAGGTCCCAGCTGGGACTTGAACGGGTGCCGTCATGCTGTGAGGCAGGAGCGCAGACCACCGTGCCACCATGCATCCCACAGCTGTATTCACAACTGCACATGAATCAATCAAGGTTGACGGCAGTTGGGATACTGACTAAACACAAAGTTCAGGACTCGAACTGAACCAAAATGAGGAAACTTGGTCCAGATCAACAGACTTTTCCAGTTCGAATACACTCTTAAATACACTTAAGACAACTAACTCAAATAAAGACAGCTGTGGATGAGGATCCTGATACTGGTGTGACCAACTAGGGAACAACTCTAAACAGGACCTGACAAAAACCAAGACAACTGACAAAACCAAATCCAAGAACACAGTAATTTGATGGTGTCCACAATGGGTCTACTTGTAGAACTCTAGAATATTTGCAACGCAGAGGGTGCTGAGTACATGGGCCCACAAAACAAGTTAAAAGTGTCTCTAAGTGACTCCTCACAGCCATTAACATATATAAAAGATTGCAATGCGATGTGCAGATGTGGCTTTTTTGCGTACTTTAAAAGTCATTGTGCTTTTTATTTGTCTGACTCAGTTTTGGAACTTCAAAAGGTTCATTTCTGACATGCAAAAAGCATTAGAAGAAAATTCTGACAGCGTCTAATTACATGTGGGAAAATGTGGACACTAAGTGCCTTTAAGCCAATAAAAAAAAGTGTATTTATTAACATCTAGCCTCTAAAAACGATGTCATACACAGACTAAAATATGTATTTGAGGAAAATTGCTGACATACCCTGTGTTTAGTCAGCTGTGAAGAAAAAGCTCAAAGGAAAATTACCTTAAAAATCTCAAGAGGGAGAAAAAGAAGAGAAGATCATTTCCCTCAAGAAAAACTCTTTGAAGTGACAATGAGAAGGTTGAAGCCTCATGGGAATCCCCACTTTTTCATCCACACTACACAGAGAATGAGTTATCTCTGGCTCATTTTTAACCTAAACTCTGTTTTTAACTCTAGGGAGAAATTGTATCACTTCATAAAGAACATTTGAGATCCATCCAAACTTATGTCAAAAGCAGGCAGATGGGTTGTTATTTGGAAAAAAAATCATCCTGACATGACTGCAAGCTGGTTTAGTTTGATCTTGTCTTGTACATTCGCTGTTATTTGCTGTTCCTGTCTAAAAGCTTTAAGAGTTACTTTCAAAAAGAGAGAGTCGCTTGGATTCAACACATCTGCTGCTGACCAATGGGAGTATTGGCTCCATTTGCCCTAATTTTCATCTGAAGTGGAGCTGTAAATGGCCAGAGATTGCTACTAGTGGAATAATGATGGGACGCTGCGTCAGTGGGAGCAGAAAAGGCTTAATGCACCTGAGAATCTGAATACATCTGAGACACATTAACATGCTGGAAAAACAGTCTAAAATCCAGTTAGAATGCAGAGTTCAAAGCTTGTGATGCAACAATTATTCCTTTTCTTTAAAGTCAGAACTTTTGTAAATACTTCACCAAGAAAATGATCCACCCCAGTAGATGTTAGCTGCGATTACACGTGGCTCCTTTTACTGATGGTTGAAAGGATTAAAGGTTTCTCTGCTATTTAAACTCCATATGTGGTTACAAATGGAAAGGAAAGCTACGACCACAACATTTTGCAAGATATAAATCTGTGTAAATACAATAAGTTGATAGGGGTTCTGTGAGGCAGCGTATGGTCTTAAATAACTGTCAGGTTTTGTTGCTCTGATACAAAAGCTACTCAGCAAGGCTATTGAGAGCAATTGACCGTGGCACACAAATGACTTCCACTAAGGCTGGTGGTTAATGACCAGTCTGTATAATGAAGGGCTAGCTCATGTTTTGCATTTTAGATATCAGTGCAGGTTAGGAATATGAAATACAAGGGGAATTTTCAGACCCTCTGAATTACTGCTTGTTTCTTAAAGTTTTCTTTTTGAAGTTAATCCAAGTGATTTTGTGGAGTGTTTTTTTAAACAAATGCTGTAATGCACATTTACATCAGTTGATTTGAATAAATCATCAGAGAGTTTAACCTCTAGGCTTACAGCTGAGCCACATTTTTGAGAGATGTTCTCGATGTGCCTCTTTGTTGTGGTTTGTCTGCATTGCAAAAACACAAAATCCCATCAAGCATTTTTGTCTAGTTTCTAGTAAACTCTTTAACACCTCAAATGTCGCCAGCAACACCTAAATAACACACACTCTCTGGCTTTCCATAACTCTTTGACTGTTTACGCTGTCAGTGTGAATCAGCGAAGAAAAGAGGCTTTTCAGATGGACTTTGAACCAATATCAAACTCAAGTTTACATTTTTTTAAATCCCAACACCATAAAAATGTTACATCTTCTACATTAATCTGCTTTGTGTCTTTCTCTGCAAGGAGTGTTTATTCTTTAAATGCTGTAAAAAATGAGTATTTAGGTAACCCTAAAGCACAAAAAAGAAACAAAAAACTAAAGAACCCCTTCAAGAGAACTATGCAGTACACACACACAAACAAACATGTATTACAGATGTTAACATTAAAGTGCTAATGCACACAATTCATTTTAAAAAATGAACAGTATTTATTAATGCAGATTGATTACACGCCTGAAGCGACGGTTTTCCACTTCACGTCGGGCATTATTCCACTTATTGCATGGTCACTTATCAGAAATAAATATTCAATCAATTTTTTTTATTTTTTTCATGTTATTTTTTCACATAAAACTGACTTTTTCATACATGTTGCGGCCCGTTATCACGGTAACACGAGAATGTGTCGCTGGGCCGGAAGACCGTGACTGCAGCAACAGAGGAAAGTGATTTTTGAGGTGATTGTTACGATAGGTTTAATAAAGCATCAGTTCACAGAGAAAGTTCTCCTCTAACCACTTGTCCTGTCCACTTTTCCTACAATAAAAATGAAGAAAAAATGTTCTCTCTGGCCTCTGATTAATCGTGATTAATCACAATCCAAAAGTGTGATCATTTTGTTTAATTGTTTAATTGATTTACAGCGCTTTTTTATGTTTAATACATTTACTTACGTTTTTTTATTTTTTATTTTTACATAGTCCGGTTTTAATTCTATTTGTAGTTAATAATACATACCTTCATGTAAGTCTTAATAATATCAAGTGACAAGTTTGTTTAGTTGTAATCAAATAAACTATATTGTTCTTTTTTTACTCTTTGTATGTAAATGATAGAGTTCTTTGAAAATGGAGGAGAAAACAAAACATATGGATGTGGAAAACTAGTAGAATTCAAGTGTCAGAAAACTGTATATGCATTAGAAATCTGGCTAAAAGAACCCATTTGCACACATCTGTCTTTGTGTGTTTGTTTGTTTTATTTTCTGTAGTCCTAATCTCGGAAATTAACAAAAAAAAAAGTTGTAAATTTACAAGTTCTTTCTCATAAACTTATGACTTTATCCTCTTAATATATCTGTCTGATTTAAGCATTTCTTTCTCTGACTGGGCACCAACAAATCTAAGAAGCACTATCTGTTTCATGGACACGGACATGTATTGCCCCTCTTTCTTTCTCCTTATCAAAGAAGATCGTTATCCAAAATGACCCAAAGAGCTTTGGTTGTTAATCCAGGTTTTAGGGACACCAAGCTGTCAACATGTTAACTTCTTCCCAGCTCAAAAAAGGCTCTTTCAGAGTCAAGGATCATCTTTGCTGCATCCTATAAAGCTTTTCAGACATCTGACAATGAGGCTTGCATTTGAATCAGGTGTGTTGAAGCGAGGAAACATCTCAACTTGAAGGGCAGACAGGTCAGTGCATGCTGCAGTACATCTTCGAGGAGCTGAACTTGTGTGATGTGGGGACAAACGCTGTAAAGAAAAATTCATCACATTGATGTGAAACATAAAAAAAGACATCCAAACAAACAGCCAAAAGGGTTTTACATCTATTACCACCAATAAACTATATGCTTTGACACTTTCTATTTATCAAGTTAATGTTTTCTTTAATATTTTTAGTATAAATGCAGAACTGTATTAAGGAAATATATAACAATACATAGTATAACACATTACATAAATGTGTTATAATCTAAATTTACTAGGAAAAATGCATTTCTACAGAAAAACATCATTTGCTTGCTTTTTTAATTGAAATGCGGAAAATAGATTATAAACAAATGCACAAAAGGTTGACAAACTGACTATGGGTTTTAATGTGACAATTTAAATCCTTTCACAGTTATTCTTCTTTCTTTGGAAAATTCCGCTTTAATGAAGATATTCACTGCAAAGATCATTAATTTTATTCAGAAAAGAGACTAAGTGGATATTCCAGAGGCTTGTTGAAGTTAATCCATCACTGTGAGCAGACTGCAAACAATGTTATTAATCTGCACAGAGGCTTACCGGCTGAGAGCCACGACAAGATTTCCATGGACTGACCAATCTCTCTCTGACTCACTTACTCTGTTTCAAGGTAAATCTGAATGGAAAAGTGATTTAAAGCTCCAGAGAAATAATAAATATAAAAAAAGAACAATTGTCTGGAAAAAAAATAAGGGCAAACCCTATAAATTTGAAGTCAGTGTATATTTAAAGGACAAAAATATGTTTTCCAACAAAAAGTTTTACGAAATAAAAAAGTAAATATTTGTCCAACAGTCCCACTCCAATCATCTTCTGAACAATTTTAAAAGTGTTCCCAGAGTTCAATTAACTATGATTATGCTGTTTTTAACCACAATGAAAACAACTTTTCTAAGTTTAGAACATAGTTTCTGCAAAGTGGCAGTTGTTTTTTAAAAATTTGCCTTTGAGTTTGGGGCAGGACCGTTGGTGTGGAACAACCCAGGAGCCCCTTTCCTTCCTCATTGCTGAGAGTTTTGGGATTCTGGGATGAACAAAGTCTCTTTAATTCTAATATAAATGCTCTCCCGCTAGCTTACAGCCCCTCACAAGCCTCAACCTAACATTAGTGGTGCAAAAGAAATAGAGAGCAATATTGGAACTATCCAGCCATACAGTTTTGAGTCAGATGCCGACATTCTAAGGATCCGTCCTATCTCGTGAGATTTTCCTACCCGCAGCACAAAATGATAGATAGAGCTATCAAAATGTTCTGCCTCATCAGATAATCCTACCTACTGTATATGAACGAACGAACAGTTTAGTTGTTAGATCGTAAACACAGCAGGGTAGGACAGAAATACGGGCAGGATAGGAAAGAATTATGGTAGAAGTAGGACAGAGTTACAGGAGCAGCACAAACTCACGGTGGGAAGCACAGTTCAATGGGTTAAAATGTATATGTAGTGTGTTTGTATGTGGTGTGCAGGTGGAGAGTGTAAGAAACGTGTGCAGTTGTCATTAATGAGTTGTATGAAGACAATCCAGCAGATTCAGCAATCTGCGGCAGATCCGTGTCCACAGTGCCGCTCTGTAAGTGCAGAGAACATTTCAAAAGGTCTTTCGTAAATATTTAACAAAAACCAAAAGTGCTCTCCTCTTGACAGAATGGTAAACAATCCCATTGGCTCTGAGACTCAAAAACCCTGATAAGTCAGCTAATTGCTGCCAAATTGGATCAGTCGATGGCATTGTACACATGGCTAAAATTAGTCATCTCAGTAATCTGGTGCTGCTTTCATCCAGTGAGCAGGAAATCATTCTCAAGTCAAGTCATTAAAACAAGAACACAACACAGACCTCTGTCCACTGCTCTGTCAGCCTCCATCACTACATCCATCTGTAAACAGAAAATATTTTCATTACTTCTTTCCACAGAAGTTTGCATACGAGTCTAGAATCAGAGTGAATGAAAGATTTGACAAACTCCTTCTGTTTCTATCAACTTTATGATGATTTTTCTGACGTGGAAAGAATTTTACAACCATCCCACTGGGATAATTGTATCAAATTTCTATTAAAGTCTGTGTTCTTCTGTATAAAAATTAAACCAAATGGGGTGTTTAAATAAAAATATGGCTTCTTGCTTTGTGAATAATCATGTAAAGAAAAATGCCATTAGTAGCCATTAACATCTTTTTGTCATCCATCAGTGCTTTTGTTCCTGCATTAAAAGAAATATCTGACAAAAAAAAACCATAACAAATGTGACAAAGGCATCAAAGCCAAAACATAGAAATAAAATCTGAATAAAGACATAAACATGACATGCAAATATAGTTTTTAATGTCTTGCTGATTCATAAATCATTACAGAGCTTTGAATGACTGAAAAGAAAAGTAAAAATTAGCTTGAAAAGAAAAGCTTTTCTTTGACCTAAGATTGGACATTTCATTAAGACCCCAACAAATTGTGTCAAAAAGTGCACTTCTCTTTTAAGCAATGCCAGTTTCACACAGAAAAGTGACTTACACTGTGCTTTTTAAAAGAAACTGCTTTTTAAATGAACACAATTACTTTAAACACCTCAAATTAGTACAGATGAATAAAGGTGAATTTTAATGCTCGACCTATTGAATCACTTAGATGAGTCATTCAAACTTTGACCAGAGAGAGTTATCAACCACAGTTTCAACTTTTAAAAGAAAATGTGACTCAAACAAAAGAATTTGTGATAAAATGGTAAATTTTGTGTGAATTCTAAATTGAAAATGACATTTCGATTGTAGGGATGTTTGGATCCTTGTCATTACACGTGAGCTACTAAATTTTGGATTGTACAAAAAAATTCTTCCCTTTACTTTAGCAATGACAAACAAATCCAGTCAGGGCTGGACTCCAGACAGAAAACATTACTCTTACTAATAAGCCTTGTCAGAGTGGAACACAACAGACATCCATCAGCAAATAACAACATTGACTTCTTTAACCGTCTCAGTAACTGGGTAAACACTGGTTAATTACAACAGAAATGAGCAGCCTTTACAGGAATAGTGTTTCTTTCCAGTAACCACTATAATGTTCACTCTTTCTAAATACATTTTGATTATATTTCTGTTTGCATAAGTCTACTATGTGCTTTAATAATCGTGTTAATCTATGCAAATGTTCTGTCACAAGACAAATACAGGTGATTTAGGCCAATGCCTGTTTAAGTTTAGAAGAGTTTGTTGAATATTAATCTGAGATTTTATTTGTACTCCTGTAAAAACAGGTCATTTAGAAGATAAAAACAATTACTCTAATCAAAAGGTACACTCTCCATCCACTATTTGTTTTATGGCAGCATGTTTGCAGAGGTAGATATAATAGCTTTCAGGTTATTGAAGTGCAGCCAGGATAATTGGATCTGTTGTTGAAGGAGTTAGGATGTCTCTTAGGGTGTATTCAGACTAGACACATTTGGTTTTGTTTAAAGTAAACCAAATTTTTAGTCTGGATACACTCAGGTGGACTCTGGTCAGGGTCTAGGAACCGGTCTCTGACCCATCTTTCAAGGAGATTGCTCCCTCTCGTCTGGTCCCCCTGAGAGTCTCCCGGCAAAAAATGTTCCAAGCAATATGGGGCAAGCAGGTGGCCCGTACAAAATGTAAAGGTCAGAGACGGACCTGTGAACCTGTTGAGCAAAAATGTTTGTGCACAGTTTTTCTACAGATATGGAGCGAGCATCAGATTGTGGCGAACACTTAGGGTGTACTCAGACTAGAGAATGGCACGGGAGAGGATTTTCATTCCTGTCGCTTCCCGCTCTCACAGAAAGTAATCCTGTCCCGTCCTGCTCCCAGATCAAAATTTAAAAAAGAATCCTGTCCCATCTTGCTCCCACTCCAGTTCAAAATAATCCCGTTCCTGTCCCGCTCCCTTATGTTTTTGTCTTTTTCTGTCGCTATGTAAAACATTGTATGTGGGTTTTAATTTGTATGGCAAAGTACAATGTCATTTTTAATAACAAACTGCATATGACTTTGCATCACCATCGCACTAAACTTTCATACATGTTTTTTATTCTGTCTAACTTCCCTACCAGCTTTCTAAACCTAACAGAAGAGTCTTTCATCTTTACTCTTCTCTGGATGTAATTTTTTCTGTCATCAAACTTGACATCAACATATGATTGCTGCACTTTAGAGTTAAGCAGGAAATCCTGACTAGGAACACCAATGGGTTCTGGGTAATGTTATATTTTGAAATAAGTTACATTGTGGGCATATTATTAGAAAGCTACAAAATGGATCAGCCTTTACTTTTTTTCCCCTTGTTTTTATTGATTTTTGGGATGGGAATTCAGGCTCTTCATAGAGAACCGACTCTTTGGGATTGAATCCCTAAAAGAGCCGGATCTTTCGGCTCCCAAAAAGCTCTTTAGATTGTTTTATTTAATTTATTATCAACTAAATAACATTATACACACTATGGATAACTAATTTATAATTTAATTACATTTAATTTAGAAATACAGTTTTGAAAAAGGTTCTCTCAGTGCTCAGGCGTTTGTACAGGTTGGTTGTGGAGCCTGTTCTAGATTAAATTATTTTCCTGCAGAATCAACACTCTTCCTTTGTGTTCTCAAAAAAGAAAAAAATGAAATGGTTCCTGATTTTGCTTCTTTTCCTGCTGTCACTCCTTTTACGCTTTGGTGTTGCTGTAGTTTGTTTGGCACTCCCTCTCTTTATCATCAGTGGTTCATGTGATGCTGGCTGCTGCATGTGTTAACGCCCACCCCCACCCACCACACACGCCTCCGCTCAGCGCAAACCATAGGCGAAAGGAGATATTTATATTATATGTTTGTATTATATTTTGTATATTATAATCTAATAAAATGTTTCAATTGCAGCCTCTATTTACAGAGTAGGTAATAGGTGACTTATTATACAAATAAGTCAAGTTTTGTTTATTTCAGTGCACAACAGATGCCAGCTTCATAAAGTTACTGAGTGATTTACCAATTACTCTCAGGCTTGTTTTTATTTCCTTTCTTCCCATTTTTGGAGAGACCTTAGATCAATAATATATTATTCAGCGACTTTTGATTAAACTCAGTTTCCCTTTTCCTTGGGAGTTTTATTGGATTTCAAAGAAAGGATGGTCCTGTCTCTGTGTAATGTTCATCAAGGGACACTTTTTTTAGACTTACCCAGACATTCTGGGTGCTATGATGACATTATTGTTTTATTTAACTAAGGTGAAAATACAAGTCTTTTGCCTCAATACCAAAAAAACACAAACCACATGAGGGTTTTTCATGTGTTACCTTCTGGTAAGTAAGTCTCTCTCCTAAACTCTCTCCTTCTTTCAGCAGTTCTTGCGCTTTGGATCTCTCTTTCTTATGGTTCTCCTCACATGTAAACTCCATGGTAACAAAAAATAAAAATCAGACTTCCACATTGAGAAGCTGCAGCACATGTAGGATTACAGCAGCATGTTCCTGCCAAAGCAGTTCCAATTCATCCCTCCAAAATTCTGCCCACTGGTGACGAGCCAAACACACAAAAGCACAACGTTACCAAGTTACCATTCCGAGAAACTCGTTCAAAAACCGCACAGCAACAGGTGGAACACAAAATCTGAGTGGATGATTTAATTGTTGGGCTATCCAATTTGAACTCATCCGTTTTTTTGCCCTCAATTTAGAAGGGCCTTTTATATCAAACATCTTTGTACTTTTTAGAATTTTACTTTTTGTTAAATTAAATTACATAGTAAAAATATGAGTATGTAAATAAAACAGAAAATATTAAAAATTCCATATATTGTGAATGCTCTTTAGGCAACTATAGACAGATCAACTCAATGGCCTTGTGGATGAGTGTCTGCTCTGAGACTGGAAGGTCAAGAGCTCAAATCTAAGGTTGAGGCATGCCAAAGAATCTGAAAGTGAATCTTACATGCAGTAATTATATGACACCCATAGGAAAAGACTGAAAGTCACACATTTAACCCTTCAATACCCAAAATGTCACAGGTGACACGTAAATAAGACATACACAATGACATACAGCGACTCTGTTCATGGAATCAGCTGATTCTGACGTGGAGAAAAGTGGCTTCTCATATCGACTTAGCACCAACATGCAACACATTACTTGCGTAGAGTGTTGCATGTCAACACAAGGCAGCTTTTCCTTGCTTCAAAATCTGCTGGAATTATCTGTACATTAACTCCGTAAATGGTTGAAGAATTACGGCAGTCGAAAGAATGTCAGCCTTGGAACAAAAGCTCCAATGTTAGAAGGGCCAAACAAACCTTGAAAATTGATAGGTCAGAGTTTATTATCACACACATATTGATAACTTGACTGTTGGTCTTCAAACCAGCTCTTCAAATAGCTTTAAAAACAACTTTTCTTTTGACTGAATCAAATTCTAACTGAAAAGGTGATTACTTGTAGTTGGTTTTATTTCTTTAACAGGATAAAAGACAAGGGTCAGGTTTTCATTCTCACCCTCTGAGGTTTTTAATACAAAAGGGTTAACGCTCTACAAAAAGCATTTTCTGATGATGCAGGACTTATATGAAGAAATTAAGATTCAAATTGCATTTCTGAATATTTCTTTATTGAAAGAATGGATTCCACAAAATTTTGGACACTAACTTGATGCCATCTGTGAAAAAGTTGAAGTTGAAGAGAGGATGGCTTCTACAACGAGGGTAATGATCCTAAATACACCTCAAAATCCATGCTGTCTTACATTAAGAGGCATACACTGAAGGTTATGCAGTGGCCTTCCTAATCACCTGACCTCAGCATCATTGACAATCTATGGATAGACCTGAAAAGAGCAGTGCAGAACAGACATCCCAGAAATCTCAAAGAACTGGAAGACTTCAGTAAAGAAGAATGGATGAAGAAACCTCAAACAAGAATTGAGAGACTCTTTGCTGGATACATAAAGCGCTTACAAGCTATGATACTTGACAAGGGGGACAGTACAACTCTACAGGGTGTCCACACTTTTGCACACCTCATTATTTTGTTTTCTGTTATTTTAAAAGGGTAAATGATGAAAATAAAGCCTTAATTTTTTTGTGGACATATTAAGAGGATGCCTCATCTGTAAACTGATGCCTTTGGAAAATGTTTCAATCTTACTTGGGTTCTTTATAGACAGTAATATTACATTTTACCTGGGGTGCCCAAACTTTCTATCCCCACTGTAGTTCCTTAACAGAATTATACTAAAAACAATGCCATAACACAACAATGATGAGACACAGCAACTCATTGAAATGTGGTCAGATGAATGCAGGCTCTTAAAAACATTTTTTAACGTGACGCACATTGTTTCTCACTGTTTTACTATTTGTCATAAACACTTATCCCACGTCATTGTCTTCCCAGTAACCACCTTACAGCATGCCTCCACTAAACTGAAGTAGCAGTAAAAAGTGTTTTATCTCACATTGACAGAGACATTCAAAATTGGTCGACAAAATAAAAAATTTGAATCTGTGAAATTCCCGACAATTGTAAAGAGCTGGACTCCATGCCTCGAATTACTCTCGTAATTCCAATGAGTGAAGAGATCTTTAGTCACGTGATTTTGCTTACAAGCTTTGTTCTGGAACAGGATGCTCCATTTGACGGCATTCTGAATACAGACCACTCGCACGGTTCAGGACACGATCTAAAACATATTAAGTGGTCTGTCCGAACCAAACGATTTTGCCAGTCAAAATAGACCCTCAGAAATGTATTGGTATAGGATAAACGGTGCAAAAACATTTTTTTTAAAGAAAAGTAATTTAGTAAAGAAGTGATAAAGAAAACATTGCGCAATTTATTTTCTTTGGTTTATCCTAATATTCTAGTTTGGAGTTATTTGTCAGGGTTGACGTGCGGACACAAATGCAGACGGCAATATTAAATGCAAAGTCTTTCATTTATTCAAATGAAGCTCTCGAAAAACAGACCACAAACTCATGAAGGTACAAAAACCACCCAACAACCAGTGCAAGGGAGACGAGGACTTATAACCAGGAGGAGAGGATGAGGTAAGTGCAAACAGGTGTGCCAATTAAGAAGGGAGGGAACACACACTTGGAGGGAAGTGTCAAGAGACCTGAAAGAGCGGTAGTGAAACACAGGAAGTACAACCGACAACAAAATAAAACAGGAAGTGAACACCAAACACAACAACAACCAATGTCCTGGGTCCATAACCCCACATTATTAGAGCAAATCCTTCTTTTTGCAACACTTCCTATTTCAAGTTGTTAGACAAATTAAAAGAAATTAGGAAGCTGACAATAAACATGGAAAATCAGACCTTTTTAAAATGATTTATTTGGTTTCCTGTTGTTAAAAAAACAATAACTGTGCTCCTCTTTCATCCAAGACACTCAAAACCATACAGATGAGGCAAGCTGCCTAAAAATAACAAGGATATTTATAGTGATTTTTTTGTTCACCAAAGCATATAATTGAATATATAAACCTAAATTTAAGATGAAAGCAAGAAAAGGCTTAAGGCTTGAATGCCATAGGTTATTAGTAGCTTTAACTTATTATTTAATGATCGGTTTTCGATTGAACCAGAACAATGACATTCACATATACAGAATTATTGCTCAGGCTATGAATAATGTATCTGTTTCAGTGGTATTATTCACCTACAGTCAGCTTTATATTGCTTGAGACCTTTAGGGCTCTAGGCTCCCCGCGCTGCTCTTCACACTAATGGAGGTGACAACCAGCAAGTACGATTGTAGTAATGGTCATCAGCCTGACAGGCAGCCGGCTAATGGGATGTGTATGCCTTGTAAATTTGCCAGGATGACCTTACATGTTACAGACTACATGCCAGAAGCAATAATAGAGCAGTTATCGTTTTATCTAAAGCAGTTAAGAGACTTTTATCACCTGCAAATCCAACACTTGAAGTGGGATGACACCTTGGATAAGCTGTACTCATGTGTGTCAGAAATCATGAAAAACAAACTTTAGTAACCACGTTTATCAACCCTGAAAGTTAGCAGCTCGAATGTGTAATTAGGTTTATTTGAGATTGGGACGAATATAAGTCAAGCACAATCTGAATTAAGATGTTGGTTAAAGAGCCCCTCCTCTCAAAAAGATGGGACATATTTGTTTTTGGTATCAGGCACAACTTTCAACTCTGCAAAAACTGAATCTATAAAGACCCTCATTTCAAGAAAAAATATCTTTAAAATAGGAATTCTTTTTAGGCTTATTCAAAGAAAGATTTTCAAGTTTTAAGAATTTTTGACCTATTTCTAGGGGGCCTGTTCCTGCAGTGTGATTGGTTGATGCCTTTGAATGGACCAAGGTCAGTAGGAAAATGTATGAAATAAAGGAACTCACTGTATAAGCAGTGTACAATCAGAAAGTCTGGAGGGTTTAAAGGCTGAATGTCTGAAAACAGCAGCAATTTGAGTTATTAAGCATTTTATTTAGAAAATAGTATAAAAGACAAGTAAGAATCTGCCTCAGTTAGGATTTTATAAGTCGCTTTTTATTACCTTGTCCTTGACAAGACAAAAAAAAAAAAGCTAAATAAGCTCGTCATTGAATGCTTTACATCCCAATATGCTTTTTGTTGGCTTTTTTTTGCTAGTTTTTAAGCAAATGATTTGTATTTTTTGTGTTTTATGTACCTAATTGTAGTTCGTTTTGATAAGAGACAAAAAAACAGTGCAATCTATGGAAATGACTCATTTTAAAACAAAATGTGAACAAAAAAAGAATATGATCTTAAGTTGACCCATTTTAATAAATCCTCATAAAATGATTTTTACTCATTTTAATAATTAATTTCTAGATCCTAGCTCTTAATGAGGAAAACTAATTACTGTGCTAATTTTGAGAAAAGCTTGGAAATGTTTGGAGCAAATAGAAGTTACTTCAAACTTGGTAAAATAACTGGAGGGCTTTCAAACCTTGTTTTGAAATCTTTGCAAGTATCTAATAGTAAATATTCTTGCCACATTAGAATGTTGTGATTTCTGCACGTCTGAGCAGTGGTGGGCTAATGGTAATTTTGCTCAGAACAGGACAATGTAATTCCGAACAAGCGACCTCTGAATTAAATATAAAAACTGCACCGTCAAGCTGTAATATAAAACCCCAAGAGAGGGGGGCATGCATTAGAGGCAGCTAAACAGCATTTCCATTTGTTTTCCCTGTTCTGTGACCCTCAGAGTGCCAAAAAACTCCCATGTGGCATCTTTGCAGCAGCTAATGCATAAGCCATGATGGAAGGGTCTTATTTCTGTCAGTTGTTTAAAGGTCGTGACCAGTACTTTTATTTTTAGATTATAGATATGCATTTTTAATTTAATTTTTTTCCATTTCTGCAAAACAGAGATCCTAATTATTCATAAAATCTAATTATTTATAGACTATATATTGCAATTATCAGAGTGCAGGGTAAACCATTTCAAAATTTCACTTGTAAGTAAGCACAATATTTCACTATAAAAATGTTTTTTTGAGTAACTCAGTATAAACTTTTCACCTCTTATTTTTTTCCTGTTTCAGGAAGGAGAGGCTAAATTTAGGATAAAGGATGTTCTTCTATATAGTCATCCTCAGAAAATTGTCTAGATTAGATCAATAACCCCCTGCTCTGCTTCCCCCATCCTCCAGTTTAATTGCACCTTTTCGATCCTGCCCCGCCGTTGGGTTCATAGCCTCAATCAGCTGTTTCATGATAGCTGGTTTGACAGGGATTGAAACTGACATCACTGGTTTGTTGGACCAGATGCCCTTTGCCTTACGCAAAGGAGGAGTGAGCGATCTGCTGCAGCACCAGACAAGTGTAAACGATCAGATAACTTTTGCTGTTCACTTCAATAAACTGTTACTCCTATGCAATTCCAGCTATGGCCCAATAAAGGTTAAATGGGAGCTTTTGTTGTCTAATTTGTTTCTTTAAAGTGGATGCTTCAATGGTTTTCTCTCAATCCTGCAGTTTGCTGAAAGCATCAGTTTTAATGCAAGAGTTTGCTGCAGTTTTAACCATCTTATGTGCTGCAGTATCTCAAAGTGTTTTTCTTTTTTTTATCACTAATGTAATAACACGGAAAACTTCGGCTCTCTGTAGACTTGTAGTTATGCAGAATCGATCAGCGTGAAGGTCTCTGCTGAAGTGATAAACCATCAGGTTCAGGAGATCAAAAACAATATTAATGCAGGATTTGCTGACCTTTGCCAGGGCCAGCAGATGTTTCATTTGGAGTTAAACTTGTAGGGTTTTGAAATGGAAACACTTCAGCTTGTTTTTTTACCAAATCCTAAAATACTTAGGTTTTTTTAATCTTTTAACTAAGACAAAACAAAACCTATAAACCACCTAATTAACAAGAGGGTGTTACAACATTCCATAAACAAACATTACATGTATTCAAACACATTTTTAAAAGTAGACAATGAACAGAAAAAGTCAAAAAATTGTAAAAGAAGGAGTCAGATCTTAACTGATCTTCCATCTTCCATTCATTTGTTCGCTCATTTCAACAGGGAGAGATCTTTAAAAAATGATTTAATAGATTAAATAGTGCAACATGAATTTGTTCATGAAACCGTCCATAGTCTTTGGAAGTTAGGCCCTGGGCTGGAGACACCAGCAAAAAATGTTTGGACACACTTATTTGAATTTAAAGGCATGAATTTGATTGTGATTGGCTGTGAAGAAAGTGAGCCCTCCAGTTATTGGCTCAGAGTGAGGACTAATTGATGAGTGATGTGTGGAGCAATCAGCACCTGAACATGAGATAGAGATCTTTCTAACTGAAATTGGGCCAAAGCTTCACTTATCTATTGTCATAATTGGATATAGCAGAGCCAGATAGGTTTTTGTTTTGCTTTTCTGAAAGAGGGTATCCCAAGGTACATCACGTGAAATTCTGACTTTTGCACACAATTCATGCCACAAATTATATTCAATCAAAGTTATGGGTTCTACATTGTATCTGGGCATTAAGATGCGTTGTGTGAAAAAGTCATGGGATGGCCACTGTCTGTGTAAAGTTTATTTAAAGAATTAGGTATGAAGTAAGTATGAAAATCCTCAAATTACTTTTAATCAATAAGTTTGAAGTATTGATTAATGGACCTTTGTCTTAGCAGTCCAAAATGATGTAAAAATATATATTGTCTGACAAACTCAGGAGCAGCCTTTATATTTAAAATTAAGCTTCTGATCGCCTTTTCCCAATATCTATTTATTTGTAAGTTATTATTAATTTACAAGTAAAACAAATTTGCAGAGATTACTCCATCAATTTTGGAATTTTAAGCAAGAAGTTTGAGTTGCTTTTTTAAATTTTTTTGTTTTTTTTCTTTATATTTAAGATAACTGATTTTATTTTGGAAAACAATCTTAGGTTAAGTAGAGATAAAATAATTGACTAATAAAAACTACAACAAACTAATTAAAAATAGAGACCAAAAATATGGTTGAGACAGACTTGTAATTAAGGTAAAAAATAAGATTTTAGATGGTTACTAAAAAACAAAAACTACAAAATTGTAATTGTACTAATTTAATAAATTAAAACATGCATTTATTTAAACACTTTCTCTTGCCACTTCCAAAATGTTGTTTTTAATTTTAGAAAGTAAAGCTAGGTGATGAAACGATAGCTATTGATATTGCAATACTACTTTTTCTTGATAGTATTCGCTAGACTTTTATTTTGAAGGTTTGGTTTATCGTGATTAATATCATTATAACCTGATATGAAAAAAAAAACAATGTTGTAATATAAAAAACTATAGCCAAGCCCTATTAGAAAGCTTTACATGTTTCAAACATCCATTAATCCAATTTTTAATTTTACAGTTACTATTGCAAATAGGAAAATAAAGAGCTCTGTTTGCATAAAAGAGGCCCTTAAAACCAGTCAAATTGAAGCTCTGTTTAGCTGAACATCACATTCAGATTTGTTTTTCTGTCTAGTTCTGAGTTTACCATTGCCAGTTGGAGGAAACAAGCACCTACATAGCAACAGGTGCAGATCGTTCACAACAATAGCAAAGTGTGGTTGTTAACTTTGTTTACTGTTGATAGCAAAAAAAAAAAAAAAAAGGAAAAATAAGCTTTATTTAAGTTTGTTTGCTGTTTGTTTTCTGACATTTTTTTTTCTATTAGCATTTTGCTGTGCACACTGCTGTCTTTGTGTCCTTTAAAAGCTTGGTAACATTCATCCAGTTTTCATCTTTTCAACTTCGCTGCCTTCTGTCAAATGTTTCAATACCTGCGAAACAAGCAGACTTATGGACCGCTTCTTTCCAAAAGCGGTCACTGTTTTAAACTCTAACTTTGCACTAACTGCCACCTGTTTTTATTTACTCAATTTATTTCTGTCTTGTGTGTTCACTTAAAAGATAATAGTTTTAAAAATCAGTACACCTTATATAATGACAACAAAGGTTTTCTTTTCTTTTTTTAACTTAGTACTTAGATAACTAATTTAATCAACTCATTTATTTATTTGACTTTAAGGTATTTTTTAGTTTTTATGGATTATCATTTGTATATTTGTACCATTTCTATCTTTTAATGTCTTTAGTTCCTCCTCAAAGTATTAGCCACAACATTTTCTATTTTACTTTTTATTCTTTTAATTTAATCTTTGTTTATATTTTATCTTATAGAAAACTTGGCATTCACTTCTTTGATTCACTTTCTAAAAGCACTGACGGCTGAAGGACTGAACTGAAATAATTCAGAGATTATCTTGATTCATTTGACAAGTTGCCTGTTCAGATTCAGATCTTCAAAGTCGCCCAAGCGAGTTGTTTTTTTCTGTCCCAAAAGAAATGAACTGACCAGTTGGATGACAGTTCTGCAGATTTCTCTTAAGAAATCAGTCATTTCATTCGTTAAAAAAACTTGTCTTCAAAATAACAACAGCAGAGACATCATGCAGACTGCAATGATGGGTTTGGTATTTTATCTTGAACAAAACAAACTTACTGAAGCTGTCAGTTCACTTACAATGAAAAGTTACTCTGCCTTTTTTAGAGATGACACCCAAATTTAACAGGCGAGGCAATAACATAATGGTTACTGGTGGGAATACAATGCTGGAGTTTGAGTTCTGTGCCTCTCAAATGTTATTCTGCCTTTTCACATCTTCTGACCGTCCTTACTGAAGATTAAAGTCAGCATCTGCTGCTCAATGTGTTTGTCCACGTAGAAAATCATTCACTGTAGATGCAGAAACTTGTAACGATGAAACAATGCCCATATTTTCGGTTCTGTGCCTCAAACATTACTACCTTATCTTTCTTTTTCCCAACATGAAAGTACTTTACATATGTTTCCGAAATGCAAGCAAAAGCAAATAAATAAGGCATAACAAAAAGACAAACAAAAAACAAAAAACATATAAGTCCCTCCAGTCACACGTTTTGGAGAAAATTGCAACTCTTCTGAACAAATTCCCCCAACCAGGGGTAATGCTGCATTCACACTTAACACAATTCAAATTTGCGTTTGCGTGTGTGAAATCTTGTGAGATTTGCTGCTGGACGCTTGTCCAAAAATTTTGTCATTAAGTAGACGCTCCCATCGCGTCATGTGTGTGAGGAGCCATTGTTAAAACTTTTCAGCCTCATCGTTACATGGAAGTTATGACTGTGTATCTTACTTACAATGCATGGAAGACACGGATGACGTTGACAGATCAGTTTATACGTGCACCCAAGCACAAAAACTGATGGAAATTCGTGTTGGCCACACGTAATGCCAAGATGCTTGTTGCTGCATTACATTCTTATTTATATTGAGGATCTCTACAAAAAACAAAGGTAATCACGTCTCTATGTCAGGGTTCATGAGATCATTCAGTCTTTTATTTTTTTTTTTTTAAGGCTTTTACCTTGTACTGCAGGAACTGCATCTGAATGACGGCGCTTTCAGCGGTACTTCCGTGTCTGTGTAACCCAGTTAGATAACTTGCAGTAGTCCAAGGAAGTAAAAAATGAAAACAACAATAATAAGATCCTGATGTAAATAAGAAAAATATCATAAAGTTCAGGAGAACAATCAGATTGTCCTCTATGTTTGCTTTGGACGATGCTTCTTCTTCTTCTGCGTTGCTGTCAGTAGCAAATACTGATGCACACACCTACATTGCCCTCTAGTGGTTGTTAGTGGGAGACAATCACTAAACAGTTGATAGAAGAAAAATAAGTATTATTTGGGCCAACATTTATTTTATTTTTTTATTTTTTTGTTTTTTCTGAATTACATCCCGAACATATTCCAAAATCTGAAAATTTGAAATTTCTACGAATTTTCTTTTGTAATTCCCAAAACAGTGCCAGAGCAGATTTCCTATTTTTATTAGAATTCACATAAAGTCTTTAAAATAAAAAAGTAGGACAAGCAAAATAATACTCTTTATGTGTCTTTGTCACTTGATCTGGATTTGGAGAGAAGTTAATCACGTCTCTAAATTTTTCCACAGGGCCAGCGTGGTTAATGAATATCCGTGTTCCTCTCCTTATCTTTTTATAGTCCACACTGAACCTGTGCAGAAAAATTGCTGAGTAGATACAATAATTTCAAGTCGAGCACTCTTCTCGGCTGTTGCAATATTTTTAGCCGGAGTGCACTTAGCCCAGAGAGATGTAGCTCTAAAACTGCTCGGACAGTCATCAGATAAGATTGAGTCCGACAGCATCTCTCAGTCTCTTAGGTATACTCGGCTCATACAGGCTTCATTTGAGCTGAGCTCCGGGGATTCGGACAAATGGAATACAAACACAAATAACTTTCTTTTTCTTAAACATCTACCAGTTATATACCATTTATAGGAAAAAAAAAAGAAAAAGTCTCTACGGCAGACTGGTGGCCTGTCCAGGGCGTCTCCTACCTTCACCCATGAGTGGCATTAGGTTCCGGCAGCCCCTTGACCCCAAAAATGGGTTCAAAAAATAGATGGATGGAAAACAGAAAAAGCTCATTTATTTGCAGGGTAACCAGGAGCAGCTTAGTTACTCTCCATGCTCTAAATTTGCTTCAGGACATAACCTAATCAGTTTGAAAACTAAAAGTTGTGTAAAGCTGAATAGATACACAATTTCCACTAAAAAAGAGACATCATACCTAAAAAAAGAAAGTATAAAAGACTGAGGCCTCTGATGAAAACTAAACAGAATTTTCTTCAAGATGTTTGCATACAGTCAAGTTTTGGTGCAATTTCAGTGAGGAAGATCCACCTCATATCCTGGAACTTTTGGCTGCATTTACTTCCATTCATCATTACCTTCACTCTGAACCAAATCCCTTTCTTTCTTAGCCAATCACAATCCTATTTACCCTTTGAAATTCCGGAATGTTAATTTCTCCAATTTCCATTTCTGCCGACCCTACTCAACCTATAATGCAAAATTCACCTCTGAGTTGTGAGCGGAGACAGTAGCGTTGAGAAACCTCGCCCCACTTTCCCCTTCTCCTCATTTAACGCTCTGTTTATGTGCTCGTTCGCAAGCTTACAGCCCCTCACAACCCCAACCTAACATTACCAGTGCAATAAAAATGGCGAGCAATATGGAGCTATCCAGTCGCTCAGATGAGGAAAACAAAGACATACATGCATCTAGTCTACAAGTGGATGCATCAGAATGGAGTGGAGCAGGGAGCCTTTGGCTTGTCCAGTGTATTTTCTACATTTTATTTAAGCTCTTGTTCAAACTTGATTTTTTTGTCTGCTCCTGATTCACAACAATTTGAATGAAAAACTCAGAAATGCAAGTTTGAGCTCAGTTTTCTCTCCTCCATCATCAGAAAAATGCCACAAGAACATGTTAACAACACCAAAAACTTCTGCTTGGTATCTAAGGACAGCTTTCCACCTCCAAGGACTTTTGTTTTTCCCTTGAGGAGAATCATCATTTGTTTGTCTCCTATATTGTTGGATCTCTTTTGCAATGTTTGTGTCTTTACCTCTGAGATGCTTGAGCGATTTCATGCTATGTTTCAATTTCCATCTAAACACAAATGCTCAATCTGTGTGTTTGTGTGCTGCAGTTTTGAACAGAAGAGCTTGTTTTCATGTACATTTGGAGCTTTTTTTTAGAAGCCGTTGTGTCTATTGTGAGCAAAAGACCTCAACTGATCAACAACATCCATCGCTTCAGTGAGGTTGCTCAGGCATCACAACACTCATTCTGTCTGGTCTCATTTCATGAGCAGAGTGGCCACTTCAAAGCAGGATATGATCCTGGAAAAACAAAGTCATTAAGCTTCTATAATCTTACTTGTTTATCCAGGTGATTAGTCCAAGCCACTGGTTAGGGTTACAATTATTCAATGTCATCCAGATTCATTCACAGAGATAATAGGAAAAATGCTTCAAAGGTGTGTTTTTAATAGATGAAGAGTGTGAATGAAGCTGCTCACCTTTACTATTTGAAGAAGAAAAAATGAAAAGCTGGTTCATATGTCAGTGAATCTCCCAGCAACCCCAGCATACAGTGTCTGGATGCCACCCACCTGACTCTCACCTGCTTATAATCCACAGGACACTTAAGCACTGCTCAAAGCCACGCTCAGTGCGCAGTATTGTTTGTGCATTTCTGCCAGCATACCAAGCAGTATTGTTTGATCTGATCTTCTGTGTACCTGACCCAGCTTCGCCTCTCACTCTGCTTCTTTGCCACCTGCCCTGACCCTTGCCTGGACTCTGACCCCACTTTAGCTTTGTGGACTTTTAGTCTGAGCTCCTGCTCCTGTCTGAGTCAATAACCCTGCTGGATTTGGAACCAGCCTTGTGCTGGTTTGTGACAGTATCATGTCAATGATTTTGTTAGTAGTTTTTCATACAAAGATCTATTAATGTTAGGGATTTCCTGATCCAATCAAATTGGGCAGACTCTATGGATGCCGCAACCTTATCTGTAATCTCATATTTATTTTATTCTCATAATTATTATTATTATAACAATAATAATAATAATAATAATAATAATAATCATTATTATTATTATTATTATTATTATTATTATCATCTCTATACATTTAAGGCTTATTATTATGGGCAAACACTTTAGTAGAAGTCTGCATATAATTAATGGATAATTACATTTACTGCTGTAAAATACAACAAAATACATCACTAGTTTATCACTTTCGTAAATTTAGCAAAATATTCACAATTACGAACTTTCTGGTTCAATAGCTTTAACTGACAGCAAGCCTCTATATTGGTTTGTCCTAATGCAAACATTGACCCAAAATGACATTTTAAAAGAAAAAATGTAAATATATATGTTTAAATTTTTAATTTGAGCTAAACAGAGAGACAGGAATGAAACGGCTGCCAAGGGATTGTCTACAAAGTACAAGCTCCGGGAGAAAAAAAATTATAAAAATCAATTGAAAAAAATGGTTAATTGACATGAGCTAATCATGAAGACTGATCATTCTATTTATGCTACAACAGCAATTTTTAAAGAAAGTCTTTTTATTTATTTTAAAGAATTTTTAAAGGAGATATGGATCATATCTAATCAAAAATGCTCCTGTGAAGATATAAAAGTTACAGTCAGCAAACTTTCAGGCACGACTAATTATCACATATTTTTCTAGTGTATAGATATTTTTGTATTAGTTTATTTTTTAAATGGGTTACAAATGTATTGGATCAGGACTCAGTATCGGCAGATACTCAAAATCAAACGACTGGGAATCTAATCAGGACAAAAAAATCTGACTGGAACATCACTAAATTATGTTTTTTTAAGATTCAATTAGGGGAAAAAAAGTGCATGTTTAACAAATACATTTGTAGCATAAGAGTGTTTTTCTGGGTGTGGGTGGGGTGGGGGGTTAAAGATCCTGATTTTATAAGAACCTAACAATGTTGTTTCTCAGATGAAAAATATGATGTTTAATTAGAGATCAAAAGTGGAGAGAATGTCAGAGACTGATGAAACCAATGAAACACTTGTCTTTTTCTCAATGAAATCTGCTTTTATTTTTGCATTCCTTTTTCAATGGTAAATCAAATGTTTTATTTTCCTCTGAAAAAAAAAATTGCACCATTGACCTTGTTTTCTTCATACAGACGCTAAAATTGTGTTTCTGAACATCGAGAATTGTGTCTGATTGCACTTGTGGGTCTTTGTCTTTTTTCAAAACCTTGAATAACAGGCCTGCAGCTCTTTACACCATCAGTCGACATTACAGACATAAAGCAAAGGATTATTATATTGTTATTATTGATCTGGCAGCCAAAGGCAAAGAAGATGAGAGGTCGACAATTCCTTTTACTGTTGAAACGGCTGCTTTGATTTCCAATTGTGTCTATTTTTTAACTTGATGTTTGGTTTTTAGTCCCTTTACATGACCTTAAATGCACAGAGCTCAATCAAATTCATAAAAGCTAAAAAAAAAAAAAACACATTGAAAAGCTCATGAAACTATGGTGGCCCTGAAGTGCAAACCACATCAACAAATCTCTTAATGCAAAACATAATTACAGATCACAAAACATGTAGCCAAGAGGAAACCCAAGACAGTGTCTCATTGTGCCGGTCCCAAGCTCTGATAAATACAGAGGGTTGGGTCAGGAAGGGCATCCAACATAAAATATTTGCCAAAATATGTCAATTAGACCCATGAAAGGAGCTGATTCACTGTGGCAACCCCTGAAGGGAAAAGCCGAAAGAAAAAGAAGATGAAAAATGAAATAAATAAATAAAAAACATTACATTTTAGAAATCAAAACACAATTTAAAAAAAAAAATGGAGCAGTTCGGAAAACAAAAGTAACTTCCAGAAATCAAAATCAAATGTTGAAAAACGAAACACAATAAGAAACCAGAAAAGATAGATACTATGGGACACCACTGATTGGATGATGATGTTTGTCCATCGTTTCAACCAAAAAGTTATTTGGCATGAAGTGATCTGTTCTGTACTAATCATATAACTTGTATTAGTATGCAGACATTGAAAAACTCAAATGTCAAAAATCAAATATCATCTAATCCGCAAACATGTGATATCAAACAGATAAGTTACAAAAAATAATGAAAGAAATAAGACTTAATAGAGGAACCATATAAAAAAAACAGGAATTTTGAGTCACTGTTAATAAATGCAAAACACAATAAGAATTGGCCATAAATGCCTGTCAGTAAGAAAGTGACAACAATAATAACCTTCTATACTGGTAAATGAGAAAAATGCCTATGGTGACACGAGATGGCTTTCAAATGTCTGAAGTAAACATAGTGAAAACAAAACTGATTCTGACAAGAGTGTGACTGAATGAGATGATGCTGATGCACATTATTGCTTAAAATAAAATCTTGTCATTGTGCAGAAATGGTAACAATGCACAGCTGCAGAAGGTTGGTTTATTCTACATAAAAAAATCCAGTTTGTGTGAGAAATAAGAAATGCGCAAAAATTCTCCCTCTGGACAACATTGCTGGCTCACGCTGCCTCTGTAGATTTAAAACAGTTTTTTTAGCTAAAAAAAAACAAACAAACTTGTGTTGTATTGTTTTTAAAATGTTCTTTTTTTTCATATTTACAATCAGGTTTTTCTTTTACTTTTACTTGATCCTAAATTACCCCATAAATTCTGCCGAACCCAACGTCAAACTGAGGAGCGTTTCTTCTTCTGCGTTCCGTTCAGGTACTAAATACCTCGAATGTCCTTGTGTGGTTGTTGCTATTAATAAAAGAAATACAAAGTAAAAGTCACACCAAAGCATAAGTCGCACCACAGCCAAACTATGCAAAATATACAAATAAATAATGCGACTTGTACTTTGAGAAATACAGTATTTATAAGTGAACCCTTTAGCAAATACATTCACTAAAATGTATAAAGAGATTCTCATTGTAAAATGTATCTGCAGCTCATTTTAAGAGTGGGAAGATTTTTTTTTTACCTTAGCTCCAGTGACATTTGTATAATATTCAATAAATGTATTGGGTTTTTTTTAAACAAACTTAATATTATCAGCAAGTGAAGGTAATAGCTTGTATGGTTTGCAGCAAATGGATTTCTGCACTCTTGTCTAAGATGTTTAAAAACTAGTTGCTAAGTATCTTTTTTTGTGCAATCTTTTAACATTTTTTGATGATTTCTGTTACTTCTACTGATTGTTGTTTTACTTTTGGAGGGAGGTGTAGTGAAGCTTCTCCTGCAAGTTAGAAAAAGATCTGTCAGTTTGTGTAAACAGTGCATGCCCTTCTGCAGCATCCATGTCCAGCAATAAATAAAACAAATTCTAGTCTAAAGCTAAAGCTGAATCCCATAAAGTCATCCCAGATCATTTTTTCGTCTTTCTTGCCTGAGTGCAGCCATGTATGTCGCCAAGCTGCACTATCACAGTCCAATTATTTCAAAGGAGCGTGCTCCATTTCACCCAACTTTCGTCTTATTCTTGTGGTCTCCCTAATTAGCTGCAGCGTTTTTTTCAAGCTGGTGTCCGAGCTGTAGACGAGTTGGGCCTTAAAAACAGAGAAGTGGTGGCAGATTATTAAAGCTTAACAGGCTTCTGCTCTGACAGATTCTAAGAGTCGCCTTTCTGGCTGCCTGCGGTGAGGATGCACAGATGAACGACATCCCTGTAATGAAAATGTGAGCAACCGCAGACACAGAAAACTGGATCATATGGTACCATCATTTTCACATGACAGCTGGATAACACATCAGAAACTAGGCTAAATAATGATCCCAGCATCTCATGTGGAATCAGAGTCAATGCTGACCTGTTGTTGTTTTGTGCAGCTCTCTGTGTGTTGCCTTTAGGCTTTCTATGGACACTGTTGCTCGCTGGTGGTGAATGAGGCATGAATATGAAGTACTTCACTCCTCATCACACTTTTACCTGCTCTCTGTGCCTTCTCATTACACTGTTTCCCCTAGATATGCACTCTGACTGCAAAGCTAAGCAACTGACAACACCAGCGTTTGTATTATTTCTTTAAGGGAAAGGTTACTACATTAGGAAAAGAGAAAAGTCCTTTTATTGTGAAAATAACTCCACCTCTAAGTAAACTCTTAAGCATAAAAAATAAAAGAATGATAAAACAAAAGGGATAAAAAATTGTATTACAAAAAAATCCAGCTTTGAGTAACATAATCGTTCTTATAAACGGTAAATTCATTAATAATACTTCAAATACTACTGAGTTTTTCCAATGTGAAAATAGGGAAGTAGAATAAAGAAAAATGATGTGTTGTGAAGTTTCTTTAGAAACAAGTGCAATAAATATTGCTAAGAATTAAACTAAAAGCATTTGATTTGATTTATAGATTCTTTACAAGCATTAATAATAGAATAAGACAATAAAAAATTACTAAACACGGCTATATCAAACCCATTTGAGAAATAAGAAAACACTGATTAGAAAATAATGGACATTTTGAGGATGTCTGGGGGTTTTTTTTACCAGTGTAATTACATAAATGGACATTTTTACAGTAAAGAAAAAATAATAACAAAATGAAAGCAAAACAAACAAAAAAAGAGCCATAACATTTTGAGACCAAAAACAAAGATTTTAAGTACAGAAAGTAACAGCTTAAAAGAAAAACTAAAAAAAAAACAAGTAAACAAAACTGAATAAAATCAGCACTAAAGCAAAAGTCTATGTTAAATTAAATAAAACAAACAAGCAAGAAAAGAAAAGATCTTAATGGAAAAAAAGCACAAAGCGAGATTAAAAAAATGATTTTCAAACATTTTCTTAAGACCCAATCCAATTATATTTTTTTCTCTTTATTAGTTTTTTGACATTTTTTGTGGCATATTACTGATTATGGAGGACATTTGTAAAGAAAAGTTAAGTTTAAAATTGTATTTCTGAGTAAATTCAAATAGTTGTAAACCAGGAACAGACAAATAGTCAGAGTTAAAACTATACGGCTGGATAGCTCTAATTTTGCTCACCATTTCTTTGCACCACTAATGTTATGTTGGAGGTTGTGAGGGGCTGTAAGCTGGCGGGAGACAGTGTAAACAGAGAGCACAGTTAAGGGGGAAAAGGAAGCAGGAAACTATGTCTAAGTCTGTATTTTAAAAATGAAACTACTGAGAATGCTTTAAAAGTATCAAAAGATGATCGGAATTAGATAAAATTCTATAGTATCAATAGAATAACATGACTGCTTATTCCTTAATTTTGTTATTTAATAACAAAATAACTTTTATTACAAGAAAACCGTTCCATTTTTGTGGGTTTAATAAAAAAAATCATTACAGTGATCCATATTGAGAATGTCTTTTTTCCCAGTCATACTTGTTGTCATTGCCTCATGCTCTGGTGCACAGAGGAGCCACCATAGCAACCTTGTTGGGGAAGCAAAATGAAAACCATATTATTTGTCCTCCTTGCTCTCAGTGCAAAATATTTCCCAGTGGGAGGTTTAATTCAGGCTGTCACCGTTTAAACAAGATTAGATTTTAAACTCAGAACCAATCTGAAAGGCAAATTAAAATCTGATATCAATTATTTATCTTTTTTTAAGGTCTCTGTTCAAGGCAGCCGAATTCATGCACAAAAGGCACATTTCGTTTTCTGAGGGCAAGATTTTAAATACCAAAAAAAAGTTAAAAAAAATAAAGATAAAAAAAAAAAAAAACATTAATCATTTTTGCTTTGTTAGTATTTTACATTTTCCATATGTATTTACCAGAAGTCCTCTTTAGCTTCTAGAACCTGCCTTTTGTCATTTTGCTGCTGGGGAAATTTCTGCTTAAACACTGTTTATTTTGTCGAAAATGCAGCCTGCAACAGTTTTTAGCTGATTTGCACCAAATATTCGTTCATTAATTAAGGCAAAATCTGTGTATAAACTAAAAAAGACTTTTCCAGCAGAAAATAACCAAATTGCAAACAAAAATCTAATCTTTTCACAGTGTTAAAATGAACTTTAGATGTAAACAGAGCTGTTTCCATTATCATTATCCATTTTCAAAACTAGCAAGAAATTTGTTCCAAATTTACATGAAAAAATCATAGTTTGCACTAGAATTTTTTTAAATGGCTGTGAACTGAATCTAATCTCCAAGTCTTGTGCATCAGAAAATAAATCTCAAGTTTCACATTTTTCACATCCTTGAAGTCTAGAAGCAGGGATTTGGGAACATTGTTCAAACTGAAGTCAGGACCATGCATTTTTTATTTGAGTCCTGAATAAAATATAGGAGTGTAATGTTCTACTGCAAGGTAATATGCATTAGTTGAGTCCTTCTCCCTGCAGCAAAGATTTAAAATAATGATCGTCATTTTGCACGTCAGTCTGTTGCTTTCTTCGTACTAAACAACAGCTGCATCTCAAATGCTGATACAGCACCCCAAACAAATCAAGTAAAATTCTCATTTTATCAAAATGAAAACCTTATAATCCATCTGAATCAATGGGCTGCTGAGTTCATGTTCACTCAGAAAAACCTTTTCCAAGTAGTTGGAAATTAGCATCTAAGAAGTCACAGTGACTTGAACTAAAATGGAAAATTAATTTGCCAGGAAGAAAATACGTTTTGTTAGTGTGCTTTATTCAGCAGGAAGAGTTGATGACCATGTGAGATGATCAAAAACTGTGTCTCATTTCTGTAGCAGTTTTCTGTAAGAAGATGGTTTTTGACAGCATTTTTTAAAAATAATTTAAATCAAAAGTTTATGTAGTTTTTTTTCTTTTTTTTTTTTTTTTTTTTTTTTTTTTTTTTTAGCTTTGGCAGTCAATTACATTTGTTTAAGCTTTACTTTCTTACATTTAAACGCAGGCTTTAATGACCCACTCAGATAAACACTGTGTTTTTGTGTTTATAATAAGTTCTTGAGACATTTTTTTTCTCACTGCGAAGGACATATGTTGGCTTAAATTTGCTTTTTTGAGTATTTATTTATCCATATCATTGTAAATTAAGATTAGAAGAAAAACATGCCCTTTGAAAACGTGACAGTGAGACTTTAAGAGTTTAATTTGGTTTGTATTTGTCTGCTGCCCTTTCAAGATATTTCACAGACAGAAAAGTGGCAAACAATACTATAAAAACCCTGGTTGAAAATCTGTGTACTCATCAGGTTTTGCAAAGAGACAGCCCGGTACTCAAAAGTGATTCAACTTGCATGAACTGCTTTGTGAATGGCTGCACCGTTTTGAAAATAAGGTAACAATTTAATCAGACAGAAACTTGCTGACAAAGTCTCCTGTTGTTGAAAACTTTGTATTTTATAATCCAAAGATCATCTGTGGGACAGAAATAAAGAGGGTGGATTTTGGAGTGAGTCTTCACTGGTCGCCAAGCAACAGCTCAGAATCAGGAACAACCCATCTGCTTCTGTAACAAAGAAAACTGTTGTTGTTGTTCCTTAATGGATTAAGAAATTTTAAAGTGGCACAGTAATCTGTAAGATGTGTGTTATACCTAAATTCCGAACATTTTTTTCACGGTCTTCTTATGTCAAAATACAATTAGGCTCAATGGAGGAGTTTTTCCTCAAAATTCAAGTGGATTTAGTTTAATTTTATGGTGATATAAAGGAGGATTTGTTTTCATACTGTCTATTGACCTTCAGTGTGTCAGATTTCACTAATCTTTAAGATAGAAATAATGTCTATTGCATGGTGTTAAAGTTGCCGCATAAATATGTTCTGATCTGAGGAAAATGGAAATGTCAAAGACCCACTTCAATCAACTTTTTGATCTATTGTCAAAGCATTTCCACTGGTCTTTTATTTATGATAATGCCGTTTTTTGGGCAAAATAAAAAATAAGATGTTGTTTTCTAAGACATAGTTTTTGCAGAACGGCAGGAGTTAAATAGAAACTCACCTCTGAGTTGTGGAGGGGACTGTTGCCGCAGAGTAAGCTTGGCTCCATTTCCCATCATCCCTTTGTTTACACTCTCTCCCGCTAGTTTACAGCCTATAAAACCCCCAGCTTAACATTAAAGGTTAAACAAAAATGGTAAGGAATTTCTGAATCACATCTACATCAGTGCTACAAGCGTTTTCCAACAGCATGTTTGCTTCTGCTCCTGATTCACAACAATTTGAATAAACAAAAACTCAGAAATGCAAATTTAAGCTAATTTTCTTTACATGTGTCCTCCATAATCAGTATAACGCAACAAGAACATGTGAAAACACAATTTTCATTGGAGTGGGTCTTTCATAATCAGCAGGAACTTATCAGTTCCTTCATTAAAAAATGAATTTATAATTATTGTTTTTAATATCAAATTAATTATATTTAACTCTGACGTGACAGTTTGTGCACAAATGTCTTTCTCTTTCTTATGATTTTGTTGTTATTCTTTGTTTTCTGCTTGTAATGTTGGTGAAACTAAAGCTCTGAGTGACAGAAGAGTTTTCCCTGCAGGACTTTTTCAGGTGTCCTCACCTCTCAATAACTTACTGGCACCAGAGCCTTGTTGGGCCCGGGGGCTGTTCCTGCCTCCCTCGCACTCAGCGACAGTCCAACACAACCGACCAAACCGTTAAGCAGACAGCCATAAAAAAAAATAAAGAAGCAGAGTCATTATAGCGGAAACCTCTGCAGCTCTGAGATAAACTCGGCCGAGCATCCCAAAGTCTGTAGATTACAGAGAAAGAGAATTTGCGGAAAACAATTATTCCTGAGACTCCACCAACAAAAATGTCTCTTGATTTTCAAAGTAGAAATGATGACTTTTAATGTATCAAGCCACAGAATGGAAAAATGGGAATCATAATATTCAGAGTGAATGCAGGAGCACATTTTCTGTGCAGGAGCTCTGCGGGAAGCTGCCTCAGCAGAGAACTGGATGGGTGATTTACTGGGCGGGATTCAGAAGCTGGATCTTTCTGCAGGAAGCTGCAGGCTTTGAAACTGAAACTGCATTGAAATTTTAAATGATATTCATAGAGCAGAGCTAGATTTGCTTGCAGTTTATTGGCACTTAGGTCCCTGCAAAATGCTGAAAAGATTTGCATGTGTATTTATATGTAGTGGCTGTAGATCACAGTAATAGTTATCCCACTAGAGAGCAGGGTCCATTAAAGAGGCAATAACTCTCAAACATTACTGCAGCTACAACAAGTATGATTTATGTTGTGGAGTGGAGGAAGAGACTCTTCCATATTGAATTTGTTTTACAGCTTTTTGGCAGATAAGGAATGTGATGGACACACCTCATTCTGCTGCATTTGTAACTCCAGGTGACCGATTATACCAAGATGGGCACTAAAGTTGCAAAAGAAGACTCAAAAATTGATATATTCAGTTTAGTGAATGAGTTTGCTGCACATGCAACTTCTTCTGCAGTGAATTGTGCAGATTCTGTTCTGCTCAGATTAAGCAACAATTTACATAGGGAGCTAGCTGGAATGATTAAAAAAAAAAAACATTCTCAGAATAAATTCACTTAAGGACAACTGTAGACTTGGAAATATTTTGTTTCCCTCTGAGAGTTTGGGGTGTGGATGAAACACGCAGTTGATCGAAACTTATTTAGATTTTCAGAATGTTTGAGATTATTAGTAACTTTGTAAATTAAAAGCACAAAAAAATAAATAAAAAGCATAGCCATCTGAGATTTTGACACAAAAACGTACCTTGCACACGTTCTACTGTAATTATGTTAAGACAAATATGGCTGTGGCTGCAAAGCAAAATAATGTACATAAATGATTTTTTTTGGCAATGCCACAGAGCCAGATCTGTATATTAAATAATAGGGAGACTGGTAATCACTGCACCAACGTGCTGCCCTTAACTTAAATCTATTCTGGCAAACTTTGAATCATCTAGACGGGGGAAGAAGTTCTAGCATTTTACTCTCTCCACTGGTGTTCCACAGAGCTCTATTCTTGGCCTTCTTCTTTTTCCTTTGAGGACAAAACTCTCACTGTCTTTTAAAACATCCCAAACTCAGCACTCCTCATCTCACCAGCACACTCTACATACAATGTCCTCCTATAAAACCATCACAAAAATCTAACTCCACATCCCATCTCCTTGTGCTGCGGACCTCCCCTCTTCTACTGATTATTGAACAAATAACTTCATGCCAAGAATTGCTGTTACATATTGCTATTCCAATCTCTGCGCTGAGTTCCTGTGATTGTTAGCATTAGATTGAAAGCAAAATTATAGTATAATTAAGTATAGTTTTTGCCAGATACCAGCCCAGACAAGGAAAACGAAGACATTCATGAATGTAGTCGTCCACAAGTGGATGCATCTGAATGGAGCAGAGCAGAATGCTAGTGGCCCACCTTTTTTGATTACTATGTCACAATGAAGCTCTTTTTCCAACAGTGTTTTTTTTCATCTTCCCCTGATTCATAACAAGTTGAGTAAAGAAATACAATTTTTAGCCTACTTGTCTTTATATATGTCGTCCATCATGAGAAAAATGACACAAGAACATGTAAAAAAAGGACTTTCTTTAGAGTGGGTCTTTAAAGGTAATTTGACAATTTGTTTTCTGTTTGTTCAATTTGAGTAGCAGAAATAGACTGTGGCCAAAAAATGATAACTAAAAAAATTTAATTAGAAAAAAATAAATAAGAACATTAGGTCAAATTTGACCTTGCGTGTTCTTCATGGATATTCATCAAATGATCTGACTGTTCCAACAGATGACAGCATTTTTAATTCAGTGCTCAATGGTACATGCTTGGATTTTAATTGTACTGACTTCTAGTCCAAGCTGGGCCCAGATCGGACTGTTTTTAAACAGATCAGCACTGCCCTCTGGTGGACGAGAGGTCCAATCAATCGAACCAGGAGACAAACAGATAACAGATGTTGAAACTGAGGTTCCCAGATGTTTTACTGTAGCGTTGACGCGCTGCTTCTAAATGCCTGGGAGGAACTGCGTCATTTAAAGATGCTGGCAAGCTGACGCGTTCAGATCCAGAACTATGCAGGTAATAAAGCTGCGTGGTGAATGAATGAAGACACAGGTGACAATGAAGGGATTTATTAGCGAAAAGAGAAAGTTCTGCGTAATTTTGCTCCTCAAGTCATCGGTGACGGAGCTGTGATGTGCGCCGCGCAACAGCCTGCCAGCTCCAGCCTGTCCTGAAGGAAGCCATCGCAGAAACAGGCAGCGCACATTGTGTTCTGGCCGTCAATGCATGAGCGCAGAAAAATCTTTTCACACTTGCAGGAAACGCATGCGCGTAGAGGAAACCAACTGGTTTGTGTCAAATCGATGCAGACGGATGTGATCGAGCTGAAAATCACCTGTATTCTGGCATTCATGGTGACACAGTAAGTCATTTTTTTCTGACAATAAGGTTTTTTTTGTGCTGCTCATACCAAATGTATTGTGATGTTAAATGATAAAATAACGCAGGGATTCCTATGAGGTTGGAGCATCTTTATCTTATGTATTCCAGCATCCACGGATTTATTTTGGATAAATCAGCCATTTAATTTGTTACATTATTACCAATAAAGCAAATGTTTATTTTAGAATGTCAGAGCACACATTTTTCAGCCTCTTCGATGAAATAATTTCATTGTGTTACTATAAATGGCTGCTTGCTTTGGGGGTGAGTGGTTCTTGCGTCTACCATCACGCGTGCGTATCCTCCCGAGGATGCATCTGATGGATGCGATCTCTGCGGTCCAGAGTGACGCCTTGTCGCTGTCATCACAGCTCATCGCTGAACGGAGAGGAAGGAGAGGCAGATGTGGAGGTCTGCTGTTCATCATGCTCAGCGGAATATCTGCAGATGGCTTCCTGAGCTGTTTTCACTCAATTATTTGTTGAGTTGCAGCCCATTAGGCTTTGTTGGATGAAAAAAAAAACATCGATTTTTTGGAGCTTGCGTGCGTTGAAGTCTCACACCAAGATCCTAAAGTGCATGCCGCAGGTATTTCCCTTCCATGACAGTTAATAGAACTTATCCTGGGCAATAAAAAGCTCTCTAAAACATTCCAGGCCTATTTTATTGTTAATTATTTATTTTTTAGATATTGGTTATTTAATTGTTGGTGATGCGTTCTGGTGCTTTATATCTCCCAGTAAGATCTCTGGTTCCATGTACTTGCAGTTTAGGGGCTCAGAGCGGGCGGAGATGCGCAAGAGACAGATGCAGGTTCATCAGGAAGCAGCTGCAAGTGTCCTCCAAGCGCCCCGCAGAATGGGAAACACCCCCACGAACGCTTCGAACGCCTGTTGCTTCTGCTGGTGCTGCTGCTGTAGCTGCTCCTGGTAACCACACAGTATATTTATGTTGATACACTGTAAAAAAATATACTGTTAATATTGAGGTTAAAAATCTGCAGCTGGGATTGTCTGGATTTTACTGTAAAATACAATATCAACCATGAATCGGTTAAAGAATGTTGTTAATGCTCTGTAAAATGAAATGTATTTATAGGTACAGTTATAGGCAAGTGCAATGGTTAGATGTGTTTCAGCAAGAAACTGTAGTATAATTTATAGTTTTGACAGTTTTGTGTATTACAATTTTGTTCTAATTTTTAAGTAATATTAGATAATTTACAATGAAAAGCCTTACATTTTACAAGCAATCACTGTTAAAATATTACTAGGGATATGTACATGTCTTTGGCAATATAACATGGTAGACAGTTATTACTATACTTAAGTATTTTATACAGAACACATATGGACAAAATACCGGTTTTGAACATTCATAACTTTAAGGAAGTTTCCCATAATTTAAGCTGACATTCATTTTTCATAGTTATGGCTGTTAACTGTCTTGCTATTATAGTTTTATGCTGTGAAACTTTTGTATACAGTGTAAAAGATCTATATTTTAGGAGTTTGGACTTTAAGTTAACTTTTCCAAATCAAATGTATTATCTTATTGAAAACAAAAATTGTGCACAAATATAAAATAAACCAATCGATAATATCCATACGGTAACTGGAAATTAAATTGTCATTAAGAATTTTTATGAAATTACAATATTTGGTCAAAAGGGTGGAGTGGAAAAACTCCCCACACTGGTCAACAGCAGAACTGCACGCTATCCTTTCTTCAGGGGCTTTTCATTTCACAGCCTGTGATGTTGATTTTTCATGCACAGCTTTTGGTTTTACATAAACAAAAGGGGCTATTTTTATAACCTCGCATAGTAATCGTGGTTAAAAAAAAAAGGTACACCTGGTTTCAACACAAAAGCAATGGATGCCAAACCTCACAACATACACAAAAAAACATGGAATCTCATTAACAATTGTGATCCAAACAATAAAATGCTTCTCAAAGATTCATTTTGAGACTAAATATAGAAGCAAACCAATATTTGCAGAGAGAATATTTTCCCTTTGTGTGCTGTAATCCAAGCCTGTGTGTTCTGTGTGTTCTGGTTTGTCTGTCAATGTGAGTTCCTGCTGCTCAATGAACAGCAAAACATCAGATTATTTTTGCAATCATTTACAGGGTTTCACTTTAAAATTTAATTCACTGACTTAGTTTGAAATTTTTAAATAAAAAATGTAAGGGTTAAAGTTATTTTGATACTCTGAATGTTGCATAATAACCGCCTATTATGATAAAAGTACCGTCCATAATGCAGTTTCATTTAACCTGTTTTGAAATTATTAATGGTCGACTTGTTTGGTCATTCCTAATTCACCCCTCTGAGGATGAGAAATGTGTTTTGTCTCCACGTGTTTAAATTCCTTGTAATCAGCAAACAGAAAAGAGGGTTTATTGTGGACTCAACTGAACCAATTAGTCAAAGCCCAGCTGCTCCTACAGGTACTGGGAACATTTTAATTATCCACAGGTGAGACCCATACAATGAAGAAGGCAGTTGATACACTTTATTATTTACGCAAGCGTTCCCACCGGATTGGATTGAATCAGCTTTATGAGAAACAAACATAAAGGATTGTGCCAATGTTGCATTACAATATATGAAAATTCCAGTTTATTATGTTGAAATATAGTTAAGATGATCTATGAATATTTAAAAATAAATAAAAGGTTAATACTGAACAGAACTAATTAAACAATAATTAAACAAAGATTTGGAAAAGTACTGGAGTGATTGCCGAGAGCCTGCAAACACAATTTAGTCCTGATGGGAGTGGTGCACACTTATCATTTCTTTACCAGCAGGCTTGAAAGAAATCTGAATGTCATGTAAAACAATTCCCAAAACAAAGTAATATAGGAAAGTTACAGAAAAGGGTTCAGGCATATTTGATTAAAACTTGGAAAAACAAAAGTGAACACCATCTTTTAAAGACCATTGTGGGAAAAAAAATGTTTTAACATGTTGTTGTGACATTTTCTAATGACGGAGGACAGATACAAAGAAAATTAAGCTTAAAATTGAATTTGAGTATTTTTTTCAAACTGTTGTGAATCAGGTGCAGATGAAAAAACTGCAGTTTGAAAAAGTGAAAAAGATCGTATTTGGGAGCGCGTAAACAAAGAGCTTTCGAAGGAGGTAGGGGTGTAACTGAGTCCAACAGACTCGCCCACAACTTAGAGGCTCAGAGGCAAATTTCTAACAAATTCCTGCCTCTCTACAGAAAGTATGTCCTAGAAAGAGGATGAAAATGTCAAAATATCTACATCTATTGAGTGTTTGGTCAAAACTACAGAACAAGTAAGGGTATTTTTGTGAGTTTAAGGAAAATGAAAAGACTAACCAGATGTGTAATCTCAAAGTCACATCAACAATGCTGAGCTGAAAAAAAAGAAGACTCAAACTTCACCCCAGGAACAAGACATAACACCCAGATGGTTGACTTCAAATTACCTAGTTCTGTCACAAATACTTTTCAGGGAGACAAAAACAGGGATCTAGATATTGTACCTGGCTCCCTACAGTGGGGGTACTCTCATAGTATGGAGGTACTTTTGTTGATAAAGTTTAAGAAATCCTGAGGAAGTGAAATGTTTCCATCTACACTTAAGCAATCATCCACCTCAGAAGCACATTTCAAGGAAAAAATGACAGGGAAAAGGCTCTACTCTCCTGTAAAAGGAAGTTCAGGTGACATGAGGAGTTAGCTTTACACATGGCATGACCACCACCGTGATGTCATCTGTTATGGTGAACATCACTGTTCAAGAAAACAGCTTTTCTTTTTAACATAAAACTACAGTAACAGGAGCGGTTTGCATCTCAGCTGCTGCTCAAAATGCACTTTAGAGGTGGACTGATGTTAAAACCGATGTTCTTTTCAGTTTGACTGTTAGGGGGGAAGATGAAACCATACAGAGATCTACATTTGAGCACAGGACAGAAGGAACAACCAACAACTGTGAAGAAAGGTAACTGTACCATCTTATGACAAATACCTTTAGCGTGCTGGAATCAATTCTTCAAATGAATAACTTCCTCACTTCTTTTTTTTTCTCTAGTCCAAAACCCACTTTGGAAGAAGCTAATTCCTGGGCAGTGTCCTTTGAAAAGGTGATGAAAAGCGCAGCTGGACGGAGCTGCTTCAGGCAGTTCCTGAGGACAGAGTTCAGCGAGGAGAACATGATGTTCTGGCTCGCCTGTGAGGAGCTCAAAAAGGAGACTAACAAGATTGTGGTGGAGGAGAAAGTACGTCAGATCTATGAGGACTTCATCTCCATCCTATCTCCAAAAGAGGTGAATACTACTGACAAATATGTAGTCAAGCTGTGTGCTATGTTTCAGTAAAAAGACTGATAACTTGGGGAAATTAAAACTGATCAAATACTTTGATTGTGGATCATTAACTTTATATGAAAACTAGACTGAGTGACCTCTTCTCCCAGGTGTTACAAACAGGAAGTACCCCAAAATCCAAGAAGCCAAAATCCCACTGACTTCTATAGAGAAATAGCTATTACTCAGTCATTGTATTTGTCAGATTAACCATTCTTGCTCTGATACATTTTTTATTTTACATATTCTTCCTAATACTACTTTTTTTATACATGTTTTCTGAAGTTAGATTGTAAATGGTTTATTACAAGCAATCAAGAAATATTGCATAAACAGTAGAATCTACAAAGGTTTAAATCCATACAAAGATTGTATCAAACAAAGGATAATTAGGCATCAAATTATAAAATAATCCCAACTCGTCTCTACCTTACCATTTTCTTTATATAAGTTATCATTATCGGGTTCATGACTTCTAATCAGAAATATGTTTCTTACCAACACAGATTGAGGTCATGAAGAACTCTTAAGGATCAATAAATCATACGACAAGATGAAGTACATAATGATCATGGTAGTAGACATAACAATATTTTAGAATTTATCATAGCATATGCAGATCAAGTATAAAAAATCCAAAATATTTGCAAATTGTTTTTCGTTGGAAAAGTCAGTAACATTAGTAACATGATGGGAAATTAAGATCAATCATTTTAACCATCTTCAATAATTGATTTAGCAAATGTATTTTTATTATTATATTATATGGCGTCTGTATCGTGAAAAAATGGCCACTTGACTTAATTGTGTTGTAGCCGGAAGTAAACCATGTCATGTTGATGATATCACACTCACTCGCTCCAGTTCTTATATACAGTCAATGTTATGGATTCACTCTGTTAATAAATGGGATCTAATAATAAAACCATATATCACTATTTTTAGGTTTGTAGTTTCAAAATAAAGGAAGTTGGTGAATATTACACGTTTACGTATTAAATGTTGATTTTCCTCAAAAAATATGTGCACTAAATGGAAATTTTAATATTTATGCACACAATTTTGTTTAGACAGTAAACGTACCAGATTATCTTTGTGAATTTTTTGCAAAACATCAGAAACAAATTTCAGGAAATACAATAAAAAATGACAAAAGAATTTAAAAAATTGTAGAGGTGTATGTAGGAGTCCAGCAGATGATATAAAATAGTTAAACCACTACGCCTCCTTCTCCTCTCCAGGTCAGTTTGGATTCACGCGTTCGAGACATGATCAACAAGAACATGCTGGAGCCGACCTCTCAAACATTCGACGACGCTCAGCAGCAGATTTACACATTGATGCAGAGAGACTCGTACCCTCGTTTCATAAACTCATCCATGTACACGGATCTCCTCAAGAGCCTGGAGGAGGCTCCTCCCGAGCCGTAGACTCTCCACTGCCAGGCACGTCAAGTTGTGGCGCATGCATCCCACACGGAGAAGTTTCATGTTCGTGTTGGAGCCCTGCTATTTCCAGACCAACCGGCAGAGAAACGAAGACTCCAGTCTGTGTCCAGCTGTAACTGCTGTTTATTTACCCACCATTAGCTTACCAAAACCTTCAGAGCAAACTAGATCAAACGCTAGGTTCAGCATCAGTTACTGTACTTGTTAAGAAAAAAAAAACAACATATCTATATTTTTATAAATATTCCCTAGAGCTCGACATTGCACTTTTCTACCTTGTTTGTGAGGGGAAGCATGTATCTGTAAGCACTGCATTTGTATTTAGGTATATTTATCAGCCTTAATGCATATCCAGTTCTTGTAGAAACTTGTAGGTTTTCTTTAACTGCAATTCTAAAAGAAGGAAAGTGCCTTGGAATAACATCTTCTTCACAAGCGTCTTTGCTCAAACATGAACGGTGCGACAGTGACTTCACACGCTGGTGCTTTCAGCTCTTCTCAAAGACGAAACTTTGTACAACTCGATGAGCTGACGCCCCGAAATCAATCTCGTCTGTGTTCCAATAATGTGATATTAGTCACATGTTTAATTTAAACAAAACAGGGAAAGAAACACAGAATACATGATTATGACCACTGATATTTATGTATTTAAAACAACAGATTTGAGTGAAATAGCTATTTGAATTCTCACAAAATAAAATAAAGCACAATCATATCACTTTTTGTTCTTTTTTGCTGTCCGTTCTTTTGAACATTCACAGAATATTCAACTCTTTTCTAAATCTAAAGCGTTGCACTTGTTTGCCTTGAAATTAGCTTAAAGAGAAATATGGATGACCACATTGTTTTCAAAATTTCTCTTAAAAGATGTTAAGAAAACTTAAGGCATTAAAGAAGCCTACACGTTTAGCTTGTTTACAATGAAAACAAAACAAATTCCTTTGGATTAATTAAAGAAAAAAAACAGCAAACCCCAAACTAAAGAAGCTGTAAGCAACAAAGAAAGGATCTTACATTTTGAAAATCTCTTAATTCAATGAATTAACATAAGCTTCTGTCACTAATGTACTAAGAGCTTAATCATGGCAAAAAATAATTATGAAAAAGTAAATACTAAACCATAATCTATAGCCCTGGTTTTCAAATGCATTGCCAGTAAGAAATGGCTCATCTGAATGGCAAGATCTTTACAATCAAGCAAATAAGGTATTTCTGCAGTAACACTGAGGGTTGTGCGTGGCTCCAGGTCAGAATGCAGCATCGCATTAGTCATGCCTCTCCCAGGATAACTGCCCCAGTCCCGTCTGAATCTATGGAGTAGCAGCATGGATTTGTTGTCAAGTAAGTCAGTGCTCCTCTGGTCTGGTCTCGCTGGAGTGGAGCTCTGATGGGATCCAAACAGGCAAGCAAACCTCTGAAGTTCATTCATCACTAATAGCGGGAAGATGTTTCTCTATGAATCGTTTCACATCCACCATTTCCTGTGAAAGCAAAAACATACAAACATTAAAGTAAAAGTCAGGCCCACAAGCACTAACTGTCTCGCCGCCACCCATCTTCAACAGCCGCTCTGGCAAGAATTGCATGTGACAAATACATTTAAAAAAAAAAAAAAAAAAAAAAAAAAATGTTCAAAATTGTGCATTTTGTGTTGGTTTTATCTCCATAGCAACCATTTCATGTTTGGGTCACCTAGAGATGACCAACAGGTCTTTGTATTTTTAGAAGAATCAGCAAAAGTACACATGCTTTGTTAATAGATTTTGAAATATCTTCTAGGAGCCCCAACCATAATTTGACAGTTTTGTCCATGATGTCAAAATGATCTGATGTCATTTTTTTTTTGTCTTGGGGGTTGGGGGTGTCGTTCACAAAGTCAAAAATTCATTTTCCGCAGGTACTAGGTGTGTGCAAATGATGGTGAGTTTTTGACTATGTGGCAAGCATGACGTTTTTGCTCAAAGTTGCAGGTAAAAAGAAGAATTGCAAAAACATTATATCCAGTACTGCTGCAGGACATAAAAAGTAAAAGAAAGAAACCGGTTAGAGGAGTCGGCACACAGACCTCAGGACAGGCACTGTGAGGTAGACCTCGATACGTCTTGAAGGCCATATTTGCCGGGTTGATCAAAGTTTTCATTTTTTCTGCTGTCTGAGTGCCAAATATCAGTGGGACCAGAGGGTCAGCATCTCCATGGCACTGCAGCACATGCATGTCCTTGTTAGCACTGGTGGCTGCTGCCTGTGAATAGAAGAGATTAGGATTATTCCTATTATCTGATTATGACCGATTATGAGATGACTGTGGGATAGCTCAAGTCCATTAGTTGGAATACGTTTGGAACTAAAAGGGTGAAGGTAGTTTTGACTAACTTGAGGGAATGACTTGCGGAGGGGAAGCCAGCAGCTTAGAGCGACCACACCAGCCAGCTTCTGCTGAGTTGTCAGAGCTGTGTAAAGGGACAATGCTCCACCCTGGAAAAACAAACCCACTAACCAGTTTGTCTCACGTAGGATCTATGTTGTTTATCAACGCAGACAACAAGCAAGACACTTCTGGCATCATGTCAACAGGGAGGTTGCGTAAAGCTTCTGCTACAACAAAAAAATGTTTTTGTACTCTAAATTTGTACTGTTTTATGTATTATTGGTCTATTTTGTGCTCCAAAAGGAAATCTTTTTAGATATTTTAGTGAATAAATGTCATATTTGCAATTTGCTTTCAGAACAGAGTGCTTTAGTCATATCCCACACTGAAATATGCAACACTTACCTGTGAAAATCCTCCCAGGATAATTCTGTGTGAAGGTATGCCATTCTTCACTTCTTGATCTATTAATGTCTTAACTGCAATAGATTAAAAAAAAAAAAAAAAAAAAACTGACAAATTTGCAAAAAGACCTCCCAACAGCTAAAATCACATTACAAACTCACGATTCTCTGAAGCTCTCTTGATTCCAGCCTCATCTTCATCTGCATCTGGACTCAACCCATAGATATCAAACCTGAAGATGACAAAGTGACTCAAGCGAGCACTTCCGATAAAAAGTGGACAAAAATGGGCATGTATGTGTGTGTTTTGGGCTTCCATGTTCATAAGTCTCTTGTTCACATGTCACTTTTCATGTTTTAAGTCAGTTTCTGGGCTCTTTGTAGAAATCAGCTACTGAATGTGCGTTAAAAGTTGAACTTTGACCAACAAGGGACTCTGATTTTATAGTCCTGTATAGATAGCATACTTTTCAATACCCAGAAGTGTCAACCATTTGAAAAGTGATCATGAAAGAGAAATTAATGGCTGGAATTTTATGTCCCCAAGTCTTTCGTATATCGGAAAAAAGCTGTGAAAGAAAAAGGCTGGAGCAATATTTGCACCGCTTCCAACTGCAAGTACATGCACTGGTTTTGCGTATATTCCAATGTGAACACCGTGTGCTTATAAGCATGTTCAAGAAGCAGTCCTTTTTGAATGCGCATCACATGCCCCACGTGTTTGTAGCGATAAGAACAGGTCCACCACTGTCCAAAGAAAACTGCGATCCTCACCAAGAAGGCATGGACATCCTCATGTTTAATGAGACAGGCATAGTAGGACTGTGAAAAACAGAAAGGGGAGTTGATCCTGTGTTTTCAAACAGCATGCAAGTAGTGAAGCAAATACAATCACAGGAAAAGGTCCTGATATTTGACTTTTAAAAACTTACGCATGTGGACAAATGTACTTCACATGTGGTATTCTGATGCCAGCAAAAGCCTCTGCCCAGCCATGCCTGTAAAGAGCAAATAAAAACGTGTAAACTTTCCTTACCAAACATTCAGCATCAAAGAAATCTGTCTTTACGTACCCTGTGTCACCAAGCCCATGCAGGAATATAACCTGTACAGACAATAAAATAATCAGGATAGGTGAATGGAAATCTACACTTTGTTGTTTGATGAAAACTCACCGCCGCAGTTGCTTTCCGGGCAGCAGGCACTATGGCAGGTAAAGGCGCTGACATGTTGTTGCCGCACATACAGCGCTGAGGCAGCTGGTATGTACGGGGATGTTAGCACCTTGTTGCTAATAACGGTGTGACCTGCTGTCAATCTGTGCCGATGTCGTAATTATGGCTTCCGAACACAAACGACGTTAAAAAAACAAATAACTATGACATTCAGAATGAAGTAGCGCTGCCTCCCACCACCTGTAGATGGATTTGTTGGTTTTCTAATAAAGAATTATCACAGTAAACAACACGCCAAGTCAGCTCACTCTTTAGCAACTAGCCAGCTATTCGCCTTCTGCAAAGACAAACCTTTGAAGCCCCGCCCCCAAAGCAACATTCTTTAATCTCATTTGCTGCCCGGCTTTAAGGAAAATGTGATTGGATAAAAACACGTCAGTTTGATTTGTCTTCACAATAAGACAAATGACTGCAAAAAAAAAAAAAAAAAAAGATCATTTGCTGCGAAAGTGCATGTTTTTACAGCTAGTTGTTGCTAGATCTAGTTCTAGATTTATAAAATTATTTTTATAATAAATTGCTACAACAAGGTTACAAAAAGTGGTCAAAAAGTGTTAAAATAGAATAGATTCTGAACGATTTGTTCAGTGAAGTAAAATATTTTGTAAACATAGCACAAAAACTAACTGAATGCTTTAATTGTCAACTGTGGATTGAAGGACCAAAGATAATCTAATATAAAAATAAGTAAATAATAGTGGGGGGGGGGGGGGAGTAGACGTGGAACAAACAAAAACCTAGTAAAGACTTGTAATAAATAATATAGTTTTGTCAAATTTAATGTTAATACCAGGCTGTGACTATCCATTGATTTTCACACTATTAATTTGAAGTTTCCAGAGAACCTCACTGAGCAACATCCGCTTTCGGCAAATCACGTGATGTGTACATGTCCTTGGTTTGCTAACTTTGACATGTGAGCTGGAGAATCATGTCTTTTTCTAAAAAACCTGGTGGTAAAGCGTTGGATGTTTTGCAGAGTCTTCCGCGAATCACATTAGCGAATTTACGGCCTGAGCCAGGATCGAGGAAACGGGTACATTTATCTATTTATTTGTTGCTAAAATAATAATTAGCACCATTATTGCTAACACAGCTAGCTACCTTTAGTAAACCCGTGAGGGGGTTTGTCCGTGCATGGCTGCTGGATGATAAAACTGTAACGCTTTTCCTGCTACAGGAGAGAAGGCGAGGAAGAGGACAGCACGGTGGAAACAGAAGCGGACGAGGTCATAAGGGCGAGCGGCAGAGGGGGACCCGTCCTCGGCTGGGCTTTGAGGGAGGGCAGACTCCATTTTATCTCGCTATACCTAAATATGGCTTTAATGAAGGGCACAGGTAACAACATCTAGCCTTATATACGTTTAAAAAGGGACAAACGTTTTTTTTTTTTTTTTTTTTTTTTTACAAATTACAGAAACAAACAAACATCGACTATGCGTTTGGTCAAACTTAGCTTTCGATTCGCGAGGGCGCTAAGGAATATTTCACTGTATTTTTCGCCCTATGACCACCGAGGTCCCGCGGTTGTTGAACAAGAAAACTGAACAAAAACGCAATAAAATAATCCTATTTCACATGTTACGAATCAAATAAATGTTTCACAAATCAGAAACAGTTAACTGCGAACATCAGCGTCGTTCTAAACTTGATCATTCTTTTCTAAGGTTTTAAGTCATTTACAGCATTCATTTTTAAAGGCTGCGAATTTGAGATGAAATCATAAATTAATACAATGTATATTCACAAGTTTATATTTTATTTACAATTTTAAATAATTAAATTTCACGTTTTCATTTAGACAATAATTTTGCTGTCATAAAAGCTGTTTTGCCTCAAATTGAAACTTTGAGTAATACAAGCATACATTCTAACATTCAAAATTACCAATAAAACATTAAGCTTTTTCACAGCTTAAGCTAAAGCTTTTCTTTTGTAAATGAAGATGGATTCTGGCAAATTAATACATTGTTGCTTTGTTTCTTAAGGAAAGCAAAATTAAGACCAGTTAGTGTTTTTTTTTTCTTTTTTAGTCGACGTCCTCAATACCAGCCTCTTTCGCTGAAACGACTGCAGTACTTGATCGATCTGGGCCGAGTTGACCCGACCCAGCCCATAGACCTGACCCAGCTTGTCAATGCCAGAGGAGTGACGATCCAGCCTCTGAAGAAGGACTATGGAGTCCAGCTAGTTGATGAGGTAATCAGGGGCCCATTGTGCATTCTCAACAGCAAATTCCAAAAAATCAGCAAATACAAGTTTTTGAAAGAACAAATTTGTTTATAATCATGTCGAATGTTTCTATAATTATATGGCTTTTTTCAGAAACTCTGATTTCAAAATCAGTATTTTTCAAAGTAGCTTCTTTTTATTTCACATTGCTGTTCTTCAGAATGACATTTCTTTCATAATGAGCTTTTTCAGCAGAATGAGTCTGTCTGTCAATCCGTGAAAATGGGTGGGATCTAAACACTCATTGGCTGATCCTTTGTAGTCGACTTCTATTCCTAGACATCCGCTCTGCTGTTTGCCAGTTAGAAAGATGACATATTTCTGCAGCATCCGTGCAGCTTTGCTGACGGTGGCTGATCAAATAGAGACAATCTGTAAGCAGATGCTATTTCGAGTCGTTTGGATGATGTTTTTTAAATGCTCGGCTTGATAATTGCTGCAGGAGATGCTAACATCCATGACTCCATTTGTGAATATCTTTTAAACTTTATCGAACAGAGCAGTTGAGCACTGGGTTTATGTGGACTGAACCACACAGGGACCTATAATTTGGTGAAGTTAGAAAGATATTCATAGATTCGGACTTCCAGGCTCAATAAATCTTCTGATAAACGTTCAAACGTAACGCGAGTATCTCAATCATTTTGTATTAACACAGAGTGACCTACAAGTGCATTTCAAAAGATAAAAGATTAATTTTTTTGTCTTTTAATGAGTAGTGTTCTCTTCGAGCTGCAGATGGAGACACAGCAGCGAGACGGCTGCCCACTAAGTGGGACTGTCTCCAAAGCGCAAGCGTCAAGAAAAGACCATTCCGTAAAAATCAATAATCTCTCAAAAATGAATAAATGTCTACATATGAGCTAGTAATGAAGACTTGCCACCATATTCATGTTACTATAAATATTTCGAGAGAAAGTAATTTTTCATTAAATTTTATTGTTTTACTATCAATTATTAATAGAAATATAAGTCATAGTAAAGATGCTCAATAGCTCTGAAAATACAGAAGTTACATTCATTAAACCTCCTCCCATGGTTATACGTGAGCATACGTTTCTACTACAAGTTACTACTATATAGAAGAAAGGGACTGAAGTCACTTTGTATTAATTTATTTCTTTAGTTAAAGATATGAATCATAACTAATCAAAAATGATTACTAACTCTGACAATATTCCGGTTACAGTGACCAGACATTCAGATATGATTCATCTTAGTCATGCTATCGGATTACAACAAAGCCTTTTGGAAAAAGTCACTTTGTTTATTTTTAGGATTTTTTAACCACAAATATGGATCATAATATGAGCGACCGTGGTGCAGTGGAAAGGGCAGTCGGCCTGTGATCGAAGGATTGCAGGTTCGATTCCCGCCTTGCCCGCCCATGTGTCGAAGTGTCCTTGGGCAAGACACTGAACCCCACATTGCCTCTGATGGAAGGTTGGCGCCAGTGTTCGGCAGCGGAGCCACTATCAGTGTGTGAATGTGTGTGTGTGTGAATGGGTGAGTGGGTCTGTGACTGTAAAGAGCTTTGGGCCTTCAATGAAGGTAGTAAAGCGCTATATAAGTATACGCCATTTACCATCATATTGAGTCTAAAAAGTTCAATAGCTCTGAGGCTATTGAATCTACAGTCACCAAACTTTATATAATCAGTATATAATATTTTAAAATGCTATTATGAAATAAGCAGGTTTTAAAGCTGAATGAAATATATTTATTAATATTATGGCTAATTGAATATAAAGCTGCAGGTTTTTCACAATTTAATGATCTTTTAATATTAATTTAGGATATTTATTTGGTTGAATGTCTGAGTGCACAAGATCATATGTATTCATTTAATTACAAACAGTTTGGGTTTTCATACTTTAAAAGAGAGCGTTGCCGTTGTGAAATAACTAATCTGGTTTTGGATTGACTCTTGCCACCAGGTGGCACCACAGGACAGCATTGTCTCAGAAAGCACAGATCAAGGTGTTGTGTTTGTTCTCATGTTCACCTGCTCCTCTTTATCAACTCGGCTCTTTCAGGGTGCTGATATTTTTGCAGCAAAAATTAACATAGAGGTTCAGAGAGCTTCTGAAGGAGCCATAGCTGCTGTTGAGCGAAACGGAGGGGTCATCACCACCAGTTTCTATGATCCAATAAGTCTTGGTAAGTAATCAGTGAACTCTCTCAGCTTCTTCTTTCCATGCTTTCAGAGTAGACTGTAACACAGCATTTCTCTGACAGGGATTCTCATCAAGCCTGTACCGTTCTTCATGCGCGGCCAACCCATTCCAAAGCGAATGCTACCTGGCGAGGACATGGTTCCGTACTACACGAGCGCTGAAAACCGGGGCTACTTAGCCGATCCAGGAAATATTCAGCAGGCCCGGCTGGCCCTGGCGCAGAAGTACGGCTACGTGCTGCCAGATATTTCAGTGGACGAACTCTATCGCATGTTGGCTATGAGGAAGGATATTCGACAGATCTTCTTTGGCCTCTCTCCAGGCTGGGTTGTTAACATGTCAGAGAGGAAAATTCTGAAACCAACTGATGAGAAACTGCTGAAATATTACAGCTCATAGATTCCAAGAATTAAGTGGTGTTTGTGTACGCTATAATATTTTATACTGAGGAATAACACTGTGGGTTAAATAAATGTCATTCTAAAAAGACTCTGGCTTGTAGATTTACTGCAGTTTTATTATCCACGTCAATACTGCGCTCACTCACTCACGTTGATGGCGTCTGAGCGTAGCTGATTCCCGTTGGATGATGGAAGGAACGCGAGATGCAACAGGTGAGGAGGAAATGAGGAAAATAAGATAACTCAAAGAATGAAAACAGGAAACAGATGCCTGGTGATGTGTGTTACTTGTGAAGCGGGCTGCATGGACCTTAGAAGGGGAGTCTGAAATTAGTCATAGGCAGCTGTATCCTGGTGTGGATGTTCAATAGATCCAACCCCCACCTTTCCCTGTTACGATACAATTAAAGGCAAACAATTGTATAACTGCTCAAATTCCTTAAAAAAATCTAAAGGTTTCATTAATAAAGAAGAAATTAATCATAAATGAACTTTTTTTACGTGTTATGTCTGAGACTGAAATGTCTGTATAAAGAGCTCTGTTTAACTAAATCCTGATACACCCATATTTATTTTTAAAGTCTAAATGCCTCTCTATTAATAACTTGCCATTTTACACATTGTTTTAAAGGACGCTGAATATTCTTATCAAAGGAAGCAATTTTAGAAAAAAATCTCCTAGTATTCATTAAAGAAAAAATGCTTTCCCCTTAATACATATGTATATATATATGTAACAATAAATTAGAGTGAGTTTTCCTATCAATTTGGATAGAATTAATTAATGTCAAAGATCTCCCCTCAATCTGAAGTATCTAATAAAGTTCACAAGTAGTGGACACACACAGGAAAAACCGGCCCAAATTCTTATAGCATAATGCTTTAAATAAATCACGCCACAGGAAAGAAACAGCACAATCGTTGTTTATGGCAGAACTACAGCGCTTATCTTCAAAGCAGCAGATCCTTTTGAATTTGTATCAGGTCTCAGACGAGCAGCAGAGAGGGAGCAGGAGTGACCGAGGCGCAAACATCCAGCCTGTGAACGTGTGGCTGGTGAGGGTTTGCGTGAAAACAGGGAAGAACTGGAAACTATTAATTTACTTTGGCTCAGGAGAGTTTGTCAGCATGACGAGCATTGTGTTGTCTGCAGTTGGCGCTCCAAATAATCTAATGTCTGAGTCTAACCAGTTCACACGTTTTAATTAAACATTCAGACATTGCTGCAGAAGCTGAGCAGATTGTTGCCATGAATGAGCCGTTTAGGACAGACACGGTGTCTCACAAGTCCCAGTCAAGTTCTGGGTTATAATTAGAGCTAATTACACCTAATTGCGAGAATCTTCCTCTTGTGTCTGCAGAGGACAGTCGAGTGTCAGAGGGTGAATCAGGATGAAGCCCAAAACACCACAGATGTTAAAACTGAAGAACATACAAGGGTCAGAAGTGGGACTTCATCAGTTCTATAGATAAGAGTCTTATCACCACAGAATACAATTACTAATTTGCAAAGAATAGAGATGTTCTTGCACCAAGAGAGGAGCTTTGCTCATTAGCCAGCCTCAATCTGATGAAAAAAACATGGTCGACAAATTCAATTAACTTATAAAGCCAAAAAAGGAGCTAGACTAGAGGTTTCTATAATGCTAGTTCAGTTTCTTAGCAAAAGCCACAAAGCTCCACTTTACTGTTTAGAAAAATACAATTTGTTTTGATTTTTGTGGATAAAAAGTCCTTTATTTATAAAATGTAGCTTTTAAAAATGTACTGCAATGGAATTACAACAGTTACTTTTGACAGCAGCACATATAAATTCCTTTCAAACCCCTGTCAAATAAGATCCTACTGCAGTAGATTTGCAATTGTACCACAAGAACTTTGACTCTGCACAGTATCTAGTCAAAATGTAACCAGGAAATTAACTTTATTCCAATAATAAACCACTCTGACAATAAATTACACTTTTTCCCATAATTTCGCTTCGTTATCTGACGGGTGCATTTCTGCCCAACACCGGTGTTAAAAAAAGACAGTTCATTATTACTCAAGTAAGACTATCCATTTTAAAAATCTAAAAATAAATGACAAGGTGTAACAAATAAATTAGTTATTTATTCAAATTGTTAGCATTTTCTGTCAAAGCCAAAGACCCACAATGAAGGGCTAAAAGACTGTGGCTCCAGAGCCTCAGGTTGCAGAGCCCTGAGCTAGACCGAAAGCTACTTTCAAACATGACACGTGTTCTTTATATAATATTGAAAAAAACATAATATTTGAAGCATCGATGGACTTGTTGAAGATTGGGAAAACACCTCAACAAGCACCAGAAGTAATAAGCAGAAACGTTTTACTTCTAAAAAAGAGAATAAAGGTTTTAAATTTGATGTAAATATTTTTGTGCCATTTGAAAGGTGCTGCTTGTTATCCCACTGAAGTGGGATAAAATTAAAATAAAGCTTTTCTGTCCTTTTTTTTAAGGTTCCCATTTATCCAGCTTGAAGTTGAGTCATCTGGACTAAAATCTTCTTCCCTGAACGTTGTCCTGCATCCAGCTTGTGTTTGAAGTCTAGATGGACGGTCTTTGCTCAGAGGTGGGGCCATCATTGTGTTCTGTTAATAAGGCTACATTAAGCTGCTCCACACTGGGGGGGCATGTAATCCTCTGACGCAGGGCCGGGCAGGGCGCTGTTTACACGGGGAGTGTGGAGGCTCACACTCGCAGCCCTGCAAGCTTTAGTCTTTAGGTGAATCTGCTGAAATGCATGATTAAGGAGTGGAAGGAGGGGAGGGTGGAAGGCCACTGCATAGAATGGTGTGTGAGACTTTACGGTCTATCTTGATGCTGACCTGCTGTGCCCAAAACAATGCAATAAAGTCCCTCGCTGCGAAGATCATGGTCACTTGAGACAACAGTATTGTGCCCTCTTCACACCTCTATGAAACAATGCAGATCTCCGTGAAGAAGACACTGTGCGGAAAGTCAGTGGGAAGGCACTGAAGTCGGAATACAATGCGTCTTTACCAGAGGTCAAGACAGGCCTGCATAGTCACATTTTTGTAATATCCTCATTTTTCTTGATGGTTAAAAGTCTGAAATCTTTTTATATCCGTCACATCAGAAGTCATCGAAATCCCAAAATGTTGTCTTACTTCCACATTTGCTGCAAACTCATCCCAGATCCACAACAGTCATGATCTCCAGGTAAATTCCTGTTCGGCTTCTCTGGCTCTTGCAGGTCCTCTACCTGTGGCAGCCCCATCATCACTGCTCCAGACTGAAGAAGAAGAGGAGTGTCCCATATGTGAGTTCTGTCCAATACAATGACACATTCTCAGAGAACAATACCCATTTAGAAAGCACAGTGACCATTGACTTGGACAAATCTGATGAGACAATGCTCTGATGTAGTGTCAACACAGATTAGGATTAACAGGGAAGAAATTAAAGAGACATTTACAGAAAATATTATTTTAATGATGACTCAGTAGCCAATTTATCCGCAACACACAAATATTGTGCCACTGGGATGACGTCATTGGCGCAATAGGTCACTCGAAACTCACGTTTTTGTTTTCCCGCTGGGACGTTCAAACTATTTGATTAAATCCATTAGCGCTCCTTGGTGCGCGCTGGAGCGTGCGCCCGATCACTCAGCGGATGTGGATTCGGGCTCTAATGCTTACGACCTGAGAAAAACACAACGTTTACCTGGATCCCTGGCCTTCTTTACCAGGCAAGACTGTGAGGGTAAGATGGAGGATTTCCTTTGCATGGTTTTCATTCATCAAGTATAAATGTTGTATAGAGAGTAACATCAAAACTTGCACCAATTTTTTTGTGGTTTCCTTAATGAGACTTGCTTTTATTTTGAAATCCAAAGTGAAGTTAATCGAATCAAACTTAAGCCGTGTTGTGGATGCAGGTGCAGTTTGAGTGGCTGCCTGTGTATTGCAGTTTTCACGCTGGCCTTGTCTGCATGACGCAGAGGCAGCTATGACATCATCAGCCTCTGCTCTGATCATTAAGGAACAAAAAAGGAAATCAAGCAACTTTTTCATTGGTTAAAACAAAGTTGTCAATTTAATCAGTTTTTTTCTTAATTACTTGATTAAAGTCCTTTAGAAAACACCAGAAATAGCTTTTATCTCTGTGCTCTAAAGTCTTGGAATCTCACATGTTGTCTCTTTGATTGTGAACCTGTTCCTCGAGCAGGTATACAAAAGATATTTTCCTTTTCATGAAGACCTGAGCTCATCACGCCTCCTTTATCTTTTCCTCCTCTTTTTCAAAGACTTGTGAGCGTGCAGCCTAATAAACAAGTCTTGATGATGTTTGTTTCAGTCCTGTAAAATGCGCTCTGATAAAGGCAGTGGATGACCCGATAAGAGCTTGAGTGCCGCAATGTAATTAGTAACCACGGAAAACTTTGATGTTTACCCCGCATGCGCGCCCTCCTGCATCATCCATTCATTCCGTTTCTTTGCGGCGGTAAAAAAAAGGGTTTGCTTTCAAAAGTGCTTTTAAAAGAATCAAGGAGGAAGAGTCGCGATTCTTTCTGCTCTTTTTAAAAAAGTTGAAGTTCAGATTTTAAGTTTTTTATAATGGCATTAATATAAAACAAATGTGGTTTGACGGTTATTGATTGATGATTATAAGAATTATAAGTTAACGGCATCTTTTTACAGTAAAAATAAAAAGGGTAGTCATTACGCACTTTTTACGCATCCTAAGCGTAAAGGTGGCTTGCTCCTTTTTTTTTTTAAATTCTGCTTTTTTTCCTGCATATTTGTGAAGTTTATAGATGTTTGAGACTTGCAGCTGAAACGTCATGGGGTCGTTGATTGGGGGGTGGGGGGGTTCAGGTGGGCCTATCACCGACCTGAGAAAATACCTTAAATTCACACCTTAAATCCACTCCTCCTCCTCCTATTGGTGGAGCGGCCGCTTAAATCTGTCACTGCGCTTCACCGTAAGGATGACAGCGGCCTGCGGCCAAGCCGAAGCATCAGCGTCACCGATCTCAACATGCGTTTCAACCCCAACCCCGCTCACCTCCAGCCCCGCGCAAACATGTTCGAGAGTGAGGAGCCGGGGGCCGCAGAGCGGGAGCAGATGAGCGACGTGCGCTCGCCGGGTTCAAGGCCCTCCAGCCCCATGTCTGTGAACTCGGACTCCAGCTGCAACAGCCCCGATCCCAAGTCTGTCCCGACGCAGAGGGTCAGGAGACCTCTGAACGCCTTCATCATTTGGACCAAAGAGGAGCGCAGGAGGCTGGCCCAGCTCAATCCAGACCTAGAGAACACGGACCTGAGCAAAATCCTTGGTAACGCCTTTGAATTATGTGATGTGGATTTTAAGCATGTTTTAGTTCTCCCTATTGATGCAATCAGGTACTTTGGCTGTAAAAGGTCAAAGGTTTGCCAAACCAGTGAACGGAGAGATCTTTCACGAGTCTATGTTCCTGCAGGGAAAACCTGGAAGGCCATGTCTTTGGCCGAGAAGCGTCCGTACATGCAGGAGGCTGAACGACTTCGGGTGCAGCACACCATTGACTACCCCAACTACAAATACAGGCCTCGTCGGAGGAAGCAGCTGAAGAAGGGCGCCAAAGCCCAAACATCTGAAGCTTCTGCAGGCTTTGGGGTTCCCTACAACCTCACCTACCTGCTCCAGAACCAGCAGCAAAATGCACCTTCCTTCTCCCACCCCCCAATGCATGGCAGCTACACAGACCCCACACATTTTCCAAGCTCAGCATCAGCAGCGGAGGCTTTCTGTAACAACTCGGTCATGCACTCAACCCCCCCCATCCTGAGGACAGAGCATCAGATGTACTTTGGCGCCCAGCAGGAGCAGTTTGGTTTCCCTAGATCTGTAAGTCCTCAGGTTGAGCAGGGGGAGTCCCGAGTCTGTGGGCTCTCTCAGCACCCTGCTGGGGCCTCCCTGGAGATTTACTTGAAGCAGGTTCAGCTGGACATGTTGTATGATCTGGACCGCAGCGAGTTTGAACAGTACTTGGGCCCTGGCCCTCACAAACCTGAGTCAGGAAGTCCCAGTAGCAACAAAGAAACAAATTCAGTGTCATAAACCACCTTAACTTGGTGTATTTATTGAAACAATTCCAGTAACATGTTATTTTATCTTGTTGTTTGTGATATTGAGGTGAGTGTGTTGTTTTTCTGTTGTGATCAAGGATAACAATAAATATTTCTAAATTTACTTCTGATTGTCATTTTTTTAAAACTGATAATCAAAAGTCCATTTTAGTAAAATATATTAAAAATGACATATATGATTTATTGCAGTCAAATAATGTCATTCAGGAACAAATTTTAGGAAGAAAAAGTCAACTTTTAAGCACTAAAGTCTGAAGGAACGAGATATTCTGAGTAAGAGCTGAATCCCACATTTCCCACAATACTGCTTGACAAAAAACTTTGTGTTCTCTACATATAGATGGTTTCATTTTTTTTTTGGAGGGAAAAAACGTCTCTGACTGTATCAGTTCGCTAAAATATGGAATTCAAGGGAAGAATCTGGTGAGTCTTTATTATCTGAACATTGTCACAAAATAAAATGCAAAAACACAGATTAAACAGCAAAATGAATGAGTTCAAGACAATTCAGATATTGTTAAAAAACAATGTATTGATTCCCAAAAGGAAAATATGTCATATTTTCATTTTTTAAATTTAATTCCTTCAAAACTGGTAGTGATCAGTTATCAATGTAATTTTTTATTAGGATAATGATTGTGTAGTGATTTTCTTTTTTTTATAAGGAATCAAATAAAACTGAGTAACGGGGTAAGGAATAATAACAGCACATGAGATATAAAGTTAATAATTAAAAATGTCTTTTTGATATCCGTTACACTGTTATTGCAGTACAATGTTTTACATTTGGCCCTTTGGCGAACTGTTGACACCCTGTTTTATTCATGTCTCTGCTGGTGAGGAAAGCATGGCGGGCGCCAAAAGCATAAACTTTCCAACTTCCTGTTTCATTTTTTTAAACATCTCACAAAGGCTCTAAAAATATGCTAAAAAAATCCACAAATCTCCACACTGGCTCAACTTTGGCTGCCAAATGTTTACCCATTTAGGTGAATGTTTACTTCCTCCTCCCATATCTTCTGTCGGAGTCTTGGGGTTGACCTCTGGACTGATGTGAGGTAGCTAGGATTTTGTCAAATGCTGCAGAGATGATTGTCAGCGGAAATAAAAATAGTATTTTTATGTTTTTACATCATTCTCCTCAGCTGACCATTCAGGTTTGAGTTTTGACACAAGGAAAAGTGCAATGCCACACTATTGCTCAATTATGTGGTCAACAAAGATGAGAAAAAAACAAAAAAGAACTGGAAATAAATGATAACTTGGTTTTATTGTAGGAGCAAAGGCCAACACAATAAACAAAACACCTCCTGGTATAAAAAGAAAACAGACTTTCCTCAAAACCTCCAAATTAAAATTATAAACCTACATGCTTACTGCCTGACCACTGAAATAAACAGGAGAAAAAGATTTCAAAGGAAATGTCATCTCTCTCCTGCAAAGATGACAGTTTCGCAAAAAGCCAAAAGAGCAGTTTGGTGTCAGCGATCAGCTGGTCCAACTCTTTTGTCTGGACATCAATCTAGCCACAGCACCTGGTCAGAGGAGTTTCAAACTGAGGACACAAACTCCAGATGTAACCCACAAAATGACAGAAAAAAAAAGTAAACATTTCAAATGCTATGTAAAACTTTAAACTTAGGTAGTTTAGAGTTCTTGGTAAGTAAATCAGTTAAAATACCCAATATTCAAACTGAGATTTAATAATTTCCTTGATTATTAATCAATTAGTTTTTAACAAAAAGTAAGTAAAGTAACAACATGTCTCTGGAAGTATTTGATTTAGCTCATGTCATGACTTTTTAAAGGTCATTTCTTATTTTAATTAGTTGTTTTTGTTTTTTAATGTTTTAAATATGAAATATCACAGTCAAGAAGTGAGAACCAAATGAACAAGTGAAGCTTTCAATTTCAAGAAAGATCTACTTCACTTCCAGGAAAGCTTAGTTCTTTCATCACATGCTTTGCACGCCACTTATCAATTAAGCTTTCACTCTAAACTAATGGCTAAAGTCCCCGCCTTTTCTTCTCAGCCAATCACAATCATATTTCTGCTTTTAAATTCATGGATGTTTATCTCTCTACATTCTAAATGGTTTTTCCAACCCTCCTCTGCCCCATTACTCATGCCACGGACTGGCTCTCAACCACCATCAGTGTCTTATCCACTTATCCAGCTATGGTCCAAGCTTATCCCACCAGGATAAAGACCATATCGGCCCTGAGGCTAACTGCTAAAAAATTTAGAACTATTTCACTGTCATTTTTTATGTAAAAAAAATAAATATTTATTCACATTCCTGAGATCTCTCATTGAAATATTCTGTTTCATGATCCATCCAGACTGTAATAATGAAGACAATTTGACCAAAATTATCAACTGGAATTTTAAAAAAGTAGTTATTTTTTGAAAAAGTCACAATTAAAGAAAAAGTTTGACTTTGACAATTTGATGCGTTCCCTAAATGAGGAGTCTGCACGTTTTAACAATAAGAGAGTCTAATCAGGGCTGCAAGGACCATTTTGAAAAAAAAAAGATCCTGCTATGAAACATTTTATAAACAATATGAATTATATTTCTTTTTTGCTTAAATAAAAGACAGAATAATAATGAGAAATTATAATTTTCTCAAAATGAGAAAGAGTTTTTTACTTTTGACAGAAACCTTTATGACTTTCTTTCAAAATAAAATACTTCTTGTGCCAAACAGGATTATCCCATTAGCACAGCTAATGTATTCCAATGAAATGTTTTAAACAACGCAAGACAAAAATGGCATTTTCTCTTGTCATACCTTATATCAGAGAGCCATCATCTTTTTTCCTACCTACTTCCGCTGTTAACCTGGACATAAATATGAATTCATTGGTTAATAAGTACGTTTAAAAAGTAAGAATATACAAGCCCATATTTTTAGCAACTCCCACCTAAACAGATACTAACTGTATTTGTGTAGCATAAGATAATATGAGGTTTTAACTGATCAAATAAACTGAATAATCAGAAGAAAATAAATCACAATTTTACTAAAGTTGTGCTTAGTATTTAACATTAAGTGTAGATTGTGTCTACAAGTGTAGATTGAACAAGGCCTCTTCATGCCAGCAGGGATGTAAAAACCTTTTATTTATCTCATGTCTAGGAGCAACATAAATTGATAAACTTAACTAATCTAAATTAAATAATACCCATTTTTTCAACTTACTTACTTAAAAAAAAATTATATTGCTTTATTTTATTTCAGCCACTGTGGAGGGGCAAAAAGGCCACATGTGGTTCCAGAGCCTCAGGTTGCAGACCCCTGCACTAAACTCTGTTCAGAAATGCTTTCCTTCTGCATGTCTTGGGTCTGCAGTCTGCTGAGAACCAGAAGAGAAGCTTCTCAAGTCACTTCAGAGGTGGAGTCAACTCACAAAGCTTACAAACTTGACATACGCTTAAGTAGCCACTTGGAAAGACCGCCAGTTTGGACATATGCTTGCTGAGGGAAGTGTTTAATGGAAATCAGATCCTAAAATGTTGGAAGGAAGTGGACGAGAACACAGGCTGAAGGAAGGATGAGAGAGCAGAGGAGCTGATTAGGAAAGTGAAGACCTGCTGTGGACCAGCAGCACCTGAATGAGCGGAAGAAATCTGACGTCAGTTTAACTCCCATGACAGCATTACCAAACACGTGGCCATGTGAAATAAAGAAAAAAAAACACGCAGCGATGCAGAAGATCTGCACAATAAAGTAAACCCTCAGGCCTTAAATTTCCTCTCCTGGTAGGTTGAGCTCAAAGCTGTTGCTTGTTTTCCTCAAAGTTTGGCCCCTGGGCAACAGTTTATGAGTTGCAGGAACTTCCTGAAGGACAAACAACTGGATGATATCAGAGTTTCAGGTGAAAATATCATTAACAGTAAAACAGCGGCATGAAAATATTCACAAATATTTAGGTGTTTATGATTTAATAAAAGACAAATTAGAGTTTTATTACATTTGGATGGTTTTAAACTAATAAGAATGCAGTAAACAAGTGTGATAAAAATCATGTTGATTCTCATCGACTCATCCAAAAATCAATTAAAGCTTGCAATAAAAATTAACTAAAGCATGTTTGGCTTTATCTCTTGCAAAAAAATGTCAGGAATCTGTTCATGTCAAACACGTTGCAGTTCAGAGGAAACATTCCTCACCCCAAAAATACTTTTCTTGTTAGAGATTAAAGGCACAAATATGCAGTGTTGACACAGGAATAGCTTAGAGTTTATATCCAAGCTAAAAACAGGCATACATTGAGTAACTAAACACATTCTTAAGAGTTTGTGAGCCATATTTAGGTTTCTCTTGTCTCAGCTTGCACATGAAGGTCATCAATAGTTTCCTGTCCAGAGTGCACGTTGTTTAAAGTTGAGGCTGCAGATAATCCTCATCCGAGTATTATTCTGCAGGGACGTCTGCTCTGCATGGGGCAGGGGAGGAAGTTTTAGCAGGAAGAGTCCTGAAGTGAGACACTTAGCAGGTTTTTTAAAATCCAAATTATGAGTCAAAGTGAAGGCTTCATTATTTCCTTTGTGTCTGCTGCCAAATCTTTACTTATAAACTCTTAATTCCAGTAAAAAAATCAAAGAAAAGCAAAAAAACACTTTTTTAGCAGAACTGTTTGATCACTTCCTCACAATCCAGTCTAATCAATCACTAATTGAGCCTATCTGATTACTATAATCTCATCAGACCAGCTGCTTAGTGAAGATTCAGCAACTTTTTAATTCAATGGCTCACAGATTTAGCTCCTGAATGGTTCCCTTATTTTAGATAAGAGTTCCTTCATGATGATATGAGAGCTGCCTCCAACAATGAGAACATTGCACATATAAATGTGAACATCCTTTTATTTTTGACTCCAGCTTTTGTGAAAATAATGGAAACACAAAGTGAATTTAACAGAAAAATTTATAAAACACCCGAACTGAGACAATAAAAGGAAACAATTATGTTATTTTACGTATATAAATGTCATTATATATTATAATTATGATGCAATTGTGTCTCAAAATGTAATTAAAAATTGCTTTTTTAAAAAACCAAATCAGTAAAAATAAAAAAGAATTGCAAATCTAAAGAAGTTAACATGACTAAAACAGTTTTTATTTATACGCTGAGAGAAACTTGCAGAGGTTATTGCTGCAAACTGAACATTTTTCATCTGTTTTTTCCCAAATGCCTTTAAAACTGTTTTAAGATATCATTTAGAAAGTTACAATATTTATAAGGTCTTTTAGGATGAATCTGCTGATTTCATAGTGACAGTTGATGTGATTTATTTTCAGTTGTTCCAATTGTTCAATGACTAATGTGTGACATTTAATTTGTCAAAAGCTTTAGATTTATAAACTTAAGTCTGTTTGTTGTTATAATAAAAAACTCCCCTTTTTCCCACAAATTTAGTTTTCTTTTAATGGTTGATTTCTTTGCTACATTCAAGTTAACATATAATATAATTGTTTGAATCCAAAATTAGTAAAATAACTTCAATTAGTCTATGTTTCCCAGCTATATTTTAAATAAATAATATTTTTAGAATTTCCAATTCACCTACAACTCTGAGACAGACTCACACTATAGCTTAATATAGAACTTAATCAAAGTTAAATAAAAAAATATTTGTATGTTTAAGGATAAAACATTTGATACATTAACAGTAAATGTCATTTGTGTGTTCTAGTCTAATTTGAAACAAATATAGAAGGACCACTGTTTAAGGAGTTTATCATTGATCTCTCGTTCTGTTCATTCCAAATTTTAAACAAGCCCAGAAGGAAATTGGTTCCTGGTTCCTTGTAAAAATTGTTAAAAGAATAAAGAATGAGCTAACTAGTCTTTTCAAATCCAAAAAGCTCATATTTAAGCTGGTTATTACACAGGTGAAACAAGAAAGAAAGCTGTTATTTGACCATTTCTTTCTTTTTTTTTTTGCCTTAGGAATTTCTCTGAGCTCACATTTTTCCAACTGAGTTATTTTCACAACATAACTTTGCATCTATTATTAACTTAGACCTGTTTATAATTCAGCGTGGATTGGCCACAGAGCTTTTGTACTTGGTAAATCTGATCTTAAGTTGAGCAAAGCAGGCGATCGTGTTGAGCTGCACAGTAACACAGAGCAGGGCTGGTTTGTCCACATTTTTTCTGGGTGAAATCCACTCGTGCACCAGGTCTTTTTTTAATTTATCAAGCTGTGGGTTTGTGGCCACAAAAGGAGAGGAAGTAGTTTTTTGCTGCCAAATATTTTTTGTCCGGGACAGTAGTGGATGCAGTTTCTTCATAGACAAAGCTGTTAGAGTTTGTAACTTTGTCACACAGGACAACTGTGGGAAGCTGGATTTTCCACAGACGGTCTTTTTTAAAACTTGCCATGCTCCCCTTCAAAATCCCCTTTACAGTTTCAGTTTCTCTGTATGAGCCTGTTATGAATCATAATATTTTCTGACCTGAACAGCCTCAACGTGACCTTTGCCCAACTCAAAACACAATCTGCTGTGAACATTCAAAAAGATCCATTCTATAAAGTCATTTGTGCACAAAGTCTGGAATTAAATAAATCCCCATAAAATGTTGAAACTACATAGCAAAGTTTTGTTTTCTAACAAAAGACGTTTAAAATTAATGCTTCATCCTGTTAAAAATGTTGATTCCCGTGTTTTAACATATTACACGTTATTATTAATGAGGAAATACCAAAGCAAATAAAAATCTCTCTTGTTCTTAACAAAACAAGGAGAAAATATTTGTATTTTGTAGAAAAACTTATACAAAAGGGATCTTTTTCTCTTGTTAAATATGATTTGTTTTTGTGTTTTCTCTCCTTTAAATGGTCCACATCTACAACCTTTCCTTTATTTATTCATTTATGGCCTTTCCCACTTATGGATACCAGTGACTTCTCTCACTTCACTGCTTCTGGAAGTTTTTGTTGACGCAGCATCGTCGACGCCTTTGTTGATTGACTTATCTGGTCAAATCCTCATGACCTGCCGGGTCTACCAGCAGGCAGCGAGCTGCGTGCGTGATGATGCATGCTGGAAGGTCACTGTGTGTTAACCTGCTGCTGCTTTAAAGCCACTTTGCTTATAATGGTTTTTGCGATGTCAGGCGCTAAAAAAGAGCTTCTTGTTTCTGTGTGAGAACACCCACAGAGGGTCACGAGACTGTCTGAGAGGTCATGAAATGATAAGGATGGAGTATGAGCCTGGAGCACTTAATACATTTGCTTTTTATTCCTGTAAAAAGCATTGATTTTTTAAAATTACTTTTCAAAGTTTACTTTCAAATGAAAAGCTGACAAAGCACCCAGATAAAAAGAAGAATTTTCAGAACAGGGGTTTTGATTTTGAGCTCCTGAGCTTACAGTTGAGTCAGAGTAAACAGCATTTAGGATGATTGGCAGGTCATTGTTGAGTCCAAGGTGGGGGCTGGATGAGGCTGGACGTGGACTCACTTCCACGGTTGCCCTGGCTTCAGGAGAGCAGCGTGCCTTCCAGTTTTTATTTTTTTTACATGTTTGTGGAGGCCACATTCCCTGAACCGGGGCTGGTGTTATTCTTCCTGCGCTGTTTGCCCCACACTCAGCTGGAGGGACAGGAAAGCTGATCTGGAAAAGTACTTCGTGTATGTCATCGGTGATTACAGGACGGCAGCATCCGCCCTCTGCCGGGTGCTGGCAGAGTCATGCCCAGAGGCCCATCGGGTCGGGGTAGGCCTGAATAATGCTGTCCCCTGAGGATGACACTTTACTCCACGCGTCCGCGCTCAAGGCCTGCCTACATGCATGGACCTCTGTGAGTCCAGGCAGCGCGGTCACAGCTCTTCCTGTGGAGAAACCGGAGAGGAAGCTCCACCAGGCAGCCTGAGGAGGCCTTTCACAACTTTCAATTTCTTTGTTTCATCTAAACAGAACATTAACATGCTTTAACTGTTCAAGAGTTTTAAACCTTCCTTTAAAAGTGATCCAACAGCAAAGAGATATGAACAAAATAACATTTCCAACTATGGGTAAAATAAATCATGAACCTAAAATTAAAGTTCAGACTGTCATGCTGAGTTAGACTCCTTCAATTATACGCCACTTATTATTGAAAATTATAGTTTTTCTTTGAATGAATTACATAGAGTTCTGTTATTAAAGCAACAAAAATCAATCAAGAAAACTTTCAGGAGTATTTAAAGGCATACTACTGTATGAAATTATTTCATGTGAAAGATGATAAAAAGAAAAACTGGAATTTAGACGTAACCACAGTTATAAAACTTGACTAAATAAACAGAGAAAAACACAAACTTTTCAATCAAACATTTTTAACTTCCAGAAAATTATGCTGGAAAAATGAAACCATAGGTTTCATTGAAACCTTTAGGTGAAGCACAGGAACAGAAAACGGAACCACCAAACAGGACCTGAACACAAACCAAAGCGTAAATAACCATAGAAAGCCTGACCTGAAAAAGCATCACATTTAGAATCTTTCATATCATTTGTGATACATTACTTTATCCAACACTTTATATTTAGCTGCCAATTTTGCGTTAATTTTATTCCAGATTTATTATTACTTATTTATGCAACATTTCAACAGAAAGATTTAAACTTGTTGGCCTTTGAAATGAATCAAAACCACTTGAAAATGTGTATGTTTCTTCCATACTAAGCACAGCCTTGATATAAAAAAATATTTTTTTTCTATCCAGCTAACATATTTTATTTTAGTTTATTTTATACTGTACATGTTGATTCTTCCTCATTTCCTCAACCTTTTCTCAGTCAGCCAAATGCTGCCACTGTGAAGAGCAGAAAAAATACAGAAGCGACTTTGGATCTGAGTCACTTTCTTTAGTTTAATGCTATGTCACAAGTTATTCATTTATTATTTGCTTTAATTTTTAATCTTTGCTCCAAGATGAGATTGGCCCAACCTTCTTCTATTCATCAGAAGTTGTGATGGAAATGTGCCAAATTAAAAAAAAAAAAAAAAATTCAGTTAGAATAAAAAAATAGAAAATAAAAGCTACATTTAAGTCAGAAAATGATTCTGTCATCGATAGATTTAGGTTTTTTTTTAAAAAAGGTACAGGGATACAGCTCTATGAGTGACAGACTTCAGAATTGTATAACAGTATCTAATTTAGGAAAGCAGTGAGATGGGAAGATGAGAATTACAATAAATTGTGTTTAACACAAATGGTTGATGTGGAAAACTGGGTTTTAATGTGAAGCAGAATGAATTGTAGATCAATGTAGATCTACAGCTTTACAAATTCACAAACACGTGACTTTTACCTTTTATTCTTACTGATTGTTGGGATCAGAACATGCAAAACATAAAAAAAAGATCCCACAAGCTTTCCTTCTGCCTGCAGACTTTAACGTCTGATCCCGGTTTCATTGCTTCCTCCTCCTACGGTGGCCGCTTTCCCAGGCAGGAGACCCAGAGGAGCAATGCAAGGAGATCAGGAATGACAAGGCAGTCCAGCCCCCCATTGTACGTGAGCATTTACTCAGCATGGGAGAGCAAGGACAGTGAGGCTACTGGAATACAATGGGCTCAAATTTATTTACTGCTTAGTGGCAGCTTGGGAGACCCTCCCAGCCCCCCCACCCCTAGTTACTGATAGCAGTGCTACAGTAATAGACCACTAATAAAGACTTCAGAGGGCACCTAGAGGCCAGACTAAATGTCTCTGTCATTGGAATACATAATAAAATACATCATAAAATAAAGCAAAACTGTTGTGAGATGTGAAAACGTTTTTGAATTCTTCCAAACATTTCTGTTGACAGTGAAAATTGAGGACGTTTGCTTCATTTTCTGTAGTCTTTTTATAGTAATGAAATTCAAATTTTCACTCAATAGCCTGATCCTGTCCATTTTAAATAAGAAAAAATACATAAATGGTGAAATTGATCGTTGTTTTGGGACAAAAAGTAGAAAGTTGTGAACTGTCATGTAATGCTGATAGCTTCCAGAAGAGGGCCCCCCTTGGTCTGCTCAAAATATTGGAACTTAATAAAAAAAAAAGCAGAAAAGTTTAAAAAGAAAAAAACAACCAAAAATGTGAGAAAGTTTCATCTCAGCATGATAATATGGCCCATATTTCGGAAAATATAGAAAAAATTTTGCTCCACAGGCATTTTCTTCACCACCATGAACTTTAATTTTGTGGTTTTGCTTAAAGAAATATCTGTCAAATACTTCACCAAAACTCAAACCATGTATGTACTAATTCCACTACATAAATGCCAAAAAAAAAAAAAAACAATCTGACCTTAATTTTTGCACCTAAAGCTTCAAAAAATTAATTTTTTCTAGAGGCATTATTGAGAGTGTGATCTATTAGTCGCCTTGATGCCTTGTGAGAGCCAGGCTGCCGATGAGTGGCTCTCATGCCCCGTTCGACCCTCTCCTCCAATCCCTCAATTTCAGAGATTATCTCAAACACTGGATTAAAATCTCAAAATAGAGAAATCCTTTTTAGATGAACAGGTTGATTAAAAAGGGGACAGATGAGTGGGTGGAAGAACCCAGCAGCTGATATTCTCCCATGGGAGATGAGGAAAGGGGGAATGTCAGCCTGGAGCTCAATGATGTTTAATGTTCTGCTCTTTAAAACAATCAGAAGTTGAAAGATTTTTTATTTAAATATAATATCCTCCTGATTTATGTTTTTGTTTGTAATTTTATGATTTTAATCCTCAATAAACATGTGTTTTTGCCTTTTCCTGGTACAGATTCCATCTGTATAATTGGTTTGGTTAAGGTTAACCAATATGTTATTGCTTTGAGTGGTGCACATTATTTTTATTTTTTTTATTTTAATCCTTTTTTGCTCATCTGAACTTGGGTGACATTTCTTGCTAAAAGCAAGATGCAAATGGGAATAATTTGAATGTTTCTTGTTTGGCAAGTAAAACAGACATATCCAGAAAATATGCCACCATTAGCCTAAAAGTATAATCAGTTTCCTTCAAAATAAAAGCTGCAGCTCCGAGTTTTGTGAGAAACAGCTTCTTGGGCTCAGCTGTGATTTCTGGTAGCCTCTCTCAGCCAATGCACGTGGGTTGCATATCACAGCTTTTAAATACATTGTTTTGGTTTGTTTTATTGTAAATAGTTATGTGATTTTTTTGTGTTTCAATAAAAAAGTTTCCTTTTAAGCTTTGAGTTGCCAGGTTCAAATCTGTAAAAATCATGTTTTGTTGACTAATCCTTGGAAAAGTAGTTTTAAATGGCAAAAAAATACATTTAAACATTTTGACCTCAAGGTTTTAAAGTGCACAGTTTGCTCAAAGTATGCAATACGTGGCATTAACTTGGGCATAAAAGGTCAAACATTTTACATGTATTTTATGTTCCTTGTTTTCAAATGTCAGCCTGCCAAAGCATTCTTTTTCTCAAAAATGGAGCAATGGAAACTGAAAGGAATATTATCCATTATATCTTTGCAAAGCAGAAAAGAAGTTTCCTATAAAACATAAAAAGGGTCAGAAATGCATCATAAAAACTCAACTAATTTTGTTTTTTCAATTACTATGAAGTTAATGAATATAAACTTTAAAATCAAGCATGTTTTGGGATCTGAGAAGCTCAGAAAAGCAACAATGGAGTAAAAGAATATGGAGTTTTAACCAAACCAAGTTGATATTAGGCAAATAGGCCATTCTCCAGCCTCCAGCTAATTTGTTAAAATGTTTATGTTTGGCTTTAGTTTTGTGTCCTATGACATGTGTTAGCATAAGAAAGGAGGAGTCAACAATCTCAGCAGAAGTTCTGCAAATCCTGGAAAACAGGGATGTTAAACTTCTGTGACGGAATCACCACTGTTACTTTGATTCAGATTTTTTTATATCTGTGTTTTCCATTGTTCACTTTTTGTAATGCTGCCATAGAGCTGCACTGCTCAGTTTTTGTCGCTTTAGTCTGTTTTGCTGTCATTGAATTAGGTCACAGCTTATTAATAAACTGTATGTAAAATATAGTTAAACAATTTCAGCTGATCCTTTTTTCCCTTTACATTAGATCTTTACCATACAATTGTCGCTATATAAATATTATTTAACATCTAAATGAATTAAATTCTTGGATGGCTGGATCAGTTGAGGCTGAACATCAAAGTTTTTATTGCTTTTTTTGTAACAAGAAAGCGTAAAGTCAGGCATGGCAGTCATTTCCTAGATACAAAGCCAAAGATAAACAACCAAAGTAAATAGCATTGTTTACAAGTCCCAAAGTTCAAGCCTCAGTCAGGCCTTAAGTCTCTGCATGTGAAACTAAAGTCAGACTTCAATGAAAGTTTGCATTCCTGTTGTTATAACGCTTAAAATGTAATTAAAACATGTAAAAAACTAGATTTTCTCCATCTTTGTGTTAGCCTTTTCTCCTCACTGGATCTGTTTGCAGATGATGTCATTTGCAAGTTGTACGTTTTTTGGCTGACGCTTTTGTCACATGCAGTTGTATCGAAGATTGGGAACAAACTGCGGGTTTTTGGTTTGTCCGGATCCGTGGAGGGTCGTAGAGAGAAGCGGCAGTATCTTAAGGGGAGCACAGGTTTTGTAGTTTCCTTGATGCTCGTATGGCCACCCTAAGGGTGGTCATGTTGTGTCACTAACAGGCTCCTTGCTCTACTACTTCACCCTTACTCACCGGCACATATTGATAGAAGTCCCACTCTGATTATTTCTTAATGTATTTTCAGTGTTTTTTTTAATTATAATTCTACCATTTTTATCCAAAATCTAGACAACCTGTGTCATTTAGACATAGAAATTTAGTTTCGAAATTCAACACTGAATTGTGGGTGAGACCTTTGGCGTGGAGTAAGCACTGCCCGGACTTCCCATCATCCCTTTGTGGAAGCTCTGTCACGCGAGCTTACAGCCCCTCACACCCCCAACCTAACATTACTGATGCAACAAAAATGGCGAGACATATTGGAGCTATCTATCTGTACAGTTTTGGGTGAGATGCGAGATCAGACGAGGAAAACAAAGACGTGCATGGATCTATTTGTCTGCAAGTAGATGTATCACAATGGAGTGGAGCAGGGAGCTTGTGGCTTGCCCTAGTAGCTTCTACAGTACTTCTACAACTACAGGCTTTTCAAAAGATTTGCTCCTAATTCACAAGTTGTGTAAATAAATACTCAGAAATGCAATTTTAACCCTAATTTTCTTTAAATATGTCCCCCATCATCAGAGCAATGCTACAAGAACATGCTGACATCACCAAAATCACAATTTTCATCAGAGTGAGAAGTCTTGCTAAGACCTGTCACTCCTAGCATGTCCATTAAAAAAAACGTTTTCACAATATGGGTTCATTGAGTGGCTTATGGTTGTTGTACTTTCTGTTGGCCACCTGTGAGTCCCACACAGGTTTTCCCATTTTTCACTCGCAGAGTGACTGAAGCTTAAGTTACACACCTGAAAAGTTGTACCTTATTGACCATAGCTGAACTTTTTGTCATAAATGTGGGTTTTCGTGGTTCAGTGTGATGCTGGGATGGACTGAATTTTAGCTGAAGGTTTTGCTGCAGGCTTCTTCACTGCATCAGGATAACAGAAAGAGCCCAGTGAGGAGAATCATTTAAAGGCTCCATCTAGAAGACATCATCGTTCCCTGATCTGTGTTTACATGTCAAGAACAGTTTGTTTTAGATGTTGTGATTTTTTTTCCTCTGATTGTAGTTTAGCCTGTTTGACTGCGGGAAGCAGGTGTACAGAACGTTACTGTGGCCTTTCAGAACCCATTTAGTCATCCAGTCACTTCCGCCTGGACCCCAGGTTCCTCCTCAGCACAGCTTCCTCTCCCCTCTTTGCATGCAGCAGAGAAGACGCATGTGCAGCACTGCTCTGCACATATTTATTTTGCAGCTTTTAAAACTATTTTTTCCTCTTTTTTTTATTTGCACCGTTCATACTGCCTTCCTCTCCTCTCACTTCTCTCTTTTCCCGCACCCCCCACATCCACAGCTCCTCTCCTTCCAGACTTAAGCCCTCTTCCTTCCTGCCCTCGCGCAGTTTCCTGCTCCGACTCTTATCACTTCAGAAAACGTGACAGACCAACACTGTAGTCCTTCTTTTCCCTTGGCGCTTGCTGCCTTAAATGGAAGTAGTTTGGCCCCACTGGGGTTTAGAGGCCTACAGGGGGCGATGGGGGGACGTCACTGACCCCTGTCACTCATCTAGACCAATTCTCTAAATTGACTAATTGTAAACAACGTAGTGTGGACTTCACAGCCTATACAGAGAAACAATCATTCTTATTCCTTTTTATTTATGTATTTAGTTATCTGAAAGGAAGTGCTGAGCACATTGTAACTCCTTCTCCTCTGAAGGTTTTCCTCTGAGTTGAGGAAATTGTCTGCTTTGATTTGCGCTGTAAATCTGCACCTCCTGATTCGCAAATGGGGAATCGCTCACAGATAAGCTTTTGACGAAAATGTGGTTTTCAATTTTTGCTTCATGAAGTCTTGCAAAGTTTGTAGGAATCTTTAGACAAGATCCGGGACTACAGAGAGATCTCGAGTATTGTAAGGTGCTGTGGCTTGTTGCTGATATATGACAATGTGTCCAGATAGAGGTCTGCTGAGGCATGATAGAGCATGTGTTATTGTAAGGCCACAAGGCCATCAGATAAGCCCTGGAGCGCCACAGCCTGCAGAGATAAGACATGTTTTGAATAGTATTGGGCCAAAAGAGCTGAACCTGCTGCTGCACCTCTAGTGCAACACTGACTACGAAGTAGCAAATTCCGCCATGGCAAGCATCGATCTGCATGCTTGCCATGCAGCTTTCAGCTGCAGATACAGCATTCTCTGGGGCATCTATTGTTTCACACATTAACAGTATGTCAGGCTTTTGTCTGAAAACAGTAAGTGGTGATATCAAGGGGGACTTTCCCTGAATTTCCTGATCTGAGTTTTCCCAAGTAATCAAATAGGAATAAACATGGGAATGCTTTCTGCTCTCCCACAACATTCATTAACCTTTATGGAACTGCTTTCATCAAGTTATTTAGTGATTTAGGTTTGTTTGCTTACAGTAATTAAAGAAACCTTCACCTACATTCCAATTCAAAGCATATAGATTGTATAAAATGTAATGTATTATTTAAAAATAACATTTGAAGAGAGATTTTTGTTTTTAGGCAACTGACTGCCTCCAATTGGATGTGAACCCTGCACAAAGTTGAGGGTTACTCGCTATTTGTCATTTAAAAAAGGCTTGTTAGATCAAATTTTAGCATCAAATAAACACCTGACATGCAGGTTTGTACATCTCTGAGAGGAAGTGTTGAAGTCAAAACTGGTAAAATGCATTTGGGGCATGAAACAAACCTCACACTTCTGAGTCTTCCAGAGAAAAAATAAAAGATCAAATGTTTGAAAAACTGCTAAATCAATTATTAAGTCATTGTTTCAAACTTTTTCTTACACTAAATCCTCTTTGGGGAAAAAAATGGAAGAAAGCAGAATTTTGTTTTTCATTTCAAGCAAAAATGATGGTATATAAAAGCTGTTATTTAAAAATTAAGGATATAATAACTAAAAAAAACTGCTAAATCAATCAAGATTTCACTGTTTTGAACTTTGGTCTAACTACGCATTCTTTGGGAAAAAATTGAAATATTTTTTCTCAATTTCAAGCAGAGATTTTAGCTTTTAGTTGGTAAAATCTTGTATTTAACATTTTTTACAAATAACTCCTGGATTTCTGAGAGAAAAAGAGAATGTCCTCTCAAAAATGTTGCTTTTAAGGCAAAACACATCAGCAAAAACATGAAAATAACGTTTAAATGAATTGCATTCTCTAAACGGATCCTTCCCTAGCCTTTTGGTGCACTCTAACCTCAGCTGAGCAGTGAGCAGATATTGATGCTCCAGAGCATTGTGTGTAAATGAAGTAGGAGATAATTTCCATCAGGCAAACTCAAACACTGTGAGGTTTAGTCAAACACAGAATCTCCTTGAAGTTTAAGATACACCAGATATGTGAGATAAAGGAGGGATGAAGCGATCTGATGCTCTCCGGTGATGAAAACAGTGTTAAAGGTGCATTTATGGTTTTAGAAACCACAGAAAAGTAAAACGTGTACATTTAAAGGGGATATTTCTAGTTTAGGGGAGTTTGTTGTTGTGGTCCACCTTACAAAGACTTCACGCAAGCGTTCACTCAACTCCAACAAGCAATTTGACAGGAAAAAAAGGTGTGTGATTTGGATCAATGGTGGGTCGGATCTTCCTATCAGTGATGCCTCTTTCTATGCAGTGTAAAAGGAACAAGGCAGAGAGGAAGCACTCACACACAGTGCATTTCCTCCATAAACCACAGCTGTGTGAAAACAACAAAAGGTGCATTCCTCAGCACAAGAAACACTCTTGATTTGTCTCCACATTAATTAAGAAATGATATATAGTTTTGTATTTGCTAATATTTGCATGATAAGGAGATGTTTAAAGATTAACAACGATGTGGGAAAAGAGCATGAAAGGCTCCACACCACAATCCATCATAAGAGAAGTTGTTGTGTCTATGAGGAAGTTGCACCCATGAGTTTGGGAGTATTTGTTCTGTAATCTCCAGAAATGACAGTGCACCTTTTCATAGCAAGAGGAAACATATTTGAAAAATTCCATATCAAAGCAGTCTTATGATCATATTTTTTTCCCCCACCGTCCAGGAAGAGTTGAGGAATTTTTTTTCCCCTTATCTGACACCCTCCGAAGCTTCCTTGCTCACATATTGATCCAGATTCCTGCATGCTGTGATGCCACTGATCAAACACGCTGGTATTGATCACCGTGCGCCGCCATGGGCGTCCTCTTAGCACCCTCGGGGTATCAACGTTTGGTTCTGCGGTGACGCTTTAGCGCCTCAATAAGGCAAAGGCCACACATGAAAGGAGTCCCATCTTTTTGCACAATAAAGGAATCAATTTACGGTAGACTCTGATTGTCACATACAAAGGCGGCCTTGTCCACATTTGTAGACTCCCAGTCATTTTTGTCAGTTACTTGTCAGAAAAGCATGCGTTTTGTTCCTGCTTGTTGAGGAAAGAAGCGTGCTGCTGCAAAGCAGATTAGACGAATTGAGGGACTTCTTTGGGCGGAGGGGTCGAAAGCAGGTCAAGTTGTGGATAGCAGTATTTATGGAGCTGGTGGCTGTCAGGAAAACAATAATACGGCTTAAACATAATCTATCATTTGTTTTCTCACCCAAAGATCTAAAGCTATTCCTCAGTTTGTGATGTGAAATTTGATTACTGTGGGGTGAAATGATGGTTCTGATTGACTAATTGGCTCTTATTGAAAAAAAATCTACAAAGGTGAGAACTACTCTCAAAGTTCTGATTCTAATGGCAAAAAAGTGCTCCTTTTGGCTCAAGGACAAAAGGAAAGAAAAACCCAAAATAGTCAAGTCTTATCAGTTTGGGAATGGTCATAGCAGAAGAAACAATGCTGCGCTAACATGAGAGCTGAGCTTGACCCTAATAATGCGACTGGTCTGTTAAGGAACCCAGACTAAGAGGAAGTGGACTGTACCTCTGTCTTCATGGATAAAGTCATAAAAATGATAAACTTGGGTTTCATTAGCCTCCGTCAGGACAATGAGGGTTTCACCATTAGGGTCGGACCAGTATGAGATCAAAGAGTCCGCACTCCCGTGAGGCTGAACTCCCGTTCAGTCCCTCTGAGGAAATCTGGCTTTTCCCTTTCCCTACTAACCTAAGGTAATAAGTCAATAGAGATGCTTTAATAATAGAGTTTCTTATCCTTGTGATGTTGGTGTAACAAAGACGAAGCAAAAAAAAATGTCTGAGCCTAAGCTGCAGTGTTAAGAAGAATGTACTATTTTTTTTCTTGCTCCCCTCCTGCCACATACTCAAAAAGCTCAACCAAAATTTGCACTTAGTACACAGTGAAAATGAATTTTGGGCATACTGAACGACCTCCACACACAAAAAAAAAGATTAAATCCTGTCATTTCTGGCATCAAGAAACAAAACCGTTCATAAAATGAATGGGGCCAAAATCCCTTTGGAGCCCGAAAAAATGTTAAAAATTCAGAACGAAGCCAAAACACACGTCGGGCATATCCAAAAGCAGTTTTGACATTATTATGGGTGGGACACAGAACCTACTGCTTGGTGGCCATGTTGTGGCAAAATGTGAAATTTGGGGATTTTGATATTTTCCCACATAATGGAAAAAAAAAAAAAAAAAAAAAAACTATTGTCTGAGCGATCTTTACAAAATTTCCCACACAGGCCACTAGCTTGACTCTACAACCACTACCAAAGTTTTGTTTACCTTTGACCTTGGGAAGAAGCAGCTGTTATTTACTAGCTACAAATTTCCTCCAAGGGATTTAATGCTTCCTAACTCCTCAAGCATCATTGGGAAGCTACTTGGGGAAAAAACATTGGATTGAGAAGTTGTAGATTTTGAACAGCTTTAGTGTTGCGAGCTTGCAAAAGTGGCGTTCATCTGTTACTCGCACATTTTTACTGGAATAAAATTTAATAAATGAATCTCTGTGTCAAGCTGAACAAAACAGCATAAACAATATGAACCTCGGTTGCCAAGGAAATCCCAAAGTTTACTTTTTCAGATTCTTCTAAATCATACATAAACCTGTCCGGCCCCCACAGGCGACCCAAGCATAAAATGGTTGCTATGGAGATAAAACCAACAGCGGCTATTTTGAAAAAGAAAAAGGTTTTTTCATGAATTTGTCATGTGTCATGCTCTGTGGCAGAAGGGGAGAGTCAGGGGGTATAGCGGCTGCTCAGCCAGTGAGAGAGGGTAAAAAAGTGGCATTTGGGGGGCAGAGAGGGCGGATAGTGCCTGTGGGCCACATAACGGCACTCGTGGCTTTAAATCTTCTCATTTTAACTCGTAATGAGAACAAATTTCAAATACTTTTAGTCATAAAGTGGTCAGATTCTGGATTAGTTTCAAAAATTTACCATTTGGCTTTTTACGAGCACAAGCGTGAACACATTGGTGGTGTTTGATGTGTTCACGTTTCTTATGCTATTCTTATCTTAAAAATAGCCTAAACTGACCTTTTTTAACTTTTAAAGACCCTTTTTCAAAACCCAGTTGGTCGTTTGACTGTCTTCATGAATTCTCTGAGGTCCCTTTTGTCGGCTGAGCGAAACTGCAGCTCGATGGATGTTCTCAGGAAAAGGACTTTGATTATTTTACTTGTTGCTTCCGCTTTATTGTTGGCTGACCCCTGGCAGTGTTCAAACCCCAGAGGTCATCCCAACTTGTGGTGAAAAGTTTCCAAACATCCTCATGTTGGAGTGACCAAATGCATATTTAAGATTTGTCTTGGACTCAGACTTGAGTTTTTGCAACCCAGAAAATGAGGGCGAGACACAAAGATAAGGCGGATGTGCTCATCTCCAAACAGCAGCAGAGCCAAACAAGAAATTGTTTTATCATCAGAGCATCTTCTTGAGGTGGAGGGGGGGGCGATGCTGCAAAAGATGTCAAAATGTTGCAGAAAGTGGAATAAACACTGCAGTGTTGAGTAGATTTCCACCTGATTCCCAGCAGATCCCTGACAGATTAACGCCTCCAGAACAATGAGACAGGAGTGGAGACAGCTTCCTCTGTGTCCCCACTTGTCTGCTGCGCACAGCATCCCCAATGCTAGCTCGTCTGCAAGGTTAGTGTGTGTGCTCTCAGGCAAGGAAACGTTCCCAGCAATCCCCTGGGGCAGGAGGACTACTATACTGATGGTAACACTTAAAAAACATCTGTGTGCATATTCGTGAAAAGCAAAACGTTTTTTGTCATTTTTTTGTAAACATGATTAACCAAAACTTTAAGTCTCTGATATTGTGGCCAAACAAAACTGTTGCATTGAGGACTCTGGAAAAAACATGACCAAACTCTCACATCCTTCATTAGGGTTTAATAAAACCACTTTAGCCTGTGGATGATCTCTCATATCTGCAATCCTTCAGGTGAGGTGATTTTCAGGTTACCAAAGATCACCAAACCATCAAACATTGAAAGTCGGACTGATTAATTTTACGTTTTTGACTGACAGACGAAAAGCAGATGGTAAAAAAAAAAGCGGAAATGATTCCTGGGTGACATGATGAGTGTCAAAGAATCAGGAAAAAACGTGTCATTTCTATTTGCAGAATGAATCTGGCATTTTTCTCTCCCACACACCTGCTACGTGCTCCCCACCTCAACCTCCTCGCTTAGAAACGGGACAGCTCCGCCTCCCAAACCCCCCGCCATCCTTAAACACCTCCCACTCTTCAGAGCAGGTGTTGGAGGAAGTTGGTCTAATCAGGCAATCTAAACAACCTCTATCTTACAGCTGATAATGACAGAAGTCTGTACACATTTAAAGCACTTTGAGAATAAAGCAGTTGCAGTTTTATTTCTCAGTTTGATTTTAAGGTTTGTATCTGCAACCAAACTTAAAGTACATGAAATTATGTCATTTGAAAGAGATTGTAAACAGCTTGAAAGAAAAGGGCAATAAATGGTTTTCGTTAAAGAAAATGCGTTGCAAACATTTAAACCTTCTAAAGAAGTTTGCATCCAGACTACAGATGTACTGATGTGGTTGGGGGCTCATTCACAGTAAGCTGCTTGGTCCACACCCAAGTTGCTTACTTGTTTCCTTTTCAGGTGTGAAAATGTCACCTGAGCAAACCTTGGACATCCTGAAAACAAGAGTCTTGTTTTGTTTGCAGGTCAACAGAAGGACATTTTGGGAGAAAAAAAAGCCTTGAAAAGTAGAATAATGCCCAGTGGTGTTGTCAGGAGCCAGGGGCGTAGACAATTGATGAAAATGAAGACAGTTTTGGATGATTATTAGCTTCAACCTGGAGTGAGTGATAGGGTACAACTCAAAACACAACCAAAACATCACTGAAACACCAAACTAGAATGCACAATTCTCACAATTCCCCTCCACAAAAGGAGAGATTCAAGATGCTCTTTTATAACTCTAGCACTTGGGAAGAGGGAACCTGGAGGAGCAACAGATCAAAACAGAAAACAGTTCATGTTCCCACAGCAGTGACGTGTTAGATGGAAGAACCTTCCTCAGAAACAGGCACGAAGAGGAGCAGCACCAGTGAGCCTCCTCTGGGAAAGGAAACAGGACCAAGAGGTTAGAACCCTCCTCAGGGACACATAACATGAAAGGAGGGGAACGGCAACGCACCTCAGGTACAAACAAATGAAGAGGAGTGGCTTAGGAACAGACACGTGAAGAGGAGTGGCTTAGGAACAGACATGTGAAGAGGAGCGACCCCGGTGATCCTCCTCAGGAAGAGACACATGAAGAGGAGTGGCTTAGGAACAGACATGTGAAGAGGAGCGACCCCGGTGATCCTCCTCAGGAAGAGACACATGAAGAGGAGTGGCTTAGGAACAGACATGTGAAGAGGAGCGACCCCGGTGATCCTCCTCAGGAAGAGACACATGAAGAGGAGTGGCTCAGGTACAAACACATGAAGAGGAAACATGAAGGAGTGGTTCTGGTGACCCTCCACAGCAACTGGAGTCTTCAAGCATGCTCCTGGTAATCCCCCTCAAGAGTGGCATCATGAATGGAGCATGGCGTGACTCATTTGACATGACATGGCATGATGTGGACTGCAATAGCAAAAACCTAGCCACAGCAGCAAAGATTATCTTGCTGGATGGTGGTCAAGTCATTATGTCAGGAACCAGTGGTGTAGGACCCAAAACTGGTGGCAGAAATGTAAACATTTAATAAATAAACAGGAAAAAACAAAGGGACCAACGAAAGAGTGACTAAACAGATGACCTGAAAGTGAAGAGCTGAAAACCAGATACTTAAATACACTGAGGGTAATTGACCAAAAATGAAGACAGCTGTGGATGGTTATAACATAAACCAGAGTGACAACAGGGGGGGACAGATCAAACCATGACCAAAAATACAACTGAAACACCAAACTAGCTAGAGCGTACAAACCTCACAGGTGTAATGAAGAGGTGAACGCATTTATCGGTTTATGATCGACAAAGCGGGACCCGCTGATTTTACATCTTCGAACTCGTTCGGTCAACGCTCGTCTCGGGCAATAATGCCTCCAAATGAGCAGCTGATGTTACTGCGTGGCCTTTCTGGGCGGTTTGATCTGCTTGAGCGTGAAAGCAAACCGAACCGAATGGAGGTGTGAAAATTTTTATTATCCACCCCCCCCGCCCATTCACACTGAGTCTTCAAGCCTATCCAATGAAAGCACCCTTAGAGCAAAAAAAGAGCTTAAAGAAAAGTGTGTGTGCTCCTGTTACCGTCACCAGATAGCAGACTCATGACTCCAACTGAATGCTAATGTGGATGATAAGGCGACCTTTTTTACAGCTTGTTGGGCTGCCTTTCCATTGCCCAATAAATCACTTTATGCTAACTCCTAATGCGTAAGACCACTGTAAGAAGACACCCGACTCTGCAGGATCCACAGTACCTGTTGGTTATGCACCACGAGGGTCAGTTCTCTATATCCGGCAGGTGCGAGTTATTTTCCTCCTTTGAAAATGTAGCTAAGAATTGTGTTAAAGGACTAATTTGATATCTCTTAAATACGTTTTAAAAGTATGGATTCCTCTTCTTTTTTTTTTAGCTCTCCACTGATGATGCTTGGGCAAATTTAGTCATCAGAAGTCTACGTAATTCAACTGGTAAAGGTTAGTTGACATGAACTGTGATACTCCTGGATAAATTATTGGTTTAATTCATCAATTTTAGAATAACTCTGGAGATGACTGATATTTCTACTTTAGTTTTTGATTGAAATGGCCCTTTGGTTAGACTAAGTGAAAAAAAAACTCTCGGAATTGAATGGTTACAATTTGAAAAATGGTTATGAGTTTCCTTCAGAAAGTCCTCTGGGACAATTCGAGAACACTTTTTGGTGACCTAGTGGTTAATAACTTCAATCATTATGCTTTCAAACACAATAGAAAAACAACTCAAACAGAATTCCAAAAATTGTTTGCTTAAAAATATTTTTATTGTTTCCTAGAAATCATAGATTTCCTAGAAAGCATAGAACAGGTTTTTCCATCAAATACGTATCAATAGAAACCACACATACTGTATGAAAAAACACAGCATCCATTTTTACAGATATGAAATAACATCAGCAAACATGGATTTGCACTATCAGCTTAAGGGGTATTATGATCCAATCTTGAGAAAATTTCACAAAATCATCTCAGTTTAACATTTTACCAAATTGTTACAATCACACAAAATTGGTAATATTCAACCATTAGGGCCAATAACAAATGTTAAATGTCCAGTTTTTAGGAAAGTTGATTCAACTTTAATGCAGCCAATCATCTTAAATGTCTATTTATAAAGTTCGATTTCAAGATTGAATCAAAGCAAAACACAAAAAGCAAAATATCAAATCAAGCTAAATTATATATAATGATAATCCTGTTTATTACTAAAATGACAGATCATTTTAATCTAATTGAGTCTAAATCATTCTAATCAGGCCTCTAATCAAGACCCTCTGTTATCAGCTTTTTATCTATTTTCAAAGCAAAATCCAGTGGTTTAATAATTATGATTATACTGATTTTAGCCAAAATAAAAAATAAAAAACCCTTTAGTTTTTTTTGTTTATTGTTTTTTTTTTTTTACATAATCTCTGCATAGTGGCAGTAGTTCATTAGAAATTTGACCCCGAGTTGTGGGTTGGACCATAGAGCTACCCCACTTGTTGCATAGCAGGGACATTGTGGTCTCCCCAGTGTATTATGTAACAAACACGTTCTAAACCGTTCTAAACTGTTTTAAAATTGAATTTTTGTCTGCTTTGATTTGAATAAAGAAACACTCAGAAATGCAATTTTAAGCTTAATTTTCTTTATGTCCTCTATTATCAGAAAAATGCCAAAAGAACACCAACAACACAATTTTCATTGGAGTGGGTCTTTAAAATCTGTGTGATTCCCATATTGAGAAAGCGCAAGGTAATGAACAGGATGAATCCTCCAGCACCACCAGAGTCAGTAAAAGAGACAAAAACAGTCTAAAAACAGTGGGCCATATGTTTCAGGAGAATAAAAGATTTGGAAGCAGACAAATGAACACAAAACAGGACACAGGACAAAAATTCAGTTTAGCTGTGGCAATAAGGGGAGCAGACAACACAAGTAATTGTTTATTTAGATCCTTGTTTTGATTCTCTGCAGGGCCTGCAGACCTTATATGAGATCAGCCTTCTGTGCAACAAGTGTTCAAAGATGAAAAAGTTGTGTGTTTGGTTGTTCAGGTCAGTTTAGGCTCTGTCGCAAAGATTTTGGCAGTTTTTAGTCAAATAATGAGCCCAACAGATTGTGGTCACAAATTCCCAATGATATTTTTACCTAAAAATGTACATATAGGACTACTGACAGACTGATTAAATGGCTCATTTACTTATGTCCTCGTCTTTTTTGCGAAATAGGACAATACCTGTGATGGTTACTGCTAATTAGCAGAGCTCTATAGGAGCTCTTGCTTTGTCCTGTGCAGCTCTGGGGATCAGGACAGAGTGCTAACATATATATACCTTCCTTCCCTCTGATTTAAACTAACAGTGCGGCCTCACAGCTCAGCACAAAGGAGCCAGCAAACACATTGTGCAATTCCCAAGAAAGCCACCCACAGACATTTACAGAAAGACTGGCGACCAGCGGCTCAGCTGTGTTCAGAACTGGCTTGGAAGGCGGACAGTTTGTGCTGCTACGCCAAGGACAGGAAGTGCTTGCAGAGGGACAGGAAGTGCTCACCGCTGCAGTAGCCGAAGCTGGAACTGAGATAATGCCATTGTGTAAGCAAGCCAAGTGACCTCTCCCTGAGCGCAGAGCCCAGAGGCTGGCGTCGGGAGCCCTGGCCCCCACCCAGCCCCAGACTCCCCAGGCATGGGGTGGGGGACTTGTTGGAGGGACATTGGAAGGAATGGAGGGAGGAGGAGAGGGGATATGAGGCGTGTCACCTCCCATCATCTCCCTGCACCCCCCTCCTTTTGGTTGACTCTGAACCTCACCTTATAGAGGAAACGTGGCTACGACTCCAGACTTTATGACTTCTCCCATCAAACGGCTGGATTTTTTTCACTCCCACACAGAGTGAGAGGCAGCCAGGGCACGCTCACACCAACGCCCATGTCAACACACGCATGCATGGAGACACACGTGCAAACGCCGCACACACATCGGGTCCCTCAGTCTCCTCTCTCCTAGGAACGATGGGGGGAAAACCCTATCAGGTCATCAGTGGTAAAATAGACGATGACATGATTATAGTCCAGATCCTGTCCCATGCTTAGCCTGGCTGGAGCTCCATCCAAACCATACTCCCACCAACCCCATGAGAGCACGCACTGGAGTCCCTGCTGTTGTCTGCTAGGCCATGAAAAGGTTGCATAAGCATCTCTCATATTTCTGTCAGCCCCTTTTGACATTACCATAGACCACAACAAGATGGGAATAGTTCCAGAAAAGACGGAGCTGAAAGGTTGGGTTCTGCTGGCTCTGATAAGGAGCTGTTTGCTTTTCTGACCACATATGTGGACTTCATTTTCTGCAACATAAAATACATCCAGACCAATTATTGCAGGTGCAACAGGCTGTTCTAACTTTTTTCCTGTGTGTTTTCTCTGATGGAACTTTACATTGCTTTTCCTTTTCAATTATACACTGATTTAGTAATATAATATCATGTAAATTTGTAATTTATAGAAGACAAAAACATTACTAGTGTTTTCTTTTAGCCTCTTCTTTTAATCCAAATTAAAAGCCATGATTTAGTTTGTGTTGTTAATTTTTAGTTTACCAGGAACAATCTGAATTTACTTTTCATATTGAAAAAAAGAAATTTAAAAAAATGGCTTTCCACTTAATTTGTCAGCCACGTTTTGGCTGATTGGCATGACGGACCCATTGGCTGTCTGGTCAGACCTGAGTTTGCTCGTGAGGGAAAGCTTTTCATGCGTAAAAATGGCGCATAATGCTCATTATTTTGCTGTTGTTGTGTTCATAGACCCAGTTTGCTCTGTTAGTACTTTTTATTTTAGTTTAGTTGAGTATTTTCAAAGTAAAAGGTAAAAATCTAAAATGCATGGAGTTAGGCTTCACATAAAAACGTTTAAAAGAGAATGAGCAGCTGTGCGTAAAAGTCGTGCGTAAATTGGATATACGGCTTTCCCTGCGGGAGTTCATGGAAACCCTCTTTCCAAAAGTAGATAAAAACTAGGGATCAGCTTTTAAAGTGTTAAATCTAATTGTACACGGTCACGCTGTGATCTTTTCGCACAAATGTCACCTCCTCCTCCCAGGACGACTCTCAAAGCCCAATACAAGGCTCGGAGGCGGGATCTCTGAACTTTTTTACACCTTTGTAGTAGCGGGCACTCCCTCCTCCTTATGATTGGCTGTCTGTCTGTTTATAGAGCACCAGCTTTCACATCCATTGCTGATTTGTCTCTACCTCTCGGCTGCTGAAAGCGGGGCATGGATGTGATAGTCATTTTTACACCCTGTCAGAAATCCTGAGGAAAAAAATAATTTTGTATATATCTATTTTGGTAAATTTTCTCTAACTCTCTGCCAGCTGTCCGGTGGCTTTCCAACCCTCCCAGCTGGACAGAGATGAGTAGTCCCGATGCGGGTTACGCCAGCGACGATCAGACCCAGGCAAGGTGTGCGATGTCAGTCATGATGCCTGGAATTGGACACTGCCAGTGGGCCGACGCTCTCAGTCCTCTCGGGGACGCCAAAGTGAAGAACGAGCCGTGCGCTTCGGGCTCCGGCAGCCAGGGCCGCGGGAAGAGCGAGCCGCGGATCCGCCGGCCCATGAACGCCTTCATGGTGTGGGCGAAGGATGAGCGCAAGAGACTCGCGCAGCAGAACCCGGACCTGCACAACGCAGAGCTCAGCAAAATGCTGGGTAGGTGCATTTATCCATATCAGTCTAATACAGGTTCTGATTTTTGTTTGTTCGTTTGTTTCCAAACTGATTCTGATTTTCAGACGTTTTATTCTTCATCTGAAACATTCTTTAAAGCTGAATCTGAAATGTATGCTTTTAATATTAATATCACCCAGATTCAGCTGTAATCTTAAAAACATGTTTCTGCTCCCTAAAATGGCAACAGGCTATTTTTGTGAGCATCAACAGATTGCATCCAGTATCTTCTGACTGATGGACTGCTTTTGATTTACAGGCAAATCATGGAAGGCTCTTCCCGTCACAGAAAAGCAGCCCTTTGTGGAGGAGGCTGAGCGGCTGCGGGTTCAGCACATGCAGGATCACCCAAACTACAAGTATCGACCCCGGCGGCGAAAACAGGTGAAGAGGATTAAGAGGCTGGACTCCGGCTTTCTGGTCCATGGCGTGTCCGATCACCAGGCCCAGTTGATGCCTGGAGATGGGCGATTGTGCGTTAACAGTCAGGGCCTTGGCTACCATGAGCACAGTTTCCAGGTTCCTCCCCAGCCGCTCGGTCACTACAGGGACCCTCAAGCACTGGGGGGGGGCTCTTATGAACCATACAGCCTTCCCACACCTGACACATCTCCTTTGGATGCTGTGGAGTCAGACTCAATGTTCTTTTCCCCGCACACACAAGAGGACTGCCACATGATGCCTGCATATCCTTACCAGTCCCAGGTGACAGACTTTCAGCCCCAAGAACCCCTCTCCAACCACCACAGCAACCCCATCCTGCATCGACACCCAGCCTCGGTTCCTGAGCAGCCCCACCAGACCGCAAACCTTCCTCCTGCTTATTTGGGATGCCACAACCCTTTAGCCATGTACTACACCCAGCACTGCAGCTCCAGCCACCCCAAACGGCACCCAGGTGGAGCGGGACAGCTCTCCCCTCCTCCAGACTCTCAGTCAGTCGACAGCATGGAGCAGATGCACCATTCAGAGTTGCTCGGTGAAGTGGACCGCAACGAGTTCGAGCAGTATCTGAGCTCCTCCTCGGCTCGTGCAGACATGACAGGTCTGCCGTACGGGCCACACGAGGCAGGCATGCAAGGACCCGAAAGTCTCATTTCATCAGTGCTGTCAGACGCCAGCACAGCTGTGTATTACTGTAGCTACAACAACTCCTAACCTCCTCGTTGCTGCAAGGACACCTGACCTTACCTCTCTGTTGCTAAAGTTGAACGACAAAAAAAATTGCTTTAGTTTTCACTACAGACACAAACAGACACTCCTGAGACTTTAAATAAAGCTTTAAAGAAGTTGTTCCTCCTTATCAGTAATTAAGTAAAGCAACAGAATAATTGGAAAACTGGCTGTAACGTTGTCTTCTTATCTTGCAGGGATATGTGTTATGTAATGATAAAAATGTACAGTCACTATTTTAAAGTTTCTACAGAATGTGTGGGTTTTTTTATACTTTTGCACTTTTGATAAATAAATGCAAACTTCCAAACTTTTTCTTGTCCTTTTTTGTAAAAATTTGAGCAATTTTTCCAACGTGAGCCACAATGTAGACTTCTACATTTTCCTAATTTAATCATTTCCAGGCTTTTTACTTTAACCTCTTAGGCTTATAACGTTTGGTGCAGCTTTTCTTAAAATTTCCTGACAGTCACTCACCTGGAAGCAGGGCAGCCAAAAGGCCTACGAAGACGGAGTGACGGGAATCCCAGCATCCGCGTTATCTGGCGCCTTGTTTTCAAACGTGGGAGTGCAGTTCATTCCCTGGACATCCTCCCTACAAATGACTTCTGATTAATACTGAGGCCATTAAAATTCAGCGCGATGCATTACACCTCCAGTGAACAATGGTGACGCTTTGCTTTTTCACAGCACTACACCAGGTTTACTCCGTCATTCATCCTCCAGTTGTGCTTAATAACCCAGCCATGACATCAGGTGTTATTTTTGTGCGCTACACTGGACGCCTATGGTATATTTATCCTTTAAAGCCCCTCTGCTGCTTCCACATCAATCAAACGTATCAGCCAAAAACCTTTAACGGATCAGACAGAAACCTTGAGAATGATTTAAGGTATTTATAACTAAGCAAGAGCGCCACTTTAAAAATAGAGATTTTCCCAGATTTAAAAGGAAGAGGTTCTTCTCTGAGGGGTCAATCGCCCTGACCTCACAATCCATTTTTAGTACTTCAGAGGAAACATGTTCCAGAGGTGTATATATTTGTGCTCATGCTCAATCTTTTTAAATCTTCTCCCTTGCGGGAGGAGCTGTTGGTTTTAGGGTAAATATTTCCAACAATTGAATCCGTTCTTACAAAAAATAAAACATTTATGCTTCTAGTTTTAATTTCTTCTTTTTTTTGACATCTTTCAACTCCCCTCCTTCATCCTAACTAACCCGTTTGCCTCAAGACCGAGCAGCAGAATCCGACATAACTAGTGTGAATGTGTTTAAATTCAGTTTGCAGCTCAGTGGCAGTTTTATCCTCCCTGTTGTTACAGCTAATGGGTGCATAACAACAGGCTCAGGCCTCCATCCCCGAGGCTTCAGCAAAGTGGGTGGGGGTCATTTGGACGGACTTAAGGCAAAACAGACCCCCCATGTCAGCCATGATTTTATCTCTACATGCTAATTGATGAGGAAGAGCTAGAGATGAGGGGAAAATGACACCTCTTTTTAGCCAAACAGGAGAGATGTTGGACAAAAAATCTAAATACAAAATGCAGGATTTTACTAAATAGGTTTCTATGAAGACAAACAGGCCACATAAAGCCTCAGTTAACTCACTGGTGCGTTTGCCAATCCCATTGGCTGTTTACAATGACACCAAGCCTGCCATTGGTAAAGTTTTCACTTAAAATTTAGCATGAAGATTTCAAATTTCTTAATTTTGACATTTTGTGTTTAAAACAAACAGAAAGAGTTATGACACATTAATGTGACACCTCTAGGAATATATCCTTTAGTTTAGTCGAGTTTTTTTTTTTACATTTTTACTTTACTTTGGATTTATCTTTGATATGTTTGTGGATTTATCAATTTTTATTTTATCTACATGTTTGACTTTTTGTTATAAAGCATAAAATTGTTTGATATCAATTTTTGCAGTCAAAACTTATCACAAAGAATTTAGTTTTTGGACAGTTTTAGGTTCATTGTGGAACTGTTGTGTAATATAGTCCAAAATATATCAAGATTTGCCATAAAAAATAACAACAACAAAAACATTGTAATGCAAATTATTAGAGAAAAGCTGTAAAATAGTAAAAAAAAGTAAGCTCAAAAAGGCTATTTTTGCTAATTCTTTTTCACTAAATTTCCTTTATTTTAAATTATAGAGGAAAATCAAGACTTTTTTTTCTTGAGCGTGGGCTCCTGTGTTTGTATGTCTTAGGGCTTCCCTGCTGCAGAAAGACACCAACAGATTACTGCAAAACGGGCGGCAACATTAACACAGCAGCACCTAATTATGCCACTGCCCTAATCTCATCTCAGGTAGCTGCCTTTCACAAACACTCCAACCAAACCCGGCTTCTCTTCCACACAAACCCAACTTTTTTTTTTAACCAACCAGTCACAAATGCAGATAAATGAAAAAAAGTAGGTTTAGTAGTCATAATTATGTCATTACTATATCAGGAAAGCAACAGCATGCTCTGAATTTAGTGAATAAGCAATGGCAGTGCAGGTGCAAGCAGTTATCCAGGACATCACGGATATCCTTTAACCAAAGCAGACACAAAAAAGGCTTACTTTCTGGACACCTTTTGTTAGCTTTAAATGAGGTTTGCTATTATAGCAAACCTGCTATATACTTGCAGCTTTATAATGTTTATCCTTTTCTCAACATCTCAGCACATTTATCTTTTTCTGTATATTGTGTGAAAATCATAAAACTCCTGAGTTTTGGTATTATTTTACATTCAATGAACCTCTAGTGTTAAGCGTGTGTGTGCCTATACATGACTTGTGTTGGATCAACAAAGACATTTCTCAATAAACAAAGTTGGTGTGCACTAAATACCAGCGGGATCAATCAGCGTCTGCGATAGGTCATAGCCAAGAATGTTGACAGAGCAATTCCTCCGTCCAGTTTCAGAGAAAGCGAAAGACGGGGCAGATAGAAGCTGCGAGGATCCCAGCTGATTAAGTTATTGATAGTAGATTGCAAATGCAGCATGTGAGACAGCTGCGGGAGAGGGTGTGTTGCTCGCCTTAAGCAGAGTCGGTTGCTCATAATCCCAGGCAAATGCTGTCCCTCTCTGGCCTGGTCACTTTTATGGTCTCTGCCTGTCACACCACCGTCCAGTTGTGCTCCCACTATATATAGTTTGACACATACGGTCAATCTCAGATCATCTCTCAATACTTGACCTGATAACTTTTGTTACCTGTCACTCCAACCCAACTTTTCTCCCCTCCTTGGAGCAAACTGATGAATGAACAGGTACTTTTACATTTTCTTTGACAGGAAATTGTCTTTTCTTTTAATTCTAAAAACACACTTTTGTTTTTTTTCATCTGCATTTTTTTTAAATTTTATGTTAAGTGTGTTATTTTTCAATGTAATCATCATTTTTGTGTTTTCAAACAGAAAAATGAGTTTTTGGCTAAAAAGTTATTAAAATGTCCCAAATGCTCAAATTAAATGCAGCTTTCTAAAAGACAAATGTAAAAAAAAAACACGTTTTTCATTTGTGTAATATTACAGTAATTATTAAATGTGAAAAACTCACAATAAAGATTAAAGTAAACTAAAAATGATTTGTGTATTTTTATTAAAATGTTCAGGAAAATAATTTAAAAGTGTGATTTAAGAGATGTCTGTAATGACTAAATGAAAGTGACAGATCTGATGCTGAAACTATTGTTTGGAGCTTGACTGGTGTGCTCATTCCACCCCTCATGAGAAGTTGACTCAGGGACCCATTCTGATCAGCACTCTGTTCTTTTGTTTGAATCCCCTTGTGGCATTCAGGACAATTTTTAGCTCGTGTCCCAGAGAGTCGTCAGTCTGAGATCATGGGCAGTCAGCTTCCGCCCTGCTGTGTTTTTCTTTAGAGGAATAAGGTGTCGTCAGAGGACAGCGTCCCTGTGCTCTCGCTGACTCCAACGTCCCCCTTCACAGGATTTGGTGCAGACTTGGCTCTGAGCTGCACTTCCAAGGAAACCTGGGAGGAAACTGACCAATGCTGATGAGTAGCAAAGAACATTGCTTTGGAATGTGACTAAACGCAGCGTCAGTCAATGATGGCTTTAGTCTGAACAAATATATATATATATATAAAAGTAAAAGAATCTGAATACTAATGTACTTGAAATGTGTAAAAATCTGTGCGGTTTAAAACGAAAATGTGACAAGGTCCAGTAATTATGCTTACAGTGATAACAACACTATATGCGGGCCATGCTTTTGTCTTTAGATTCTCCTGAACAATGAGATTTTACACTCAAGCAAAGTGCACAGATGTAAATTTTGATGAACCACATCAGTTAACAAAACTTATTATCACAAAAAAGTCTTTATTATTTTTTTAATTGATTAAACATTAAAATATTAGAAGTTTTGTTACATTCAAATCATTTTTGCTATTAGTAGTCAAATTAATAAAAAAAACCCTCTAACTTAAACAGCCATTCTTGTTCATTATAATATATATAATTCAACGTGTTCTAAATGCACTTTTCACTTCGATGAAACCTTAAAGAGCAACAATAGTTAAAACAGATTAACAACAAGAGGTGAACTGATGCATAAAATAAATAAAAGCGCTTTTATTCTGTGGTTAAAAAACTTACTTTTTAAACTTTACAAACTCCAAGCAGCTTTCCAAGGTTCTGAAACTCCAAGGTTTCAGAAGATAGTAAAAAGAAATGAAATCTTTTAAAGCTAAAAATCAATCATTTTACAGTAATGCGCTTCAGTCAAATTTAAATTTAAAACATTTAATCTTAGTTGTTGAATAAATTGCTAGAATGATCTGATAAACACTTGAAAAGCCAGTCAAAAAGGTGAAAATCTCTAACAATCTTTTGTGGTTTGCAAAACCAAATTAGTCAAATAGTAGACAAACTGAGGTGAACAGAAGAAAAACAACACATTTAAAGTGTAATTTTGATTAACTAACAATGTCATCTTGCAATGTTTAGTGACTAACACTTAACTTTTTAAAAATATTGAAAAACACAAAATAAGAAAACATAAAAAGTACTTAAAATCTGAAACTACATATATTAAAATTGAGGTAAATTATATAAAAATGCACTGAGTTGTAAAAGTATGTTTAAATAGTATGTTAATAATAGCAGCTAATATTAACTCACAGCTAAACCAGGAGCTGAAGCAGTGACAGCAAACTACCAGTGAAAATTAAATCCCATTAAAAACACAGATTTGGTGAATGATCGAATGGACACAAACAACTAAAATAACACTGAATCAATTTCATATGTTTTTGCAGCACAGATAAATGTGGACCATTGTCTTTTTTTTTCGTTCAGTGTCAATCCATGAATCTTCAGAAGAGCACCTGTCCCCACTTCCTTGTTCCGATGACTTCTGTTTGCCGTATCTATGAAAGATTGGCTGGGAACATCCTCTGCCCGAGAGGAAACCACGCTCTGCGAAATTCACACCACTCACTCCGTTTTGGGAATCACCTGGTAGGACTTCCTAAAGAATAAAACACAAAAAAATTAAAAATAAAAAGGAGGGAGGAGGGGACAGGGAAGAGTGTCATGACCTGGGTCAGCTTTTCCTTTGTTGTATTTTTGTGTTTCTGTGTGAATTGCTGCTCCTCTGAGCTCGATAGGTTTCATAGGTTAGTTTCAGATTTGTTTTATGCTGCTATAAAATCTATGTTTTTTATTTATTGATTTATTGGGAAATTTGGCAAAGGAGATGACGTATTGAGACCAAAATAAGATAATTTCACATTTGGGTTATTTCATTTTTGCAACATTTTCGGCTTAAAGAGAAGCCAAGAAATGTCTAAACCTTTACAACATACTGAAATGTAAAAATTTGTGTCTAAATACATAAATCAATGTTTATTTAAGAAAGGGACATTGCACAGTAATGAACATTTAAAATCAATAATACCGTATTTATGCCAGATTTTGGCCATGTCACTGAAAAAAATAAAACAAACTTCAAGAAGAAGAAAAACAAAAATAAAAAAAACTAGCATAAATTAACAATTTTTAAATATTGCAAATAATTACTTGGCATCTATGCTATATAAAATGTAATCAAATATAAGTACATTAATTCAGATCATGCTTGGGTTAGACAAACTTTTGTTTGTAACTAAATGTTTTCCTAAACAAAGGTCAACACTGTCTAGACGCTGTTTGGAGTTTCTTTTCCCATCAACACTTTGGGTCTCAGAGCTGTCTCTCACACAGGAAAAGTCTTTGTGCTCTTGTTGTTGGACTAGAAACTTCAAAAAAATATCAAACCTGTTTCCACTGAAACAGCAAACAGTCCACTTCCAGTTCCTCTGAAGCTGTGTGTCCTTCTATCTGCTCTCTGTTGTTGCTGAGCCTTTGTTCTGTCCTGACAGAAGCAACTGCTGTTGCAGGTAAAATATAGTACTTTACAATAAAATGTTTTAGTTTGTTCTTGTTTTTGTCATTTTAATTTTTGGCGTAAAAGCTGACAGGTCACAGAGGGCTTTAAAAAGTAAGTGTGAGGCCACCTTTTGCCACCAGGGGGCAGCTGTGCACAGGACTCCTGTACACAAGTTCTTTGGGTAAAAAACTTTTAACCTTATAGTCTTTAAACTTATAATTAATCAGACTTTTTAGGAGTTTTATATAGTTTAACTTGTATTTTGAGCCATTGTATATTATTTAAATGCATTAGCTGAAACAACGCGTTTTCAATTTATGCTAAACAAATGATAGTATCTGATTTAAAGATTAGTTCAGGTGATGGCTTATTTTTAACAGAAAATAATGACATTGTTACAGGCACTCTGAGGGAATACCTGTCTTTCAGTTTTAAATAAACTTCAGAATAACTGGAAAACCTTGTACTTTATTAGTATTTTATTAGTCAAACTTTATATTCTCTCAGACCAAAGGCAACAAAAGGTACTCAAAGGCATTTAACAAGAAATGTATTTCTTTGCAACCCTTAAATATGACATTAAACCGCATGAGAAATGTTTTTTAAAAAGGCTACTGAAAGATCGAGCAGTAACTGTTACACACATCCCTGCAGTCACTGGGTGAGAAGTTGTGGAGCACGAAAAGGGGAAATCACGTGAGTCCCGTATGGACACCAGCGAGATTGTAATCCTTGACATAAGTCCTGCCATGGTGACGCACAGCCTGGTATTTTAAGCTTATAAGATAATTCTCTTGCTGTTTTGTTGTCTTCTAAAACATGCATTGTTTTTTTTCTTTTAAAAAGTGTATTTTTGCAGAAAACCATCTGTAAATGTTTACTTTTCTAGTAGCCAAAACATATTTTTTGAATGTGCCAATTAAAACACAACTAAATAGGAGACTCTAAAGGCAACTTTTATGGAAATAAAATGTAATTTTTTAAAGAAAATGTCTAAAAGACAGCTTTAAAAACAGACGGACGAAAGCTTGCCACTACATTTACGTTTCCCGTATGCAGAATTCCCCTGAAACAAACAGCAGTTGCAAGAAAATTAATGGGGGCTGTAACCTACTTGTGAACCCTGGACATCAGGAATGCTGATCTTTAACGGCCCACAGAGACAAGTCAAACAGTGGGACACTCAGATCCACATCCTTTTGTTGTCAGGTTGAGGGAACGTCAAGGGCGGCTCAATAATTCAATAATTCTTTATCTTGGCTTCAGTGTGTTTAAGTATGAATTAATAAGATGACAGAAATATGAAGTGTGTGCAAAAAATGTCTATGATTGCACCGTCGCTGTTGGTGGACAAAAGCGTCTGGAAAGTTCATTTGTTCGGCGATTAGGACGCCGAGGTCTCGCCCTCTCCACTCAGCTCTGTTGCTCAGAGGCTGACCGTTAATCAGAGGAAGGTTGACCGATGTGAACACAGACGGATAAATCACTCCTCACCCAGGGCTGCTATCTGGGTCACGCGTAGCCAGGTTGTCCTGTCAGCGGGCTGGCCCTCAGCCACGGGCCCTCCAAAACCAACAGCCCGTGGTATTGAGCCCTTTGTTTAGGAGGACCCTGCCTGCCACTGTCCCCTGGAGAATAACATTCTCTGCATGTCAGGTTTAAGTTGAGAGGTTTGGTTTTGAATATATCACCTCATCCCAATAACTAGGTTCTAAAAAAACACACACTTTTGCACTATATATAATCTTTTTTTTTTAATACAAAGATCACACGCTCAGTAGTGTCCACGTTGTGATTAGAAACTTTCTGAATCAAATCTTCTACATGTGGTTTTTCAGCACTAGCTAATGCTGAATATTATATTTGGTTTGCAGGGTCATGACAATTATTTTGCTCAAAACTAAATGAGCAAAAAATGCAATACAGAAGTGACCAGAAGGGTGCATTGTGCAAACGACTGTGGCTACGCATTTGGTTAAAATGAAAAATACCACCTGAAACTACCAACGTCCCACTTCAACCATTTTTTTATTTCCTAGTGGGCTTTTAAATTATGATGATGCTGTTTTTTGCCCAAATAAAAAAACAAAAACTGTCCTTTTCTAGGACATAGTTTCTGCAGGGCGGCAGGAGTTCATTAGAAATTAGTCTTAAAGTCGTAAGCGAGAATGTTGGCGTGAAGCAACCCCACCCCCCTTTCCCCTCCATGTTCCTGAGAGAGGTCGGTGCAGGGAGTTCGTGCCCCGCCCAGCATATTTTCTATGTCACAAATAAACTCTTTTTCAAATGTTTTTTTTTTTTTTGTCTGCTCTTGATTCACAATGATTTTAGACATGAGCTTAATTTTCTTTATACAATCCTCCATCATTGGAAAAATACCATAAGAAATTGGTAAAAACCAAATTTTCATTGGAGCGGGTTTTTAAAATTCATGGAAATGCGACATTTCACTTTGCCCACAATTCCGTTTACATAGTTTAACATACAATTTGATTTTAAACCAGGAATAGTGGCATCTTTAAGCACCAAAAAGTTTATTGGGTTTCAATGGAAATTCTGCTTTCATTTAATGTTTCAATACGAAAGGTAAGAAAAAGCTGAAAAAAAGTTTGTCTTTAGAATTTCAAAATTAATGGTGATTTACAGGTTACTTTCTAAAACAGGGCTGTTTTCTATTTTTACCGACAGATAAACAACCATAAAAAACAGTAACGTTTAAAAACAATCACAGTCATTAGTTCATTAAACTATTGTGAGTCTACAACAATTGTGAGTCTTTTGATTGTTTTATTTCAAGGAAGTTTCAGAACTAAAGAATAAGCTAAAACTAATCTATTTAGGATACAATCCCACCCTTATTATGTTGAATTTTTTTCTTTTTTCTGCCATAATCTGGTTCTATTTAAAGTTGTTAAAAGTAATAATTCATGGTTAGACATTTAAAGTAATTAAATATTAGTATTTGTGTTTGAAAAATTACTATAAAACTATTAAATTTTGACCAAAAAAACCCATTTATGTCTCAGGGAAATACATCATGCAAGCCTTGAATCCCAATAACCCAAAACCATGTAAAGTTTGAGTGCCACCTAATTGAATAATGGTGATATCAGTGAATGAGTGGGAGTGCGGAGTGATTTACCACACAGAGGAGCATGCTTATCTCTCCCTCTTTCCCATGCAGGAAACACTGGGATGTCACAGGCAGATTAAAGGCTTGGCACAGCTGATGTGGAGCTCTCAAAATGGATGGGGTGGGGACCTCTGGTTGTTGTGCAAAGGGTTTGGGGTGAGGAGTGGACGGTCAGCGGTGTTGACCTCATGATTCCCGTTTGGCAGGGTTTCATTCAAAATCTGGAAATTCCATTGGAAGTTAGCAGGGAAAAATAGATGCAGCATCATGTAAGCTGAATGGAATTTTGAATACTAGGCATATTTTTCTGTTCGCTGGAGCCAGCATACATTTTTAGCTCGAACTAATTGCCCTCAAAGGGATAAAAAAGGAATTTACCAACATTTTTGATGATTATTTAAGGGAAAAAAATATAATTTGGAGGATAAAATATAGAGTATAAAAATAAATAAAGTATAAAATAAAACCAAAAAGTTTTTGTGTGATAAGCTGATACATTTTAGTGACTGTTTTTTGGACGCATAACCTATATTTCAACTTTTAATAAGCCCTGTGCTCTAAATTTTGACCATTTGTAAAAGGGAATTTTGTTTTTCATGTGTCTACAAATGTATTTCTGCAGTTTTAAAGCGAGACTAAACCACTTGAAATGAGGCGATGCATGCAGACAGTTGAGAGGCAGTTGATGGGAACTCGGGGAGACAGAGCAGCTGCATACAGCAGACAAATATAGAAAGGGGGGGTGGGGGGGACCAAACATTTCACACATTTTTTCCCATTAACAGCATAGGTTTGAATCTAACTTGGCGCCAATTAGATGCAGTATCGGCGCAACTGCTCAAAAATAGCACTGGGTTGGAGTGGCATGGTGTGGAGACAGATATCATGGCGGCATGTGATTTCACTTGTAATCACGTGAAAGAAATATCACGGCGTTCTCCAGCTGGTTTGTAGTAACTGTGACTTCTTTACTTTCCTTTATCTGCCATGACACAGTGAGCGCAGAGCTCCAGACTATTTTCAGCTCGGCTCAGGTATGTTTGGCAGGACCGGTGATGCTCTATCAGGGCGACCAGCCGCTCTTGCTTGTTTCTTATCTCTGCAGTGGAGGGCTGGAATGAGGAGCATGTGGGCTTCGGGCCTACCTGTTTACGCTGAGGGCTTCCTCCATTGTTCCCCCCACAGCTTCCTTTGCAAGATTTTTCACATTTTTGTGCCTGTTGTTGTTTTGGGGCTCGGGTCTCAGGAGCCTCTCTGAACGTCTGTCTTGGTCTGAATTCTTTCCTATCATCTGTTTCATACACATCTAGGGTATTTTTACAGCAGCAACCTAAACACGATGACAGAGTGGAATCGCTTTATCCTTTTATTCTGAGCTGAAACCTGAGAACTTTAATATATGCCTTTGATTCCTCAGGTTCAACCTAAGGTTTACTGTGGAATGAAGTCAACTCTTGAACACTAATCCCTTTCACTACACAAATAAGACTTAGTTCAGTCCACTTTTGGTAACAGTTATGCAACTTCTGACAGTTCACAAATAAGAATAACCAGCTAGTATCCTCAGTTCTCAACCAAGCTTTTTCCACTTCATCTTTAAACTTTTTTAGTTAAGAAGGAAGTGCCAAGTCCTCACACCTTTATTTGTTTTTCACTTTAAAAGCCTAAGAAAATCCCAAATCCTAAATTATTGCGTGGTTTTAATAATTTATATATATATTAACTTGCACTTTCTTCAATGCTGCAAAAAGCTTAGGATCCCTTCCCTTGCAAAGAAGAGCTCTTCACAGAGGGTCCTGACTACTGAGAGCCCCTTAATCCAAATTATCCAAAGAGGAGCTTAATGAGATTACAACTGATTGAAAATTGCATGTGGACTCCAGTGTATCAGCTGCTGTTACTCTTTAAAAAAATAAATGATCTATATTGTAGTTTGTGTGGTGCTGTATTTAAGAACGTATGGAATAAGCAAAATTTAGGAAGATTTTCAAGAATTTTAAATGTTTTTCTTCTTAAGTGACCGTTGAATTTCATGGGAAAAAAAGGAGCCTTTGGTCTGTTTTAAGGCTTTGTTGTACAATAAAAATAACTACACAGAAAAGTCCCTTTTGTTTCTTCACTTACCATATATTATCTCCATGTGCGTGTGTGACATCTTTCTGAAAGGGATTTCAAGCTTTGCACCTGCAGCGAGGATTAACTCTGAGCAAAGATTAAGCAAATTACCAGTGATGGTGTCTCCTGAAATAAACTGTTATTGTCCAGTTTGCTCAACCGCAGACATGATGTAGAGCACGGAAGACCCAGCCATGGAGCTATCAAGAAACCTTTGGGATTTTTGGGAAGTCATATCAGGTTGGAAGTTCTGGTTGTTTTGTCGGCTTGAATGTTCGTGTGTTTCTTAGGTTGTTCAAATTAAATTTTACTCTCAAACTGTTGATAAAAAAAGTGGTAAAATGTTTTTTAAAATCTATGAAAAAGAAAAATAATCCAGGTTAATATACAGGTGATCCTCATTGCTACAGTTAATGTTCTAGTGTTAAGAAATAAAGTTAATTTACAAATTTTTTTTAATACATTTAAAGAAGGAAGTGTATTTGCAATAAACAGAATACAATAAAAGTTTTTTGGTTTGCTCATAGAGCTTAATTTGTAAAATAAAATGAAAATATTCATTTGTATTTACAGAAATTGACTTAAAAATAGTAATTCAACAATTGAAAAGGCTTTTTAATTGGTGGTTTTGCGTGGTAGGCAGGTCAAATTACCTGATGACCTGTGTTTAACAAAGTAAACAACATATGTTGGCATGACGTCACTCAACTGTTAATCAGAAGTCCCAAGAGTTACCTTCAACATATTGTTGGGTCACATGTGGGAACTAAAAAAAAAAAAAAACTGAATCTTAAAGTAATAAAATTGTTTCAAGAAAAAATATCTATTCTGTCAGAAAATAATCTTATTAAGAAAGTTTTTCAAAAGCAAAATAATCTTAGTTTAAGAAAACATGTTTTAGTGACTGAAATCTTTAATTCTCGGTAAGACAATTTTTTCTACCCAATCGACAGATTTTTTTATTTATTAAAAAAATTCTAAGGACCTGTTTTTACCGTGTAATTCAATCCTGTCAGCAAAGTCTACTTTGCACTTTTAGGTTTGTATATCCATAAGGTTGAGGCAACTTTAAAACTGTAATGGCCCAGCTGACCTGAGTTTGGTGGGGAAGGCGTCCCGTCCCGGCTATTGCCTCAGCCCAATAATTCCCTTGAGTTTGGGGGTGTTAAAGCCTTGTGTGTATAAACATAACCGTTTTGTGATTGCCCATTACTTGGATACAGCAGCACTTACATGCAGCATTTGTTCTCCCGGGTCCTCTTGGGAGCCTACATTTGTCACCCCCCCCTTTTTTTTAGGTTAGTTATCCCAAAGATCTTAGCCACCCTGCAACCTGTGGTGTGGAAGGGGCGCACCACCTGCCCCCTGTGCAATGGTGCAGTACCCACCGTGCCACCACCACTGACTAAGAACTTTATTATTCTGCATTGTTTTTTGGTGTACTCTAATATTGATTAGGCATACATTGAATTTTTCCTTTGGAACTAGCAGGTCATCGTGACCCATGAACATTCTGTAACTGCAAAAAGGATTTGGACGGGTCAAAGAGCATCAAGTTACTGTTGAGACAGAAGCAACAGAGAAGAAAAACAACAAAAAAAAGCAAACTTAAGTAAAATGTTTTTTGTTTGTTCAAGGAAAGGGATTTTATTGCTGCAACAGCAAAACCTTCTGTCAACAGTTAAGTTTATTGCAGTGCTTCAGGAAGTGGGGAGGGTTTTAAAGAATGACAGGAGTCACTGAGTTTTTCCTTGTAGCTGAAAAAAAGCAAAATAGAGTCAAAGCGGCTTCAGTTTCCTAACCCTTTTCGTATTTTTCTCCCCTCACAGTTAGTCTGTGACGATGAATGAAACAGGGCTTCGAAAACCTCTCCCCGACCACTCTTCAGGGAGTGGGCACACCCTTGACACCCCACGCCAACCAGGCGTCGTCGACCCCATCGTATCCAAACGTGTCTGTTTCTACAAAAGTGGAGATCCTCAGTTCAATGGCCTGCGCATCGTCATCAACAACCGCACCTTCAAAACCTTCGACGCTCTCCTGGACAGTCTGTCTAAAAAGGTTCCATTGCCGTTTGGTGTGAGAAACATCACCACCCCTCGGGGAGTTCATGGCATCAATTCTTTGGAAGACCTTGAAGATGGAAAGTCATACATCTGCTCAGATAGCCGCAAAGTGAAGCCCATTAACCTGGCACTGGCTCGTAAGAAACTACCACCTTGGTATCATGCTAGACCTGTTAGCTCTCATCACCAGATGCAGCAGCAGGGAAGGCTTTTCTCAGGCCGGGGCATCAACAGGAAGGAGGCCATAGCTGTGCGAACACCCAAGAAGCTTGTGGTTTTTCGGAACGGAGACCCCTCTGTCAGACACACCGTGATTCTCCATAGAAAGACAACACCCAGCTATGAGTCTATCCTGGACTACATCTCAGAGCTGATGCAGTTCCATGTAGTCAAACTATACACTCCGGATGGAAGACGGGTGAGAGTGCAGAACACAAACGCCACCATTTTTTCAAATGAAAAAAAACAATACAATCACTGCGTCACAGCAGTGTTTGTGCAGGAATCATTATCAGTCCATCTGTTTGTGGCTTGAACCTTGTATGAGGTCGTGATCATACAAGAAGAGAAAGTGTTAAGCTCCTTTGCCAGTATTCCTAATGCGCTGCAAAGGCATTGTGAAAGGCTGCAAATACAAGCCTATAGGTCCAGATACACTTTAAATACAGAGCCTGCTGATGTTTGAATATGCAGCTTTATTAACAAACAGGTTCATCCCAAATGCGTTTTTTTAGTTAGTTGGTCAAACCTCATTTAAAATATCTTCCAAAAAATCCTGATCTACTTTTTTTGTGTGTGTTTCAGGTTGATGGTCTTCTAGGTTTGATCTTGTGCTCTGGCATTGTGGTGGCTGTAGGAAGGGAGCCTTTCAGGCCGGCTGTGTACAGCGAAAAGAAATCACCATTTCCTCCAAGGAGACCGAACAACAGAACAGGCTTCAGAAGACAAAAGGCTCTGAACCGTATGTTAATAATAACAATTGTTAGTTTTCTGAAGTGGTTATACACCATTTTTAGAACATATTTCTGGTTAATTGTGTTAATGTGGGCCTTGAAGTATAAGTCATGTAATATGTCTACAGTAATCTATTAGGTCTCAAGGGATAAAGCTTGAGAAAGTGCTGAGGCAATAATGTGATACATAATACTGTAGATGACCTACATGCACTGTCTGCAGTGCTGCCAAGTACTTTTCTTTATGAGCAGCTAGTAGTTCTTCTGTCTGTATTTCATTGCTTTTCTCTTTTGTGTTCATTCATGCTTCGTTGGGGATTCAACTGAATCATTGCAAACAACTTTGGACCTTTCTTCTGCACCTTGAACTTTCTTTTGGAAACCTGTTTGCTTGCTGGAAAAGGAAAAAACAAGTCTGTATCTTCTTCTCTGAAATCAAGAAACTTCTCAACATCATCCAAGAGGTACATAGTTCATCAGATCCACAACAGCATTGCAGAGAGTGTATGCTGTCCAGCAAGTGACCCAGCAAAGTCAGTGGAGTTGGAGTCGAATCGCATCCTGGATTCTGTAGCAGAGACGGAGGGGAATTCCTCTCTTGCAGGTGAAGCTGAAAGACAAGACAGCTTGGTGCCCAGTGATGACAACATCGAGAAGTCCTTTCGGGTGAACCAGGATGGTAGCATGACGGTGGAGATGAAGGTGAGGCTGACAATAAAAGAAGAGGAAACAATTCATTGGACAACAACCCTGAAGCGCTCAAATGTAGCTGATCAACTTCAGGAGGCAGAGGCAGAGCTGGAGCTCTGCTCTGACAAAGCGGGTTTACAAAATGCTGTTGACTGCAAAGACACCTTCAACAAAGACAAAACTACAGATGGTAACACAGAAAACCAACCATCGCTGATCAATGGAGTTTTCAGCAGCAGCAAACAAAAGGATGACATGAAGAACCACACAGACATAGTTTCCTCATGGAGAGCACCAACTCCAGGACTCAAAAAAGTAAGCAAACAACACACATCTGTCGAAAGCATCACATCTGTCACAGCAGACGGGGTTCAAGAGGAAATGGCAGGCTCCATTTCCTACAGAGAGAGGAAAGAAAATGGAACCGTTATGCAGCAGTACTGCATGATGAAAGAGAGCAGCACACGACCAGTGCCCAAACCGAGGAGACGTGGCTCCGTTGATGTCAACAGCAGGAATATTTCTGAAATCAAAGCATCTGAAAGGACTGAAATTCTGCAAACTGAATCCAGTGAAGAGGAGATTACTGAAACCGTCCTTCACATATGTGAACAACAGGCTTGTCAGGACAATTATCTTGCAAATGTTTGCATGCCTGCAGCTGGATTTTTTCTCAACCGATCAGCAACACCAGAAAAAAGGCAGCTCTCCTCAAATAATGACTTTGAACTTGAAATTTTAAGGCCCAAAACCGATTCCGAGTCAACTTGGAAGGCTGAAAGACAGTTAGCTACATCAAGATCCCACTTGGCACCACTGAAGATGCAGGGTGCTAAAAAAATACAGTTCCATAAGTCTTCAATGGACAAGAGACAACAAAAAGAGGTCAGTAAAGACACAAAGGTTTCCTCAAAACCTGCTAAGATTAAGAAACCACTTCTCACTCAAGCAAGGAGGCAAAAACAGAATTCTGCAGAAGCACACAAGTCACGCAAAAAAACAAAAACCTTCTCCAGCGCTGGTTCCCTTAAACGAATCTATGGAAACAAAATGAAGTCGGCAAAAAGTATGAAAAAATTTAAAAAGAGAAAACAGAACGGAGAAAAACATCTTACCAGAGGGCAGCTACTGGAATCTAATGGCACTATAAGAACTGTTGGTAGAGACTCAAAAATACCATTAGTCATTAAAGGAAAAATTAGTGCAAAGGTTTCTTTTGAAACCAACAGTATTTCTCTTTCGGAGGTTAGCAAACCAAGAGGAGTACTGCAGCGCCAGACATCAATGCACATGGAGAAAAGGAGCAAAAAGGAGTCACATGACATCAGTGAAGGCACATTTTTATCAGCTTTTGATTCTCCTAGCTCCGTTACCGGGCAGTACGTAGAGAGCTGGCTTGAAAAATCGTATCCAAGTCCACCATCAAACCCAACTAAGGAAAGTATTAGGATAATAAATGGTGGCGAATGTGAGAAATCTGAAAAGACTGATGATTTTATTATTGCAACAATGAAGGCGAGAACATTAGAAATGCCAAAAGGTGAAGCTTCTGGAGCCTCGCTAGAAAATGTGACGGCAACACCTGTCCAAATGAAAGTTCCTTCTTTTGAAAATAAATGTCATTCTTTAACTTCATATCCAAACAAGCCACTTGCAAATGGAATCTGCACGGAAATAGGTCCACAAAGAACTGAGACCTTAACAGAAACAGAGAGTGACATGGACAAAGATGCAATTCCTTCCTACATGCTTTCAATGGAGCTTCCTCCTCCACCACCTGAATTTCTAAATACAGACGAGTCGTCAGCGGCCAGTAGCCCTTTATACAGGCTTTCATCAGCAAGTAGTCAAACTTCAGATCCATTTGAATTATCTATGACTCCAATGTCAACAATTGACAACACAGCAGACAAGAGAGCAGCATCTCAGACCAAAATTCCCTCAGCACCAAAGGAGACACAACAGTCCAAAACCTCTGTTAAAAGGGCTCCATTGGTCAGTAATGTGTCTCTTGAGAGGAAAATGTCTCAAAGGAAGGCACGTGTGGATGAACACTCACTAGGTAATCATGCCACCGCAGAGACAACCCTGCTACCACCTCCTTTAAACACCTGGGATGGTTCACAACATGAGATCTTATCATCAGGATCAAGTAAAGTACAGCTAGAAGAAGCCCTAAAATCAGCTGTGGATCCAATATGCACTCTATCAGGTTGTACTTCTCTGTCTCCAGCCAGTTCAGCATCCTACGAGAGAAGGTCATCAGCTAGCGTTTCATCAAGTGACACTTCAGTGTCACAGAGTGTTCCGGACCAATGTGTAAAAAAGACTCAAATGAATCAAAAAGAGGCACCATCACCTAAAACTTTGGAGACAAAAGGCAAACTGAGAAGCAGCCCATCACCAGAGAGAAAACCTCAACACAAGAAGTCTGTTCAGCCTCAGAACGACTCTCCCAAACTACCAACAGTCCACAGCCACTCTCTGAATAGAACTGTTCTACCAAATGTTGGTACAGATAAGCATTCAACTCGTAATGTCAGCTCCTCTCCTGAAAGAAAGCCTTATAAATCCAAGGCTCAGCTGATCCCCTCTGTGCGCTCTCAGTCTCTAGATGTGGCGTCACCACCTGTCAAACACAAAACAAGTAAGGTGCTGCGTTCAAGAAACCTATCCTTGGACAATCCAGCAGATCCAACGAGTAGGATTCAAGAGAAAACATCACTACAAAGAAAAACCCCCCACGCCTCACAGTCAGTTCAACCAAGAGCTGGAGCTGAAAATACTGATCTGTGCAGTGAAACCACGTTTTCAACGGCAGATCAAGATCAATCTGAATCAAACATGCAAATGATTCAACAATCACTAAATACTGCAAAACAGCTAAACATAAAACCCGTTCTTGAGAAATTATGTTACTCAATAAAGTCAATTAGACAAATCACCCAAAACAAGCGCCCATCGTGTCTGGAAAAATCCAACAGCTTGCCGGACTTCTCCTCTCACGTAGCGTCAACCTTTGGCTCCTCGTCCAAAGCTCTCCTAGCATTCCTGTCTGTCATGACCCTGAAGGAAGGTCTAACGAGTCAGAATGTTAATGAACTGAACGCAAACAATGTCAGCTGTGCAGAAGCTTTGAGGATGATTGATTCTCTCAGAGAAATTGCTAGCATTGAAGATTCCCACAGACTGAAAACCAGTTTGTCTGTTTTACAGCAGTCGGCCTCTAAGGAGCTCCTGAAAAGCTGGAGGGGTTTTCAGGAACTTGAAGACAAGTGCAAAAGTCGCAGCTCAACACCTGCAGAGCAAGAGGTTGTAAATGAGACTGGTCCTGAACACGACTATGCCGTTGAAGGAAATGCAATTGATGAGATCATGGGCAACTTGGACATTCCTACAAAGCTCAAGGAAGAGTTGGCTTCTCTTTCAGATGTAGTAAGAAGTGAGAGCGACAGTGAAGGAGAAATGAGTGCTAGCACTACAGCAACCCTGGAGATGTCAAACAGTGGGAGCCAGGGAAACTCCACTGGTGTTTCCGTGCAGAAGGCTGTGCCTCAAAACGGTGAAGCTTTCATTAATGTGAAGTCTATCATCAAGAAATTTTCAGATATCCACAAGCCAAAACAAGAACTTACAGAGTCAGTAAAATCAAGACCAAATGGGCACAAAACCACTAACAACTGTAAAAACGGTCTTGATTCTGTGAACGAACTCCAAGCAACTGAACCAAATTTTCCACCTGAACAAAGGCAGCTATGCAGTTTGTCGCCAACTGATCTGGAACCAGGCAGAGGTGTGGGACCTCAAGACAGTACAAAACATATGATGGAATGCAAAAATGTGAAACTTAATGAAGGGACAAGAATAATCAAAGAGGTGATCAGCCAAACACAGTGTTTTACTATGGAGGAGCAAGGCGGAGTAAAAAGGCAGCTAAAGACACAGAGTGAACAGGCAGCCGCAGAGAATTTATTTCCCCAAAATGACCAATTAGATGAGGAAGGACAGGAGATGCTAAGTGCCAATAAAGATTTAAACCAAAAAGAGAGCTCTAAGCAAAGGAGGTCAGCAGAAGTTGTTGCACGTCAGATGATGATCCATGAGAGTAGTGAAGGTGAAGACTTGACCAACACAGAGACGGAAAAACAGCCGACGTCCAATTCCTTTGTGGACATCGATATTAGAAGTAAGAAAAGTACAGATAGTGGTTCCGATAGTGAAAGCCAGGCTCCCGAAAGGCGACAGCATGTTCAAGCTAGCTGTATGGGGCTCAGCATAAGCACTGACGAGAGTATAGGGACCTCAGAGGGAGAGGAGTTGTCTTCAGAGGAAGAGCAACCAGCGTCTGACTTCAAGAAACTGCAGGTTATTGTTGAGGAAAGTTTTTCTGGTAATGAGGAAGAGGAAGAAGAGCACTTTTGTGGTCCTCCCAAGGTTGAGGTGCAAGCAAAGAAAAGTAGGGAGTTAGAAGCTTTGATTGAAGAGGTGGAGGAAGACCAGATAAGCTCTGGAGAAGAAGATGCTATAACCTGTCAGCCAAAAAGGCAAAATACTCTTAGAGCAGATTTGAAAGAATATCAGGATTTATACATCATAGAAAACAAGGGCAGTCTGACAATATCTGACAGTGAAGGAAAAGGTTTCCAATTTAACAAAGATGATGACAGTGGGAATGACCACAGCAGCTGTGAGGAACTTGGAGAAGAGGAGCTACAGAAGGCCGAAGGCCAACAGATTAGTAGCTCAGCTGAGGAAGAAATAAGTTATTTTGAGAAAGACTCCAGCTCGGAGGAGGAACAAACCAATATTGACATCCGTGTTGAAGAAAGCTGTGTAGAACATGAAAAACCTTCTGGAGTGGAAGTGAAAGCAGAAGGTCCACATGATGACAAAGTTTCTGAAACATTGCAACAAAATTCTGAAGAAACCAAAACCCAAACAGTTGCGGAGAGAGTGATTCTTCTAGAAAAGCAGGTTGCTGATGCTCAGAAAGCAATGACCACTCAAAGTTGCACCGTCAGACGTTTCTCACAGAGAAAAAGCCATCTCGACTCAGATGATGAAGGTTCTCCTTCTCAGTCACCCTCTTCGGAGCTGGTTCTCTGCACTCGATCAGCTCCTCAGTCATCGCTGGCTTTCAGCTACGACTCCAGTGGAGTCATAACCACCGAGCCTGAAGGAAGCCGGGTCCGGTCCATCAGGGAGATGTTCCTTGCAAGGAGCGCCACAGATATCCAGCAGAGACGTTTCCAGAGCCCAAACTCGTCTGAGCTGTCTGAATTAAGAGCAGAGACATCATGCAGTGGTGGCTACCAATCCCAGACTACCAGTGATGTGTCCAGTGGTGAAGATGACTCAGCACGGAAATCCATCACCAAAGGCTTTGTGAGGAGAACCATTGAAAGACTTTATGGAAATAAAGAAGCCAGCGCAGAGGAACCAAGTGACAGACCTCCATCTGAGCCGAACCAGAAGAAAAAGGAACAGTCGAGCATCTTCTCTCCTTTTCACGCAGCTCGTTCCAAAGCAATGTCTGAGCTTTCCTACTTCAGTTCTACAAAAGCACTTGACGCCTTCAGCGATGCCACCAGATGCATCGCTTTTAACGCACAAGTGGCGCCTGGAGACAGCTTTTCTATTGATTACGACCAGTGGCTCATCAAAGAAAACACAATGATTAGAAAGTCCGCCTCAGATCCAGTTGGAATCAACAAATCCTTTAAAACTACAACCCAAGAAGAAAGATTTAAAATAAACACAGAGGAGAATGCGCCATATTCTCTTTTTTCCTCCAAACCAGAAATAGAAGACAAAACAAAGTCACAACCAACAAAGTGCACCTATTTCTCCTTGCCCCATGCCAGTGACTCTGATATTTGTCAGGATGACCTGAGCACGGCCAGCAAGAGCAGCATGACAGGGGACAGCGTCACAGAGGCAAAGGATGTTTCAGACGAAACCAAAACGTGGACAGAGAGGAACGGCATGCTGCCCGGTGTCGGCATCACAGACTTTAAGATGATGGATAACAAAGTACACCCACTAATAGAGCACCCACCTGAAGGTGAGGTCGTGGTTGTGCAGCCAAGGAAAGGTCAGGGGATTGTTAACAGAAGGCTCCAGGAACCTGATGTGCTGGACTTACTGTATAACTTTTGTGGCGAGCATTGTCCTTTATTATGAGAGCTTTTGGTTCATTTATTTTTAAACTTTCAAACCTAAAAATGTGCTAATTATTGGCCTAGAGTTGAATACAATTGATGTGGTGCCAACTTTTTAATGCTCTCACAGCCTTGCTAAGTTAAATCTTGAATTCATCAAAGACGAATAATCCTCAAATTCTTTCAAGCACTAGATACAAAAAGCTCGCGAGTTTAATCTTTAGGAAAATGTAAAAAAAATAATAATAAATCACCTTGATTGTGCCATGCACACTCCAGAGCAGCTCTCTTTCTACACAGTTTGCCTGTCAAACTAGCAAGCTGCTGCAGCATTAATGTAATCTCTTCTTAAAACCCTTTAACCTGCTCAGGTCCTCGCAGATGTCAGGCAAAAAGCCAATCCTGGCTGAGGGAACTGTTTAGCTCATGGTTTACATCTCCAGTTGCTCTGTAATTTAGATATAAGTTATGCAGCTTAATTTTATTGCAATGTGAAGAAACTTTTACTAGAAATAATCAGTTAAATAAAAGTGTAAATAAAAGTCACACGAGTCATTTACTATTAGAATTATCCATTTTGAAGGTTTTACAAAGAGGCAGCTGTAATGTTTGTGTCTTTTTAAATGGATCTGTGTCAATAAAAGTATGTTTACATTTTCTTTGTGCATTTTTTTTTAATCGTCTGTGAAAATCAAAAATTGTGCGAAGACACTTTAACAAGCTCAACTCTGATGTTTTCTCTTCCTGACCTGGGCTGGAGCTGTTTTCTCCGTCTCTGTTTGAGGAAGTATTGGTGTTTTTCTTAGGTTGTTTTGTTTCTCAGAAGTTGTCATTGAACTGCCCAGTGTTGTGACAGGAGTGTTGAGGAATGCAAGCTGAGGGAGGGGGGCGCAGACGGCGTGTTTACATCTATGGCGACAAAGACAAGCAACACATTCCCACAACGTTCAATTACCTCACAGGGATTTGAGATTAAAATAGTAAAATCTGCTTTTTTTTTTTTTTTATTTGAATGAGCAAAGAACATATTGACCACTAGATGGTGCTGCTCATCAACGGAACAAAACCCAGAGGCCGAAAAAGTTTTATTTAAATAAATATTTACATACCAGCTTTGTATGAATCAAATTAGTTTTCTTACACAACACATCTCTTTAAAGCGACTAATTTATACAGAAGAAAAAACAAGATAATGATACTGTCGATCAATAGAAGTTATTGATTTTGGGCACACAATTACATGACTCCAAAACTGTTTAATGTTTACCTTCACTGACTATCCCGTTAAACACCTGTGCCTTCAAACCTTTTCCTTTAAAAATCTGGTTACACAATGCATAAATCTACATGATTATTTCATATAAATTTCAGTTTGTTACTAAAAAATAAGATGATTTGTTAAACTAAAGGAATATAAAGTTTTATACTGTTTAAGAGGCAAAAAGTGTTAAAAAAAAATAAAAACAAGCATTCAGACAAAAAAAAACAAAAAAAAAACAGCAGTCATACGTTAAAGGCTACAGTCCCCTCCTAAAACGGGTAAGGTATATGGCTCGGCTTGGAGAGCAACATTTCATGAATGAATGCCCGAACAATAACTCACAACTCTTAGCCCAAACTGTTGTGTATTTGTGGCCGTTAGGCAATAAAACACACAAAAAAGGGTGTCAATAATGTGGTTAAGCAGATGATAATTCATTTGACAGGATTAAATTCAAATGCTACAAACAAAAAATATTAAAAACATTGGTTTTATGCAGAGTCAAAACCATGATATGCTTTTTGTTTCTATTGCTGTCAGGTCATGCATGTGAACTTAAGTCTTTTAAAATAACCAATTGCCTTAAATTGGTTATAAAATTAAATGTGGGGCAAGATTAAAGGGTGAATTCAAAGCGTTTTTCCAACAATTCCTGTTGTTTTCATCCTGAGATTTGAACCGATGGCAGAGTTATTTACAGCTTGTGTTGTTTTTACGCACAGAGCAGACTTGGTATCAGATGCCGCTCGTAGAGAGGATGAGAGGTGTTACTGGTGAGTTAAACCCAGGGCTCCGCTGACCGTCATACCTTATGAGTTTTAGGTTGGGAGAAACGTGTCCCGCTCACAAAGTTGTAAACTAAAAACTGAGAAGTGCCAAAATAATTTGTGGCAAAGAGTTTTCCGTCGGGAGTGGGATCCGAGAAAGCGATCTCATTCTTGCTCAGGTAGGAGCCAAAAATGAAATTATTCCTGCATGAATATAAAGAAGAAAAGGGATTAGATTATGTCCTTTCATGCATTTTTGGTTGAATTTCCTCATAAACAAACTGACCTGAGACACTCCAGCATTCGCGAGGCGATGCCCTGCCGTCTCATCATGCTGACCACCCAGATGCGGCTGATGCCACATATGGCCGGCTCCGGCGTAGTGGAGCAGCACCATGCTCTCTGACGCTCAAACATCACCTTCTCCCCCTCAGAACCCTCAGGTGGGGCCTCCTCGATGACCCTGAAACCCTGAGAGCAGACAAAAGCTGCAAAAAACCCAAAGACGAGAAAGTCCCAGACCTCTGCAGTCTCATACCTCTTGGATGTGCTCCGCTATGAGACATCCAGCCACTTTCTTGTCAATAGAGATGAAGAGGAACGTTTTGGTCTGAGAGGGACACTTCATCTCCACCTGCTGGAAGCCAAGGTCATTGTCCACCATCTCCCGAATTTCTTCAACCTGTGAGAAACAGAAGACAGTTGTATTCAAACGGTTGTATTCAGATTTATTAGAAATGGCTCTCTATAAACTGACCTTCTTAAGAGCATATTTGGGATCATCAGGTAGGACCAGGATGATCTTTCCATCAGGATATTCTGCCAGAATCCTCTCTTTTTTCCATCCCTGAGGTTAAAGTAAAAATTGTAGAATATTTTGGAATAATTAAAATGAGCAGATATAACAATCAAACATGCATTATTTAATTAGGCTTTTAAAAAAGCTTACATGTTGTCTACAGATTAAAGTGTGATGTATGGACAGATGTGTTTTTCATCATCATCACTTTTATTTATTTAGAGTTTCTACAAAATCACCTGATTAAAATAAGATAATGCAAAAAGTGATGTTTGTGTATTTCTTCTTCTTTGAAATATGTGCATCATGAACAAAATAAAGCGCTGACTTATTATTTTGGTTTTTTTTACAGCATTTTGCATGCCTTTTTTTTACACCATATTAACCTCTGCATCCCGATTGGCTGTGAAGTATGTCAATCAGCCTTCTCCATGCTGTGTCTACTGTGCTGTAAAGAATGTGGTCATCTCGGCAAAATCTACATACATTTCTGATTGCAAAGTTTTGAACATTCACAGTTTAAACAAGAAAGAAAGGGGTGAAAATGCTTTTGTCTGTCTGAGAAAAGTGATAGTCATAGCATTTAAATATCTATAATCCTATTTCAGGGATTTCACCTTTTGCAGGTTATAAACAAGGGAACACTTTATGGATGTATTTTAGAAACAAAGTACAAGTAAATAATTACCCACATTCAGCATTCATCACTTCTGGTGTTTTGACATTTAAAAAAAAAACTTTTTTTTTGTTTGTCTATATCTTTAATCCATATATTTAATATTTCTTGTATAAAAATGATGCTTTCAGTCAGTGTTTAATGTAAGAAAGAATATTTTTTAAGTTAGAACTTTTTTTTCTTTTTTCCGTTTATAAACCTACTTACGTGAAACTTGTTCTCCTCACTAAATACAATTGGTTATAGATTCAAATAAAGATTAAAAAACTGTATTCACAGTCCCAGGCTCTGCAACACAGATTTTTCTCACCACATATTTGATAGCGCTGACAAACTGGTTATGAAAAAGCAAATGCTGGGATTCATCCTCGGCGTTGGTAGCAGAGTAGAGCATCCCACACACGCTGCAGGCTACTGGTCCAAAGTGCTTTTGTCCTGCATCCTTTGAGTCGAGGAGACAAAATATCACATTTTAGTGAGTCTCAAAAAAGTAATTTTAATGAACTACTACTAAACTTCCATAAAAACACATTTAAAGATCCACTAGTATCATCTTTTGATCTATTTCAAAAGTGTTCCCAGAGGTCTTTTATCTATTATGGTGCATTTTTGACAAAATCAAAAAATCTGTGTAGTTTTCTAGGTCATAGTTTCTGCAGAACGGTAGGAGTTCATTCGAAATTTGCCTCATAGTTATGGATGGCTCAAATGGCATGTAGTAAGCCTGCTTCTATTTCCTCTTCATCCATCAATTGACACGCTCTCCTGCTAGCTTAAAGCACCTTACAAACCTCATATAACATTGCCGGAGCAACAAATATGGTGACCAGTATCAGACCAATCCAGCCATACAGTTTTGAACCAGATACCAGCTCAAACAAGGAAAACAAAGACCTACATGAATCTAGCCGTCTACAAGTGGATGCATCAGTATAGCACAGAGCTGTCTTACCCTCTACATCACACTTACACGTTTTTTTTCCAATGGCATTTTTGCATCTGCTCCTGATTCACAATGATTTGAATAAATAAATAATAAGAAATGCAATTTTAAGCTCCATTTTCTTTACAGTCTCTTATAAACGACAGGCCAATTTTGTTGGAATAAGCACCGAGGCTACTAAAGAAAGATATACAGTATAGAGTATCTGTCCTAAACATGAGAAAAATGCCACAAGAACATGTTAAAAACACAAAAAATGTAATTGGAGTTGGTCTTTAAAAGGAAAATAATTCACTCACAATGACAGTCTGAGTGCCATCTTTGTCAGCCTCCTTTATTTTCTTGACTTCTCTTTGGAGATGAGCATGAGAGAGTGGAGTTGCACCTTCCTGGGGCTTCGATACACTGCTGTGATTCAGACATACCATATTAACAAAAAAATCACTTTGTAAAAATGAAACGAGTATGGAGCAGTTCAAAAGTCCTACTTCTCCTGTAGAGGCTTTTGTGATTCATTTCCCAGCATCTTGATTTTTTCTGTCTTTTTTTCTAAAGACGGATAAACAGTGGTGAGTTTAGGAGAAAGTTAACATGTTCATACTTTTAGTGATGTAAAATATAAAAAAAAACCTGCCTGCAGAGTTCTCTTCATCCTGTGTGTTGTTGGACACATCAAAGTCCTTTGCAGGGGTAAGGGAGGTAGAAGATGAAGAAACGCTCGCTGTCTGCTGTGTATAAAAAAGAGGAGGAGATATTACAAACATATTTGCCAAAAGTGAAACCCAATATGACATAACTAACTTTACAGTCACCTTGGTTTTGTAATCTTCCTGCGAAGGGGTACTGGAGGATTTGGGAGGCACTGAAGCAACGGCAGGCTTTGACCCACATGTGGCTGAACCAGCTGTTGTTGCAGGAGACTGTTTGAATTGGGTAACACTGGAACCTGCCGTATGGGACTGGGGGGTGGCAGAAGCAGCAGCTTTAGGCTGTCCCGGAGCTGGAACGGGTTTGGACTGGGGAGCAGCTGGAGATGGAGTGCTGGCAGAAGATGCAGAGTTTGGTAAAATTGAAGTTGTAGCTTTTGATGGCATTCGAGCTTGAGCGGCAGACTTTGGCTGTCCAGGAGTCTGAGTTTTGAGAGTTGCTCGACTGACAAGTTGTGATGAAACTGCGAGTTTTAACTGTGGTTTAGATGAAGATGCAGAGAATGCCTGGTGGCTGGTTTGAGGGGCCCGAACAGGCAGATTCTGCTTTGTCAAAGGAGCTAGCAGCTGGTCATCATCATCCAGTTCAAAATCATCAGGGGAATACTTAGGTCTTGGTCTGTACGGCTTATACTCAACTTCCAGTTTTGGCTTTTGAGAATTAAGTCCATTGGGCATGGGCGGAGGCACTGCTGGGAGGCTCCTTTTGGTTGCCGACCGGGTCACTTTAGGGGCAGGTGCTGGTGCAGCAGAGCCTTTTGCGGCTTGAGCTTTGCTTTGCCTTGTGGTCATTCGAGTTTCAGTGACAGGACGATCGACCTTAGCAGTTCCTGTTTTCACAGGAACACTTTTTGTGGGGTCTGCTGGAGTGGGATCAGTTTTGGTGGCTTCTGTTTTAATCGGTTTGGCTTTGGTAGTTTCTGTCGTTGACGGTTCTATTTTGACAGCTGTTGCTTTCGCTGGTTCTTCTTTTGGAGGGTCAGCCTTGGAAACTTCTGCTACTGGTGGAGCAGGTTTGCTTGTGGCAGCAGGACTGGTTGAAGATGTTTTTGATGTAGAGGCTGCAGGTGGAGGACTTGCAGCAACAGTAATAGCTGGAAACAAAGAGGCAGCAGAAAACGGGGCTTGCCATTCCATGCCTGAAAACATCTGGTTTGCTTGGTCGGATTTGAGTTTTTTCACACGGGCCCAGGACATTTTCTCTCTCTGGAGTTCGACCTGCCTCAGTCTCTGATATCGAGTGAGCTTCTTTTTCTCGTGAGCTTTCAGCGGCACTGTAACCTGGGAGATGAAAAAGCGTCTCTTTGAAGGCTCTGCTGGAGACTTGGTTTGAGTTGAGGATTGAGTAACAGATGCTTCTGCACTTTGTGGGGCAGGTGCTTCAGCACTTAATGTTGCTGGTGCTTCTGTACTTTCTGAGACAGGAGCTTCCGCACTTTGTGTTACAGCTGCTTCTGGGCTTTGTACCTCAGATGCAGAAACACTTTCTGGTCCAGCAGGGGTCACAATATTACCCAAATCTGTATCTTGTGTGTTAGCGGTTGGAGGGATTTTCTTGGCTGCTTCTGCCTTGGCAGCAGCCGCCTGTTTTTCCTCCTCTATCCTCTTCAGTAACATGCTGTCTGTGGCAATGTCCTCTGCGATTTCCTCACAAAGTGCTAAAAGATTCAGCTGCTGTCTGTTTGCTGATCTCTTAGACTCTGCAGCTTTTTGTTCAGCCAGAGCTGCAAGACGAGCTTTGGTTCTTGCTTGCGTATTCATTTCTTGTTTCTTGGGTTTCTCCGCCTCTGGTCCCTTTTTACCTCCATTAGTCTTTTCAGCAGCGCTGTTGTGCTTTGACATCCCATTTGTGTCATCTTTATTTTTTTCACATATTTTTGCTTCCAACTTCTTTGGAAGAACTTCCGTTGGTTTTGCAATAATTGAAATGTCATTGTCGTCCTCATTTTCTTCTGCCACTGTAACTTCCCGACCAATCTCCATATCCTCCAGAATCTGGACTTCCTGTAGATCAGTACGACCTTCTGGAGGATCCATCACAACAGCACTGCTGTCTTCATTTGTGAGCTGAGCTTGAGACTCTGTTATTGCCATGTCTACCTTGCCAGGTGATGGCTGCTGGTCACAACCTTCAAGAATGACTGCTTTTGTGTACTGATCCACAACATCACCTGATGCGATTCCATCTTCACACCCTTCAGATGGGGGAACCTCAAAGAACTCACTTTGCTGTGAAACATTCAAAATACTTTGATTTGCTGTTTCATCAACTAAAACGTCATCCTGGCAGTCCTCATTTGACAGCGAAGCTGACAGACCGGATTCAGCTGCAGCTTGAGTGACAATGTCAAACTGAATCTCGCTTTCTGGGACGGGTTCCAAGATCACAAACTCTTCAGAGGAGTCTTTTACCACAACTTCAGTTTGAGTCGGATTCGTCGTCACGGACATGTCTGCGGCCTCCTGAATTTTAGTATCCCCCTGCATATGCTCAGATAACTCTGCAGCAGACTCCAAAAGACTCTTTCTTTCGTGGTTTTCTTGAGCATTTTCAGCGTCTGTCATGCAGATGTCGTCACTGGAGGTGATGGTTGATAGTTGTTTTGTGTCTGCAGGGGCTTTACTTTGTTCTAATTGTGATTGTGGAATACATGGTGGCTCATTGACTGCTTCCATTGCATTGAGTTCATGAGTATCAGAGATACAAATCTCTTCAACAATTTCCTTGTCCTCTGTACTGTGATGGTCAGTATTTGTGAGGTTCGCATTATCAGAACATTTTGAGAAATCTCCTTCAGGGTGGTTGCTCTCTGCATTCTGCAAGTCCAGTAAAGAAACTCCTCCATGCAACTCTGCTGTTGTACAGATCTCCTCTCCAAGACTCTCTGGACTACTAATGGGTTCATACACAACCTGGTTTTCATGATGTTCAAATTCAGACTGATTTAAATCCTTTACAGGCTCCTCCATTACCATTACAGTGTCATCTTGTTGCTCAGAAATAAAAACAATTACTTCATTGCTCTGAGTTCCAGCTTCTTCAGAAAAAGTGTTGGTCTCAATTATTTGGCTTCCCGTTTCCTTTGCCAATGCAGTATATGTACTTTCCAATGACAAAATATTAACATTGACTTTCTCTTGGACATCCTCAACAATATGTTCTGTTTGTCTCATAATTCCTTCATCTTCCAGCTCAACAACAGATTGCGTTTTCTGGTTTTCAACTGTCTCCATGGCTTCATTGCTGATGTCCTCTACCAAAAAGCTTTGGTGTTCTGCCAAACCTCCTGGACAGCAAGGCCCCTCTGATGCCAAAAAATCTTCAGAATTAGCAGGATTACATTCAAATTTACCCTCGCTTAGATCGCTTTTAATGACCTCCTGGGTTTCCTGGTTCTGTGTCACCTCATGAAATTTCTCATCGAAACCTTTCTCAGCTGTCACTGTTGTCATTTCCAATTCTCCATGAGCTTGAGATGCAACAGCCAATTCAACAGTCAAAGTAGAATTTTTCTGTTCCTCAGAGTATGAGGCAAACTCACTGACCTCCAGAGTTTCTGTCTCTATTTTTGATGCTGGATTGTAAACCTCTGCTGTTTCTGTTTGGATTTTCATTTCATTTGACTTTGCAGTAGAGCAAACATACTCTTCAACAGCTTCATTTTCATGATGATCATTTGAGGGAGTCCATAGAAATTTTTCTTCTCCGGATGCATCTTTTGTAGGCTCATTCACTTTGGGGTTTTCAGCTTCTTCTTCCATGTTGTTTGGATTGTCTGAAACTGTAGCGACTTTGGTGGCCTCTTTCACATCGTAGCTTGAATTGTCTTGCACCACTTCTTCAGATATTTTTGAAATTTGCTCAGATGACACGACAGCCTGGAAATCTGTCTGATTTGAAATCTCTCCAGGTTGTGTTTGCTTTTCTATGTTTGTTTCAAATTTGTCAATTGTTTTGAGTTCTTCAAGTGACTCGTTGATATTTTTGTTAGATTCAGTTGAGTTGGGCCGCTTTAAACCTTTCCAGATTGTTCCAGATAAATCCATCTCAGGCTGAGTGACTTTCTGTTGCTCCTCGACATGTGTTTTGGTTAGAAGCAGTAAAAGGGGTTCTGGCTCATCTGTCATTTTGAGATCAGGCTCTGCTGAAATCACAAACTGGGGATCTGTACTTGGATCTTTAACATCTTGACACTTTTGGTCTTGCATTTCCACAGCAGACGCATCTGAAACCTGCTTTGAGGTCTCTGTAGTCTGTATCCCTGCTTGCTTTGAAATATCTGCAGATTGTGTTTGTATCTTTATGCTCTTTTCAAACTCATCAATAGTTTTGTATTCTTCAAGTGACTCATTTATATTTTTGTTAGATTCTGTTGAGTTGGATCCCTTTAAAAATTTCCAGATTATTCCAGATACATCCATTTCAGGTTGAGAGGTGGCTTTTGGGCTCTCCTTGACTTGCGTTTCAGTTTGAAGCAGTTTGGGTTGATCTTCCATTATGAGTTGATGTTCTGCTGAAGTCACAAACTGGGGATCTATACTTGGATCTTTAACATCTTGACACATTTGGTCTTGAATTTCCATGGCAAACACATTTGAATCTTGTTTTGAGGTCTCTGTGGTCTGTAAATCTATTTGTTTTGAAATGTCTGGTGTTTCTGTTTCATTTGTCATCTCGGTAAAGCTAACAGATTTTTCAATAGCTTTGTTTTCATTTGGGAAACATTCATTTGTAGCCATACTTGAACTTCCATGAACTATTACTAACTCAGAGTCTGTCTTTGGTTCTTTGAGGATGCTTTGCATTTCTCCAGTGCTACTGGAATCTTGCCCTGGTGTCATTGTGGACTTCATATCTGCTTCTTTTTGAGTGTTATAATGCATTTCCATTGAAGGTAAAACTTCAGATTTCTCTGATGTAGAGGGGATCTGTATTTGCGTATTATCTAAATCCTCCTGCAAAGTTGGAGGTTCTGGGTGTATCTGGTCTCCATCGTTTTGTAAGTTTACATTCCTTGATTCTTCATAGACTGTTTCTTCCATTTTATTTGTCATGTGGTAACAGACTTCCTGAATTTGTGGATTTTGTATTTCTAGTACAGACATTTGAATGGCCACTGGTGTCTGGGTGTCATTTTCTTCCACAGAAGATGGATTTGAAACCTCCTCCGTTTCAAACCAACTTACAGTCTTGTGCCCCAAAATATCCACATCATGTTCAACAGTTTCGTGATCTTCAACCTTATGATCCTCAAACAATTCCCTTGACATGTCTGTGAGTCCGCTCCCCATTTGGCACTTAACGTTCATCACCGGTACTGAGCTGCAGACCTCCACTGACAAAGTTGGAGTCTGTACATCAGCTTCAATTTGACATGCAGTATTTGAACAAACTTTTTTTGCATCATTCTCCATATCTTTATAAGTGTCATGTAGATCTTCTGCTGTGGATTCACTGACCTCCTGGTTTGTCTGGGAGTGGGTTTCCACACTTGGCATCAGAGGACAGGTCTGGGTGGAAGCTGTAAACTGTGAATCCACATCCATTTCGTCCTCAGCAGCAGGTAAACAGTTAGCATTGTTATTTATCCCATCATTTGCATTTTCCAGATTTTTAAGAGCTGCATCAATCGTGTCAGTTGTTTGTTCACAGGCTTGATTGGCTTTTTCCAGATTCCTATTGGAAATCTCTAACATTGCTTCAGTATGGGTATGTGAATCTATCTGATTCTCAGCATCAACATCACAATCAGCATCTTCACTGCTTTCACAGCTTTCCTTTTCCTGTTTTTTCAGAAGTTTATCAGAAACGTCTGTGGAAGTTTTGCTCACTACCTTGTTCACCTGCACGTCTGTTTCAACTGTGTGTGTCACATGAAAACTATTTTCTGATGCAGTATCAGTCTCTCCGTGTGTTTGACTTTCACTAGCAGCAACCCCTTCAGCATCCTCACTGCCTTCACATTCTTCCTGCTCTTTAATAAGTTTCTCAGGAACGTCTGTGGAAGGTTTGCTCAGCACATCATTCACCTGCACATTTGCATCATCCATCTGTGTCCCATTAAAACTATTTTCTGATGCAGCATCAGTCTCCATGTTCACAAATATTAGACTTTCACAAGCAGCAACCCCTTCAGCATCTTCACTACTTTCATAATTTTCCTTTTCCTGCATTTTCTGAAGTTTTACAAAAATGTCTGTGGGTGGTTTGCTCACTATCTTGCTCATCTCAGTGTCTCTTTCCATTGTCTGTGTCACATTAAAACTATTATCTGATGCAGCATCAGTCTCCACATCCACAAATATTTGAGTTTCACCAGCAGCCACCCCTTCAGCATATTTACTGCCTTCACAGTTTTCCTGCTCTTTCAGACGTTTCTCAGAAATGCCTGTGGAAGGTTTGCTCACTACCTCATTCACCTGCACGTCTGTTTCAACCGTCTGTGTCACATTAAAACTATTTTCTGATGCAGCATCATTCTCCATGTCCAAGAATATTTTACTTTCACTAGCAGCAACCCCTTCAGCGTCTTCACTGCTTTTACAGATCATAGTGTCCACACTTTTTTGAGTTGAATCAGACATTTCTGGAGCCAGAAGATTGACTCGATTATCCAGGATCTGTACCTCTGCTTCTGAGTTACAAATCTTGTTTGCAGCAGCTGACTCCATTTCCATTTTATGTTGGAACTGATGTTGAATTTCAGCAGAAACCACGTGTTTACTGACCTCCTGGTCTTCCTGCTTCTGAAGTTCAACTAAAGGTCCTGTAGTGAAGATTTCAGATGTTGCTACAGTCTGCATATCCATTTTGATTTGACCCCCAAGTTCACCACTGTAATCAGAATCTGTGGTGTCTTTGTTTTGAATCTCTGGACATTTTTCCAATACATCATCCTCTTTACATTTTGCAGATAGGTTCATTGTGGATTTACAAGCATCCTGGTTTTCTGTTTCTATTGAAACATCTAGATTATAAGAATCACATTTGATCTGGCTATCAGGTACAGAACCACTCTCAACATGTCTGTCTTTTTCCATGCCTGTGCATGCAGAATCTTCGATAGGAGATTGCTTTAATATGTCGTCATATAGTTGATGATTTTCTTGATGCTGTAAATCTTTTCTGGGTGGATTTTGATCTTCTGGAGCAACAGAAGTTTCAAAAAAAGCATCACTTTCAGTTTGCTGACAAATATCCTCACAGTTTGGTACAGCAGAGCGGCCAGCTGTCACAGTGTCATGACTCCATTGTCCTTTAACCAAAGGTTCAGTATAAGCTGCAGTCTGAAAAGAGTCCAATCCTTCTTTGTCACTTTCTTTCTCAAATTTTGCAGAAAATTTGTCCTCATTGTCACACAAAGTGACACCTGTAGCTGACACCTGGTCTTGTCTGCTTACAGAACTTAATTCATCTTTCAAAGATTTCTTTAAGTCTGTCTGAGTCTCTGCTGTTAAATTGTCCACAGTCTGACACTCTGGTTTATTATTATCAGCGAAGTCCTGTTCCGGACTGTTGCCTTCAAAAGGGCTTAATATTTTGGTAGCTTCTGGCAACTCTTGTTGACTCTCCGTGACTTTAGATTGTGTTTCATCTTCTCCAGAAACAAGCTTTGTACTTAAATCAGTCTGGCTTCCCAAACTGTAATCAGACTCATCCTTTTCATTTCCCTGTTCTGTGCTAACAGAACTTGAAGTGCTCTCTGTACTCACACAACTTAGGATTTCTTGAGATGGTACTAGTGTCTTATATTTATCTTCAGGGAATTTGATGGAATCTACTTCAACTTTCTTTTCATATTCCTCCCCCTCAGGTGTGGCTGCTCTATTGGAATCTATTAGTTCTCCAGAGGATGCTGGTGTTTCATTACCTTTTATGAGATTTTGTTTCCCATTGTTCTCTAATTCCACAGATACACTTACTTCAGCATCTGATTCACATGTGATGTTCTCATTAGTGTTCCCTTCTTGAAAAACTGAGGCATCTAGTGACTCCTTTTGTAGTACATGACCTGAAATGTCTTGCCTCTCTGGTTCAGTGACAGCTTCTGCAGATGTTGCTTCATCCGTCTGATCTTGGCATTGAAGAGAAGATGATTCAGAAAATTTACCATAATTGTGATCTATCTGTACAGGGTAAAAATTTCCATCGAGTAAACCATGGCTCAACTCCTGTGGACCACACGGTGACTCATCAGCCAGACGCTTAGCTTTGACCTTGTTGGAATATTTTTTGATGCATCGGGACTTGTCATCACTATCCCTTGCTCTGAAGAAGTCAACCTTACTGTCGTCAATACTTAACTCATCTTCAGACTCCGTGGAGGCGGTTCGCTTTAGCGAAGCTTTGGAGTTTTCGTTCAGTGAAGGAGTTTCACCACACGAGGAGGCACTTGTGGCTTTCAAGAGCTTGGCTTTTTTAACAGGTGGGTCCGATGTTTTGCTGGAATCTTTTGGAGGGGAATTCTGCTTACATATCTTGGTTGGTTTATTTTCCCCTTCCATTGAAGACGAGCGTTTTTTCTTAGTCCGCGGTTCTACTAACTTTTCTCGCATATTTCCCGTTTTGGAGGAATCAGTAGCTGTTGTGGTGTTGCAAGGCAGATCTTCTTTATCCTCATCCAACTTCTTTAGCTTAGGCTGAGAATCAGGGGGAGATGCTTCTCTCTTTGGGGCAGGCATTCTGTGAACAATTTTGATTAATAAATTACAAGATGACATGACATAAGAAAAGCATTCCTCCAGAGCTAACGTAGCCATAATAGCAGTTTCTTTCATCCTGCAAGCCTTCTGTTTCTTTTTAGTGCGTTAAAATACCAACAAAAAACCAAAACGCAAACATTATGCAATTTAAATGCAAATATCTTAACAAAAAGGACAAAGTGCTGAATAAAAAGCGCACTTAGTACGATTGTCCATATAAAATAACTGTTACCTGTTTTTATCTGCACCCTACAGCATTAGCTAACGGTGAACATAAACAGACATTTTAGTTTTAAAAGGTGGAGATCGGGACACACGCGGTGAAATATGCATTCCACCACTTATCCCCAGTTTAAAAGAGTTAATCATTTAGCTACCCAAAGGCTGGTCATTAACACTAAGATTTGAGAATGTTGACAGAAATAGTCAGAGGGCTAAAAGCTACACGAGAGCGATTAGCGGGCTAGCTAATGCTAGCTACTGCCAACTCGCAGCAAACGAGCAACACTTGGGGCTCAACTCAACCTCAAGAACGCTCCACAAAGCGGCGCCCGCAAAACCAACACAAATAAGAAAGCCAAGCTGCAGCATTCACCCATGAAACTCACTTTGATGAATTCTTTTTCAACAACAGCTGTGTTTTTTTCCCCCTTCCTGTGAATAAAAAAATAACTGTACTTCCGGAGGACAGAGGAGGAAATGACGTAACAGTGCTCGAGACACAAAATCAGATCATTGATTATTGACAGAGTTTACCCAGCCAAAGTTTTCATTCAAAGTAGATTTAGATTGTACATTGATACACTTTGTAGTATTTGCTGTAATTCCGCCGAAACCGTTATCCATCTTTTTTGGCATTGTCCTCGAATTTGGCAGAAAATTTGTGATTTAATTCACAGCTTGTTTTGTTTTGTTCTGGAAGCATATCTTGTTGGGTCACATATCAAAGAACATACAAAAAGGATTTTGGTCTGCTCATAATAATTTGCTTGCTCATTTTGGCCAAATTTCATATTCACAAATGCAAATTCTCTGAGCATAAATCATGTTTAATCATATTATTTTCTGAGTTCAATTTGTATACCAATAGTATCAAAAATTCTGAGAAACAAAAAGCAATCAAAATTTTGTCTGTGTGTGAAAATGTCAATATTTTGACCTGGAAACTAATCCCCTGGCTAATTTCTATTCTTGTGTTAATTTTTCCTTGTACTGTAACGTTTTTTCATTGCATAACTGAGTGGGAATTCTGTGAATCTAAAACGTGTGCAATATAGTTTGTTGGAGAAAAAAAAAGTGTCATAAACTGTAAGCATGTGATTGACTATTTTTGTTTTGATGATAAAAAATGTAAAACATGAACAAGAATAGTTAATGTATTATTTCAAACCACAAATTTTATTTATGTATTTTATTTTATTACTGAATTTAATCAATTTTATAACACTGAAACATTAATTCTCCCAAAGCATACCATGATGAGTATTTTTTCCCTTTTGTCTTAACTTTTATTATTCTGCATTTGTTAACCTTCAATTTCTTATTTACACGTCCATTGATGTAAGTATTTTGTCTTAAAAAATTATGGTCATTGCTGTGTTTTACATGCACTTGTCTATAGGTTAAGTAAATGCATATGTTTTCAATAAAATAATTTAAATAATAAATAAATATATATAAATAAATAAAATAAAAATAATTTAATAAACAACAGTGCAACCACCACCAAATTATATTAAAACAATATTAAAACATGTAAAAATGCAGATTAAATTCATTTTTTAAGCAAGTAGTGGATTTTATAAAGCAGATCAGAACAGAAAAGGGTTTTTTTTTGTGGTGACAATCATGGATCTGATCAAGAATAGTACCTCAGGGGGTTCAAATTCTGATAAATGTTCCAAGAAAAAAAGTTGGACAAAAATATGAAGAGAATCTGGTATCAAATCTTTAAAACTGACTCTACTGGTGTACCAGTTTGATGTACTCCTTTCAAGGTTTAGTATCATCAAGGTTTCAATAAAGTTAGTATAAATTCAAAATAAATTGTTCCTTTAGTCATTGTCTCCATTCAGCAGGTTTCAATTCCTTTTTTACACAGTTGTTGTGGCAAAAAAAGAGTGTGAGAAAAGCCTGGTGATATGCATAACTTGTGTTTATAATTTCCAGAAAAACAAAAAAAAAAGTCCTTGACCTTTCGAGGATCTCAAACTTCAAAGCTTATTCACGAAGGAATTAATGTCACCTCACACCGTTTAACTTCACAAATCAAGGTCTTTAAACTCAGTTTAGGTGCTACATGCACAACACAAATTTAAAAAAAATCTTTTAAATTTTGTATGACACTTTTGTTTCAGAACTAAGTTGTATTAAGGCAGATGTACACAGACAGGGACCACAGTCAGCATGTATGCAGCTTTATTTGTCATTATCATTAGTAGCAGGGAAAACAAACACTTTCCAGTTATCTGATGTAAATATACAACCAGTAGACGGTTTTGTATGCATGAAAGTTATTTTTTGAATCACAGTTTTGAGAGGACAAAGTTCTGGGATGAAAATGCATTTTTTAATAACATTGTGAGAACAAACAGTTACTTTTTCATTTCAAGAATTCCACTTCCAGGGCCTCGCCTCTTTGCACTGCAGATGTTACAAAACTGCAGTCCAGGGATCTGTAACGTCAAGAAAAACAGTGAAAAAGTCTTGATTAATAAAAAAAAAGTGTATGAAATAGACATAAACTTGAAGGAGCTGTTATGAAATCTTTGCGTCAGACACTTACGGTTCCTTGTGATGGCAAACATTCCTTGTGAAACATGTGTCTGCAGTGAAACACAACGACACTGAAGGACTTGCTCATCTCTGAAACACATTAAAGCACAATATGAATAGAAATATGAGAAATAACTCTTAAAAATAAGGTTTTAATCTAGTAAATAATTCAAATATGATATAATCCTCTCACCTGAGGGTAAAATGGTAGCATGGCATGACTCACAGATGCTGTCCTCTAGAAGAAACATATTTGTTTACAATTTTATGTTTTTCCACCTTTGTGCTTCTGCCCCCAAAACACTCACCATTTACCCTGACCCCCCTCATCTGAGTCCGATGCATCTTCTGGAGCAAAGAGAGGGAATCAGCCACAAGGATCTTCTTGCATCCTTCCCTTAAAAGAATCTTAAAGTTGATAATACAAGACAGTGAGAAAACTATTTTTGTGACTGTTTAAATAATGTGTTGTCCATTTCTGTTTATACTCATGTAATTTTCTGTTTTTTAAGGTGGTATTTTAAGTGACCTGCAGATTGTAGTCATGGAGGATTTTGACCAGAGAGTCTCTGAGGTTGGGGATCTCCATGCCCTCTTTTATGCGGTTGATGAGCAGAATTGGATCAACGTGGGTTCCAATATTGTTCAGGAGGCCAGTTATGAATGCTATAAGAGAAAAAAACGCAAAGAGTAAAGAGGAAGTGGAAGTTTTGGCTAGTAAGACAGGTTTATTGAGCGAGCGTGGCAGTTACGTGGCTTGTCGATAGAGTAGGAGATGAGATCATCCCAGAGCTCGCCGTCGTCCTGCTCTTTAGCAAACTCTATAGCTTTGTCAACGTCTCCCAGCTCTTCCATGATCATCTGCAAGGCTCTTCTACAGTTTCCCATCCTGCCTAGAAGTAAATAACAATTCATTTAATACATTTTGAAAAATTGAAATTTGTTAATAAATTACTTACTGAGTAGGAACACAGTTTCCTCTACAAAGTTCCTTTGTTGACAAATCTCAAGAGCCTGGGTGCAAGAGACAAAAATTCCATTGATACATTTTATTTTTTGTCACTTCTGGTGTCCAGGACGTATGTTAAAAAAGTATGTACCTTTTCAAGAGGGCAGTGAGTGCTGTCTCTGAGGAAAGGCAGGAGGTTTGGTCGGTCATACTCTGCATACAAGCCAATCTGTCTCTCGTGGTACTTTTGCCCTTTGTGGTGATCTCTTTTGAACAATTTATGGAGATACTGTGGAGTAAAGGCTGGTTAAACTGATACGATCACATCTAAGTTTACACAAATATTAAATTCACTCTTTACACACCACGTGCAGCAGCTCTGGCCTGTCTACGAGCTCTTCCACCACTCTGTCAATCTGTTAAAAGAATAAATAACACGTCATCAAAGGTTAGCATGTGTTTTGTCAGGAAAAGAGTCAAAAGAAAGCCCGGTATACCTACCGAAATCTTATCTTCATTGTCGAGAAGCATGTCAACAGCTTTCTAGAACATAAAATGACATAAATATTACCTAAAATCACCCATGAAGGCTGACTAGAATTCAAGTGTTTAATTTCTTCTCACTTCTTTGTCAAAGTCCATCAGCAGAACAATTTTGTCCTCAATAGATGAAAAAAGGTTATGCTTGTGGATGAGTTGGTAAACCTCCTTGTGCCGCAGCCTCAGGTAGATTTCTAAAGCTTTGTCATAGCGTTGGTCATAGGTGTACCTGAGGCAGATTCAAAAAGATCATTTCAAATCCAAGAGTTTAAACACCATCGAGAAAGTTTGCGTCAGCTGTTCTTTCTGCCACAATAAAAAGTTTTTTTTTTAGATTATTTTCCATGCAATAGACAGAGAGTCTTGATCTCTCACAATTCTGCCAGCGTGGTGAGCAGAATGCTGTTGGAGGGATCCCTCTTCAGGTGATCATTGACAGCCTGAACTACAGCCATGTTATTGTACAGATCTCCTGGCCACTCTCGGATCAGCGTTGCGAAACCCTTTCAAGACAAAAAAAAATTATCATGCAAATTGTAAAAGAAAGGAAAAAGATTAAATAAAATACAAAATACCTCATAATCGGTTTTTAGAAATTCATGCAAAATCATTTCATAGATGCCTGGTCTGAGCCGGAGATCTCCTCTGGGTAGATATTGACTAATTGCCTGAAATCAGTAAAAAAAAAAAAAAAAAAAAGGCAAATATGCAGACTGACTCATAAATTATTTCATAAAGAAAATTAATACATCTTTATTAACACAGACACTGATCTACCTTCAACTGCCCGATGGTTTTGAACCTGTAGACTTCATTTTCCCACAATTCCATGTTTTTTCCAAGAACCTTTTGACACTTTCTGTAAGAAAACAATGGTTGAAATTATATTTAAAAAATCTTGAAAGCTGTAAATATATAATTAGAGACTAAAATAAATTGAACATTATAATAAATGTCAATAAAAGCAACAATTTTACTTTACTTTCACCACCTGGTGTGACAACTGTGATCTTTTTTAATCAATAATTGGTCTCTCAAACCAACACGTACAACATTAGTGTAAAAAACATACAGATGGGTCAAAAGTTGAGCTAATTCTTTAAATACTTTGAAAAAGAAGGCACAGGCATCAATAGAAATATAATTTAAATTAGAACTTGGGTGTAGGTGAGTAAAAAGAGAAATTGTGTTACATTCAGCATTATATCCATTGTTTTTCTCTCATGTAATTATATAGATAAAATGACCAACACCTAACTTTTTTTTTCTTACAGACCAAAACTATTTAAGAACAGTTGTCTGGAGTTACAATGTCAATCTGCAGCATGTGAAAAACTGACCTTGCAGCATTCTCATAGTCTCCTTTCTCCACCAAATGATTGATGAAAGACATCCCAATTTTTTGAACGTCGTGTCTCTTAATGTTTTTGAAGCTGATCTCGGCAGCCATCAGTGCTTCCTGTCAAAGTAACACAACAAAATTGAAAATATTGATAATATTAGTTTTATCTCTTTACTTAAGCAATACTTAGAAACGTTCAGCGAGACAAACCTCATATTTTTCCTTTACAAGCAGCCAGTCAATGTGGTCATCCTGGTCCCGCTCTTTGGCTACAACAATGTCTTTAGGACTGATGATGTAGAAGAGCGGCTCTCCCTCTGCATGCGCTGTGTATGAAAATATTTGTATAGCTTTGTGTATTATTGATACCATTAGGCAATCTCTGTATAATTAAATCCGAGCTGAGAGCAAATTAGCATGACATTTCTGGGAAGGATGGTTTTACAGTCTCACCAAGGCGGTAGTCTCTGCACTCGTTGTCCTCAAAGTTGCGCACAGTCAGAGCATCTGAAGATATCTCCTCGTAGCTCTCTGGGAGTGGTTGAATGATGTCAAGACGAGGTCGCGCACGGAACTCTTCATCCTGCATGCAAGCCCCAATCAATATACTATTCATTATCTATTTCTCCTTTGAAAACTCATGTGAGAAATTTCATTGTTACCATTTGCTCAGGGTTCTCCTTCACAAAGAATAGGACGACCAGTTGATCTACTAGTGGAGCCAAACCACTGATGAAAAACTCGGTCTCAAATGCAGATACTGATAATAAAAAATAAATAGATAAATAAACCCACATCAAAATGACAAAAAAATGACTAAAGGTTTGTGAGCTGATTTAACCTTCTAAACATGGCTGAGTTTTATACCTATTTCCACATAGCGGCTGGGCAGATCTCTCATTTCTGTGGGATTTCTCTCTTTCACTGCACAAATCTGAGAGGAAAAGACCAAAAAATGACCAGCGGGAGATGCAACAATGGCCTCCTGGTATAAAGAAGAGATTGTTGGCTGTATATGAGAACTGGACCTGAGTGACTCCTCCCCTTAGTTTTCCAAATAGGAAGTACTAGCTGGCTCCAAAAAAGCGAAAATCCCATAGAATTCTACTAAGAAATCAACAGCTATTACTCAGTCATTAGCAAGAATTGCTCTTACTAATACAATTTTTAACAGATTCTTGCTAATACTATTTTTTCATGCTATTTTTTATGTAATAATCAGAGGCCTTAATAAAAGTAGGTGGTGCCTTCTTGCCCCTCACATTGAACGTTTGATTGACAGATTTCATGTGGTCCCAGTTAAGTGGAAGGGATGTTGACTTCCAAAAAGCTCACTCCTGATTGGCCAGAGTGGTTGTCATAGAAACGTTAACCCAGACTGACTCGGGCCAATCATTGCTTACTGATGTTGTCTGGTTCCAACATTGCGGCATCCGTATAGCGAAAAAATGGCAACTGAATTGACTTCACTGAAGTTGGAAGTAAACCATTTTCCATGGATAACGTCAAACTCAGTCAGTCCAGTTCACATGTACTATCAATGGAAGAGATACAAACCTTGATGGAAGTCCCCCATCCCACAATCAGAGTAGTGTTGTCTTTCCAGCAGAGACTGCAGGGGTACATGTCAGGTCTCAGATTGACGTTATCCCTCAGCACATTGGTAATCCGCTGCTTGGTGCTGATGTCGTAGATTTTGACTCCCTGAGGTGCACGACAGTAATGGAGGCATTTTCACATCAGCATCACATATCTCCTGTGTCTGGACTGACTGTGTAAAACTGTTGCTCACCACATTGTTGGCCCAAGCAATCAAGTTAGCTCTCCATTGGATATTAGTTATTGTGCCTTCGCCCTCATGTAGAACCACAGTCTTCCAGCGATTTAACCAGTTTCTTTCATAAAGAAGCAACTGCAAGAAAAAAAAAAATCAGAAAGTGAACTTTTTAAAGACCCACACAGATAATCTTCTGATCTATTTTAAAAGTGTTCCCAGTGGTCCTTTCAATGTGCAATTTTTAGGCAAACAAAAAAAACAGCTGTTTTCTAGGACAGTGTCCCTAGTTCATTAAGATTTTGCCTCCGAGTTGTGGCCTGGAGCAGTCCTGCCCCCACTTCTTGTCACGCATGTATTTACGTGCTCTCCCGCTAGCTTACAGACCCTCACACTGCCAACCTAACAACAAAAATGGCAAGACATTTTGGAGCTATTCAGCCACACTGTTTTGAGCCAGAAAAGTAAAACAAAGACGTTCATGGATCTAGTTGTCTACAAGTGGATCCATCAGAATGGAGCGGGGAGCTTCTGGCCCATTCCCTCATTTCTTTATGTAACAAATACAATCTTTTTCAAACTGTTTTTTTTCCATCTGTTCCCAATTCAAAATGATAAAGAAAGTCTAAGAAATGCAATTTTTATCTTAATTGTCCTTACATATGTCCTTCATCAAGACAAAAGTGCCACAAGAACTTGATAAAAACAGCAAAAACACACGTTTTTAACAGTGGCTTCAAGCAAGGCTATGCAATAGTGCAAGCTGACCTGGAGAGGGCAGTAGATGCATGGCAGATGACTGAACTACCACTACACACTGAAGTATCCTAATGTAGATCTCATTTAAAGTCAAAATAATGAAGTAGAACCTGCTTTTTTTCACCATGTACAGAATTAATTTCACGTTAAAGCATTTTGGCACAAGGAAAATGAAGACAAATTGAACAGCTGACTTCAGTGAAGCAAAAAGCACTTCATTTTAGCTTCACTGGTGTACAAAGTCATTCAAAAGAACCAAGAGACTGACTAAATTTACCAGCATGAAATGATGTGGGAGCAATAAGGAATATGCTAAAATCGACTTGTCCTTGTGTTTTTCACACAATTTATTGCAGATGGAGGGCATGTAAAGCCTTTAAAAAATAGTTCATATGTTCATTATGTTTCATTATTTTCAGCCACACTGCTGTCGGTGGAATTGATTGCCTCACAACAGCTTCATGTGTGTTTCACATTTCTAACATTGCTACTGTCTTTACTGTATACAGCCATGAGAAAAAGGGAATAATATAACAAAGGAGGGTTGGAGAAGGCTCTTTAATTCAGCAGTTGGGCTATGTTAATAAACAGTTTGCTCTACAAAGAGATGATATGACAAAAGAACTGGGGAGACAAAATTGAATTTCCTTTGACAGGACGGGGCTCCCGTTGAGGCTTATTGATTTTCATCAGAGGCACCTTGCGGAGGCCTTCACAAATGGAACTGAGAGGAATCAGCACCGATTGAAAGAAAATGGCAAAGTAACACTAATAATGAAGTTCTGTGGAGAAAGTTTTCCCCCCTAACACCACTGCATAAATGTCAGTAAACCTTTATTTATAGACAACTATGCAATGACGTCACATCGGCACGGTTTGGGAAGCTTGTTTGCAGAAACTGCTTTTATTTCTGAGGGAAAAAGACAAATCTGATGGCTAAATTTCCTCCACTTATACATTCCTTCCAAAAGACATCACCGTATGCAGTTGAAAAATCCTAAGATTATGTACACTCACTATAATGACATCTGCTTGAAACACTGTTGAGAGAACAGCACTTTGTGAAAATGGCCAGCTCTGCTGAGAGCACTCCACCAAAGAGACTGAAAAGTAAAAAGGCTTTCACACCAGACAAAGGCCCAAGCTTCTCCCCAGTCAAAGTCGCATGGTTTTTACAGGAATTTGTTTTAACTGGACGCAATTGGGATGATTTATTGAGAAAGGAAATCTCCAAAAAATGCTGAAAACTGCATGTAATACCTGCGAACATTAAAAGAAATTGGCGTACCTTGTTGCCCCCGGTGACAAACTGTTTGCAGTTTGATCTGCTGAACTGAGGATGCAATGCAACCACCTGTACAGATAATGAAGATTGCTCAGTTGTTTTTTCGGCACATGCACGTTAAAAAAAAAACTGCATTTGCAGACAAAACTTACTTTGACGGGACAGTCAAAGTTATCGTGGAAGCCCTCTCTGGTGTAGAGGCCAAACACTTGAACCTGAAACAAGAGGTGAGTTGCCGGAACACCAAGCAAAGGTGAATAACTGAAAATGTTTCTTTTAATTGCTGCCTCTGCAACTATGTGAGGCCAGCGGGAGAAAGAAGTGCAGCCAGAAGACTTTGATTGGCTCCATGTGTCTCCACTGGGTCACCAATTAGTGGACGAGTTGATTCTTTAAACCCTGCAGGGTTTAGAACATAAGTCCAGATCTAGGACTGCAGCTTCAGTTTGCTGCAGACTGTACAGTCCACATTAAAGCAGGCTTTAAGGTACGATTACAGTAAACAACCGATTTGATTTTTATCTCCATAAAAGAAGAGGAAAGACAAGGAAATGATGTAAAACTAATATGGCATCTTTTTTTCTTAAGCTGCTTCGGTGATTGAGGATTAAGTTTTGGATTAACACTAAACTGAATTATTGGGGGCAAAGCCATTGATTTCAATGGTGCTGCTCCCCTTTTCGTGCGATAAGATCTTGCTATTGCCACCAAACTGCTAGGAGTAAAGGAGGGTGCTATCAGAGTGCATATCTTGTCTGTGAAATCCAGGAAGGATGGTGGTAATGATGAGAAGAGACAAGATAACAGCAAGAACATGGAGAGGGTATCCACACAGGGGGCTGATGGCTGACTGACAGTTTAACAGACTTGACTGCAATATCTTGCTCTGCTCTTTAAAATAGTTAGAAGATCTTTGTAAATTTCAATCTCGGGGAAAAAAAGTCGGTTTATTTGTAGATAGAGGGAAGATAAAAACTCATGTTAATGCTCTAAATATGGATGAAGTCTCCAAAAATTTCACTCCTTAACTTTCCCATCATTAGAATGAAGTTTATGGCTGATAAGATGAGCTTGTATATGAATTATGGAAGATGAAAACCACAGATTGGTGATGTAGGCCCAAGGATGAGTAACCAGAGGAGATGAGTAGACAGATCTCACCTTTCCATCCTCGGAGCAGATGCCCACATGGTCTCCACTTTCATCCAGACTGATCTGGTTGATCTTCACCGAGCTCTGCAGAGACACAATATCAAGGCATCTTTTTTCAAAGGGGGGGTGAATATCGTTGGGGCTGGCCAAATGCTGCTGGCTGACATTTTAACCCAACTAAGTGAAATGCCAGGAAAAGCAAAGGCAAAGAGATATGAAATGGCTGCCTGACCTCCTGTGTGTGTCAGTGCAAGAAGAAGAAATAAATACTAAGAGGAGTAGACATCCTTTTGCAAATATACAACTCTTAAAAAAATGTATTGCTCAATATTTAATAACTAACAGATTTTCAGGTCTGAATCCTCTGGTATTTGATTGGAACGCGGCAATTTGCAAGATATAAAGGACAGAATGTGTAAAGACTATTCTTCATTAAGTGTCCAACTCTAAAATTAGTTTTGAATAAATAATTTGATAATTCTTTATGTCACCCAAAGACTTTCATGAATAACAATTCAACCCGCATGCAAGAAAAAACAAAGGTGCTAAGAATATTCTGGTTGACTGGTTCCTGCTTATTTCTCAATTAAAGTTATATTAAAAAGAAATTCTGTCAAAATGTGTCAAATAAATAATGAGAAAATACTCGAATTTAAAAGTTATAACTCAAGAAATGTTAAGCACAAAAGAAAATTCATTATTTCCCATCATAGAATCTTGCAAGCATTGTGATTATTTAAACTTTATGATAACCAAAAAGTAATAATTGAGTTTTTTCATTTAAAAATAATATAAACATATAATTTCACATTTCTTTCCATTCATTCTAAACAGTAAAGCCAAAATGTTGTTTCTTTCATTTTTTGTAACTTACTTCACAGTTTTTTATGTTTCATCTTTTTATTTTGTTAATCAGTAGCACCAAGGTGAAAGGTTTTATAGGCACCCGCTCACCTGCACTTGGGATTGAGGAGAGATCTTGAGCTGTTTATTTTGGCTGTGATTAACATTTTCTTGTGTATTCACCTTTTTCCACCCTTTGTTAATCAGGTTCATCAACCTATATGGTGGAAACTTATTATTGTCTCCAATTGTTCTTCGTAAAAAGAAACAAACTCACAAAACTACAGAATGTTCTGCGACGTATTTATAAAACAGAAGCGTGTCATAAACAAACTGAACCCATCAGTCAGTCAGGAGGCTTCAATAAGAAAATCACTTCTACAAATAAAAATTCTACATTTTAGCCTCTTGGAGGTTACTTTAAGACTTTAAACAAACTTTGGGCCAGTAATCTCTGTAGAAATTATGAAATAATCAGCATTTGTAAGAATTCAACAGCTTTTTGTAGGTATTTTTTCAATAAAATAACTACAAATCAACTTTTTTGCTACAAAAGCTAAAATGCTTTTAAACCAAGTAGTATTCTGGACTTTCTGAGGATTTAGGACACTGAGGAGCTCTTTGAAAAACAACAAAATGTTTTGCTCAGGTTGAATTGCAAAGGTGAAATATAAGGTGAATGTGACTCCGCCAAAATAACATTCCTTAGGTGGGAAAAAGGCCTGATGCTGTTGCTTGAGTCCTCTGTTTAGGTTTTTTTTTTTTTCAAATAAAAAGTGACATTTTGTTGATCCCAAAAAATAAATACATTCAATTAATTAATCCTATTTCAATCATTTTCTTTCCTGTTTTTTTTTTTTACTTCAGAAAACTGTAGCCAAAGTTATTTTGGTTTTGACTTTTTACAAAAAATGTTCTGCAATAAAACTAGAAATAACTATTTTACTTATTGTATAAAAACAGTTGCATAGTTATAACCTGATATATTGTTTGTGCAGTTTATAAACCAATGTATAGGTCACTGTATTTCCAGGTGTGGAGGAGGTGTTTAAGACATTTTCAATACTCACAATGACAAACTTCTGAGTAACGTTTCCTTGGATGTCCAGCAAAAAAACTTTTCCAAAGTGTGTGCCTAGAGCCAAGAACTGGAAAAAAGAGACAAATGTAACTTATACTTGAAAATATCTAGCAGTAGTACAAGATTTGCAGAGAATTAAAAAGAAACAGCAGATTGCGTTCTCGAAGGCTGTGCAGGAGGATAAAATACATTTCCTGGAGCTGCAGAGGAAAGGACAGGGTAGGGATTGGGTGTTCTTGGAGGCAAAACTGTGAAATTGCAGAGGGTGGAAAAGCCCTATTTATTAAAGCAGACACTGTGAAATGGCATTTTTTTCTTCTCAAATTAAAATGCTTAAGCATAATAAATGCACTGTACATCTGACTTCCTCAATGCTCCGCATGCAACCCAATCACCTCCTTGCCCAGAACAGACTACTGAGCAGCAACTGGTTTCTGGGAGTCGTGCTTCGGCAAAAGCGCGGGTGTGCATTTGAGCGTGTGTGTGTGTGTGTTTGCCTGAGTCCACAGGGACAAAAACATTATAGAAAGTGGGGCTTCTGGCATTAGATTAAGTGTGTGTTCTTCTACCAAGTCCCTGCTCGGTGCCCTCCTCCTAATCCCCCCTCCCTCCCGGAGCAGCATGTGGATGTGCGGTGAGCCCACCATGCTTCAGTGCAGTCTATAATGAAATGCTTATATTTACAGGCACAGCTGAGCATGTCAGACAGAGCCCCTGCAATCTTCCAAATAAAATAACCAAAAAATAAATAAATAAAAGGTTCAACCTTGTGAGGCGGAGCGACTTTTAAAAGGATTTATCAGGATGGAATTGTTCAAATGAAATTCCGATTCAGACACTTAAAATATGAGGCAACATAAGGCAATATGTGCTGCCGGTGCTTTAAGGTTGTGGGAGTTTGTCACAGCGGAGGGGGCTGGTGTGACCACGTCTGAAAGGCTGAAGGTGTACGGTGGAGAAAAGAAAAGAAAAATTAAAAATGTTCTTTAGCAATCTTTCAGTTGAGGCTTGTTTTGAAAGGAAAGGAAGAGGGAAGCAAATCCTCACAAAACAAATAAATAAATGAAAATCAGCTGGAGTTAATAAAACATCAGGTGAGGAGACGTAACTGGGTATGACTTTCGCTCTACTCAGGCGTGCAAGTGCGCTGCTGGTGCCACGACGATTAAGCATTTCGCTGAGGAGTGTGCCTCTTAAAAATATCAACATTCAGCAAATGGGAAAGGAGCGAAAAATATGTAGGAGTGGGAATAAAAAGAGGAAAAGACAATAGTGCCTTTTGATGCACCTCCCTGAGAGGAAAAACTGGGGAAGGTGAGAAAAGAATGGGCTGCCTTTACAGATTGAGCAGCAGGGATGAAAACCAACTTTGAAGATGACATCTCTCAAATGCACACATAAACAAAGGGAAATCTTTTCCTGAAATGATTGGACTTGAAACTGAAAAGCCCTGGCGGGCGGCTGGATTATCACCTTTACCTTGTCGTGGACGGTCATGCAGCTGGCTGCGTCATTCTTGAGGATTTCTGTCACACCATTGGAGAGCCTCTCATACTTTAACTTGGCCTCCTCCTCGCTGTCCTCCTCCTGGTTCGGAGAGGAAAATGGGCTTTCACTCAACACTTTCTTAAAGGTAGTCATTTAGACGGAGTCACTTCACAAAAGTTGCAAAAGACACTTTCTAAGAAGTCCATGCAGTGTGCTGGAGTAAAGTACTCTTCAAGAACGTTGTTGAACGTGGCTTCAAACGTAAGTGAAATTTGAAGTTTTAGACTTTAAAGCCTATTTCCAACAAAACTTTAAATTCTTTAGTAATTAAAAAGTACTTTTTGAACTTATGTCAATGCAAAAGGCAGAGAAAAAAGATTTTAAAAAGGGGTTCAAATGTTGTATAATATGCCTATAAGACATAATTACTAATAACAGGTTCATTGTCTAAGCAGTAGATAGTGAATGAGGACTCTTTAGCTGATAAAAGTTGCAATGGGAAGGGAGGGAGTCGTGGTTGCTCCGCACCAAAAATCCCGCTCACAACATCAAGGTGAATTTCTTTTTGAACTACAGCTGATCTGCAGAGGCAATGTCCTAGAAAACAGCACAGTTTTTTCTAATTTTATTTTTGATAAAAATTTGACTAATCACAATTAAAAGACCACCAGTTTAAGTGTATGTCCATGAGATAAAAATCCTTTGTCTTCACTGAATAAAACAAACACTGCGTACTTTGTTAATTTAAGGTCTAAGCCTGGCAGAATAAAAGAAATATAATCTTTATTAATGTCCCTATAATACATAATTTCTATGAACTGATTCCTTGTATAACAACAACAGTGATCAAAGAGTGAGATAGGATAACTATTTAAACCAACAAGATAAAAATCAGACAAAACAGGACATAAAAGAGCAAAGTAAGACACGTTTTATTGGCCCTGTAAATTAGAAAGGTTAAATCAATTAAGAGTACTTTTTTTTTTCATTTGTTTCTTATTGTTCATAAAATAATATGCTTTTATACACATAAAGGGGATTTTTGTGAAACCCTTCTTTTCCCTTTTACCTTCTAAAACAACATCAAAAGGCCGAAAAACTAATGATAGCAGGTAAATGGTGAGAAAAGAAAACAAACTGTGAGAAAGACTACTGCTAAAGTAAAGCTAAATATAAACTTAAATCATCCTCATGTGGTACATGTGTGTTACTGACCTTTTTGTTCAGTTAAAGGTTTTGTTTTTAAAAAAAATCAACCTCTTAGCCCTAATAACTGATATTACCTTGAGTTATTTGGTTTCATACCTTTATATGCTACTGTATATATTGGCAAAATAAAATGAGTTCTGTCATTGTATTAAGCAGGAATAATACAGTATGGAACCATTCTATTTTGAGAAGTGTTAACATGTATATGCGTATAGGAGATACCCAAAAAAAGGACAAATTTTCATTACCTTGCATGAAAGGCCTAAAACAACAATTTTTCATCTTTTCCCAATGCCGTTTATCCCCAGTGAGACGCGTGAATTTATTGTTTTCATAAAGCAAACTTAAAGTATTCTACTGTGTTACACTTTCCAGTATGAGTCAACATTTGTGGCCAGTCACAGCCTGAATATTACTCATAATTCGGTTTATAACCAATACTGCACAGTCTGTGGCTGCCCAGAGGGTGCATCAACTCAAAACATTGTCTGCCATTATGTGCTACTGGGTTGGAGGTGGGGGACAATAGCGTGGAAAAAATGTTATTTTCAAAAACAATCCTTTCCCACTCAACAACGCCATTTCTAGGCTATTTCCTGTGTATTCTGGTTGTGAGATTTCTGATGCGAGGGCATTTGTCACGGATTTCAAAGGCGTATCAAACAACAAAGGCAAACTTCATCCCCACAGAGAAAATCCCCATTTTAAAACTTTTCCCATCTCTTGTAAGTTGCTCTTTGTTTTCTCCACTGCCGCATTGGCCTTTTTCTTGAAGTCATTTATGCCATTTTTCTTGCCTATTGACAGTTTAAATACAACAGGTTGAACCATTCAGTCGGACTGCATCAAGGATAACATTCTGCAGAGCACACGGAGAGGACGCCGCTTGTCGCAAACGTGCAGGATGAGAAAAGAAGAAATGCCCTCTTCAACAAAAGCTTTAAAAACAAATGAAAATAATGCAACTTTAACGCAGCTGCCTTTGAGATATAAATGATGACTATCCTTCAGAAAAAAACAAAGGTCTGAACTCACTTTTAAAGGAAAATTTGAATTCCTTCAGCTATGTGGTTAACATCTTCAGGCAGTTCAATAGTTTTCTAATAATTATTGTCAACCTTTATATGCTTTATATGTCATTTTGTCAGTGAATGGAAAAGCTTTGATCTGTAAAGGTTTTCATACATGACATACTTAAACACATACATTAGGGTGAGAGTTTTATAAAGAAAGCCGGTTACTGAGTCTGAACATTTTTTTGAATGAAGTTTAAAGAAAATAGTTAAATAAAACCAATTTTTTAAATGATTCCTAAAAAAAAGCTCATTTATTTTCTATTTATTTTTTTGTTTTTTAGAAAATAGAGATATATTTGATTGTAGTACTATACATGTAACGTATTAAATGAACTGAAGAGAGCTGGGACTAGTATACAAGGTTACCATACCCTCACTGGCCACTTTATTAGGCACAACCATCCAACTGCGTGTTCACAATTGCCACTATTGCTATTCTATTGCTTCCTGATACAGGTGCTACCATTTACAAACCAGACGACAGTGATTGGTCTGAGTCGACCCAAGTCACTTTTTTAGGGGAACGACAGTCGCCAATCATGAGTCAGCTTGTTTGAAGTCCACACCCACTGAAAGCGGGTTCGGGAGAAGCTGTCAATCAAACATTCAAGGTCGAGCCAGCGGGCACCACATACTTTTACTGAGGCATCTAATTGGTCAGCTTATAACTTGAATAACTAGCGATACATAAAATATATATTTAAAAAAATTAGGATTAGAAAGAAGATGTTAAGAAGAAGGTATCAGAGCAAGAATGGTTATACTGACAAATAAAATAGTCTATGTCTCTATGTCTCAAGAGATGTCTATGGGATTTTGACTTCTTGAAATTAGCAGGTACTTCCCATTTGGGAACACAAGAAGGGAGGGGTTGCCATTATTGTCCATTGTTTTCATACAATCTATGGTTACAACTGAGCTCTGCAGAATAGCATCTCTGAACGCACAATACGTCCAACCTTGATGCAGATGGGCTACAGCAGCAGAAAAACACAGCGGGTGCCACTCTTGTCAGCTACAAACAGGAAACTGAGGCAACAATTCACACAGACCCACCAAAATTGGAGAATAGAAGATTAGAAAAATGTCTGTTCTGATAAGTCTCCATTTCTGCTCAACATTTGGATGGTAGGGTCAGAATTTGGCAGCAATAACATGAAAGCATGGATCCATCCTGCCTTGTATCAATGGTTGAGGCTTGTGGTGGTAGTGCTATAGTGTGACGGATATTTTCTTGGCACAGTTTGGGTCCCTTAGAACCAATTGAGCATTGTTACAACACCACAGCCTACCTGAGTATTGTTGCTGACCATGTCCATCCCTTTATGACCACAGTGTATCATCTTCTGATGCTACTTCCAGCAGGATAAGGCGCCATGTCATAGAGCTGGAATAATCTCAGACTGGTTTCTTGAACATGACAATCAGTTCACTGTACTCAAATGGCCTCTAAAGTTACCAGATCTTAACCCAATAAAGCACCTTTGAGATGTGATGGAACAGGAGATTGGTGTCGTGAATGTGCAGCTAACAAATCTGCAGCAACTGTGTGATTATGTTATGTCAATATGGACCAAACTCTCTGAGGAATGTTTCCAGTACCTTGTTGAATTTATGCAACCAAGGATTAAGGCATTTCTAAAGGTAAAGGGGGGTCCAACTCTGTACTAGCAAAGTAAATGTACCTAATGAACTGGCTGGTGAGTGTATCTGTCCTCTCTTTTCCTCACGGAGCAGACAGCAAAGATGCTTTCACTGCCATAATCCCATGAGGCTCCTGTCTACACAACAGCAGTTCAGCCGGAGTTTGGTGAACGATTGAATGACACAATTTCAGAATGCAGCAGCATTTATATATAGAGATAGAAAATATAGACACTTGTGTTTTTTCTCTCTCTATTTATGTGAGAATTCGGAAGTTTCAAAGCAGTTTTTGTGTGGCTTTTTTTTTACTCCTAAAATGCAAAAGAAAACCAGGTTCCTTCCAGTCTAGTATGTATCATGTCACTTTGTTTAGACAAAGGAGTTCTGTAAATTGCCATTAGTTCAGTGAGAAGACAGATGGATCAGGATATCTATTTGTTATTTATAAACACTTAACTGACAAAAATCCATCAGTGATTGAATTGTGCTGATGCATTATGGTTCTTTAGGTAGACTTAAAGGTTTACTAAAGAAACTAAATGGCATTGTGTCAAGCATCTTTATAACCTTCCAGCAATTAAGATATGTTTCTAAGCTCACGCAAGTGTCATTTATTGTAAAAATGGAAATCGCAGCAGCATTTAAGTAAAAAAAAAGAGGGAAACCAGCAGAAAATGATAAAATTATAGTTTTCTTACCTCAGACTCATCAGAAAATTCTTCGCTTGGCTTTTTATCCTTAAAGAAAAAAGCAAAACCAGCTATTATTAATAACATTTTGTGCACTAAATGTTTGATCTGTCATATATATATATATATATATATATATATATATATATATATATATATATGACAATATATATATATAGAACAACCCAAAATTTTGGTTTGACAATTTTTACACAAAATATGAGTAACTAATCAAATCAAACTGAAAATCTCACATAAATATTCACCACGACTGTGTCAGTATTTTTAGTAAAACCAGGTATAAACCTGCAATTAGATAGCTAGCTTTAGCATGCTATGCTCACCCTTTCTTGCACTTCCGCCATAATGGTTCCAAATGCGATAAATTCCGAAGGCAAATGTTTCTTTATCTCAATATAAATCTAGGAAATACAAGTCAAATTACCGACACATATTGTGTTTGTGGAAAAAGCATCGACAACAAGGTACAACAAAGCAATGTTTACTGAGGAAGCCGTCTGGTTTCCATTAGCTGAATCACATGACTGATGACAAACCGTGAGGCAATCTGGGTATTGTAGTCTGTTATGATAACAGCGTTTCTTTCAAAACGTTTGTTGCTAAAACGGGTGCAGCTAAAATAAGTATCTTTTAATTTTTTTTCTAGTGTTCAGTTACCATATATTATCAGCTTTGTACGTTTCATGTTACTAATATATATTTTTTACGTTTTTGGGGAAAATATTACGTACAAGCTTATTACAGGTATTGCTAGCAGTTAAACGCAAATGATTTTACAAATTCAGAAGTAGCCTGATTATATTATATTATATTATATTATATTATATTATATTATATTATATTATATTATATTATATTATATTATATTATATTATATTATATTATATTATATTATATTATATTATATTATATTATATTATATTATATTCCTAAACAAATCAAACAAAAAATAACGCAATTAAATCAAACAGACATATTATCTGGAGAGAAAAAGAGGATGCAAGAAAGTAGGACATTATTGAGACAGATTTCTTATTCCATAGATGTGCCATTTATCATTAACTCCTTAAACCTTATATGGCTGAAACAGACTTTTTAATTGGCTGACATTGAATTACTGGAAATACAGTAGGCTACAGGTAAATCTTTTTACATTAAAAAAAATCGTTTGATGGCATTTTTATCCATTTTAAGGGTGTTTTGGTGGCTTTTGTTAAGGACAATACTACTACTAACCACTCATTTGTTGTGTGCATTTGCAGACTTTTTAGACATTAAAGGGCTGGATGGCACTCTTGTCACAATGCTGACAGTTCATAGTCCGGATGGATTCCAAAGGTATGAGTTCCCTCTTCTTTATTGAGATTGTCTCACACCTCCGTCCTGCTCCATTCATCCTCAGGAGAATCCTAATGCACTGATACCAAAGGGGGATCTCTTTTTTTTTTCTTACAATCTGCTTACCAATGATTTATTGATTGTGGCTTCCACCATCACAGAGAATTACCGATCCTTTTTGGGAAATCAGATTTTCACACCTTTCACTGGTGTGTATGTGGTGCAGGTCTCCAGAGACGGTGAAGGGGGGGGGGGGGGGGGGGGGGGTGACTTTGAGGAGCAGCTGTGTGTGAATCTCTGTGGTGTCACTCTGCTGCCAATGGTGCATCTAGTGGAAGGCCTCTGATTCTCTGCATCTCTGCGCTTCACTCTTTATAGTTCTGCATTATTTAACAGCTGATAAATATGGCCTGAGCTTAATTCTATACATGTCCATTCCCTTTGAAACTATTAAAACACAGTCCACTGACTCTGCTATCATAAGCATGCAAGAGCTTCACTAAGATATGAGCATCTCATAGACAAAAATGGCAAAATAATAAAAACAACTCTTGCTTGCGTACGTGGAGCAAGATTAGTGCACCAGAAGCTTTGATGCTTGAGAATGTCAGCTCTGTGGATCGATTTAGCCAAAAACACACACACACCTGACCAATCAGAGGCGCTTGTCTGTTGTGGACCTGCTGCTGGGCACCATGGTTTACAAGCTTCAAAGAGCTCCTTTTAAAACACTGCTTTGATAGCCCTCAGCCCTCACTGACCCACCGACTGTCCTCTGGGGAGCATTTTAGCTTTAGCAGAGAGGAGAGGTATGACTGTTGATCATATTAACAAGCTCAGGAAAAAAAACCCACATCTTCTTAAGTTTTGGCACTGCTTGCATTCACTTTAGAAATGACTTACACTACATTTACTAGTTTAAATCAAAGAGTGGAATACTTTGAAATGAAAATAGGCTTCATATGAGAAATATCAGTAATTTCCTTGTACTTTTAGAAAGATTACAGTTTGAATAATAACCCTAAGGGGGAGACAAATCATCACCCAACAAACTATATTAGACGTCCGTATCTCAGGATGATCACCCAGTGCAGCTAATTAATAATTATGCACAATTTTATTGCTTTGAAATCATTTGTATTGGACATTTGCATTACAGGCATTTTTATGGCGCAGCAGAAGCTCATTGGTAACTTTTAAATCAGTCAAACTACCCTACATTTGGTTCAGCATCTGTGAATATCTGTATTTGAATATCACTTACAAAAAGAATTAACTAAGTAGTGATAGCAAAATAGTTTATAAATGAAATAGAAATAGAAAATGGATTACTCTTGCAAAGTTGTTTTTTTTAGGTGTGTTATCGTTGTAATCTCATAGTTTTTAAAATACACAGTTTCTAAAGTTTTTAACTTTAAAATTCCTAAACAGTTACTTATAAGTATCCTCAGTTTTGATTTTTTTTTTTTTTTAGCTATATTTATGCCTAATACATTCCACTCTTCCTTATGGCACTGAAAAGGTCTCTCTGAACTTTAGATAATTACACCAACTTATAATGTAATTTGCAAAAAAAGATAAACTAAATACAAGAACATATAACAATTAAAACAATTGTTTATTATTTTGTGTTTAATTTTGACATTTTTAATGATTTAGCAATTGTCATTTCCATGAAAAAAACAAGGCAAAGTGTTATTTTTTTGTTTGAATTTTTTTTTTTATTATGGACTAACCAAATTTGATTAAGTATAATAGTCATTTATTCATTCTAATTCTAAATACACAACAATTGACTTTGTTAAGTGACTGAAAAGAAGAGCTTTCTTTCTGGAAATGTTATTCAAATGTATTTATTTATTTATTCTTTTTAAGAGACTGAACTTAAAATACATTTGGGACAGACTCCTTGTTTCTAAAATCCTCTTTTAATGGTCACAGATTGAATTCCCTTAACCACAGGTGAAACCAGCAGCTCTTAGCATGGATATGTGACGACTCTCTCCACTAACCACTGTTTGCCTGGCCACCAGGGGTATTAGGTGAGCGGGAGGCATTGGGGAGGGGGCAGCAAGTGCCTTTTCTTGTTTATGCAACCTCCCTGAGATGTGGTCAGATGAAGTGAACAGAGGAAAAGTAAGACACCGGCTTTTTTAAGCACACAAACTTGTATCAATCTAAAATCACAGAACAAACAATCTAATTTCTATAATCCTGTTTCTTTCTTTGCTCTTTTTTAGCACGAGGTTTGGCTATTTTACAGCTATATGAAATAATAATAGAGGCTACGCAATGGCAAATAGGCAAAGTTTGCTTTTTGAAGCAATTATCAGCTGGGTAAAAACAGTGAGGGATGTGTTTCCCTGCTATCCTGGAGCTTCAGAGGCCAGAGCAAGATTAGAGCTCTGATCTCATTCCCAGCACTTGTTTGGAGTCTGTCAGGAAGAGAAATGCCAGCATTAGAGAGGTACCGCCACACTCCTGATATGATGAAATAAGGAGAAAAGGGGAAAGGGAAAAAGATGGAGGGATGGACAGAAAGGACCCTGCCCTTCTCTGAAGGTTCACCAGCTTGTTTATTCCTATTTTTCATCGTAGCTGCTGGGGCAAAGATTCCCATTTTTTCTTTACTCCCCCACCCGGCCTCCTCCCGACAAAAACCACTGCTCTCATTTTTTATAGGTCTTACAAACTCTCATGCCCCAGTGAAAATTACATTGTGAAACGGTGGAAATTTCAGGGCTGCCTGTGCTCTCCGCTGTCCCTCTGAGCTTTCAAACAGTCAACAGACTGTGAAGAATAAATAATAAAAAACTATTGATTATTTTGATGACTGCAAGATTCAATTAGGTATTAATTTTGCCCTCCAGTGGACCTATCAAGCAACTCAAAGCAGAGGAGGTGGGAGGAGGGGGGTGGACCCAAACGAATGCAGAGTGTGGCCGAGCTCAGACAGAAGGGAAATGTGTTTACCTCGGCGGGGAAAGAGATGCATTGATGCGCGATGTCCCACATTTAAGTGCTCCACAAATGAAACCATGATGACTAGTGACATTGTTACCAGGGATATGAGTATTGACCAGTTGGCCCGAGTTTTTTAACGACAGCTGAAACTACTCCTATTGATTAACATTTTCATAGATTATCACGTGTCATATCAGAGAGGGCAAATTCCTCTGATGGGCACATTAAAAAGGCCCCTCTGGGTGGAAGTTCATCGACCACCCTGATAGACAATGGAGGGGCTGTGAGAGGGTGAGGGGGCAATAAGAGCCCCCTTCTCTATTCTCTTTTCTTTATGTACGCACCGGTCACCTGTCCTCTGCTAAGACATATTTAGGTTGGAGCAGATTCATAAATAAAGAAGAGGGCCGTGGAGCCTGAGGTGGGGCGAACGTTGTCTGCGGAGCTTCTCAGGGGGAAGAGACAGAGTGAGGAGCGGGAGAGAGAGAAAGAAGAAGGAGGAGGAGGAGGTGACATCTTTAGGGTTCGGAGGCAACCTCAGGCTTGAACCTGAGTTTGCCATTCAGACGCAGGGAGGTTGGTGCAGGAGGAAGAATGCAGTAGCTGAGCGGTGGGTGATTTAGCATTCGTTTGACTGATTTCAACGTCTGGACTTCCTGAAAACTCCTTTTTATAGTTTTTCCTTCAGGAGCTTTTTAAGGTAGGAAGCATTCTTACCAATAAAGTCTCCTACGATTAATTGATTAATTAATTTCTATTCCTACAATCCAACCAGATGTTCTGTCTAAGTCAAGTTGTTAATCGAATCAACCTAAACCATTGTAAAATCGTTTCAAACTAAGATAAATCAATTTTAATCAATATTGGAAAATAAAATTTGGATTGAGCCATGGCAGGTTTATTTTACTATAACGACCATCACAGTGTGATGGAGCAAAAAATGATCAACCATCATTACACTTTGAATTTAGCAAAGACATGTGACCATACAGTCTGGTAGAACGTTTTGATCATTTGTATTATTTTGATGTGGAAAAACAACAGCTGAACTTTATGAAACTAAAATGTGAATGGATCTGCCATTCATTCTTGTTTACTTGTTTGTTCAGATATTTAATTAACGCTTAATTATCTTGCAAGAAATCTGCAAAACCTCCCCAGCACTGTTCAGTACCCATGTATTTATCTCTGAGTCACTCTGGTTGGATGTTTGGCCAAAGATGTCCTGGATCTATTTTCGATCAGTGAATTGGATCATTCAAAATGAACCAGTATCGGCCATGAATCGTATCGTCAACCGCAAATTATAATATGAATCGAATCGCTGTTAAAGTGAATCATTACACCCCTATTGCAACATAAAACATATATTTTTGTTCAAAACCTTTCTTTCTTTTTTAATTAAGTTAAAGATAATTGAATTGAAACTGTTTTGCTTCAGGCCTTCAAGTTATTTCTGTTGCCTCAAAGTCAGGCGTCACTTTCAATCTAAAGCCTTGTCCCAAGTTAAGTTAAACTGATATCCTGTTTATTCTTTAGATGTGGAATTAGATTTGTTTATTTATTTATCAGCGCACAGCCCAGGAACCTCATCGTAGACGGCTGTCAGCTTAGCGTTTGCTGAAGATGAGGTACATGTCAGGTAGTAACGAGGCCTGGGAGATGAATGCATCACCGTTTTACGTCTGTGGAGTGTAATAGTGGAGCCACGCGATCCGTAACAGTTCCTCACCAGGCTGCAGCCAGCAGTATCGGTGGGGTAGCACCAGCCTCAGATAAAAAGAGGGAGCTGAGGAGGAGGGAGCAGGAGAGGGAGAGTGATGAGTGAGCGATAGGAAGCAGAAGCAGCGTGGAGGGAGAGAGGGAGACATAGAGAAGGAGCTGGTGAGACGCTGAAATACATTTCTAACCAGGGGCTGTTTCTCTTTTTTTTTTTTCTCTCCACTTTCCCCACCTGGGTTCCCAGCTCCCTCCAGGATCCGATGATTACAGGGCAGCTGAGCAAGCCGCTGCTCTCCCTGCGCAGCGACATGAGCGCAGCAGAACTCCGGGCGGACGACAAAGCGGCCACCCCAGACAGCGATCTGAACGATGAGCCCCTGATCCTGCCCTCTGACGCCACAGACAGAGAGGGCACTCCCAACAAGCTTTACGGTGAGTCCGCTCACACCTCACATCTGGACTTTCGCCTGAGGTTCTCTCAGGCGTTTTCTTCCGGCATCAGGAAGGAGGAAAACCTCCTGAACTGGGACAGGTGTCTAGAGGGTCACACAACAAACTTAGAGAAAGAATAATGACCTTTTCTGCCTTAAATGTTTAGTGCCAAAATCAACTGCTTCATTCATGTTAGGAGCTCTGAAAAACTCCATGGTGTTGCTGCAGGACAGTTTGTAGTAAAGCAAGAATTGAGCTCATTTTCGTTTATAGATTTATTTTTAAATACTTTATTAGTCCTAACACAATTTCCAGCAGCTGCTATGCTTTTTAAATCTCACATAAATTATATTTAAATCTTTTACAAAGTTGTAAAAAAAAGCTATTTAGGTACTTTCTCTTGAACTCTGGCCTCGCAATTCCCGTAAAAATTCAGATGTCAGGAAGAGCAAGTGTCACATCTATCATTTAAACGTTGTTCAGATTCATAAAACATTCCAATTCAGTTCTAGCTGCAGCATAAAAAGTGCTTTTTATATTTTTCTTCACGAAAAGTACACTTGTCATGTTAAACGTTTGTTCTGTACAGATTTTATTCCAAATTACAGCATTTCCATAACTGCTTATTTTTGCTGTCTTCTCATTACTTGTGTGTTGACATCGTGTTGGTTGTTTCTAGATAAGTGCTGTTTTCATAATTGGATGTTTCAGTCATGTGGACTAATTCAATCACAGAACCTCGTTATGAATCAATAAACATAATGACTAAAATAATCACTTAGCAGATTTTCAAATTAGAAATAGTAGTGAAAAAGCTCTTTTCTTCCTGGATAATTTAGGATCAGAAAATTAAAGTGAACAAGTTGAACCATCCAGAATCTGATAATTTTGACTATTCCATTTTTTTTGTTGCGCAAAATTAAAATAATTAACTGTAGTCATTTTGAATGTGTACTTAATAAAAGTATGTAGGCTCATCTTTATTAACGTTGACTTTTTCTGCAGTTTTTTTTATACTTTAAATTAAATCTAAAAGTTTGAAAGAGAATAAAGGAATGATTTTCTCTTCAGTGGTGTTTCTTTCCTTTCAGTTTAGTTGATTTTTGGTTTGTTTTATTTTTTTTAAGTGAAGTATTAGTAATTTCTGGTGGCTTTCAGTTTGGGTTCTGTCTATTTATCAGAACCTTTATTTTCTTCTTTGCTTGCTGACGTGTTTTAGTCATTTTATTTCTCACTGTAGACAGTCTAATTGTCTGCTAATGTCTAATGCGGTTATATGAAGTTTGCATATATATATATTTTGAGTGTGCAGTGTTTTTAAAAGTGCATCTATTTTATTGTTTCCATGTGCGTCATTTGGGAATGTTTCTATGAAATGCGATGATAGTATTTTTTAACATAAAAATCAATTTATTAACCCACAACCCAGTTACTTTTTAAATTACTTAAAAGAATATCATGGCTGGTTTTAGCATTTGGAAGTGTTTGGTGTTTGGTTCAAAGCCCTCTGATCTTTTTTTTTTCTTTCGTATATATTTTTGGTGAAGCTTGCAGCTAATTGTTCTGCAGTTTCTTTACAAAAGCTTTATTTTGTTCCCACTTGGTTTCCCTTTACAATTATTTGCTCTATATTAATATTAAATTCATTTTTGTTGAGAAATGACTCCTGAGATGTGTTGATGCTTTTTGACGGACTGTGGTCCTCCTGCACTACTGAATGTATGAGAGGAGTCTGTCTCTGGCCGCTGACAGAGCCCTGAGCTGCGCCACCAGCAGTTTTCATTTTTGAACCGCTGCCCACATGACTTGTTGGGGAATTGCAAAGAGATGGGGAACAGCTGTATCCTCAGTTGGGGGGAGAAAATTATGTGGTAGTAGTTTGCAATAATCAGGATTTGCTTTTTGTTCTAAGTTTTTGTGAATGTGCCATCTGAATTGTGGTTTAATAACACAAATATACGCTACTGAAGCTTTTTAAAACACACATTTAGTGTGGCCTCATAGATAAAAGCTCATACAAGTACTTTTCTAGCATTTAATTCATTTACTTGTAGCCAAATTTTTCAATTTTTGAGAAGAGCTTGTATTTAAAAACTGTTAAACCACTGACACCTTTTGATGCATATATGCATCAAACCTCTTTGGCTCTAAAATTTCAAAAGCATATAGAATTTTTTTTTCTTCATAGCTGGAAATAAATTCAGGCATCAATGTGTTAATATTGATCTCTTCTTTTACCTTTTTAATCTATTTGTTCTGTTCATAATGCAAATTCCTTCAATAAACATAAAAAAATGAAGTGAGAAATATTTTAACACATTTGAACAAAGTTTTACTTATTCAGTCTTTTTCTTAAGGTGAAACTGAAGCTGCAATATTTAAATTCTTTCTTTTTTCTGGGATTTATCAGATGAACAAAAACTGTAATACTTAAAAAAAGAGATGCCGTAATAAATTAAATAAATTAAAAAGGAAGTGAGGTCACATAAAGCAGAAAGAGAAATTATCTTTTTTAAGAAACACATTTTTACAGCATCACTCCTAAAAATTTCTCTTTTTGCAAAATTTTAAGTTTAAAAGTTGCAGAGCATCAGTAAATGTCTACTGAAGTTGAGATTTTTGTTCAACTGAAGCACAAAATCTCTTTTTAATATGAGGCATGTTTTTTGTTTTCATCCTTTTGAACATTTAACATTTTTCGCAGTTTTTCCTTTCCTATTTCAGAACTTTTGCTCTTAGCTGTGATTATAAACATGCATCATTCTCGCAAAGTTGATGTAGAACCTAACAGCTGCTTGTAAGAGTTTGCTCCAGTGCGAGAAGGAGAGATCAGTCAGTAGTGGACAGTCAAAGTATGTTGTCAAGCTTGTACAGCCTCCACCTGCTTACTGCAGTGGTGAAAAGGTTTTTTTCTTCCTAAAAGCTTGCCTGTGCAAGTAGTCTTCTACTTCAGGTACCAGAGGCTACGAGGCACCACAAACCTCCTGCTGCCTTATATTTATTCCAAGTAGAAGTGGACATTAGGTAGGAAAGCGGTGGTTAGTGGAGCAAGCAATCTTTATTTTTTTTTCAAAGGACAAGATGGTGTTGGGCGCGAACAGTTTGTGTCTTCGGTTCTCAAGCAAATCTCCCTCTTTCAGACATCAACAGACAAGATAATAAGACACTCAGAGCACAATTCAGTATTATATTCTGCAACCAAAGACTCATCTCTTGTCAGTTTGCATTTACTCTCCCAAGGATGTGACGCTTCTATCATCACGCTGTCAAAGAGAGCCGGGCTAGAACGACAGAAGCACTCATTTCATACACTTACTGTCTGCATGAAATGGTCTGCACTTATATGGATTCAGCCAAAATGGTGGTACATTTTCACAAAGGTCACCTCGAAAGCCCCACCCTGTCCCTTAAGACCAAAACTCATTGATTCTGTTATCAGAGATCATTAAAAAAAAGGAAAATCCAACTCTGAAATGACAAACCTGTTGTATTTTTTATCCACATTAAGCTCCATGTATAGATTGCAAATTCCAGTTATGGAATGTTTTCAGTCTGGATAGCATGTGACTGACTATGTTGCAACATTTGTAATTGAAGGTAGTTTTAAACAAACTTTTTTTCCTAAATCTAAGCACTTGTGGTGTTTTCTTGGACAAAGTTCTGCAGAGCGGCAGTAGTTCATTCAAAATTCACCTCTGAGTTGTGGGAGTGGCCATTGGTGGGCAGCGTCTCTGCCCCCTCTTACCGTTGCTGAGAGCTCTTTGTGTGCTCTCCCGCTAGCTTACACCCTCTCCCTCAACCCTAAACTAACATTACCGGTGCAACAAAAATGGTGAGCAATAATATTGGAGCTAACCAGTTGTTCGGTTTTGAGCCAGATACCAGCTCAGACGAGGAAAACAAAGACACACATGGATCTAGTTGTTTCAGAATGGAGTGGAGCAGGGAGCTTGTGGCCCGCCTATCATATTTTTCTGTCACAGTACGATCTTTTCAAACTGCATTTTTTCCTTTGCTCCTGATTTGCAATTATTTGAATAAAGAAATACTCAGAAATGTGAAACATTTTTTATATATGTCCTCCATCATCAGAAAATTACCACAAGAATATGATAAAAACACTATTTTCATCAGTGTGTCTCAAAAGACACAAATGTGGGCTGTATGAAGTCAAAACCATAACTTCTTACTTGTTTGTGATGACCTGCTGATTTAAATGGTTGTTTTTGAGTTAATATAAGGAAAAAATTGAGCTCTTTAAAGATAAAAGCAGTTTTTGGGGTTTCAAACCCCTTATTTGTCTTCCTCTTGATATTAATTGGTAAATACAGTTGTTAAATGGTGTGACATACTGTACATATTGCTTTCAAATCTTTTTCATATACTTATCACACAAAGAACACATGAGCACACACCGCTTGAGGCATGCCTTCTTATTATTTTTGTGTAATCAGCTTAGTGAACAGGATGCATGGTGGGGTAGGCTGCTTGCCGATGCAAAGAGCCTCGTAATGTTGCGTGGTGAGGTTAAGTAATAAAGTGGCACAAACCCAGTGCTGAATGGCCCACACTGAGTAAATAAGACTGAATAAAGGGGGCCCAAGGAGAACAAATCTTTCCCCAGGAGGTGGATCTCATTATGGGGATTTCAGCTGTTCGAGCAAACTTAAAAAACAAGCTTAATGCATGCCTATAAAGCAGGTGTAATACATTTGCTAATGTGCCTGCAGTGCTTGTGGCAGCAGCAGTGTGTGGCCTGAAGGACAGGGAGCGAAGGTGAGCACACACTTAACAAACAGCAGCAACGGTTGTCGGGTTGTGTTGTTTTTTTATGCAGATTTGACTTTGAAAAACACGCGTAACTTCGAATTATTGTCAGTGTTTTTGTTTGTTTTTAAGTTAAGGAGATTATTTTTGACCAAAATGAAAAAAGGAAGGCACATCACACATTCAATATGTGGGCATCTGTAGAGGAAGGAGATTGAATTCTGACATGCAATTATTTTAGCCTTTCACTTTCTTTAGGGATATGTTTTCAAAAAAATAAATGTATGTACAGCATGCACTCCATAACCAGTATCAATATGCCTTTCATGTAGAGCCAACAAAGAGGAATCACATCTCCTGGCATGGACACGGTTGGTGTTGTTGAGACGTAATTGAAGCTGCAAGGGTCACATTTTCTAAATAGAAATTACCGTCTTGTCTTTGACTTGTGTGGCGTAAACCACAGATGCATCCCGCAGCCCCCGTGTCCTTCACAAGCCTTTATTATTTATAACGCTCACTCTTTGAGCAATGACCAGTACTAATGCATAACCTTCTGTCCTTCTGGCTGATTCGCTTCCTTTGAAACCAAAGATTGAGGCAGGAGAAGAAGTGGGTGGATGAGGCATGGGCACGGGAGGAGGAAGGGGGAGAGCAGGCGTAGGGCAGTAAAGATTCAGGCTTTCTAGAAGTTATTATGTGTTTCTTTCCTTTATATCTGAGAATGTGGAATGACGCTGTGATGCTTCTTTCCTCCAGAATAGAGTTATAGGCTTCAAAGCAATCCGGTCCCTCCTTCTGCTCTGCCAAAATAAAAGCTGGGTGGGGAGGGGTGGCTTTACTTCACAATTATTTGTCTACCCACTCAGCTCTGCGGCACACTCACAACTATAGCAACTGTAGCGGCTTTTTTATTCCAAGATAAACTCAATCCTGGGAAGCGTTTAGTTCACCGGAGTTCCGATAACGCATTCGCATCACCTGGTCTTATCGTCCGGCGCCGCGGCGCCGCTCTGATCCGCTGTTAATGCTCTTCTATGACAGAAGGAGGGGGGCAAGTAGTAGAAAGTGGGACATAGGCAGCATTAGTGCTGGGTAGCCTGGGGGGGTCCAGGCTGATGTGTCAAGCATGACATGTGGGTGTCTAGACCCCCCCACTCTTTTAACATACACACTGCAAAAACAGACCTCCATAGGTAAAACAATAATAAAACTTGAAACAAAATCTTTAAATAAGAAAAAAAAAAAAAAGTCAAATTGCGAAAAAAGGGATTCATCTTTCAGGAAAAAAAAAATCTGATATTTTCTTAAACTAAGATTATTTTGCAATTAAAAAAGTTAATATGACTTAATTTCTTGCAAGACAGAAAAAAGTGTTTCACTGCATAAATAAAACATTTCACCTAATATTTTTGTCTATTTTCTATTTTAGTTGGTTAATAATCTTGATATGAGACAAAGCTAGCTTAAGTTACTTTTCATTCAGATGTGAAGACTTGTTTTAAGACTATAAATCTTAAAAGGAATCTTGATGATCTTGAAATAATTTTATTTTAGGCCAATATATATATATATATATATATGTATATTCTTTGTTTTTACTTTACAGAATAATTTAAGTTTTGTGTATGAATGGTTGCAAGAAACTGACTTGCTTGATAATAAGGAAACTGGTAAGTTTTTTTGACTCCTGGACAGGACAAAAGTTGAAAGTGAACATACATTTACATTAGTAAGAAAAATGTATTTTTAAAATGTGTTATCTAGTCTTACTGTAGGATGATTATGGTATAGAACAGGAATCTGCTACTTTTAACACTAAAAGTCCCATTTGGTCCAGTTTCTTACTTATCAAAACTCAGCAAGAGCCACATAATCTCACTCCATCTTTAGAAAAATGCCCCAAATTAGTTTTTTTGGCCATTAGGCCATTCATTTAAAACATTTTTAGATATCTATAACAATAGAAGTATTGTTACAAATAAGTACAGGTATAGGTTTTTAAATATTGCAATTTAGACTTATTTTATACCTCAAGTTCCTTTCAAAATAAAACACACCCTGTGGCAAAGAAAACAAGTCTGCTTCAGCAGATTTACAGAATTAAAATGTCAAAAAACTCAAGTCAAACAGGAAATGTTCTATCTTTGTGACCTTGCTGCCCCTTCATCCTTTTTCTCCACTTACTATTGAAAATGAACATAAAATTGGTGTAGAATTCTATGTAAACCCAATTAACTGCTTACAATGGAACTTACAATGGAACACCGTTGTGCCGCAGAATATCAGAATATGAGCTTTAAGTTTATTCTTACAGTTTAACAAATTTTACCATCATTTAGCTCAGTTATCTGACATGTTAAAAATCGTAGTTATATGTTAGTAATGTGAATTATTTGTATTTTTTATCAAACCCAAAGACAATTTAGGAAAAAATGAGCCGCATGTGGTTCTGAAAACCTCAGGTTGTGGACCCCTGATATAATTAAGGATAGTTGGGTCGATGAACACTTAAAATGGGATTTTTTTTTTGGAAGGGGGTTACAGAACTTACTTTAAAAACAAAAACTATTCTTGAGCAAAACAGATTTTAAGACCAATTATCAGCACTATAAGATCCAAATATGAGTGTTCATAGCTAGTTTCAAGATTTTGTTTTGACTTAAAGAAGTAGGACATCAGAACATATGCTAAAAAATCTTACCAAGTCAAATTCTGACATTTTTCTGAGAGGTTATCTTTACAATTAAAACAAAGGAATACATCTTGTATTCTATACTTGTTTTGGAAATGACATGTTTTCATTCACAACCTACTGAGTACTTTAAAATGTTCTGCGGCCAATCACAACATGTCGCTTTTAAAAATAAAAAGTAAAACGTTACCTCCATTTTTGATTAAAACTGTTTTTCACTCAGTTTTCAATAATTGCTTTGGTTTTTTTTTTTTGTTTTTTAATTTATTTATTTGTGTTGTAATAAAGCAAAGGAAATAAAGATTTGCTAAATTAGTTTTCAAAAGCCCCCCAAAATGTATTCACTGTCATTTAGAGGTAGTAAAGGTTAAATTATTTTATTGATTACAAAGATTTCAAATATAAAATAACTTTTTCAACACTCAGTGTAAACAATAGCCATCAAAAGAGAAAAAAACATCTTGTTTTTGTCTGATCAATAGTTCAGAGCAGGTTTAGTCAATGTGAAACACAAAGAATATGTGAAGTATTTTGCTTGAGAGAGCTGTAGTCACATTTATTTTTGGCATTTTTTTCACTCTAATCCAGTCTTAGTAGTGGTTAGAAGAGCTTTTACTTGGAGATAACGCAGCAATGTGACGTTAGACTCAGAGCAAGTTTTTTCTTTTTTTCATACTATGCTGCAGGCGGCAGAATCCTATTTGCTGCAAATATCATTTAAGTAATTTGAGAGGAAGAGCAATATTGAAGCAGGCCTCTTTTAAAAGGCTTACAGTTCTGAAAAGCCAGGCTAACACTGCAGCACCTCATCTTTCCTGATGGCTTTAAAAGGATGATTTGGATCGTTGTTCCTCTCTCTCAACCCTAAGCTAATCAGGTTGGGAATGAGGCGGACGCTCCGGCGCACATGTGCAAAGAAGTCCCATGTGAGAATGAAGACTAAAGCCCTCACTCCCATCTTCCTGACCTTTGAAACAGGCATTGCCTCTTATACCTCCCTCTGGTCCTTCTTGTGCTTATGCTGCTTCCAGCTCCACTCCAGCATCAAGAGGGGCGAGACAGGTAAGAAGAGATGCTGAAGAGCCTTCCGGGTAAAACCTGTGGCTGCAAGTGAGAGCTCAAGGATCGGACCTTTCCTGCTTCAAGCATTGTTTTCATGCAGATTCCCCTGCCATTCTCCAGGAACAGTTCTCCTCCATACCTCAGAGTGTTCTCTGTTGATGAAACCTCCTACCAGAAGAGAAAGAGGAACCCCTTCCCTGCTCTTCACTTTCCTGTGTCCTTTAAGTCTTCCAGCAGCTTGAGGCTTAAAAAATAACCTCAGAAACAGTCACAAAACTGCTGATGTGTCAAATCCTTTCTGTTCACCGCACTCCATGCCACCACCTCCTGTGTAATGCCCTAACACCATAGTTCCACAGAATAATGAATGAGATAGATTTTTTTGCTCCCCTCGTGCGGTGAGGAATCAGGCTTTCCCGCTGAAGGTCCGCAGAGATCGCCGTGGCCTCCTTTGCCTCTTGCCCTGCGCTGCACTCTTAATTAAGGAAATGACAGCTCTCCAAGCAGCACAAGTCGCCATAATGTAGCTAATAGCGTTACAGGCAGACACTCAAAATTCAGTCTCTGGTGATTTTCTATCCCCTGAAATGCTATTGACCTGTCCCGAGCTGTCTCTCCACCTCAGCTTCTTAACAGGGTATTACTCCGGTCCAGAGGGAGCCATCTGACTAAGAGCACCTGGAGTTATTGGCAGGAGATTATGCCCTTTGTTATTGTTGAGGGCTTTGGTGGGAGTAATGAAACTGAGCTAAGTCACTGGTAATTTTGGCCTTCTGGAATTCTTGAAGGGGATGGGTGAATCACTTTACCGCCTCACCATAGGGCTGCTTTTCCCCACGCTGGAATGTCATCTGGGAAGCTTTGGTGGTTGGCTACAACAGACATGGTCCATCTCTCAGCGCTCTACCACGCAACTGTCCAATTGACATAAAATAAATCAATGCTCAGACAAACAGGAACGATTAGTCGTGTATTGATAGGAATAAAGCTTGTATTGGATGGGACTTGTGTCCCTTCCGCTCCAGTAGCTTAGATGTACGGTGGCCCTGAAATGCAAATCACTCAAAATTTCAGTAGCTTTAAAAAAAAAACATAATAATTTCCAGAAAAAAAAATGAAAGAAACAAAATAAGAAACCATTAAGGTACGTATTAATGGACTTCACTGATTAGATGATGACATTTGAAGTGGAAATGCAGATGGATGCTTTGTCCGAACGGTGGTAAAGAGTTACTTGAACAATCACCAAACTTTTGCAGTGGCTGTGGCCAGAGGACCCACTCCGATGAAAATCATATTTTTGGTGTTTTTCAATATGTTCTTGTTGCACTTTTCTCATGTTAGAGGACACATATAAAGAAAATAAAGCTTCAAATTCCACCACTGAGTATTTCTTTATTCAAATGTGAATAAAGGATAGATTTAAAAAAATGCAGTTGGCAAAGGCTTGTAAGTACGACGTAGAAGCTACAGCCAGCAAGCCGCTTTGCTCACTTGTGCATCTGCTTGCAGATGACTAGATCCATGTATGTCTTTGTTTTCCTCTTCCATTTTTTTAAATTGTGTTTTGGTTTCTGGAATTTTGTTTTCATTTCTAAAATGTAATATTGTTTTTTTTTTAAATTGGTTTTGGTTTTTTCAATTGTTGTTGTAGTATTTCATATGTTTTTGACTAATTTGTGATTTGCACTTTAGGGCTACCGGACAGTCTTGACATCCGTGTGTGAGCAGCAGAACACGTTTATGATAAATCATCAGTTTTTTGCAAATTTTTCCTTGATTTTTTTCCCCGACTGCAGAAAAACAAAGAAGGATGTACTTAACTTACATTTTTCAATCAGTTGGATTAGATTTCAAGTGAAAATGATTGACAACTTGCAAACAGCAAACACATGCACTCAGCCAGGCGTTTTGAAAAGGACCATTATAAAAATGGGGGTCGGCCGTTCTTTCTGAATAGCCTGAATCGTTACCAGGCCTCTCTCATACATTTGACAACTTACATAATGCATTCCCACTAAAATAGCTTAAGTGTTAAAGCTTCTTTTATGGGCAAAAATTGATTCATAAATGCACCGAGGCGAAAGCTAACGCGAACACAAAGCTTTCAATAACACCATTTTATACAGACTGTCAGCGTATGAAGTAGTTGCATTAGACAAGGTGGCATGCTGATTGCTTTATGAAATCCAGGCTAATTGTTTTGTGCTGCAGTCCTTGGGGCACCCTGCGTTAAGACAGGCCGAATGAAGTCAAATAAATATAGCACTTTGCACCCCCCAACCCCCCTCCTCCCCGTGCACAAAGAATGAAGCAACATTGAAAGTGGCTCTCCAGTGGCCACTTTGGTGATCAATGAAAGAGAATTTATTTAGTGGTGGATTATTGGCAATATTTCCATGAAATAAGTCACATCAGATCGCTCCCTGTGCTCTGTAATAAATATAATTATTTCACTAACATGAAAGAGAATTTTCTCTGGAAGTCTCATCATGTCACTTGTTGTACAGAAGTTTTCAGGTCATGAAAACACAGTTGAGCTGAAAGGTATGACTGGAGCCATTACAAAAGCTGCTGCTTTAGTCTGTTTGTCCTAGAGAAATGTAAAATTGTCCTGTTTCTTCTTCTGTATGGCTCAATTTTTCACAGGAATTCCTTTACATGAAAGACCCATTCCGATGAAAATTGTGTTTTTAATATGTTCTTGTCACATTTTTCTGGTTATGGAGGGCATTCATAAAGAAAATTAAGATTAAAACTTTATTTATGGGAATTTCTTGATTCTGCGAGCAGGAGCATAATATTACTAATATTACTTGTCATTTTTTTTTTTTTTTGCACAGATAATTTTATGTTGAGGTTTTGAAGGGCTGTAAGCAAGAGGCATGTAAGAAGAGAGCTCTCAGAAATAGGGAGGGGAAGGGGTACGGGGTTACTCTACACCGCTCTGCAATTTAGAGATGAATTTCTAATGAACTCCTGCCGCTATGCAGATGCTATGTTCTAGAAAACTACACCGTTTTTTTTTTTTTTTTTTTTTTGCCTAAAAATAGCACATTCATAATTAAAACACCACTGGGAACGCTTCTAAAATAGATCAAATAATGATTGGAGTGAGTCTTTCAAAGTTGCTTTCTTTTTTCTGCTTTATTCAGTGGAAATCCCCATTTGAAAATGTTTTTAATATCCAGTGAGCTAATTTCTCTTTTTAAATTTTAAAAGCTAAACAAAAAAATGTATAAGATTCACTCCCTGGGCATTTCTCTGTTCATCTGTTTAATTAAGTTTAAGAAATTACAAGAATCCTTAGAGGCAAGATGTGCATGTGTATTTATTTATTATTGATTTTCTTCTGCTGAGATAAACATGTTAGTGTTACAGATATTTTCTAGGAGATGAAGCCTTTCTAAGTTATTGTTGAATAATGTGATGAAAGGCATGAAGGAATCGTTACACAGTCTCTTTATCAGATAAAATACATTATTCACAACCAATATTTTACCACAGTCATCAGCCTTACTGTCTGGAGGTTACTGAGGATTATATTAGGTCCATTCTTTTATAGTGATGGAAGATCCTTGCTAACTGACTTATTAATAGTAGTAAATGAATGATCAGCCGTTGCACAGGTGAGATTTTTGTGAAACTTAAAGGTGCAGTAAATAAAAATTAGCCTGTTTCATGTTTGGGGGAAATAAATTGAATCCAAACTAGCTCAAAAGAATACCAATGATAATATCTCTGCATCTCTTTCCCAAATTCATTTAACATTATGCTGTAGAGTTTTTTTTTTTGTTTTTTTTTTAATTTAGATTTAACCCTCTACAGCCACCAAGTGTTCCCTGTTTGCTAACATTGATCTCAGCTCTAGATAGTGAGTGTGCAGGGTGGGGCTGTGCACAACATGATCTGTAATGGGTGAAATAATTGGTGAAAAGAGACTGGCTTGTCAAAACAACCCCAGCATTGCTGGTCTGATAAGCGAGAGAATGTGGACCTTTATCAAGAAACAGGGGCATCCAGCCAGGAGGTAGAAAAGCAGGCTCACCCTTGGGCTTTCACATCAACCATCAAATGCTTAAGGTTCATTTGATAGGTCATGCCATTCACCAATTATTTGGATTTTATGCAAAGATGAAATGATTTTAGTTGGCGGAGAAGAGTCGAAAATGTACTGCGTAAATATACTTGACAGCCAAGAAGATCATCTTCTTTTCTTCTTTTTTTTTTTTTTTGTGTGGCCTTTGAATTTGTGTGCAGTTTTTATAAAAAAAACCACTACATGCCATGTTTGCATAACCTAAGAAAAAGAAAAAGGAACCCTTTCAAATCTTAATTAAAAAGGAGGAATGTATGGGGAATTTATGACGTCTTAAAAAAATCGATCTCACAGTTAAGGTGGGATTACTTTTTTTTAAAAAAAATTGTAGCCCACATTATGTTGCTTAACAAGCTTTTGTGGCCTTCAAATGCATTTCCACGTAAACGGCTTGGTTTCAATCACAAAAATCCACTTTACTGCGTGGAAGAGCTGTTAACTGAGGGAAGCAGGACCTTAGAAAGAGGTCCAGTTGACTTTTCATGAAGGTTTTGTATGTTTCATTCAAAAGAGGGTCGCTCACCTTCAAACACGACGATAACCTTTAAGCTTTTAAAATAAGTCAAAATTGTTAAGCTGTAAAATGACTTTATAACGATGAATAATGAGTGTTCAGAGCCTGCAGCCTTTAAATGTGACCCTTTCCCCATTCACAGGATATTTCCTTACATAAACTGAAAGCAGTGGGTTTTTTGAGGAACACAAATTCAAAGAAAACATCTGAAGTCCAGACAGGTAAATGTCTGATTGTAAAAATATTTTTATCTACTAAAATAAAAGAATAAAAGTTGTTTTTGTTGAGATTGTGGCCCAATAAAATATATTCATTCACCATTTTCTGTCTGGTTGTACAAAGGCTTGTCAGGAGCTATTACTCTTAATCTCATTTCTTGTTTGATTTTTGGAGGTGAGGAGGCTAGGAGGTTGTGGGTTAGGGAACATTTTCTTATTAAGATCAATACAGATGTTGCAAAGTTCTTTTTTTAATCTTGCAATTACTCTTTTTTAATAAAAAAAAAAAATAAAAAGATTTTCAAGATGATTAGAACAGCCAACATTAAAGGGGCTCTGTTTTTGTGCAGCAGTTTACTTTTGAATCTTTTTAAGCAATGTAGCATGTGTTTATGCCCTTTTAATACATTTATGAAGTTTTTGTAAAGGAAAAATTGGTTTCTCAGCTTGTGGCCCGGCCAGCATATTTTCTAGGTCTTTTTCTAACTAACTGTTTTTTCCATATGCTCCTGAATTTATCAAGTAATTTTGAGGTTATTTTTCTCTATATTTTAAATAAAGTACAACTGGTGCAAGAACATTTTTTTTGAAAAAATTTGGTATGAGTAATTGTAACTTATTACTACCCACTTTATTGTATAGTCAAATAATATTATGTACATAGCATAAAGAAAGCTTAAAGACCCACTGTGATGAAAATTGTAGGGGGGGGGGTGTTTTTAGTATGCTTTTGTAGCATATTTTTGATGATGGAGGATTTAAAGGAATTTAAATTTTATGTTGCATTTGTTATCCTGTCCTAATTCAAATAATTGTGAATCAGAAACAGACAAAAAAAATCAGTTTGGAAAGCTTGTAGATGTGATGTGGGACCTACAACAGCAAGCCTCAAGCATCCTGCTCTCCTCCATTCTGATGCAGACCTTGCAGACAAATTGATCGTGTACTTTTTTATTCTCCTCATCTTAGCTGGAACCTGGATCTAAGCTGTATGGCTAGCAAACTCCAGTATTCCTGCATTTTTGTTGCAGGTTGGAGATATGAAGAGCTGTATGCTAGCAGTAGAGAGTGGATGATGGGAATTGGGGGCAGGCTTACTAACGTGCTAACAGTCAAAGACAAATTTCTGATGAACTCCTGCCGCTCTGCAGAACCCATGTTCTATGACACAAGGTTTACATTTTGGCTAAAAACTGCATAAACATAATTAAAAGATGGAACAGTTTTGAAATTGATGAAAAGATGATCAGAGTGAAAATTTACGACCAAAACCATGAGGTAATCAAGCACAAAATAATTTTATTTTCTCTCCGACAATAGCAAAGTGTCTGCAGCAATGAAATGTTTTACCCATTTAGCTCTTCACCTCAAAAATCCAAAAATATGTTTGTTGTTTTCTTTCTGGGTTTTTCTCTCAGGTGCCATATACAGTCTTCATTATGGAGGAAGTTTTGTTCTTGTTAGCCGTACTCAATGTACTGTAAACAAAACAGAAAACATTTTTGCAGGATTCCTCTTTGCATCATCCTCTAGTGCTTTCTACATCCATCACTCCAGAGTACTTTTACTTTTAAGGACTTTTATTGACAAAAGTTGTGTGAAATCCAGCAAGCTGCAGGCGATATAAAACCGTTTATTTGGAATATTTGTATGAAAAAAACATTAACCTTTAAATTGCATTATATGTAAAAAAAAATTGCAAAGTTGATTAAAAAAGAAGAGTTTCCCCCTTATGACTGTCCAAAAAGCTGCCAAATGTAAAATAAAAAGGATGTATCAAAAAGCAAATGTTTCTGGTAAAAAGCTGTGAGGAATGTGTACTTGAAGGTCATTTATAGATGGCTCTTTTTCTTACTAAAGCCGCACAAGGGGCATTAAAGGAGCACTCAGACTTGAACATTAATCTCTAAGTAAACATGCGTGGTGTTAAAGTATATGTGAAGCAATAAGGAACATACTTTGATAAGATTTCTTCTCCACAGAGCAGATCCTTATCTAAACCCACCTATTCTAAAAAAAATAATCTTCCAAAAAATGAAACCAATTCGGTTTCCTTCAGTTTTCTTGTTTAAGGTATTTTCATGAAAATCAATGAGAGGTTGTTTTCAGGGTTTCATCAGTTTGTTTTATATTGATTTTAGGAGATGAACAATTATACAAACCTGAAATTTACTCACTTGTGAATGAGTGTTACTGTTGTGGCTTTTTCTTCTCAAAACAAAGAATCCATCTTTGCTGAACTCGAGTTCTCTTCGTGTTCCTTTGGACTCTGATGAAACACTCCTGAAGTCTAACAGAGACCTCCTGATGTTATGGAGGTGTAAGGGTCAAACAAGCCTCTCTGACCTTCTAGAGCCGCAAATCTGGGATTCTGTGCAACAATAACCGATCATTGTTGGCCTCTATTTTCCCTGCAGACATCAGCAGGCTTATTATCATGTCCCTGTCTGTTCTGCCCTCATTGCAAACAGGTCTAATTGTGCCTCATAGCTGGAGGCTCACAGCGAAAGGGGGAGCTGGCTTGGATGAGTGATACTCACTGATGTAAATGGCTGAATAATATGGCCCAGGCATTTGCTGGGGATCTCTATCTCTCTGTGGTAATCTGGGCCATCGGGGACCCGCCAGTATGCATCATCTGCCATCAATGAACCTTTCTGCTGGTTTGTAATATATTCAGCGCTACAGTGGTTATTGATAAAGCACTTAAAAACAGATCCTCCCTCCTCCTCGTCCCAGCTGCTCCACACTCTGTGTCGTAACATCCCAGCGTGCCGTGCTCTGTGTTTATCTTGTAAAGCCTTTCTTCAGGTTGTACAGTTGTTTATTCTGGTTTTCTACATGCGTCCCTGGCTCTTTTTCTTTCAGGGATCCGTGACGGATCAGTCCAGTCTGACTCCAGCAGCAGTCCGTCAGAGCAGAGCCAGCTGGGCCAGTCTCACCCAGGTTACCCCATGGGTCCACAGGTGAGAGGAAGAATGCAAAAACTCTATTAAATGTGTGATAATTGACACGAAACACTATCTAGTTATGTTCATCAGTTATAAAAAAAAATAGGCTAATTATACATATTTTTCAATTCAACCATTTTCCATATCAATCGATTTCATAGTTACTAGCAAACAGCGGCTCCAGATAGATAGATTTAATTTACTGTATTCCAGACTCAGTCCAATTAATCATAAAAAAGAGAAACACAATACAACAAAAGATGCATACAAAGCATCATTAAAAAGACAGAAATATAAGAACACAAAAGAATTACAATAAAAACACAATTAAATAAATGTATGTAAAAGGGCTTCATATTGATTCCCCTAACAATATCAACGTGTTGCTGTTCTTTGGGAAGTATTTACATTTCGACAGAGTTGGTAATAAGTTGAACAAAGGTAGCTACAGGCTTTCAAGAAAAAAAGACTAAAAAGTTAAAAATAAAGCAAAGTTTCATCCAACAGGGCACACAAAAACCTACAAAAACCAAATATCTGTTCAACTAACTAAGTTACACTTTTTCAAATTAGGATAGAAAGCCAAATTTTAAAATTGTCTTTAGCAAAACAACATAGTTTCTAATCTTTTACAAATTCATGAAACTATCACACCGCATTTAAAATAGCACATAAACGGTAATAACATGTAAAACATGTGTTGTTGTTATTATTATTTGAGTTCAATGGCATCTAAACTTTAGAAATAAACTCATCCTCCATCAAGTCCTCACTGTTTTCTTATTATCAGCCATTTTATTCCTAATATTCTGTTTTTCCAATGACCAGACAGAAACTCTTTAAAAAGCTTTTTTTTTTTTTTGCTTAATCCATCTTTTTTTTCCTCTGAAATTGTTTCACTGGTCCTTAAGAAAATTGCTGCTTTTTTGGTTTTACTAAACAGTTTTATGATAAAATGGCATTACCACGAAGGAATAATAATAATTACGCTAATGTCCAACACTAATGTGTTGGCAATATCTCCTTTTAAAGTACTAGAAAGAAAACAAGGTGGAAATGCAAGAAGTGTCCCCGGTTTTGGCCACATTTTTAAATCTCATCCTCCTCTTGTGACATGAATGTAGCACATTGAAGGGAAGAGGGGAGTTTACTGTAGCTTCTTCTTCTTTAGAACAGAAACTATTTACAATTTACCTTCCTTTGCATTTCTGGACAAATACAGAAAAAAATCTTCAAAATATTTCACTCAAACTCATAGGTTTGTTTTGAGTTTGACTGGAAACAACATCAGCTCATGGAATGAAGAAACTCAGATATTTGCACACACAAACAGTTTCTCTTCATTATATAGAGGAGAAACTCTTTTCCCATCTTTACCTCGTTACTACTGGAATCCTGAGCATGGCAGAATCAGTATGTCATGTCGAAAAATAAGAACAAAATCTTGCAGTTGGAAGCTTATCAATTGTAGACTCTTCGAAAAAAATTGGGGTTTAAAATGTTTTACGTTTTTTCACCAGATTATTTTCTGTTCTTAGAGACTGAATGTTTCCAAAAGGATAATTGTTGTGGGTCTTTAATAACCTGCATTTTCTGTGTCAAAGTGTGGTTTTGTGAATATCAAGACTTTTTTGGAAGCTTGACAACAGACCAAGCAAGTTTTTTTTGTCACTTATAAAAGTTAAATCATTGTTCGGATAAAAATTATAAGAAAAAACGTAGTTTTAATTTTGTTTATCCTCATGGGAAAGGTGAACAAAATGCTTAAGAAGCTTCTGGGAATGCTACAGTGTGAAATGGTAAAGTATTCAGTCATTGCACATCATTTTCAGAGGTAATTGAGTTGTGGCACTAATGAGCTGACACTATAGGCCCTGTCAAAACAAGAAGTGAGCAAAGAGTCCGAGCCCGCAGCCTTGTTAATATCTCAATCCAATCTGATTGGATTTAGTGGCCTTGTTCTTCAGTGATGTCTAATGAACGTCTAACTCATTAGTGTTGCTCAATGTCACCGCTCAACACACACAAACACGAGGAGCGTCAGGTTTCCTCCACCTTTTCTAATAAAGCCATTTTCCCTGTTCTCAGTGATGCTCAATGACAATCAATCCTCATCAGCTCAGACAAAATAGGAAACGCGAGATGATGGGAGAGCTCGAAATGTGAGAACTCCCCAGAGAAATAGTAAATCTGCTGTTAGGTTTAAGAAAAAAGGAGCTTAATTAAAAGCACTTTCTGATTGTGCGTAGAAAGCTCTGGTAGCAGATGAGAACTCCGGAGGAGAAGGCACTGAAGCAGGCAGCAGTTCCAGCCTGAGCCTCAGCAGGCGGCTCTCAACAGTCACTGTCTAATATATTAATGCTGTCAGTACAGTCTCTGTGAAGCCAACACTTTTCAGAAACAAAGGCGCTCCGCATGCCATTCCCAATTCTCTTGTTCCAGGATCAATATGTTTTGATAGATTCTCACTCCAGAGCCAGATATTGTTCGAACAGCCATTATCCAATGGTAGTTTACACAACATGAATCTACCTTCCTTCAGTTTCCCACTCACAGTTAGGATGACAAAAGTGTGCTATCTGGGTGATTATGGACAATTTCTCAGTGCCAGAGCTTCCACGCAGACAGAGGGACCTTATCTCCCTCCCCCCCGCGATGGGTAGAGAGGCTGGGTACTACGACCAGGCACGAGTGAGGCTGCTTGTTCTTCCGGACACCAACACACACCCTTGTTTTTGCGTCTGTGTGGCCCCATAGGAGACCACTTCTCAACACTCAGCTGTCAGGTCTGCCAAGCATTTTACAGCAGCTTTCCACCAGCTCCTATGGAGAGGAGAGCTTGGAGTTTCAAGCTAAAAGGCTCAAAGTGAATGGCTTATAAATCTAAACTAAAGATGCTTGGATTGTGTTGAGGTAATTTATTTTTTTTACCACATTTGTTATTTCGTCAAACAGACGCGTAAGCTAGGGAGAGACACGTGTCATAATACACATATCATGATACAAAATATCCCAATACTGTACTAGAGACAATATATATCAACATTTTTTGAAAGAGTGGAATTTTAAAAAGGTGTCTGAATACTAATACATCTTTCACATGAATAATACAATATAAAATACATTTTATTTAATTATTAGATAGTTAGGCACTGCAACTGTATCTCTTCACTCCTCGCTGTCAAAATGTCAGTTTGTTTTTTTAATGATTTGCAAAGAATGTTGTAAATACGCTAACACACAGCATTTTGACTGAAGCTCCGCCCACTCTCACATCCACACCCATTTATATATGAGCCCACCAACAATCGTTGAAAAGATGATTGACTTAGATTGTCCAGCAAAACTAAAAGGAATACAAGCGATTGACCAAATTATAATGTGATTGACAAAAATCAGCATATGACACCAATAGTTCTGTATGCATTGGTGCCGGTATCAACTTGGCACCAAGTTTTGGTACCCATCCATGGTTAAAACTGAGCTGTATATTTGTCATTGAGCTCTGTAACAACAACAACCGCTAAACTAAAGAGTGAACATATACCAGGAGATGGTTCTTGAGAGATCTTGATGTTGTTTTGGTGCAGAGCTCCTGAAAGAGCTTGATGTGGTGCTCTCCCAACGAGTGGTCGGGGGTTAGGTGGAACACAAAAGTAAGACGCTGAATTATGTTTGGTTACAGATAATAAATCTAAATTGGATTTAAAATTGATAAAAGCATTGTCAATTGAAAATTGTAATATTTCACAGAATCAAGTTTTTCCTACACCCCTACTTTTCTCTTTCTGGGTTTTTCTTTTGGCAGCTGCCTGAGTGTCAAAGCTGTAATGATAAATAAATCAGGCTTGCATCTCATAATTGTATGATTCTCTTTTAATGCTATTCTCTTCTGTGAAAGGCTGTCTTTGCTGTCAAGTGAGGAAGACTCATTTTGTTTGACACAGAGATGAAATGTTTGCCTTTGATTACATGCTGCTTCGATTTGAGATTAAATTTTAAGAAAAAAAAGGGAAATTAAACATATACTACAAGCAGCCGACAAATTCCTGGCCTTTATTAGCATCCTTTGAGGTTCCTCTGAGTTATTCATTGGCGCTTAATGTCACTTCAAATGCTGTTATTGTGTATCAAAGCAAATGCAACAATCCTTTTTTTCCTTTCTGGTTTTATTATCTAATGTATCAAAACAAGCAAACATTCGTCTGTGGAAATTTTAGACTCACGTGCACGTCTGAACGAGTGCATGCACTCCGCTTCATGCAGTGTTATCACAGTGACGAGCCTGTCACCTAGAAGCACCAGGCTATGTGAGTGGGGTGGACTCTTCCCACCAGTCAGCCTGTTCTGCGTCCTGCCCAAGCTGCAGATACACCGTACAAAACAGAGCAGAGAGCTGACATTTGGAGTTAAAGGCTTGTTAACTTTATTCACAGTGGAAGAAGCTAACAACCGACTCCCCACACGTTTGCTGTGATTGTAACACAAACTAACAGAATGATTTCATTTTTTTATTATTCCAGGTTTTGCTGATCTCCAGTCCTGTGTTGTGTACTTTCCAACATGCCAAAACATCGACTTAATTAAAAAAAAAAATCCACTTCTAGCTCCAGCCCCTTGCAGGTCTAAACTGATCCATTTCAAGCCTTTTTTTGAGTTGTGCAAATCATCTCAGAGAAATTCCCCTAATAATATCTCTTTTTTACTTCACAGATTCCACTCCAGAGTATTTGAAATTTAAAAAAAATCTTGGAAGAAACAAGACGTGTTAACATCAAAAGAGCAACCGCTACTGCTATGTTTTTGAAAAGCGCTGCATATTTTAAGCACATTGTTTTTTTAAGAATGCAATCTGTCCAATTTGTGAACTCTGAACCATTCTGCATTCTGTGAAAACAGGAACATTTCTCAGCTTTTCTGTTTTGACTGGTAATCTGCAGCATGGCAGAGCGAGCTGGATGCAGATGCAATCATAGGAAAGCACTGGTTACTGAAAACGTCAAGAAACTTCTGCTGCGCTAGAATCTTTTTACTCTCTTAAAATTCAGTTTTTGCAGTGCAGTGGCCTTTAAATTACGATTGCGCAGTTTTTAGCCAAAACCCCCAAAACATTTGTTGTTTTCTAGGACATAGATTCTGTGAGCGACAAGTGTTTATTAGAAATTCGTCTCTGAGTAGTGAGCGGACTGATGGCGGAACACATAGCTGAGAGCCATCTGTTTACAGTCACTCCTGCTAGCTTACAGCCCCTCACAATCCCAAGCTAACATTACCAGAGCAACAAAAATGGGGAGCAATATCAAAGCTATCCAGCAGTACAGTTTTGATTTAGATACCAGCTCAGATGAGGAAAACAAAAGTGTACATGGATCTACAAAGGTTACAAAGTTGCCCTGAGGTTGTGGGCGGGACCGTTGGTGCAGACCAATCCCTCCCCATCTTCCTCACTGAGTTGCTGAGAGCTCTCATCAGGGAGCTTGTGGTACACCCACTGTATTTTCTACATCACAAATAGGATTTTAAAAATTTATTTTTTTTCATCTGCTCTTGATTTATAAGCATTTTGAATAAAGACAGACTCAGATTTTGAGTTTTAAGCAAAATTGTCTTTATTTTTGTCCTCCATTATCAGAAAAATGCCACAAGAACATGCTAAAAAGTACACATTTTATCGGTGTGTCAATTTTTAATTTAGAAAAGGTTTATAATCATCACAAAAAGCAGTGTTGAATATATAAAAGTGAATGTTTAATATAATTGTGTTTTTATATTAAAGGGATTCATTCAAATAATAATTATTAGAAAACAGATATAAATTGAAAAGTGTCTTAAAACACAGAATGTGGGTTTGTTAGACTAACCACTGCTGTTATGTGGTTGTGTTTCCTCTCCAGTCTCTCTTAGTGGCCCAGCAATTGGCCAACGCTGTAGGTGGTGTGATGTCCGGGGCGGCACCTGGCATGAATCAGCCCATCCTCATCCCCTTCAACGCGGGAGGACACCTGGGTGGGCAGCAGGGTCTGGTGCTCTCCCTGCCTACAGCCAACATCCAAAGCCTGGTGGCGGCTGCCGCTGCGGGGGGCATCATGACGCTCCCCCTCCAGAATCTGCAAGGTGAGAAAAAGGGCAGTGTGCATTAGTGTCAGGGAGAAAATAAAGTAGCAAATATGCTTTTTAAGGGAACATCCAGGTGAAATTGAATAGAAAAAAACATTTGTGAGCACAAAACAACAATGGTTTGTAATAAAAGAGTTTTACATTTATTGCCTGACATCAGACAGTTTTTTTGTATATTTGTGTGTAAAAAATTGCTTTGCAGAAGTAAAAATTCTTCCGGGTTTGTATCCCAAAATGCGGCTATTGCCCAAAGGAAAAACCATATTAATTACAGGTCAGCGTTTTGGAGCGCAAAAGCACTTTATGGCTCTTTCCTGAGCAAAGAAGTACTCTGTACTTTACTTTTTTTATATCGCTTTTCCACCTAATCTGTCCATCCTCATGGATGTACTTATCCTTGCCTTTTAAACTTTAATGCCCAAGTGTTCTCTTTTGATCATAGTTGTAAATGGTTTTCATTTTAATGTTTAAAACATTGTCTCTTTTATACCATTAGATTGAAGGATGGATGGGGAAAACTGTCAGCCATAAATCTTAGATGAGAGATGCACTAATGTAAAAAGATGCCAAGCTCCATGTAAAGCAGTGTGTTTTTTTTTTCTTTTTTTTGGGGGGGGGGGGGTGGGGGTGGGGGTAACCGATTACAATAATGCCAGTGCAGCACAAAAGTGCAGGAAAAGACTCCCATCATGTGAGGAAGTGGACGGACTACAGCACTCAGTGAGGAAATGTGGAAGTAGAAGCCTAATGGACACAAACATGCATAAATAACAGCAGCCATCACTGTGGGCAGAGCTTTTAATAAACCCCACATCTTTCCAACGAGCCTTTAAATGTATCCGTCAGTGGTGGACGATAATGGGCCCGGCAGGCTTGTCTGACTCGCACGTCAACAGATCTTCATAGTGCACGAGGGACAACCCAGAGGCTTCAGGGATCTATCCCACTCAACGACGAACACATTGTCAGGGTGTCAGAATTCAAAAACTGTGTCTCTTCACTGTTCGCAACAAACCAGCAAACAGTCTAACTCCTGTGAGCTCGGAGAAATGGGGGGGAGAAAAAAATGTGGAAATGCCTCCACGGCAGATCTTTTTTTTTTTTTTTTGAGTGAATGGTCTGACAGACTGGCTGTTCGCACGTCCTTTTATCTGAAGGCGATGCATTGAAGGGACCTCCGTGGAGAGAAGTGACACAAGTCACGAGTGAAGCTAAATGTCTTGACTGTGTCCAGGCCCCTTCTGGCCATGAGGCGCTCCTCCACTCTCCCCTGTCTGAGCTCATCACAGTTCTGCTGAATGAGGCCTGCTGGCACAGCACCTCTGTCAGACAACCGCAGCTCTGGCCTCTAACCCCGCCCCCCTTTCCTCGCCGTCCCTCCATCACAGCTGCTTTGGGGCTCCGGGACTGATTAATCACACGTATAATACAGTGCAGCTGTGTCGCCAGAGAGCAGTCGACTCATTTCACAATCAGTCGAGCAAGTGTGCTTTACAGCACTTACCCTGCTGTCTAATTAGCGTCAGATCAGAGACAAGACAACAGAGAGGAGCAGAAAGGAGGAGCCCAGCCAATGGCTAATGAGGCATTTAATGACCCACTAATGAGGCTGTTAGCCTCTTGGAATAGACGATGGAGGAATTTTATATTCCACTTTCAGGATTTTGTTACAGTTTTCAGGCTTTGACTGTATAAACATCACATCAATTACAGTTTTTCCTCCAAATCATTTTTTTATCACATTCCTGCACTTAACTGAATCTTAAGAAAGCAAAAAGACCCTTGTTTCAATTAAAGTGTCTTCTTATTAGGAACATTTTTCAGTAGCAAAAAAATCCTAGATTAAGAAAACAACAAACTCAGGGACTAGAATTGCTTTCTTGAAATACAATTTCTTGATAAGACCATTTTTCTTACCCCTTTTTTTACCTATTTAATAAACAATTTCAAGAACTTTTGACTTATTTCCAGAGGGCTTGCTTACAACAAAAAGAGGGAGACTTAAAAAAGGAAAAGAACACTAATCTTTAGAATAGAATCATTACAAAGTAGTAAAACTCTGTCCATGCAGGAAGTCATTTTACTTACCAAGTAATCTTATAATTAGATATCAAAAACTAGAAACAATGAGTTCCACACAAGCAGATTAGATGGAAATGCTTCAAATTGAATGCTATGCAGCCCTATAATAAGTATTTTTATTGTAAGTTCTCAGCAAACAGTTTGTATTTTTGAGTTTATATGTACCTAATTGTAGCCTTGTTTTAACTACAGTGACAATGAACTGGTGGAGATGACTCAATAATACAACAAACTATGAACAAAGTGAGAACACAATCTCAGTCCAAGTTGACCCATCTTAATAACTTCTAATAAATTATAAAACTAGCACTTATACTTAGATCGTGAATCTACATTTCTGCTTCTGAAATAGTGACAATTAAAACCAGTCTTACTTGTCAACATTTATTTAATTTTAGCATCCTTAAAATTAAACCAGAGCAATTTGAGGGTTTTATTTTTTTTGGTCTTAAATCATATTTTTCTATTGTCAAAGCTTTGGAGCAAAAGGATGTTTGACTACCAGTAATTTCAATAATAATATCCTTATTCCTAGATCCTAACTCTTAATGTGACAAAGAGTTCTCAACAGGGTTATTTTTAATTAAAAAGGTGAAGAGTAAAGAGAAGTGAAAACAAATAAAATCTGGTAAAATACAGTGAATGTCTTAAAACAAGGTTTTAAATGTTTGTAGTATCAAATAGTTTGCAGTGTGGAATGCACATTCAGAATTGAATGTCTTTTAATTTAGTTTTCAGGCTTTGACTGTGTAAATATTACCACAGTCTTACTTTAGAATTATAGTCTTCCCATTAAATCGTTATTTTATTTTTGAAAGTATTTCTGATAATGACCAGAATGAGTCTTGTCAGAAGATCTGGTTTCCTGGAGCGCTGGGAGTGCATCCCTCTCAGACTGTGATGAATAACTCTCACTGTAATGGGGTTCTGCTGTAAAGTTAGAGCAGTTGCTTAAATAAAACTGAGCAGCATCTTGTGGCAGACTCCGTAAACATGGGAGCTGGTTATTTGTCAGAATGATTAATGCCAGCAAACAAGCAGTAAAAACAAATTAAACTAAACAAGGAGGGAAAGTTATCTTTTCTGACAAGAGTGCACGCAATTCTAGCTGACTTCACAAAGGCAAAACTGGGTTGGGTCATGCTGGAGGTCTGTAAATATGACAGCTGATGAGAATAAAGACATCCTTCATGATTTTCACAATTTAGATGCTCGACAAACATCTGCAGATGTTCCTGCTTGCTCTTGATGGTAACTTTTTCATGCATTTTAAATGGGTTTTCATTTCACCAGACTGCATAACAAGAAAAGCATGATTACCATGTTTGTAAAACCAGCAGCATCAAAGGTTTTTGCTTGTAATGCTCAATGGGAGGAAGCAGAACAAAGTCATATGTCTACTCCTCTCCTCCATGACTCACTCAAAGGTAATGCAAGAAGCTAGTTTACTGGAGTGCTTTCATATTAATAAGCATATCCCATCTTATTTGCTGTGAGCAGAAAGCCAGGCGGCACATCACATCAGAGAGCAGACTTCTAATGGTGAGGTGAGAGCATTGTTCCACAGGAAACACAAAACAGCACTCAGGCTTCCTCATAAAGGTCGGCATCCCACTCACCTGCAGTAATGAGACCCCGTGTACTTGCCAATCAAAGGCATGTCTGCCGTTTCTGATGAAAACGCTCAGCGATATTGTTCGCTGGTTTCATTTTTTATGTTTTCGGCATGATACAAATTAGGGAAATCACTGTGTTCATTACACCACCAAGGGGTGGGCTCCCAGGGGAAGTACCCAATGCTTCCACACTAGTTAGACATGTCAGGGTGGATTTCTTCCGCCTCAGTTGACTGCTGCTCCTTTAAGAGGTCAGCTCAACCGGGTAGGACCACTGACTTAATGTTTGTGCAGTGGAACCACCTTTTCCATTGCAGAAAGAGGTAGCCTAAAAATAGGAAAAGAAGACTAATTTTTAAAAGAAAATCATTGAAAGTATTAAAATTGTCTGGCCATGCAACAAGTCTTTTTTTAATTAGCAAGTAACCTTAGGATAAGTTATCATAGTTCCACAAAAGCATTAAAAAAGAAAAAATAAGCTAATAAAGCTAACTGTTAGATAGCATGACTTCAAATTTAATGTTATACAACCCAATAAGTATTTTTATAGTTTGTATTTTTTGAGTTTTTATTTACCTAATTGTACTTAATTTAGCTTACAGTGACAAAAAACTAGTGTAATAGGTTGAAATGACTCATTTTTGAACAAAATGTGAACTAAATGAGAATCTTAGTTCAAGTAGGCTCATCTTAGTAAACCATCATATCATGGTCTTCAAAACAAGTGTGCTAAAAACTGTCTGAGGGTATCACACTTTATCTTACCAGTTCCATTGGCAGTTTTCTTTTCACCTATTACAAGGAAAAACATGCTGAATTCTTTATTGTTTATTTATTTGTATTTCTTGTTTTGAAAATGGCAGTTTTTACAATGTAAAACTACCTTCAACCTGGTAAAATATTTTAAATATCTAAAAACAAAGTTTTAAATCTTTGCAAGTATCAAATAGTTTGCAGTGATAACATTCCCAAAGAGATCATTAATTCCTGTCTCGTTATGGTCAAACTACCTTTTCCTTGTACTTGTGTCTTGATCTAATTAGAGATGAGTAAAAGAACAACCTGGTGTTTGGGGGCATGGCGAGGTGACCACATTTCTTCACCTCAACATCTGTCGTAGTAACCCGATGCAGGTCAGAACCATCCCTGCTCCCTTATCGCTCTTTAATTTGAGGCGTTCTCAAGCTGCATGCATTCCACGTCGTTCTTTAATGATTTAACTTTGCTGCGGTTGTAAGACGATTCGCTGGGGAGATAGAGCTGCATTAAATAAATAACAGTGATAAAATGTAGACCTCATACATTTCAAAGCTAATGCAACTAGCGGTGCAATAGGAGCAGCTGCACACAGTCCTGGAGCGGTAATTTGATTGATTTGTTGTGACAGCAGCCAAATAATTGAGAGTGAGAGGTGCTGCTGGAGATGAAGCGCAGGCAGAGGCAGGTTCATGAGGCAGTCCCAGCAGAGATGGCACCCCGGTTCTCATCTCTGCCATTGATATCTGCTGCCGGTTTTATTGTTTGTCTTCAGTAAGCAGTTCGGGAGCGTGTGGGTTTGTGCCATCAAGACGGTTAGGTTACGAAAAAAACACACACACACAAAAGACTTTTATGAGGGTTAGGATCAAGAGGCTGAATTTACACTTCGGTTCAGGATTACTGTATATGCACACATCAACACACACACTCCCTTGAGACTGATTCATGCTCCACTTAGGAGCTGGGACAAAAGTAGATTCATCTGCACTTGTTGCAGACGTGCAAATCACTTATTATGATCTGCAGTTTATTTAAGCGCACAGTCTGACATTTGAGTGTGTCTTTTTTTTTCATTTCTTTTTGCCCTGTAAGCAACAGTAGCGCTGACCCTCTGGCTCCTGAATTGTGTTTTGTTTCTGTGCATGGTGGCGGTGTCACTCTGGTTCAGCAATGCCACGAGACAGCATGCTGCCAGAGCCGAAAATAGAATGAAAAGAAAGGAAAAAAGGAGAGCAGGGGAGGGGAGGCTGAGTCCTTACGGCAGTGTGGAGGAGGAGGACAATGATATTGTTAATCAGATGTGGCTGCGTACGCTTCTCCACAGCAAACCCTGACATCTACCCTCACCGTTAAACACCAAAGAAAGCTTTTTTTTCTTTTGCAAACCTGCTGCAATGAATATCTTCTACAAGGTATTAATCACCACAGTGTATGTATTTGAAAAGGCACTTAACGGAAAAAGTGTTGCGTGTTTACATTTTCTGACTTTAGAAACTGAATTAGAACTCAGTACAGCTTTTAATCCTTTAGGAAGCTCAATTCTTTTTCTGAATCCACCAATGATACCACAACATGTGTCAGGGATTTCCAAAGGAAGTTTTGAAATTATGGGATGGCCACAGCATCCCACGTCCAGTTTGTGACAAAGTGTGAATTTTGGCGATCTGTACATTTTCCCACAATATGGGAAAATAAAACTTTTGTTCCTGTGATTATCATGAAGTTTTCACACACCACACGTATGCTGCCAGGTTAAGTCTACAATCATAACCAACGTTTTATTGACCTTTGACCTTTTAAAAAAATCACCTTTTGAACCAGCATCAAATTTGAACTCTTTCTAGTTTTTTCACTGTATCACCTTCAGAAAACAAAAACATTTTGTTTTAAAGTTTGCAGATTTTGAACTACATTAGCATGGCGAGCGCGCCAACGTGATGTTTCTCTTTTGCTCAAATACTTTTTACTGGAAAATTGTGAAAATTTAATACATGGCTTAAACCAAACAACTTCTGTTGCCAAAGAAATCCAAAAGTTTCCTTTTGCCAATTCTAAAAAAAAAAATATCATAGACGTGTTCGTCACCTCCAGGCGAACAAAAATTAAAATGGTTGCTGTGGAAATAAAACGTCGTTTTGGTGTTTTATTTTGTTTTTTAATTTTTTTTTTATCATGCAACTCTGACCATTGTGGTACGTGCTGAAGGAGAGCGTGAAGGGCATGTAACCTTTAAAGGGTCCCCCTTAAAATGTAATGATATTTTACATGTATTAAGTAAAAATTACCAGTAATTTAGTATAAATCTATTCAGCTTCATTTTATAGTTGAATGGACCAGTCAATAAGGATTATCGAATAGTTCAAAAGTAAAAACACGTGTCTGCATTTCTATATTTCGGTGCGTGTACAGAGCTCTGAGTAAATTCCTTGACCCCCATGACCCCCAAGTTGTTATGTCTAAATTAAAATTTCCCTTTTTGCCTTGCTTTTTCCGGCAGCCCTTGTTTCCAAAAGATTTGCTAAAGGTCTGGCACATTTCTGAGGCGCAGTCCACCATGCTTTCAGCAACAATCTGTAGTCAAGCATTTTAAATGAAAATTGATTTGGGATTTACATGGTCAGCGAGTAGAAAATGAACTTATAAAAAAGTTGTAAATGAAATATTAGACAAGGTGCACTGGGAGAGAGCAGACAGATGGTGATCTTGTGGAACTGGAACTACTGCCTGGCAGAACTGGGTTGACATTTTGCATTTATCTGAGTTCTGCACGAGTTGTAATGTTAATGGTAATTTTATGGGACTGAACTGGAATGAAATTGGTGTTATCTCTGATTGCTTCAAATGTGGAATTGTGTAAAGGAGCAAAACTGCATCCTTTATTCTCCACCCCGCAGTAATGTGAGTTATTGCTTGATCTCTCATCCGAGGTTCAGCTCGTTTTTATCGGCCTGTTGTACTCAGAGTGCCTTATATCTCCTTTTCCCACCGGATAAAACACAGGAAGTGCTGCGTTTTGGTATTGGTGCAGATGTTTCCCTCATTTGTTTGGCTGCTCTTCGCCTTTGTTACTGATTTTCTCCTTTTTATTTTGCATCACAGATGCCACAAATTTGTTTTATTGGATGGCCGAAATAAATAATGAGCTTACAGTGCAGCTTATGCATCATACTGGAACCATCATATATCCTAATTTTCAAAATAGATGGTAGTGTAAGCCATCGTATTATCCATATGGATCCACATTGGACTTAATAATACAAGCAAATCAATGTAGCATTACACTCCAATCAATAATTCCTACACAGCCCAGATGTTTTAATTTTGCTCAATACCTGGTGCACTGAATGTTTCCTGTCCCCTCTCTGTTTATGGATTTTTTTTTTCCATGCTCAAAAGAATAACAACAAATTTGGGAGGAAGAAACACTGGGATTCTGCAGCTGCAGCAGATAAACTGTGGGAGTCTGGGAGGCATCCTGGATCACACAGAGGTCATCTTTAAACATGCCTCTCCGATTCCCTGTCTGTGAAACCAAAGAGTCCTTGGTGGCATTTGTCAGCAGATGGTATGGAACCAAACCCTCACCAGTCGGGACTTCTTAGCCGCTCCTAAAAGCTTACTTTGGTTACTAATTGCTGACCAGAGCCTAATTACCTTAATTAAAGGCGGAGGTTTCTCGGGGCCAGCTTTGTGTGGGCTTTTATCAGCATCAGTGCAGCTTAAAAGGTCCCGCAGGAGGCCTGAGGAGCGTGTAAGTCCCGCGGGGGCTATTTCTGGAGTATACGGCAGACATATCGCAGATGGATCCTGTGGCATCAGAACAGGACAGCATGTTTGAAGAAAGGTATCTGTTTCATTTAGATCAGAAGAAGTCTGTAAGAGCTTCTTCTCATGCTTTTCCCTCCAAACAAATTTTATGCTCTTCTGTCTGATACACTGAATTCCGCCGCTGTAATCCTCAATGACAAAGTAGCCACCTTTTCTGCAGATAGTGTACGTTGGGGGGGTTATTCACTGTGAAATTAGCCTTCATTTTTCTGTTGCAGTGAAATGGTTAAAAGATGGAGAAGAAAAAGGTCTGATTCAACAAAATCTGCACTGTTTTCTCCTCGAACATCTAAAAAAAAAAACTCCCTCCTCTTTTACTCACTATCCTCGCCAGACCCCCCACCCCACCCCCAGCGCTGTCAGACACCTTGTCCGCATCCAAAGGAGGCTTGTAAGTTTAGGGTGCATACATTCCTTTTGATGATATATTGTCCCGGTGCAGAATTTCATTTACTGCCGCTGCCCTTTGCTGAACCTGTTGCTAGTCAGTGAGCATGATAAGCGTATAAGTAGCATGCTACTTCATTCATCATACATCGTTCTGGCTCTCAAATATCTCATATGTGATTCAGGAAGAAACTACTAAACCGGCACAAAAGATCCCATCAGGATCAGCTGTGGGTCCATTAAACACTGTGTACAAAAACACGGCAGAACTGCTGTTCAAACACACATGCTCCTTTGTTGCATCCACAACACATTAGGCTTTATTTCATGGTGTTCACATTGTTTATGTAGCAGGCGGGAGATGTATCTTGAGTGAAGAGGCTGGCGTTGTACATAATTCCATGCACATTTGAATGCATGCATTTAGAAATCTGTTTTTTCCCCTCAGTCATAGTGGCTGCTCCGCGTTGTATTAAACAGCATTAATAATCACAAGAGGCTCAGTGTCACTCAGAAGTCTCCACATCACTAAGGCAGACAGTGTTGTGCTGCTGGGCATGTTGTGCTGTGTGAAAGTGCTTACACGCTCCCTCAGACAACCAAAGGGAATAATTAAAGACAGAAGATGGAGGCAGAAGAATGGAAAGCAAATCCCATTGTTTGGGGTTATTTCATCCCACTGAATTTCTTTTTCTCACTTCTCTTCTCACATTCCTTCCCAAATGCACTGTGGGTATGTGGCATGTTATCAAAAGCATATGTAAGCGGAGCGGCACAGAACAAAAGCCCTGTGATGTCCCCTCGTACCCATATTGTCTTTTGATTATTCTACAATCATTTTGTATCTGTGGAAGACGCAAAAGGAAAGCAAGGTTTAATAACCCCATAATATACCAGACTCAAACTCCTCAGAAGCTGATATGTCTTAGACAATTTGAAAACAAGCCTGCTTAGTGCTCTTTTTCTCCCTTTTTTGTTTTTTGTCTCATGTTGTAATCCTTCAGCTCCTGAAAATCCAAGTTCCTACCCAAATAATCTGCAATAAAATTCAAATTTGAGGTGAACTAGTCTATTAGGGCAACTTTACTCCACTCCATTTCTGGTGCAGTAAATGTAGCCCCTCAATCTCTCTCAGCTTTTACTGTCAGTCAGAGAGCACTCAGTCATCTCCGTGCATCAGGCCCCGCAATATTGATTTTTCCACCCACTGAAACAGCCGCATGAACATAAATTTTGCATGAAGCTTTTACTCGCGGCCTCTGCTTTGGTCTGACGACACATGATGGGACCATGAACACGCTGTAATAACCCGGTCTGTCCTGCCAGGCTTTTTTTCTTCAGAAGTGTCGGGTTGAGGGTTGGGGTGGGGCGAACACCTTTAGGTCTCTGAAGGACAAAAGCTGGAGACCCCCTACTGAGACCCACAGAATTACAGGCTGCATCTGGAAGCATGGGGGAAAGAAATCTGAAATTTGCTGTTTTTGACAGGGGTAGCATTTCTTAAAAGCACTTAATTCCAGACTTTGCCTTAAAGTAATTTATACAATCTCTAGTTCTACACCAGATTGTTCTGGGAGGTGTGTGCACATTCCCTCTATACAAAAAACACATCTCAGTTCGTTTGGGACCCCTGGAAGTTTGTCAAAAACCCCCGGAGGTTCCAGGACCTCACTTTGGAAATCGATAACAAAGCGTAAGCAACACCAAAGGGGCAGCATTATTGAGTACACAGGGATTCTCTTGTATGTGCAACAACTCCACGGAGAGGGTTTGATTCTTTGAAATGCTTCCCTGTGAGCAGGAATTCAACAACGCTGCACGACATCGCCTTGCATCACAAAGTAAAAGCATTATGTCTGGATCCCTACAAGAGATGCGCTTTACGCTGTAAAATCCTGTGGCTCCACGACTCCTTCAACATAGAATTTTTTTCCATGTTTATTCCAGTAAACACCGGATTGCATTCTCTTTTCCTTGAATGCGTCTAATGCATTCAGACCGGCCGGTTAAAGGTGCCTTGCAGGATGCTTGTTCCAGGTAGACAGCAGAAAAGCTGTCAAAATGTGTGTTTGTTTTTCTCTCCTTCAAATTCAACTTAACTTTAAAGTGTCTCCTGTTTTAAGGTGGAAAGAACAGTGAGTTTTCTCCATTGGAAGCGTGACCAGTGTTAAAAATTGACATATGATGCCCTTTTTCTGTACTGCTACCTTTGCTTTTACAAAAGTTATCTGACGTGTCCTTTGTTTTCATAAGAACTTAAAAAACTAAATTTAAAGACCCATTCAGATAAACATTGCATGTTAATGTGTTTTTGTGTCATTTTTATGTGGAGAAAATTAAGCTCAAAAATTGCATTTCTGAGTATTCCTGTGTTCAAATTGTTGTGAATCAGGAGCAGATAAAAAATGCCGTTTGAAAAATGTGTAACGTGAAAGCTCCCTGCACTGAGCTCTCAGCGATGCGCAAAGGGCCCCGCCCACAACAGAGCCAGATTTCTAATGAACTTCTGCCGCTCTGCAGAAATGATAGGAAAAGACACAGGTTTTTTTTTTTCTGACTAAAGTGGGCATAATCACAATTAAAAAACCTCTGGGATTGCTTTACAACAAATCAAAAGATGATCTGAAAGGGTCTCAAGGTTTTTAAAACTTATTTAACCTTGATCTTTTTATTATTTTATCTACAAAATGACATTTTTTTACTGATACAAATTGTTTTTATGTTTGGTGTTCATGATGAAAAGAAATGTCAAAGAGAACGGTCCTGTCAGAGTGACACAGTGACCCACAATGAGGCTGGGGTTGTCCAAAAGCAAATGAGTGGAGAGACAATACTGTTATCCCCTGAATCAGCGTGCAAGTGGTCTAATCTAATCTGCAGAGTAAAAAATGACCTTCTTTTGACCACCTTTATAATTACCAGATCTCTTAGAGTCTAAATCTCTTTACCTCCAGTGGAGTAATTATCTGCGTGACTCACTGAAAAGGCAATTGAGACTCCACTTTATGGACTCCACCGTGGAACGTGAGGCAGAGCAGTAATTGGGATCTTGTTTGTCCCCGTTTGCTTCTCTCATTTCAGAAAAAACACAGCTGCAACCGAGCTGATCTGAAAACGTCAAGTCAATCGAAAACTTCTCTTGGAGATAATTTACATGACATTTAACCAGCAGCAGCATTTTTTTAGTTTCCAGTTACATTACATATTTGTAGAGGTGGCGCATAGCAGAGGAATTAGCGCAGAATCATGAACTTAAACAAAAGCGCTGTTAATGACAACTCACACACCTTCAACTTAGATTCATCACAAGGTCTTTGAAAGTTGTTTTTATTTCTGTTTCCTGGATTTCTTGAATTCCTTCCTCTAACCGTACTATATAGAAAGTAGAACATTTTATTAGGGCAAAAGCCTTAGCTGAACCTCTTCCTAGGACTAAAATTTAATGAACACCTACTTCTTACTATATAAAGGAAACTACAAATATTGTGTAATAAGTGCCACTCCTATCATCTTTTGATATATTTTCAAAGCATTTCCAGTGGTCTTTAATTATGATTATGTAGTTTTTTTGCCCAAAAACCCCCCTATGTTGTACACTAGGGCATAGTTTCTACAGACCAGCAGTAGCTCATTAGAAATTCATCTCTGACATGGAGCAGCCCCGCCCCCCTTCCCCTCCTCGCAGCTGAGGGCAGGGAGCTTGCGGCTTGTGCTGCATATTTTCTACAAAAAAATACAATATTTTTCAAACAGCATTTTTTTGTCTGCTCCGCAACAATTTGACTAAAGAAATACTCCGATAGAAATGTAATTTCAGCTTAATTTTCTTTATATGTGTCCTCCACCATCAGAAATAAATGCCACAAAAACATGATTGTCATCTGAGGGGGTCTTTAAAACTTTACTTTTTTCTTAATATTGTTGCATTTATTTGCAAACATGTTACATAAACACTGTGTTTTCTAGATGTTCCAGAAGTGTATAATTCAAAATTGCAAATGCAGGTGTTCAATCTGCAGTCGTAGGTGGTTGTCATTACCTAGAAGCAGTAAACCCAGAGGAGAAAATCACTTCTAAGACTGTTTTAGCGGGCAGGAATCATTGAGAGTTCTGAGAGATCAGAGTGTCTCGCTCCCGCCCCACGTCTCAACAGTGCAGGAAACAAAAATAGCTTTTTTGTGTGACGAACGAGCCGACTTTGACCCAGCCTTTCGACCTCTGACAATCAGTCTTGTTTCGTCCTCCGGCACTTCAGAATCTGGGACCGGGACAGATAACAGTTTATTTTTTCTGTGGTACTAAAGGGCGGAAAAAAAGAAGCAAATCTTGAGATGGGTCTTTGTCTGCACGCAGAGGTGGGAGTCTCACTCTTGTTTTGTAATTCAGACTCCCAGATTGTTAAATATTTACATATCCCGGTGTTTAGCATATCTTTCCAACTCCTTTCTCATTACTGGCATTAGCGTAGGCAAGTAGGAACAACATGGAATCCTTTACTCTTCCAACCCTCGGGCTTGTTGAGCATCGTAAAAGACAAGAAGCAGTGAATATGAAAGGTGGTGAGAAGACAGTTGGAGATATAATGAGCACTATAGGAGCCCAAAAACCTCTTGCCCTCTCTCCATCACATGTGAAGCTCCCAATCTCATCGCGGGCCCCTTGTCTGCTGCAGGAATGAGCACAAACAATTAACTTGGACAAGCTGTTTGGATTATGTGCTCAAGCAAAGCAATCAGACAGCTGTGGTTACGACAATGAGCTTCAGAAATCCAGTTGCCCAGTTAGAAAGGAATAGAGGTTCAGTGGTCCTGACAGTCTTAACAAGATGACAGAATTTATAAAGCACTGCTGTTAAAGAATATAGTTACCTGCAGTGTAGCCCCTATAATAAGGCCACATGGGGCTTCCTCCATATTCCCTCTGTATTTGTTTTCTTTTGCTTCATATTCTTTTGTTGTGCCTCTCGTTCCTTGGCGTAATGGCTGGCGCTGGAGGAAATTCTTCAATCGTCTTTGATCTTTGTCTGGTTTCGATAATTTTCTGACAGAAATCTCATTTTACCCCCCTTTTGTTTTTCTCCGTCTTTGTTCCCTTTTATTCCATTTTTAAATAGGCCTCAACATTTTGTCGTTGTGAAGTTGCAAAGGAAAAGAGCTCCTGTCAAGGGCTCGGCGCTTGCAAGACAACTTGCCCCAACATTTCAAGTGAGAATTGGACTCTTGCCGTTTGCACAGATGATTTATAATTCATAGTGGGGGTGTGAGAGACGTGTCAATGTGTCTTGAGGTAGATGACATATAAAGGGTGCTGTTTACTGGCCACAAGATGCTGGCTTCCTACGGCTGAGCTTCTGCAGAGAGAGATGAAGAGAGCGTGTTCTGATCTTCATCAAATGTTCATCCACGCCTGTCCTGGAACCTAAGTGACCCTGCTAATCAAAGACTTGTCTGCCCTGATGTTTTATTCATCTTTTATGAGACAAGCAAACCTAAATTATTTAAGTGCATTGATTCAGAGTGTATACAAGCTTGTCTACGCCATGTTAACAATTGCAGGGCTGCATTATCAATAGATGTTAAATCTGGAAGCAGTGGTTTTTCTCTGTTTCTTTGTGTTTTTGAGCGTTTTTGGAAGCTGTAAATGGCAGACAGTGATGTTTCTTCGTCTAAATGCTTAAAACATATCTTTGAAGTCCGGCATCTTCTATTCATTTATTAATATGAAAATAAGTTTATTTATAATCAGATGATATTATCAGATGATATTAAATTATTTATGCAAGAAACAACTTTTTTTTTTCACTTTTGCAGATAAAATATGACTTAAATATGACACCCTACATACAAATAGTTGTTTTTATCTTCAGCTTAAACTATATCTAAAATTGAAATACTCATCTAAGAAAAAAAATCTCTTATGTGATTTTCCTGAATGTAATGTGTTGTCTTAAATTTCATTTTCACTTCAGTTCATAAAAATATGCTTAATTATAAAGTAAACACAAACTTTGGGGAGATTCAACATTAAAAGGCTTGTACACTGGAAAAATATCCCTCCGAAGACAAGTTAAAAAATGTAGAGGAATACATAAATCTTCCAGTAGAGCTAGCAGAATTTGTCTTGGTGAGACTTCTAAAACTAAGTTGTGTTTTCCTGTCTTTTTAGGTCAAAATAAAATCTTTAAATTAGCAATAAATGCTCATATTTAGGTCCATTTCTCTGGTAACTGGTTTTAAAATCATCATGCTTTGCTCAAAAATAGTCTTTAACTCTTAGATATATTAAACACTTTTCCCTCAAATGTTAATTTGATGGGGCGGCCGCGGTGCAGCAGAAGAGCGACCGACACCGATTAGAAAATCACAGGCTCGATTCCCACCTTGCCCGCCCATGTGTCGAAGTGTCCTTGGGCAAGACGCTGAACCCCACATTGGCTCTGATGGGAGTTTGGCCAGTGTTCGGTGGCAGAGCCACCATCAGTATGTGAATGAGTGAATGGAACTGTGACTGTAAAGCTCTTGGGCCTTTAGGATAGGTAGAAAAGTGCTATACTAGTATACCCCATTTATTTTATCACAGTTCCAACTATCTTTATTTCGAATACTCCTAAAGTAAGACTACAATTACACATTTAAATATACTTTTTTCTTACAGTGTATGTAAATCTATGTTTTCTTTCCACTTTTATCCTGCTGTTGTTAAATCCATTTGTTAGGAGTCAAAAAACTTTCCAGTTTCCTAAAATCAAGCAAGTCTTTTTCTTGAAACCATTCACACAAAAATAAAGCAAAAAACATTTAATATTTGCTTAAAATACGATAAATTCGTGGGGTTAAGTCATGAGATTAAATCAACATGTGAATAGATTTCTTGTTTACATTTGACTACTTTTGTTTACTTTTTAAACTATTTTGACCTATTTAAGCAACGATTTGGCTTTTTTCTAACTTTTAAAATTTACTTTTGGATTCAAAGAGTTTGCGTGTGTCTGTTTTGGTATCTTTGTTCTCCACCTGGCTCCATTTTTCTTCACTGATACTATCACTCCACACCTAAACCCTGGAGAACTTTGTTGTGGCTCCATCCAATTTGCATGTATCTCTCACACTTTGCCCAGTGTCTCCCACACCTTTATGTGTGCATATATATCCGTCCGAGGTGTTGAAATATTCTTCAAATAATGATACCTTTTTTGTGAGGCTGTTGGCTCATTACTGTGTTTGAGGGTTTAAAGGTTTCTGACCCAGAACAACCAACAAAGTCTACTTTTTATCAACAGCTACCTCATCACTCAACTCACAACTCCAGCACCTGCAGCAGCTCCAGCAGTTGCAGCAGCACCACCAGCAGCAACAGCATCACCATCACCAACAGAGCCACTCCCACACTCAGAACCAGCTGCCATCCCAGCATCACATAACCCCACCCAACCAGCAGCAGACCTCGGTCCCATCTCCAAGCTCCACCTGCTCCTCCACATCTGGACAACCACAGCAGTCTCCGCCACACCGGCCTAATCAGTCGCCAGCTCGTAGCCTACCCTCACCTGTTACTCCACCAATGCCTCTGCCGGTGAGTAAACAGACGCAATTCAATCCCTTTTTAGTAAATGTCAACTTTCAGAGAACTTTTTACAAGTAACTATGAGAAATCTGAGATTTTTCCGACATATATGAAAATACGATAGTATTCATTCATTCATTTTCTGAACCGCTTTATCCCTTTCGGGGTCACTGGGCTACTCATGGGCGAAGGCAGGGGACACCCCTGGACTGGTCGCCAGTCTGTCGCAGGGGCCACAGTCACACACTCATGCACACATTCCTCACATTCTTGCTGTGAGGCAAGAGCGCTAACCACTGCGCCACCAGCCAAATACGATAGTAATATAAGATAATTTCAGCCATCATACAATATACTGTAAAGTCTAGACAAGCCTCAGTCACAACTGCCCTTAGTTGGAGATGGGCTGAATGTAGGTGAAAAAGGGGCAAACCTGTACATGCAAGGTTTTCTTGTACACAAAGAAATTTTAAGATCGTAGATTCTGTTAACCCATAGAGAAAAAATGTTCACACACATTTTTTAACAGGCATTCTGCGAGCAACAGATCAGTTTTCTCAATTCCCCCCAAATCCTGCACACCACATAAGGGGCCCGTTAGTGCTGTTCATGTGATAAGTGGTCCCTGCTCCCTGTTCATAGCCTGACTGTTAGAAATGAGGAAATTAGACAATCAGAGCTTAGTTTGTGTGGGTGTTCTATGGGCGTTTACGTACACCTGAACACCGCATGCATGCAACATTTGTGCCTGGTCTGTAAGGAGGCAATATTTGCACCTTACTTACAGTTATATTGTGGCATGAGGACACTGCACAAAAACATCACCTGTATGTCATAAGTGTGTTTAACTTCTATTCGCCTTACAAATACTTCACCATAGACTTACCACAATTACATTTCCATGATGTCCCACAATGATGCAGTCACTCCTCTCTATGACCCTCCAATCCAAAAATACGTTGCATGTGGCATAAGGTTTTACTGGAGCCTCAGGGAACTCTGCTAATTTTGTTCATCATAAGTGACAAACTAACTATGTCCTTTCTAGTGCTGTCAATCGATAAAAAAATTTAAAATCAGATTTTTCCCACTTTTGGGTTGTGATTTGTCACATTGTTTCACAAGTTAAATTTTATACGGCAAAATGCAGCTTTTGAACATGAAAGAGGCTAGAGAGAACATTTTTCCTTTCATTTTTATTGTCTGAAATGTTTACATTTATAGTGTTAACTCAGAAGTTTAATTTTTGTGCACAAAACACATCAACAGTAAGATAAGCAGAACTGCAAAGACTTTTATGTCTGCAGTATTACTCCAAGAAAACAAAGATGCTGATATGCAACCATAAGACACAAACATTTGGGTTTCTGCACTTTAAATAGTCCAGGTGAATACTCAAATCTGATTGGCTGCTGGGTGTCCCAAAAGTAGTTCCAGTCACAATGTTTTATATGTGCAGGTTTTTTCAAAACAAACGTTTTCTTCATGATCTGGACAAAAACAACCGGTAAGAGGTGAACTTTCTCTTTGAACTGATGCTTTATTTAACCTATTGTGACGAACAGCATAAATACCGCTTTCCTTTGCCGCTGCAGTCGAAGTCTGCCAGCCCAGCGGCATATTGTGTTTCCTGTAATGCCGTAATACCATAATTATCAGTAACAAATAATGCGACAACTGGCAGCATTATGTATCAAATAGTTTGCCTTTTGTGTAATAGCGATCTAAACACAAAAAAAAAATAACGAAGAAAATACTAAAAATTCATTGAATATTTAGGCCTTTTGTAAGTTACCATGTTATAAGCAGAGTTGTGTTCTAAGAAGTGTGCATTCAGAATTTGACGCACTGAGCAGAAGCCTGAACTGGTGGAAGACGGTTGCTTCGCGGAATGTAATTAATCACTTTAATAAATATTAACACCTTAATTTTTTTTATTAATCACATGTGTAAACACGTTACCGCTGACAGCCGTAGTAATTTCTAAAAATCCCGGGTGATTAGTGTTTTTGCTTTAGTTTGGTCAATAACTAAACTCAAGTGGGAAACACTGCTTGATTATCTGTGATTTCTTTTCATTTTTTCCATTTATTTCCAGGTGCTTTCCAGGTTTAATCAGTATCCTAATATTTGCTTCTCTTCCTCGTCTACCTGCTTTTTAGTCATTTTGTTCATCCATCCATCTCTGCCCTTCTGTCCATCTGCCTGTCACTGTGTGACGATAATAACCTATTTTATATCCCTGCGGTTTCATTTCTAGAGGAAACTGGCCAGGGTCGCCTTTCTGTCCCTGGTCACATTCATCAGCGTCAGACCCTTATTGGGTTGTGGTGCAAGCTTCTTTATGGCCAGGATGAGTTGGGCTATTTGTTTCCCCTCGCAGCCCTCTCCGGCCCTGTCATGGCCTAGTGAGACTCAGCAGGAAAAACAGCCTCTGGATTTAATGGGCTCCAAAGGCTAGCCTCTACATTGGACTAAACACACTATTCAGTCTGTGTGAAACAAGAGCTGCTGGCCAACAAACAGATTTGCAGATAAGGCTTTTGGTAGGCCTCACTTAAAGACCTAAAGCAACCTTACAAGTTCTCATTTCACACCACAGCTGTCGGTTCAGTTGTCCTCTGCCTCCAGAAGATGCAACGGGTTGATTACGATGACTGAGGACAGTGGAGAGGCAGAGGCCACATCAGGTATCATTAGGATATTGCCTCATCAAATGGGATTACGGAGTGTGTTTGTGCAAAAGAGAGGCCATAAAAGGCTTAGTTTTTGTGGGTTGTCGCTTGAGGTCGACACCCAGGAAGGACTCACTCAAGGACAGGCCGCGACCCCAGCACCTTCTCACAGTAGCAATAAGATTTTAATAGCCGCTCTGCCTTCATCCTTCTTTTGAGTCAGTTGTGCTTTTAGAATATTGGTTGATTTGGTTTTAAAGTTCCACTCTGATCCTTTTTTGATGCATTGTAAAGATTGTCTTATAATTATGATTATGCTGTTTTAAGCTAAAATACATTTTAAAAAATGTGCCGCTTTCTAGATGGGAATTCATCAGAATTTTGAGTTGGGGAGGGGCTGCTGATGCTTTCATTTCCCATCATCCCTTTGCTTACACACTCTCCCGCTAGCTTACAGCACCTTACAACTCTTGGCTCCAGCTAACATTGGCAGTTCAACACAAATGGCCAGCAATATTGCAGCTGTCCAGTTGTACATGTCTGAGTCAGCTGCTCCCTGCTAAGGCTGCCTAATTAAATCTAACCTAATCAAAAGAAAGAAATAAAGCCCACAAATCAAGACTACTAAGACACAATCCCAAATGAAAATACCAAAATATAGGACAGTATAAGACAGCTGAGAACAAGAGACAAAAAAAGAGAAAAAACAACCAGCACATGCCCAACTACTCCTCTGCCCTCTGGTCGAGACCTCATCTGACTTAAATACCTGGAAGGTGTTAATCATTTGCTCCTGATTTACCACGATTTGAGTAAAGATTTCTTTATTCAAATCTTAGAAAAGCAGTAATAAACACATTTCCTTTATATTTGTCCTTCATCATGAGAAAAATGACACAAGAACATGTTAAAAACACAATTTTCATTGGAGTGGGTCTTTAATGTCAAAGAAGACTTTGCTGGCATTTTTTCATATGTTCTAATTACAGAATTAGAACTACAGTCTGTAGTATAGCAGAGCCACAATTACCATAATACAATACGCATTAAACAGATAACACCCCCATTTTCCGCTGTCATTATCCAGTCTAGTAGAACTAGTCAGCCGTTGAACTATTTACTGCCAATGCAGTGCAGAACTACAGAGAGACAAACACTCATTATGTTGCAATTAAAGTCTCTTTGTAGTTCCTTCCTCATGGGAAGTGTATGATATTCTTTGTTAATTCGTACTAAGTAAATCCGGATCATTCCCATCATCCCTTGTGTTTTTGCTGTTTTTAATTTGACTGACAAAATTAATTAAATTGTTCATTAATTTTTCTGTTAGGAAAAAAATCTCTCCACCGCATATCATGTCCCCTTGAGTCAATGGTCTTCACTTAAATTACTGCAGCTAATTTGCTCTAATAGAGGAAGAAGTCACTTCTCTGTGTCAACCATGCTCTATCTGCCATCCCGGCAGGCAGAGGAGCACCGGATGTAGCCTGCAGCTGCTTGAAATAGCCACCAAAGTGATGACAAATAGACGGGGTGGGAAGGAGGGGATTATGAAATTTGCTTAAGTGCGTTAATGGGTTGATTGCGGGAGCCTGCTGGATTTTTGCTGGAAGTTGATTGATTAGAGCTGCGGGTTTTCTCCACGCCCGGAGAGCTCAGGGATTTGACGCGGTAAAGGCGCGCCAAGTCTGTTACACCGGAATTGATCTTAATTAGATCTGAAAGACCTGCCACAGCAGAATGGTCGCGGCGATTAAAATGAAAAACAGGAGAAATTACTGATCAAATTAATCATAATGTCGGGCTACAGCTGTAGGTCTGGTGTAATTTGCCACTCCAGTGACTTACATCAGCCCAGGCAGGGAGAGGAGAGGCGGTACATACTGATCCGTGGCAGTGGGAGGCTTAGGCCAGCCTATCAAATCTGTTATTGCGGTGTGTATTCCCACACTTTCCTGACCCTGCTGCACCATCCAGTGGAGCCCCAGCATCCTCCTCATCTAATTAGCTGCTTTTTTTTCTCAGACATTATGTCTTTCTCCATCCAGAATGGTGTAAAACTCTGGCGTTCATGTCAAGGCTGTCTTGTCACCACTATGTTGTGTGTTCACTAATAGCCTCTGACCTTGGCCAGTGTCTGCCTGGCTGGTTTTCGTGGCGCTCGGTGGAGGTGGAGGCATCCTGTCTTCACTGTCTGTCAGCCTCCTGCCGTCTGTCTCCCTCCTCTTTTTTGCAGTTGTCTCCTTGATCGTTGTCAGAGCCCCACACTAGGCCTGTCCACTCTCCATCCACGCACTCATAGGGGTAATTACAGCCTAGGGGTCTGCCTTCTTTCCCCGTGCTCCACAATTTACCACCAAAGCGTCCACAGACGTCTCTCTTCTTCCACACTGCACCCCGACATCACAGGACCGCAGGGCCTCAACCCACAAGTGCTGCAATTACCTGAGTCTCTCCTCAATTCCTTTCTATCTCCCTGCCCCCCTCCCCCCATTCTCCTCTTTCCTGTGGCTCCCTCACTATTCCTCGGCAATCAGCCTTCATTAGAAGCCTCTGGTGAAAAGCCATCGTCACCAAGGTCAGCGGCTGCCAACCACAACGGCCTTTCACAGACTCAGCTGTCTGCGCTTTCTATCTTTCCTTATCTGCTTGGCATCTTCCGATTCCTCTCTTTCCTCCTCCCCCCTCCTCCACTCCTGTTCACTCCTCTTCAAATCTTAGGCCCATCTCTGGCGCTTTTGTCTCCAGCTAAGGCCCTTTCAGACACTCATGTCACTGTTTTCCGCTGCAGTGCACTTTTACTTGTGTCAGCTGCTGTTACAATCACCTCTGCCCATTTTTCTCCAAACCTCCTCTTCTTTATGAACAGTGGGAATGTCCTCTCCATCATGTAAATAAACCCCCCAAATAATTATTAAGATGTTCTGATTAACCATGTGTTCATTTATTTCAGAGAAACAGGCACATTTAATTCTAATATGTAATTAAATCTAGATTCACTAACTTTTACTCAAAAAGTTAAATTCAACTCTTTATTTTTGATTTTGGTTTAAAAATATCTAAAATATGTACCTATTTTATAATTTCTTTATTATGTCCCTATTGTATTTATTGAAAAAGCCCCAAGACTTTTTAATGCTTTGAACAGCTAAAAATACGGTGGCCCTGAAGTGACAATTACATTACTCACTGCAAAAACATTAAACATTACAACAACAATTAAAAAAGCAAAACATTAAAAAAACAACATTACATATCAGAATTCAAACCAAAATTCCATAAAACAAGATAATTTTTTTAAAACTGAAACAAATTTTAAAAAAAGGAACTTTTCAGAAAAAGCAAATTTCCAAAAATAGAAAAACTGAGAAATGGAAAAAAAACAAAAAAAAAACAAAAACTGAAAAAGTATGTAAAGTCACTGACTGTATGACAACAACCAGAAATTATTTGGCATAACAATATCTTCTGACAGACGGTATTTCTTTGAGTTTTTGACCACACCCTTTGCATAAGTGATGATTGTTTTATCAAATCTTTACCACAGTTCAGGCAAAACATCCTCTTGCTTTCCCTCTTCTTTAAAACACAAACTTAATCCTCCAATCAGTGAAGTCCCAAAATTTCTACCTTTTAAAATTACTTTTGTTTTTTCTAAACCTTTTTTTTTTTCCTTTTTAGTTTATGAAAGGTTGTTTTGGATTTCTAAAATGTAATGTTGTTCTTTTTTTTTTTTTCATTTGTTTTGCTTTGTTTAGGGTCAAAATTGACCCATTTCTAGACTTAAAAAAGACTCAATTTTGACCAGAACACAATATAAGGGTTAAGTGATTTGTTGTTAAGATTTGCACTTCAGAGCCGCTGAATAAATTTGTTTTGCAGATATAAATAACGTAAAACAGTTAGCATTGGTCGTTTTTGAGTTAGTTTTAAGTTGATTTTCTTTTTTATCCAATTGAAATCAGATTTTTTATTTGATAAGATGGTTTATTATTATTATTATTATTGAAGTTCCAAAAACATTTAAAGTAGTATTTTTAAATCTGCCAAGAATTACATTTGCCAGAACCCTCAGCCCATCACATTTGGTATCATTGAAAAGCCCCAAATGTCCTCTGTAGATACCAAAATGAGTCAATTCAGTGGGATACAGTGGTTGTGAGATGTTCAGGGGAACGTACATGTCTGTGATTTGGCAGCTGCGTGTTGAAGTGTCTGCTGTGGGTGTGTGGTGCAGGGCATGCACAGGCCTTCAGCACTCCGGCAGCTCAACCCAGCCTCTTATTAATGCACAGGAGATCCAGCTCTTAAGAAGGCAGAAAATTGCCTTACATAACAAGCGCTCTACAATTTAGAAATACAAATGTGCACTGTTGACTGAAGCAGAAAATAAGAGTGTTGCCCATCAACAGCCCCACATTTCATATGAATAATTATAAAGCATGGGAGCTAGATGAGGAAAACAACCTGACCATGACAGCTCTACTACTTTTATTTACTTCAAATGAGGGATTAGGCACCAGGAAAATCTACAGACTTAAAGAAGAGCCTTGGATATCTGAAAAGTTAAATTTAGTATATTTCTGGGGGATTATTTGAAAAACTGTGAAGGCACTCACTTCTAAAATTGCACCTACATTACACCTTGTTCTTACTTTGCGGCTTTTCCTGGGTTTGGTTGGCCTTTCGGTTTCTGCAGTCTTAATATTTCCTTCACTTTTCAAGGTCTGTGATGTTTCTAAACCTGACAGTGAAAGTGGGCAGAGGGCTTCCAGCTTAGACACCCAACAGAAAGGCACAGCTCCCTGATCAGCCCACGTGCACACCGGGGGCAAGTCGCATTAGACACCCACATGGGAGCCCTCAGATAGAGCGCCACGCCAGGGCTCACCTAACAGTGGATAAGGAATAGGGTTTCTTTAATTATGAGGCAGGGCTGTGACATTGAGTTCCCCCCCTTTCTCCTCCAGCAGCCTCTCAGACAACGTCTAAGTGCTCCGCTCCGCTGAGGAGGCCAGTCCCCCCGCGGGGCGCGATTCCACTGCCTGTAATTTCTGATGCCCATTAGTGACCGCAAACAGAGCACCGCGCTCACACGAGGAATACAGCTTCGCTGCACAGCCGCGCTGTAAAAAGACCCTTTTAATGCAATGTTATTGCATTATGCCCTCTTCGTACACCGAGTCAAAAATCCCATTTGTGGTCCCTGCAGACTTTTATCTGAAAGTCTTCTCCATAGTGTCTTTAGTTGTGGTTAACAGAGTAAATTTGGCACAATTTCTCCAAATGCACTGCATTTTATTCTATTTTCTTATCTTTGTAGGAACGTTTATTCTTCCTTAACCTCACAATCGAGGGACGTCTTTGAAGCAATCAACGCAGCCATAGGTTTCATCGGCTTATCTACCCGTTTATGCCGATTTCACTTGTGCCAACAAATGCGAGTGTTTTTTTGGAGAAAAAGTGAGGTAGGCAGCAAGGCGTAGTCTCACAGGAGGAAGAAGGAGAGGGTGGTGGATTTATCGATCAAGGGTGACCACATCTTAGCCACAGAAGCCCTCTTTCGCGATTAATCTTAGAGCTTAGAGTCGCCCAATGACACATGACAGGCCTCCTCCTCAAACTCCTCCATTTCTCTTCATTACTGGCTGTATTTTTGGACACCACAGAGGGGAGTAATCATTTACCTTTATTGTGTTTATAAAGCTGCGGCATGGATGACCCTTCCTATATTGAATTGACGACATCAAAAGATCACTGGACATTGATTAGGAGGATATTAAAGTCATTCAATTGCTATATTTATATGTCAAACAACAGCAGAGTGAAAAGAGATGCCATTTCCACCTAAACGAAAAGGAATGGGATGTAATCAGACCAGCTGAAATGAGAAAAGATCTTTGATCGTACACTGAATATTTGTGTTAATATTCATCCAAAGGCTACAAATAGTCTTTGTTAAAATATAACCCTTGTTTTGTTTTCCTGATCTCATTTTCTCAGAGCAACTACAAACACAGCCGTGTCTGAAAATCATAGCTGGGGCAGCAGCAGATTTACTGCTGATTTCCAGCCAGGCACCAGTATGTTACAGAAATAACTGCACCAAATATGTCACATCATGAGCGGAAACGGTCAGCACTTTCCTGTAGATACTCAATCACAAAGTAGTTTGAAATTTAATACATCTGGAAACAGCTAAATATTATAGATCATTCCCCAGGAAGAGAAACTGTGTAAGAGGATTGTAGTATAACTTATATTTTTACCTGCAGCGGTCCCCATCCAGAGGAAATATACTGCTGCTGTGATTGATGACCGAGATCCCACTCTGAGCCGCCGTTTCTCCACAATTATCAATGAATGGGCCAGAGCAGATTTTATGTAATGATTAAAGCTGCTGTTAATTTCACATGAAAGTAATGAGTGGGGAGATTGACGGCCGCCGTCCTGCACTCCATCACCCCTTTATAGTTAGTTTAAACGTTTTCACAACTCTTTCCCTCCTTCATTTGCATTCTGCCTCATTAGATGTGGCCATTTCTGAAACTGCCATTTCCTGGAGTTAATGCTTTTTATTTGATCAGCCAAAGCTCCTCAGTTAACTAGCTGTCATTGTGGAGTTTCATATGACATCACTCCATTAGCACCCGCCACGCCACCTCAGTCACCTCCAGATCTGACACCCCCTGTCCCTCCACTCCCTTAAGCAATTACAATGTCCGGCTGCCGCTGGATCCGGCGTTATTGTATTCTGCCAGGTGTTATCTGCCCCAGTTGTTCTATCTGTCTTTCACTCCCCCAATATTTTTCCTTGAGAATGGCTCTTCTTGGGTTTTATTTTTCACAACAGCGGAAGCTAAGGCCCAACAGTGAGCAATAGTCAGAGCTCACGGGGCTCTGAGTGTGCGACCACAGTGTGAGGCCCCGCCAACCAAGGGACCAGAGGTGTTTTGGAGGGCCTAATGGCATTTTGATGTTCATAAGCACAGTGGATGTCAGGAGGGGGGGCGGGGAAGAGGGGAGAGGCAGTTTTTTAGGGCAGGAGGAGGAGAGTCAGCAGAGGACTGTCAGCAGAGTCCTGACAGACAGAGAACGTGTTTTCTCATGTCACAGCTGATTACATTTACTCCGGAGTGAGAAAAGAGCAGGGAGGAGACAGGGACAGTGAGCCAGGATGGTCGAGGGGAAACTTCCATGTTGTTCCAGATAAAAGACATTCCTTTCACGCAGAAACAATACTGGTATTGAATGCCAATCTACTTTGTTGGGTCCATTTTGACATGGTCTCCACAAGAAAATCTTTAATACAAGTCTTTGCTGGAACTTTCATTTTCAGACGAAAATTGTGTTTTTATTGGGTTCTTGTGGCATTTTTTTCTTGTGGCGCAAGACATATATTAAGAAACTTGCATTTCTGAGTATTTCTTTGTTCAAGTTGTTGTCAGTCACATCCAAACAGAAAAATGTCATTTGAAAAAGAGCTTATTAGTGATAAAAATAGGCTGGGTTGGCCACAAACTCCCAGTTATGAGCTCTCAGCAACGGGGAGGGGAAAGGGGGTGGGGTTGCTCACAAGTCAGAGGTGAATTTCTTATGAACTACTGCCACTCTGCAGAGACTATGTCCCAGAAAACAACATAGTTTCACTTTTTAGAAAAAGGACCCTTTTAAAATCACTCCAAAGATGATCAGAGAGTGTATTTAATTATTACTGGTCAGTACAATTTGCAAAGACATTCCAGGTGGTTTCATAAAGTCTTCCAGTTTTCTCTTTCAGAACAGGTGAGCTTTTATTGTATTTTTAGCTCACACATGACCAGAAAATAGGTTTTACGTGCCCTCAGAGCCTCAGCATCAACAAATGAGGCTTTGACCCACAGTGGGTAATACTCATCCATTTTCCTTTGCTGGCCGAATAAAAAATATACGTTTAGAGCAACCACTTGAAGGAGTAAACGTCAGTGGGGATGCTTTTTTTCATCCTAAACAGGCACGGATTGTCTGGGGGAATTTAGATTTCCCCTCTTTTCAGTTATTTAAACATATTTTATTTAGAGTTTGCAGATCTCAGACACTTCAATCTCTACTTAGTTTTTTTAAGAGAAATTGAGGGCAATCGTGGGGAGCGGCAAGTCCTAAAGTTGCGTCAGATAATGAAAAAACGTTTTTTTTAATAAACACAAATATTGGCTTTTTTTCTTGGAGTTCTGTGCTGTTAACGGCTGATAAATGTTGTTGATACCCTTTTTTGTGGTGAGAGAAACACATTGGTTAACATGCAGCTCCTGGAAACTGAAAGATCGCTGTTTATCTCCTCCAGCACATGCAATCAGGACAAATACCGGCCCAGGCCTGTCATTTTATGCCTCCTGCCGAGGTGTTGAGAGGAGTTACCGTGGTGGAAAATCACTTGTTTAGATGTTGAACACAGCTTCTCCTCTTCTTATTCCTGCGTCTCATCCCAACTGTTATCCATATTACCCAGAGATGTAGCAATAAAACCTAATCTCCTTTCATCTGGACTTAGCAGAATAGCATGACATCTGGTAGACCTATTATCAAATGGCACTAAATTATAATGTTTGGAAGAAATCTGAAGGCTTTTCCAACACCCTATCACTCAATGACATGACGCAGGGCAGATTTTTAAGGGCGCCTCAAGATGTGTTCACTTCACATCATATTATCAGAGTGTTGAACTGAAGCCTCAGTTTAACACGGCCCAACTGACTCTTCTTATGTGCAGCTCCGATTATCTTTTGATCTATTTTCAAAGTGTTCCCAATGGACTTTTAATCATGATTATGACATTTTTAGCTAAAATAAATAATAACTGTCATTTCAAGGACATAGCTTCTGCAGAGCGACTGGAGTTAATTGGAAATTAACTTCTGAGTTGTGGCTGGAGCCATAGGCGCATAGCAACCCCATCAGAATGAAGCAAAGCAGGGAGTTTGTGGTCTGCCCAGCGTATTTTCTACATCACAAATACGATCTTTTCGAACTGCATTATCCATCTACTCCTGATTTACAATGATTTGAATAAAGAAATACTTAAAAAAGCAAGTTTAAGTCCTTATTTTCTATAAATGTCCTCCATCATGAGAAAAATGCCACAAAAACATGAAAATAAAATTTCTAACTGACATTGGTAACTATCTCACAAATCACAATTACAAACTATTGCAAAAACAAAAAATTGTTTTCTTATAAAGGGTATATACGTCCATAAGTTATGCAGATGCAGATTTTCTGTTCAAACTACAAGATGATAACAAAAACAATACGTCTAGAGTTTTCATAACAAATTTGAAGGAGATGAGGAGATAACCCAGGTTTTACGTTGCTGCTCTTACCTGCTCTGCTTTCAAACTTGTATAAATATACATTTTGACAAAATGCATTTGCTAAAATTCAACTCTTACAGCAAACTAGTTTCTTTTTTGAGTTCCATTTTCTATGTTAAGCAAAAAATCTCTTTAGCAGTAAATTTTATTTTAAAAAAGCCAGTTCATTTCCCTTGAAATTTGTGATACATTTGTAAGAAACAAGCTGTTGTAGGATTTGTACAACAAACACATCGGCAAAAAATAGCACAGTTTTCATACTTTTTTTGCTATAAAGTATGCTGTTTAACCTGCAGAGTCTGTAATTATGTGACGATTTGATGAATTGATCCAATATCAATTCGCATATGTCCCACTGAGGCAGATCATCTGTGATTCTTTATGAGCATGGAGTGCAACTGAACAGTTTAGGAATAAGATGAGATTTAGCAATAAATATTTCTTACTTCTACAGAGATTTATACAAATCAAAGGCTTTGTTCTTCTTTATTTCACAATCCTCAACTCAGGGTTTTTTTCAGTTCTCTTAGAAAATTAGTTTTATTCTTTAGCTTTCTTTCAGTTCTAAAAGTTTGCACTGACGTGCTTGCAACTGTAATGAGAATAAATCCTGCTGGATTTTATTTTTAAATTTAAAATGATCATGATTTTCGACCAACGCTGAACACATAAAAGACAATCCTGTGGTTATCAAGGAAAAACTGGATGACTTTCAGAAGAGAGGAAGCAATATCAATCACGGCCAATTTGAGGCCACCAACATGAAATATGATTTCATAAGACAAATGCAGTGTCATTCTTAATGTGCTTAACCTTTACTGTCAATGAAAAAGTATCGATCGCTCAGTGGCATTTTTTCATCATTTGATTTCAGAAAGTGTAATAATATACGGTGGTGGGATAAAAGAGAAAAGATAAATGGCAAATGAATGATCTCAGGTGTACAATGCTGAAATCTCAGTAGAGCACTAAAAGTTTAAAGAATTTCTGCAGGTTTTCTTTCAAATTTGTGGATGAACTTTTTATTTCTTCTTAAGATAGTGGCCTACATGTATTAGCAGCAATGAGGATGCGGCCTTGTTTTAACCCTATATAATGATCAATATTATATTTGATATTTGAGATGCCTATTTCATTAGCATGGTACAAGCTTTCCTTTAAAAACCTATTGCAAATAACTTGATACATATTTCATGCACTGCAGTGCATCATCATCCCTTTAGGGGCAGCAGAAGGGGTTTTCCTGCTCATTTCAAAATGGCTGCGTCAATGCTACTTAAAGCTACTCAAAACTAAAGAAACACACAACAAAATTACAAATACCATTTGCTTATCTAAAGATTTCTTAAGAAACATATTTAACATTGATGACAATTTGGGATTTTTCTGTGAAAATTCTCTTAGAACAATTTAATTTTTTTAATGGTCCAAAACACAAACACTATGCGAAACTGGTTAAAGCCAAAAATTATGTTCCCAAAAATTATGTTCCCAGGTAATGTAAAATGCAGAATTATTCTACCATGTAGAATGTCTGCTGTAATATAATCCTCTGCCTGGTAACACATTTAAAGGTAAAAAAATGTACATTTTTTTGGTTGAACTGGAAATAAACTATATATATATATATATATATATGTAAAAGCAAAGGTTTGCCTTTAATTTTCAAAACGTTATGGTGAGACAAACTCACATTTTGTTTAGCTCTTGTTTAACTCACATGTTGCTACAACTTACTGTATTAAAAATGTTTAATTGTTGTGATCATTAATTTTTTATATTAAGGTCACATACTGTTTAAAATGTGTGCATCACATTTGAGACAATGGGTAAACAAGGTGCTTTTTTCCTTAACATTCTTGGCAAATTTTTTGCATCAAACTAGCATTTTTAGAGCAAAAACTTGTCAAATAATTGAATAAAAAATATTTTGCATTCTTTTGTGGATTAAATCAATGGATGTACAAAACGTTTTATTTAAAAAAAGATGTTTTTTTTGTCAATTCTTTGATGTTGTGGGCTTTACAGGGTTAATGCAGAGTTGTTTTTTTTTAATTCAGATGAATAATTGGAGGATCGCCCATCTCCTTCTGGTCTTTGATCTACTTACTCAGCCTCATAAGCTTGCTCTACTGCACTACAACCAAATCAGCAGTGCATTTTCAGCCCCTAATAAGAGGTTAGCTTGATTTATATAGGTAATCTCAGCAATGTGGCGGGCCTCTAAAACCTGGCCTGGATGCAAACAGCTTCCTTTCACAACCACACGAGTCCATTAAAGCGAAGGGTAAAGACGGTCGTTTTTAAACCGTCCTCTGCTTTAACAGTATCACTGTTTCGGGTTCTAAGACACAGGAGGATTTCTGCGTCGAAGCGCATTGAAGCAGCTGACGATACAGTGATGCATGGTCGTGCTGGTTGGCTCTATTGTGAGATCAAGGAGCGGGTGGGCCATTTCTGGCGGTGGAAAGACGAGAGCAGGCCCGCAGGGAGCCCCAGGGGCCAAAGAAAGCACTTAGAGTGGTAAAATGGCCACTTATTCTCAGCCACCATCCAGTTTTCGCTGCTCCTCCCTACCCTTGAGCCTCCCACTGGGTCCACAAGCACAGACCTCTGGGAACTGTGTGATGGACTGCATAGTGCTGGTAACACTCATAATGCTGCTGGACTGTGCAGACCTTGCTGCAGTTAGTCCATTCTAGGCCCTGGCAACAAACAAGTGTGAAGCCTGTTAGCTGTGTTCTTCAAGAATTTGTTGTCCTGCTTTGAGCATCTGTGCTGGTGACATGAGCAGATGTAACTCTGACGAATGATGCCCATGCCCTCCTCAGATCAATCCTTTGGCCAGCCCGGCAGCAGTAGCAGCAGCGGCAGCAGCCATGGGCTCCATCACGGGCTCCCAGGTGTTTGGAAACACCCTGTCAAACCTGCAAGGCGCCACTGGGCAGCTTGTCACCAATGCGCAAGGACAGGTATGTGCAGTTTACACATGATCAGTAAACTCAATGATCAATTATCAGTTATTGTTCTTGCACTTCACAGTTGTCCTGCTAAAAACAAATTAAGACATATACAATCCATGACGCTTTCATTATAAGTAAAACAAAATCTGCCAAGGAAGTAGTGGAAAATGTCTTGGTAAGATTTCTTAAACTAAACCAAGGTGTGTTTTCTGCTCAAAGTCTGCTGGAATTCTTTCTTTTCTTGAAAACGTTTCACTTCTCATCCAAGAAGCTTCATTAGTTCTAGGACTATTGGAGATTCACAAGGATTTACACCTAAATTTTCCTAAGTTAGTCTGTCTGTCATGAAGCAATACCCCTCAATCCACCATCAAACCACCATCACAAATAAAACTTCTGCTTGCAAAAGTTAAGTAAAATTTATCAATATTAAGTCCTCAAGTGGCGTTTATATGGCCAGCAGGAGTCACACCCTTTGACCCGCCTTCACATCTGAGGCTGATAGTGGCTTTTCTGTTTGTTTTATCTCAATAGAAACAATTTAATTGTTTGGGTCACCTCGGGGTGAAAAACTGGTCTATGTAATTTATTTAAAAGAATTGGCAAAAGTATTTTTTTTAATTTTCTTGGCAACTGAGATTTTTTGTTAACTACATCCATAATTTATGGTTAATCCTAATATAAATATATAATCCTAATTTAACATATAATCCTAATATATTCATATTGTATGTCATATTGTTTCATTCAGCTAGAGTCAAGGTTTTCATGTATTACCTTTTCAAAATACTCCAGTAAAAATGTGCAAGCAACAAGGAAATGCCACTTTGTAAAGTTTTTGCAAAGTTTTCTCTAAAATTGCGTTCAATTCACGTCCAAGCGGCCACTTGGAATCAAAAGTCTATGTAAACACATGAAGACCCAAACTTCTAAAACTGGTCTTGGGCACTGTGACAAAGAGTTCAATGATCGTGCACTAGAAGCTCAACCGGTTGAACTTCTTGGCTGCTAAAACACGACAACTCTGAACCAACAAGGCACTCCGATTTGGCAGTGGCGTGTAGATAGCGTCCTTTTCAAAACACAGGAGTGACAAATATAAATATGATCACGAAAGACAAATTAATGTTTGTGCTTTTTCTTACCTGCAGAAATTCAATGAACTCATGATGGACATTCAAAGGAACAGAGCTATAAAAACAAAAAGACTGGACCAAGATTTGTGGGATTTGCACTGCAAATTCTTAACAATTCACACCAAGCTTCATCCCACTGTAGGTGGTGGACAAGTGCTAATAAACAGTAAAAAAAAAAAAAAAAAAAAAAAACAAAAGAAGAAGAGATCCTCCCTTCCACTCTCTGCTTGTGAACACCACCGACTGAATGCACGTTCATGAAACCATGCTTAGCGCATTCTTGGATGTGCCACATGTGGCTGATGAGAATGCAGCTTTAGAGGTGCAGTAGGAAAGCAAAACAGCAAAAACACTGGTCGTCGCAATCAAATAAACCAGTTTCATTACTAAAAATTTGAATGTAATCAAACATCAACAAGAAATTCAAGATTTATTTTCTTAAAACAAATCCTTATATCTCACTGAAAAGTCAGTTAGTTTAGACTTCTATTAAGTGTAATAAGATAAACTAAAAAAATACTAATTGATGTTGTTTTTGCTGTGCAGTCATTCATGAATGGACATATGTATTTAAAAAGATTTTTGTCTTTGTGATTCTTTTTTGTCTGCAACCGCTCCGCCATGTTTTAGAATAAACAAGTCTGGTCTCCTCTTATCTGCTTGTCGAAGTAAAATGCTGACCTTGTCATATTTAAGGGTGGCTGCAGAATGGTTACATCAGTAGCTAGAAGCTTGAATGATGATGCTTGTCATGGTGGGGCTCTGTCTAATGAATCATCTCAGGTGTACACAGTACATCTAAAAGAGGATCCTTTTATTTCTCAAAAATTTAGCTATTTTTTTATTGTTTGTAGATTTGCGTTCACCAGATCTGCATCTGCAGGTGAAGCATGTGCGGTTTTACGTCGTAAAGGATTGTCCATGACCAAGTACTTGATCCTAAATGTTGCTAATGAGACAGTATGGACTCTCCTGGCTCACATGGTGCCTCCAGCGCCTGGGAGCAGATCACTGTGACTTTGGACTCGATGGGATGCACTGTGCTTTTGTAGTGTTTTGGTGGCTGACACTCCCTGACATAATCAGGTCACAGAGACGGTCAAAGCCCTGGGCTACAGCCTTTTGCTCCCCACCTCATTATTCCATTGCGCTATTCAGGCAGAGGGTTCTGAAATCGGCACCACCCTATCAAAAGATTCTGCCCCTACTTTGATTCCTAAATACCAAAGACAATTTACAGGCTACCACCTCACTTACATAAAGCTGGAGGCTCAAATAAGCAGATAAATGTTGGTTTAATCCATTCATGCAGTACCTTAGGGAACACTCTTTATCGTCCTTGCACCCCGCATCTAAACATTCACCTTCACTTGAAATTATATTTAATTTATTAACATGCAATTTTGTCACTGGTCTCAAAATTTCTTTTACAGCTCTGTCAAAAGACCTGTTTTATAAGCTGTGAACCTTGAAAAGTGTCAAGTCTGACAAGCTTTTGGAGTTCAGCATGTTTTTAGACCTTAATTATACTGGCTTCAGCTTTTTATTTTTTTATTCTCTAAGGAAAATCAATGAGGCTCTTTTATCCTCAATACCTCCACAAGTGTGATTAAGGCTGTGGATAAAAGCCACAATTATTAAGTCACCCTCACTTCTAAACATTTTTTTCCCTTTTCAAATCGATAGCATTTTTGCTTCTTCTCAGTGCAAATACACACTTTTCCCTCTGCTTTATTATACCATTAATACTGTATTGTGCATCATAGACTTTGAGGGCTGTTTCCTAACAGCATGAAAGGAGCAAACCCTTTTAAAAATTAACTCTATAGTTGAGTTAACCCCGCATCAAATCAGCTCCCAAATTCTCAATTTTCCCACATTAATCCTGAAAAAAAAATGTTTGCTTCCATATTAGTATGCAGGAGACAAATGATAGAGATACACTTAACCTGGAAAACACAAGTAGTAAAAGTGAGTTACAAAACAAGTGTGCCCTGTGTATTGATGGAAGCTCTCAGCCCTTAGATTAAGTGTAACCACTGTGTAAACTGCTATTGACCTTGTAATAGTAGTGTAAGGCTGCAAACATTGATCATTTTCCTTTCCAAAAACTGTCAATTCAGTGCAAGTTCCCTGATAGCTTGTTTTGATGGAAGAATGGCACCAAAACTAAACCGTGTTGCAGGAATATTGTTGTAAAAACAAGAAAAGCTTTGTGCTTTTAAGAAGCATATAGAACAAAGAGAAACGGCAAAACTTGCACAGAAAGGAGTTTTTTTTATTTAGCTAGCTTTGGGCTTTGTGATGTCTGAAGTCTCCGAACATTTTTCCTCTTGAGTATAAATTCATGAATGGTAGAGGAGCGGAGATTTCACCCATTGACCATAGCTAAAGAGACAGATTGCCCGGCTTGAGAGATGAGATGACATTCCCGTGGAAACAAGAGCGGCATCACATTAATGAGTTCTGCTGGTTGAGGAGCTGCACATTTCTCACATTCCAGCTGATGAACCAGTGCAGGAGGCAAATACTGGGGGCAAAATAACTGCAAGTTAGGTTAGGAGATGGACTTAACCTGTGAATGAGACAGGGGCCCTGAAGGCTGTTTATTTATGAATTAGCTGGGTGATGAAATTGCACCCTGAGAGGCCTGCGAGATGATGTTTGGCGATGGAAATGATTTCACGTCTCCATCAAATTCCTGCTGGCTGCATAATGAGTTCATTTCCTGCTGGTTGTTTGAAATCACTGTTGGTTTGGGGGGGGGGATTAAAGATCAGAGCGGCTTAAAAAAAAAACGTATAAAATAAAGTGTAGGAGATGAAGCATGTTAAGGTTTTAAGACATTTTTTAGTAAGTAAAACCACAATTTTTAGATTTAAACACGATATTAATAAACGTTATTGTAACTTTTTTAAAGAACCAGTCCAGTCATCTTTTGATGTATTTTCAAAGTGTTCCCAGTGGTCAGCTTATTATAATTATGCAGTTTTTAGCCCAAATCAAAACTGAGTAGTTTTCTAGGATGCAGAGCGGCACGAGTTCATTAGAAATTCCCCTCTGAGTTGCGGGCGGGACCGTTGGTTTGGAGTAACCCCGCCCCTCCTCCCTGTAAATCACAACTGAGAGCTTTCTATTTACACTCTCTCTCGCTAGCTTACAGCCACTCACACCCCCCAAACTAACATTACCAGTGCAATGGAAATAGCAAGCAATACTGGAGCTATCCAGCCGTACAGTTTTGATCAAGATACCAGCTTGGACGTACATGGATTTATTTGTCTACAAGATGCCTCAAAATGGAGCGTTGCAGAAAGCTTGTGACCCACCCAGCAGATTTTTAAATTCACAAATAAGCTATTTAATTATTATTATTGCTTAATGATCTGATTTGTTACTTACTTACCTGCCAAGGAAATGCTTTTTCTTTTATCATCCAAAGTAGAGGTCAGCCATCATTCAAATCAACCATTTAAATTAGGGATTTCCGGGGCTTTTTGAAAAAATAATAGTGACTGTGTCACTTTGTCCACTAACTAAAGGCAAAACACATTCTTTATGTTTTATATTTAAGATGTTTGTCATGTCTGACACAACAAAACTCATCCAAATTTTTCAAAATAAAGTGACCAACAGTCAGATTTCATTCGTTGTGTAAATGTTTTCAAAAGTGCCTTTAAACCAAATACCAGGATATCCAAAAAACTGACAAAAATAAGTAGAGCCAAATAGGACTTGGCTTTAATAACACTTGTTCATTTAAGGATTTTTAAAAGCAAAGTCATTCATTCATTTCGGCTGAATACTGAGCCGATTCACAACTTTAACCCCTTCATGCTTGAATTTATTTACTTTTCTGTTCAAGGTGATGTAAAGCTTAGTGCAGTTTGATTAATTTGTGCATTTATTTTTCAAATTCCATGTCCAAAATTAACTTTTTTTCATAAAACCAGTGAATTAAACAGGTCAAAGGTAAAACATTTACTTAAAGTATGAATTTTGAAGGGGTGTAACGATTAATCGACTTAATCAATGAATCCATTTCTATTCCTATTATCCAACCAAATCAATCTGTCTGAGGCGAGTTGTTAATCAAATATACCATTTAAAATTAGTTTTAAAATGAATCAATTATATTGATGTTGGAAAATACCATTTGGATTGAGACAGGGCACTGTAAGGTAAAAATGACCAAGTGCTATCACAGTATATTAAAACTATAAAAAGAAAAAAAAATCCATAAAATGACAATACATCTATGAAAAGAAAAACAAAAAAAGATTGATTTGACTATTTGATTTTTGACACTCTTACGGACATTTTTAGCTGACTGATAAGACAAAACTAACCAATTACAATTAATTTGAAAATTTGCATCTAAAACCCAAGGTTTAACCTAATATGTTTAATGCCATTAAGCTTCCATGCTCTCATGTGTCAGACAATAGACATAATTCAGGTTTAAAATATAGTCCTTTCTTCTTGACATGAGGTAACTCTGCAGCCGCGTTAGCCTAAGTGAAGATGTGTGGCATCGCCATGGAACATCTGCTGCGGGACTCCGATGGAGGAGCGCAGCGCGCAGGGCTGTCAGTTGGTCGCTCCTTTATTATGCTTATAGAACGACCACTTAGTCCGATGATGATGAATAATTGAGCAGAACAAGTTCTCTGCCACTGTGGCATGCAAAGCTGGATCAGTGGGACTCAGGAGACACAGGCGTCAGGCGGGGCAATAAAATATGCTAAGTGGCAGGAGGGCATTACGGGGAATTTGTAGAGCCGACGCAGAGAGAGAGATAAATTATCTCTCCCCTAATGCGAAGCAACATAAGCAAATGAGCCGTGGCGAGGATGAATTACAGATTGTCGGCCCACCTTTCTCTCACACATCCCTCCCTATTATGTCAAAGAGCGGGTAGTGAGGAGGGGAGGAGGACGGTGGACTGAAACACGAGCTTTGGTGGCAGTACAGACAGCGGGAGCGCTTGGAAAAGAAATGTTTGTGGTTCTGTGCTTCTTTGTGGAACAGACCCAAAAAAGAGTCCAAGGTAAATGCAAAAGAATGTTTGGTCGGAGCCTCTGCCAGGATGAGATGTGGTGTAATGAGGCCCTGCCAGCAGGGCGGCGGTGCGGCATCTGCTCAAGAGCTACCCAGAACCGGTCCCTGGATGACATTAACCTTCATCATGGTGAAGAGGCACTAAGTCCCCCCCTAAAGCGCCACTCTTGGCCACACTCGGGCAGCTCTGAGAGCTAAAACGTTGTGGTGACACTCTGCCGCCCCCTTTGATCTGCCCTTCCTGATTACAGCCACGAACCAGAGGAGAGCATAAGATGCCGGGAGGGGGGGTGAAGGACCCCTGGGAGTTGAATTAGAGGCGCACGCTCTCTGATGCTCCTGTTTTGCCCCTCTTATTGTTTCTTTTCTTGCACTTCTTCCTGTCTGCCTCTGCGTGTGCAAGCGGGTGAAAAGAGGGTCTGTGTCTCTCGGCAGCTTCACTTCTTCTCACCAGGGACAGACAAAGACACTTAAGCACAAACACACACACACTTTCATTCCGGTCTTGGCCCTGGTGATGGATAATACAGTCAGTGGTGTGCACCATCACACACACAGGTATTCAGCGCTGACCTTTGCGATGCGCTCCCAGCAGTCTGCTCTGGCTTCACTTGCTCCAGACTTTAAAACCCCATCAGTGACAGATGATCAGCGGACGTTTCTGCGTGTTTTTCTGCCCAAATCCCACAACAAAATCATCAGGCTTCATAAAATGTAAAATAAAAGTTTAATTTCTGATCACAACCTGACAAAAAAAAAAAACCTTCACAGGAACAGAAATCCCAGTTTCCTCACTCTGTTTACCCTCTTTTCTGTCTTCAAAGCCGTAAAGCTGATTTCATCTATGCTCTGCCCCCCTTTGTAGATAATTGGAACAATCCCACTGATGCCCAACTCTGCAGGGCCCTCCAGCCAATCAGGGGGTGGCAACCCAGCGCTGCAGGTACAGCCAATTACACCTCAGCTTCTGACCAACGCTCAAGGCCAGATCATCGCCACGGTGATCGGCAATCAGATCCTGCCTGTCATCAACACCCAGGGAATCACGCTGTCACCAATCAAGCCTGGACAGCAGGTAACATATATGCTCATGTACAAACACACTCACACGCGTGTGAAGGAAGAGCGCCTGCGGAGGATTCTTCTTAAACTCCTGCTTCAAACTGATCAAGGGGGTTGTTTTCCAAAACTGTGGAATGAGCAACACCTAGTGGAGTCAAACTGGAGTCCTCATTCATTAGCTCCTGTTTTCCTTTTCCTATTTTTCTGCTTATACTCTCATAGCTCTCATTTGCATCATTCCAGTTGAAAAACAGTAGCTGTGTGTGTGCTTGGAAGATATCCGTCTACTAACCTATCAAATCCAGCCACAGAGAGACTGCTAAACCCCTACAGAGCCCAACCAAAATAAAAAACAAATCACACTCTTCATCACTTTACTTAACTCCTCCTTACAATCCCTTCCTGCCAAACTCCCCAGCATCCTGATTGGCCACCTCTGACCTGAACAAAAGGCTTTTTGTTTTACGTAGACACATTTCAGACTTTTTTTTTCTCCTTTGCACACCTGATTTCGCACCATAAGCAGCAAACCCCCTTTACTCCTCCCAAATTGTCAATCTATACAATGCACAATTGTGCACACACTGACACATGCACAATGGAAAGGTTATTGACTCAGTAATGATGATGTCAGCTCTGAATTACAGGGTAAAGGTTCCCGTTGAAGGCCTCTGCAGAGCAGAATGGATGAACTCTGCCTGCAGATGGAAACCTAATTGTGGTAGTCCAAACAGCAGATCATACTCTTGAATGAATTAATGCATTTGTAATAATGTTTATGCTTTTGTCTGCACTTCAAAGCCACGCTTGTACACGTTGTTCTGCGGGCATAATTTACGGTTGTCAGAGCCTGCAGTCTAAAATATTTCCAGTGAAGCTAGATAATTCTCGGGGCCTGTCAGCCGTCCTGACAGTGTGTGCATCGCTGTTGACACCCCACCCCCCCACCATCCAAACAAACACATGCCACAGAAAAAATAATTAATGGCAAAGAAGGAGAAGAGAAGCCAGCCTAGTGTTTGGCGAAGACAGCTTTTGGCTTTAAAAGTGGAGACACACCATCTTGATCTTGTAAAAGCAATCCAAATGTGCATAAAACATGAAAATACATCGTTTTTTTTTTTTTTTTTTTTTGCCATCAGAGCACAGAGCTGACGGATCATGAATTATGTTAGATACGGGGGACTGCTGTGTCCACATTTTTATTTCACATTGAAGCTGCCATTATTAGTGTCTTCACAAGCCTGACGACACAAAGAAAAACTCTAATTGTCACAAGCTGTTTGCTTTTTCCAACAGATTTCTGCAGAGAAGCAAGTATTAGGTGCACAGACAGCAAGAGTTCCCTTTAAACTCAGTTTGCAGTAGTGAGCTGTTGCTGTGGACTATTGACGCTGTTTTCTTCTGTCAGTTTAAATACTGCAGCCGGTAATTACATCGTTACCAGCCAAAAGGTGAATCTTATAGCACTCAGCGTCTAAGTGGCCAATTTAGTCTCTGCCGATTTGTTGATTGGATTTGTTGACATGATTACTGTAAGTTATGATTATTCAGACGCCGCCGCACTGGTAATGCATTGTGTCAGCTGTGTGTTTGTGTGTTCAGCTGCCTCAGGCTCAGCAGGCGCAGACGGGCCCCGCATCGTCGCAGCCCAACCTGCTCCACATGCCCCACAGACAGAGCCCTCTCCACCAAGCCTCTTCCTCCTCCTCCACCTCCTCATCCTCCTCGGCTCTCAGTGTTGGGCAGCTTGTCAGCAGTAAGTGTCCGATGCCTCTCACAGGAACTCTGCTCCTCACATTATATGGGGTTTGAAAGGAATGAATGGCCACTCTGATTTCATCTTCTCTGAAAGTGTGCTCAGTGGTCTTTTAGTTAGGATTATGCTTTTTTAGCCAAAATATTTGAAAAAACATGTTCTTTTCTACAACAAAGTTTCTGCAGAGCACCAGTAGTTCAGTAGAAATTCAGCTCTGACTTGTGGGCGGAACCATTGGTGCAGAGCAACCGGGCCACCCCTTCCCCACCCCACGGTGAAGCATGGAGCTTTGTAGCCCGGCCATTTTCTTCGTCGCAAAAAAGCTCTTTTTCTAATGCCATTTTTCATCTATTCCTGATTTACAAATACTTATAAATGCAAGTTTGAGCTTAATTTTCATAATTTTATTCATTAGTAAAATATCACATGAACATGTTATAAACATCAAAAATATTATTTTCATTGAAGCGGGTCTCGAATGAAACTTCAAATCAATCTTCATCTATTGCTCTGCTGCCTCATGAAGTTAGCAGCTGGAATATGTTTAGGAACAAAAGGATCCAGGAGAATTTCACCTGCAGAAAAACTGTGGTTTCTTCAGATGTTATTGAGTCCTAGATCATGATGATCATGATGTGGCTCAGTGTCACAGAGTTTGCAAAAGCAATCTGTATCTGAAGATTGTCTGTTTTTTAAAGATTTAAGAAAAATGTGATTAACCAACAGCAGAAAAACTAGCGGTTTGATGAAAGCGCTATTAGTTGTTTAAAAGTTTTAGTTTTCCTTAATTAAGCTCATAGAAAGGTTTATTTGCGCCTCCATTTTATCAGAAATGTATTTAAATAGAATAGAATAGAATAGAATAGAATAGAATAGAATAGAATAGAATAGAAAAGCGGACACAAATAAGTTGGGGGTGGTAAGTTTGCATCAATGCACAGGGATATCAAATACAAAGAACACACATTCATAAAACAAGTTTTAAAATGATAGAAAAAAGAAATAATGTGAAAAATGTGTAAAAAGTGGTGAGTTCCTCCCTGTCTTAGCTTTAGAAATAGTCCAAGCACTTTTGCAGGAAAATTTTCAGCTTTTTAACCTAAAAATTCATCTTTGGTTTGTTTCATTTAATCCTGCTAAACATTAATATCTGATCAGATGTGTTGTTTGCTTCTTTGTTTAGTTTTTCAGATCCTGACACATTACCTAAACAGGGTTTTTTTCTTGAGGCTGTTTAAACAATGCTTGTTGAAACAAAAGAAAAATAACAGCGAAAAAAATACATTTCTTTTCTTCTATCTCTTTATAATGTAACATTCACTACAGTAGATTTTTAAACATGAGACACTTCTTTGATTTCTTTTCTTTGCTAGACATCAAAAGTGGTATTTCCTTTATAATAAACATTATTGTCTGAGTTCTTTGGCCTTTTGCAAGGCCTTATAAATCACTGGGCCGCAGTCTGTCACCATGCAGCCACTGCCTCAAAAAAACTCTCCTTTATTCAGATAAATTTCATTTGTCAGAGTCGATTCTCTTAAACTCTGTGTAAATTCATTTTAAAGGCGGCCACAGCTCCTCTGAATTGAATTTAAAGAGGGAAAAAAAGGGGCAATTGATCAACTTGTTGCAGACGTTGTGTTTAGTTTATGTTTACTTGGAAAATATCTCATAAACCATTTCTGAGTCTGCACAGAAATGGAGCCGCTCAGGTCTGCGGTAAACAGAACGAAGGCTTTATGCTGAGTGTGAGGCGGTTTCTCTCAGAAGCATTTACAGAACGCATCAGCAAAGCTAAGTCCCGGAACTGTCAGGCAGCGAGAAAATCAAATGCTGCTGCTTTCACTGCCCACAAGCAAAGAGCCCGAAATTAACTGAAAAACCAGAGAATTCCTGTTAACAATTAGATGGGGAAAAGTCAATCAGAGAGAGGAATGCAATCTGAATTTTTTTTTTTATTTTGAGGGTATTTATTTGAAGCAAGTCATTTGTGAGAGTTTGAGGGTACCGTTGGGGGTAAATTGCCTTGCTCAACTGCACACATTCAAGCTCTAATTTGACATTCAACCTAAACTTTTTCTGTGCAAGTAAAAATATACGTTGGGATTGGGTTTTTTTTTCCTAAATAAAAGCACACAAAGCAATCAATTTTTTGTGAAATTTTCCTTTTATTTTTTTAGTGAAAAATCTTTCCAGCTGCTAAAAAACTTGCAGGCTTTTTCATACAAAATATCGTTATAAAAGCATTCTATTTATAAGTTTAATATAGCTACCATATTGGTAACACTTTCTTCTCCTTTTTAATGTTAGTTAATGCATAATTGAGCCTCATTTAACTCTTAAATAAAGTGTTAGCAGCCACTTTTATGCATCATTTACATTAGTTAGAAGTTAACTAATTATGGTTCCCTTTGCAATTGCTTAACACAATATTCAATAAAGTAAAAAAAAAAGTTAAAAGCGATTTAAAGTTAGACAAAGAAGTTGCATTTTGCTCGTATGTTCTTACAATTATTTACACATCTTCTTGAATTGACCAGATCTTTCATCTTTAAATTGTTGGTTCTGTGAGAAACCGTCACTAATGTTCAGCACCAGTCCAAGTGGTTATTCCTATTTCTAGATCCAAGTGGATCACAGACTTAAAGTTTAAGTTAAAGTCCCATTGGCTGTCACACACCTGGCTGTGTGAAATTTGTTCTTCACGTTTGACCCATCCCCTGGGGGAGCGGTGAGCTGCAGACCAAGCCTTAACAAAAGTTAAGGCTTAAAAAGACTTTTAAAAAGTTTTTTTGGAGTTTAACGAATGAGTGACAGTGCTAACTGAAGAAGAAATTATGAACCAGAATATGATAACTAAGGAAAAAAATAAGTAAAATAGTTAACTAAAACATAATACCGGTTAATTTAACTCATTATGACAAACTTCAGATTCAATGTTTCATGTAATGTATAAATGTTTTGGTGTAATGTACAAATACAAAAATATCTGTTTGCTTAAGAGTGATTAAGAGTATTTATAATGGGATCATTTGCATGTGCATTTCTGTGCAAGTGTATTTCTTTTACTTCAACATTTTTAATTTTCAGTTCAAGTCATGGTTAATCATCCAAAGTTTGATAGATCTATGTGTAAATGTATATGTCTGTCGTTTGTCTTATTTAGGAAGGGAGGCATCGGGTCCCATTATAGAGGTGGCCTGAAAATAGAAAAAGATTAATATTCATAAAATTTGACCTTTTTTGAGTTTTAAATCAAGTGTTTCTATTCTCAACAGTTTGGAGCAAAAGGATTTTGACTTATTTTAATAATGATTTCCCTATTTCTAGATCCTAGCTCTTAATGAGACAAAAACAATGTTTAAACAGCTTCAAATCTGGTCAAATAGCTTCTATGTCTAAAAGCAAGGTTTTAAATCTTTGTGAGTATCAAATAGTTTTCAGTGCAGAGTTTTTGGTTTGACTAGACTGTGGGTTTGAACTCTTGACCTTCCATTCTCAGGGCAGACACTACACAACCTACTTACTTACACAATTTCTGACACTCTTCACAATCTTTCCACATAGTTAACTCTGCAAACACTCTCATCGTTCACAGTCTTTTAAGCAAAACACAAACCAAAGCTTGATGTCTAAAGAATACTCCATCAGTAAGTCACCTTTATGGGGAATCTATGCTGGAGTATTTTTTGTTTCAGCAAAACAGGTTTGCATTTTAGGTCACATTTGAGTCCCAACCGTGAGTCTAAAAACAGAGTATGGATGCAGCGGCACGCCAGATGAGCTTCCATTAGCCTTTCATTCCACTAAGTAAACAGCCTCCGCTGGGAACGATGAAGAAATGCTCATCACTGTGGAGACGATGGGACCAGGAGCTGTGAGTGCCCAGAGTCTGCAGTCCCTTCATCCGCCCAGTGTTCACACGTCTGGAGCGCGCGGCGTATACTACACATCACTTATGAGGCACGGCGAGATGGCAGCAGCATAGATTTTTGCTTAAATACGCTTGGAGAATTCCTTTAATAATTCATTGATAATGACCAGGATGAATAATTCAGAGGCACAAACTTTGCTTTGGTAAGCAGGATGCCGGGGCACCTGACATTGATGTACAATGTGAAATCACTTTTTATTAGCAGAGAAATTCTTTAAAATTGTTCCAGCGGAGCTTCTCAGATCATTTCAGATCATTTACAAAATGGATTGGGCTCTTTCTTTGTCCTGGAGTTCACAGACTTCTGTGTATTTTGAACTACTTTCCAAACAAGGGGTCAGCGGGATGTTATAATGTCTCTATAAGGTCTTTAACACACAAAATGTATTCATCAAAAAAGAAAGAGTTAGCTCTACAGAGTAGTTTTTGTTCTTATGTTTTTATATACTGTGAGATTGAAGATTTTCACGTCAAAACCTCTGTAGTCTTCAAAACACGGATAAGTGCAGCTGAAATAACGAGTTTTAACCCAGAGCAAGACTATTCTTTAAGTTGTTTAGAGACGCATCATGAATGCATATAACTGTATGTGTGCTTCATTCACCCTGAAAAATAGAGTGAGAGACGGAGGGGCAAAGGACTAATAAAATGCGCGTTTGTATTGCAGATCCGCAGACTGCCCCCAGCGAGGTGGACGGGGTCAACTTGGAGGAGATCCGAGAATTCGCCAAAGCATTCAAGATCCGTCGGCTGTCCCTGGGCCTGACGCAGACTCAGGTGGGCCAGGCGCTCAGCGCTGCTGAGGGGCCGGCGTACAGCCAGTCTGCCATCTGCAGGTACAACAAAAGCTAAAAATGATTCAAATGAAAGATGCAGCTGCACCAATGAGCATTCAGAAACTAAACATTAAATGCATAATTAAGAGACATGTCACCCTCCTCATCCTCTCTCCCACTAACATGAAGGGTTACTTATGCAAAAAACATACTAGGAGCACTTAGAGCAATTGAATAATTACTGAGGCTCATCGCTGTTACCTCTGCTCCGACACGAGAGAGCTCCACGGCGATGATCTGTTAATAAGATTGCCGTGTTTTACAGCTTCCACCAGGACAGTTTAGTCATAAATGGAGCATTATAGATTCATGAGACAATCAGACAATCACTCGTCCTGTTTTTCCACTTCACTAGCATTTCGCATACGGGCCTAAATGAGCCTGTCAAGGCAGAATAATTGGTCCAAATATTACTTTTTCAGGAGATTTAAATGGAAAAGTCATTTATCTTGCAATGTAAAGAAATTTTCTGAAGCATTAAGAGCCAAACCGCTGGTTTGATTAATGCATTAATGTTAATGTGGCCTTCTTAGATTGCATGTGCTTTGCTGACAACTCATTAATGTTTAGGTGCCGCGGCGTCTGTCACGCTGCTTTTAAAAATTTCATCACATCAACATCAAAAAGCCGATAAAATGTGAAGCGCTACAGAAGGCGGGCTTCTTATGAGGCCGGGCTAATGTTGAAAGTCGAAAAATCGCACATGAAATATTTACGGCCCGGCATAATTCAAATATTTATAACATACATTAAAAGCCATTAGTTTCAAAATAAACACTCTGCGGGCTGTTGCTCATGCCGTAAAGACAGTTTTATTTTGTTTGCTTGACATTGGACATGACATGCTGATGTTTTAAGTAGCGGGGCAAACTTCACATGCTTTAGTTTAGTTAACATCAGCGCAGACGGGAGGTTTGGGCAGACGGACGGCGCTGTAGCTCTGGGGCTCCGGCTCTGAGCTCACACAGCCAACAGACACTGACAGATGCTTCCATCTTGTCTGCTTTCATCGCTCGCTGGCTCTTCAGGCTCTTTATTAGCTTCTCTAAACAGGCCTTTACTTTACATGACTTCCAACTTACATAATCACATACCTGAGGACATTAATTCTGATAAAAAATTCTTGGATTTTGGTTAAAACTAGAGATGTAACGATTCATTTTAACAACAATTCAATTCATAATTTGAGGTTGCTGACACGATTCAGTCGATATTGGTTCATTTCAATTCTCTGACCTAAAATCAATCTTTAGCCAAAACTTCAACCAGTGTGACTCAGATAAATCCTGGGTACTGAACAGTGCAGGTGAAATTTTCCAGATTCTTTCTTGCAAGATAATCAAGTGTAAATTAAATATGTGTACAAACAAACGAGTAAATAATGGTTAAATCCATTCACATTTTAGTTTCACAAAGTTCAGAGAGATTGATCTGGTTGGATGAATTGGTTCATCATTACGCCCAAAGCTAAAACTTTATTTACCACGCCGTAATTTAAAATAAGATAGCTTTTTGTGTCAAAGTTTTCTGTTACAAAAAAAAACATAATGTATAATAAAGCGGCTATATGAAATGATGTTTGCATTGTCTATAAATATTTGTGATTTTGCTCTTAAATAAAAAAAACTAGCAGAGATCCACTTCCTAAAGGATAAATGATCAAATTCACATGTACTATGATGCAATAATAGTTGGAAATTAGAGTGCAGACATGATAACAAGCAGACATGTTTTATTTGTTCTTGTTTCTAATTAGTTTAACAGATTATTAGTTATATAAATTATTGTAGTTGAAATGTACAGTTGACTGATCATTTTATTCCCTGAAAACCAAAAAGAGAAAAAAGTTTTCTCTTGAAGCATCAAATATTCATAACATTTTTTGTTTTTTGTTTGTTTGTTTGTTTGCAAAATAACATAAGAGATATAGCTTTAGGCTCGTACATTTAGAATACTGTTAGTTAAGATTATTTTAAGTATTAATAATTAAGGCCCCTGCGACAGACTGGCGACCAGTCCAGGGGTGTCCCCTGTCTTCGCCCATGAGTAGCCGGGTTAGGCTCCGGCAGCCCCGTGACCCCGAAAGGGATAAAGCGGTTCAGAAAATGAATGAATGAATGAATGAATTATTATTAAGTAGTTTGTTTAGCATTTACTTTAAAAAGCTCCTGCTAAGGCAAGAATGGTTCAATCTAAATGGTTGGATGTGAAGCAATTCACTGCTTTAAGATGTAAATATATAGTCAATACATTTTTACTTTAGAAACTCCATAAAAGTTAGAAAAAATGTTTTAATTAAAGAAAATTGTTTTCACGTAAATTGATGGAGTTGCTTGTTGTTGCTGTTGGTTTGCTTTCATTTACTCCATTCTATAAAGTTCTGAAAAAACAGTTTGAGTTCAGACAATTAAAACAGAGTTTGACGTAATTCTCTCTGTTTTGACTCATATAGTAGAGACTGCACAGCTTTGGAGTGTCCAGCTTTGATTTCAGCTCAGTATTAACTGTAAACCGCCAGGTTACAGGAGCAGAGATACTTTGGCTTGACCCAGACAAGTTTCCTCTCTGCTTCTGATTCTTTGTTTTTTTTTAAGAGTTTCCTCTGTTTTGGAAGAGGGTGACGTGATAAATAATACCATTGGTTAAAAAGAAGGAACACCAGCAAGCGAAAAATGTCCCTGACATCTCGCTCACAGTCGCCATTAAAAACTGTTTTTTTTTTTTTTTGTTTTTTACCTCCACATTGTTATTAAAAAGCATTTAGATAAAATTGTTAAATGTACTTCTTCCAAACATAATTTGTGTTTACTTTTTTCCATTAAAAACATTTATGTTAGATAAAACTATAAATTAAAAAGCATTTCTGGGTAAATCATGGAGCAGCTGCATCTTGTCTTTTGGTTTATTAAGTTCAAACTTTTAATAATAAATTGTTTATACTGATTCCTTTTAAATATAAAAATAAGAGAGAAAGTTTTAAAATACTTAAAATACCTTGAATGTAAAATTCTGAGAGTTTTTTGTGAATAAATGAAGGATTGAACTTAATATTTCGACTTTTTACTACCTGTGGCAAAAGAAAGTAATGAGAGTAAAGCTCATTTTGTTTCCAGTTTGAACGCTCTGAATTGCAGTCTTTGATGCATTCAGGTATTTTTTATGTTTTTACAATGGCTGCACCATTTCTAGCCATTTGCGTAATCTCCTTGTTCCATTGTTGCCAATTTGGGACAGAGATCCACGGCCATGCCCTGAAAATGAATGCAGGGGTTAGTGTCACCTCCAGCTGCTAAGGCTGCAGGATGCCTGCCTCAGCATCTGGAGGAGTCTCAGTCCCTGTGGCATTCTGGTTGAGGAGACTAAAAGGCAGGCAGCTTGTCCCTTGTTTTGGCAGGGCACCTGAGTAAGATTCTTTTTTCTCAATTCTCCCCAGACACACCATCCTGAGAAGCCACTTTTTCCTACCACAGGAAGCCCAAGAGAACACTATAGGTAACAGTCTGACAGGCAAACTGAACCCTGGCCTTTTATATCCTGCCAGGTTTGAGAAGTTGGACATCACCCCTAAAAGCGCCCAGAAGATTAAGCCGGTTCTGGAGCGCTGGATGGCCGAGGCTGAAGCCCGCCACCGATCCGGCATGCAGAACCTGACTGAGTTTATCGGCAGCGAGCCTTCAAAAAAACGCAAGCGGAGGACCTCTTTCACCCCACAGGCTCTGGAGATCCTCAACAGCCACTTTGAGAAGAACACGCACCCCTCCGGACAGGAAATGACGGAAATAGCCGAGAAGCTGAACTATGACAGGGAGGTGGTGCGGGTCTGGTTCTGCAACAAGAGGCAAGCCTTGAAAAACACAATAAAGCGCTTGAAACAGCCCGACCTGGGAATGGCCGCACCCATGGACCCTCTCACTGACTCTCTGGAGGAGCTCCCCAAGTGAGCCGGCTCTGTTCGCCGAAGCCGACGGCAGCCACGATCTAACAGCCCCCCCCCCAACTGGATGGACAGTCATGATCTCGCAGACAGAAACTTTGTGTTGTCAGTGTGATTACTGCAATTGTGTAAATGCTCCTGGCAAAACCGAAGAGATTAATACCTGAGAATTCTGTAAAAACCCATGGCGTCGAAGAGTTTTAGATTCTGGACGCACAGACCAGTACAAAATTGTGGCTCCCACGAGAAGGGATTTAGAAGAGATCATACCAAATCGAAACACTATTTACCAAAGTCTGTTGCATCTGAGTACTAAGAATAATTTTGTAACTTAAATGTGCTCTAAATTTTTACATTTCTACTGGCAGAATCTAAGCTATATGTGTGAGTGTACATTTTGTCATGTTTGTTTGTAAATATAAAAAAAAAATAGTTAAAAAATGAATTTGGACAAAAAAAGGAACTTTTTGCTGTTAAACAGTTGCATAACTATGTCGTTTGTGTTTCATCTGCAAATATTTTCAGTCACGGTGTAACTTTGTACAACTTTTACAGGTATTTATTAATGATTTCATTAGGTTGTTATGAAGAACGGACGGAGGGAGGAGGAAACAGCTTTGTTTTCGTGCTACTATGTCAGTCTGTTGCCAAAGCCTGATAGCCAAAGAACTCACAAACTTCAGCTCAAGGACTGGGGAAGATTTTACCTTTTTATTTCCTCCTTTTGTCAGCTATATGCCCTGTTTTTTACTATATGTTGAACAAAAAAAAAAAAAAAAGACAAAAAAACATGTCAAACAGCGATAACAGTGTAATTTCATGGCAACATATAAAAAGAACTTTGTTTTCGCCTCTGCATGCTTCAAGTCAAACCACACAGGAGTTGCTTGTCTATAGATTTCACCAGAAGTCCCAAACTGGTCAAACTATTTCACAATTTGACTGAAATGTTTAAATCGACATGATAAAGTGTTAACGTGACAGAAAGTGTGTGAGTGACAGATGTTTTTTTTTTTTTATTTCAGCTGCTTTTCTATCTGCAGATATAATTTTCTTGCAAAGAAAAAATCTTGTTCTTGTGATTTATTGCTTTCTTTCTGCAAAAATCAAAATATTTCAATTTAAATGATTATCCTTACCACTTTGTGCATTTGTGGGGTTTTTTTTCCACATGAGTTTTGTTCTGGGTTATTTCCCTGTCAGAAATGTCATTCTTCCAGGCGATCTCTGTCTCTGCAAATATTTGGCTCCTACAGAACAAGATGAATGTGAGGAATAAGTGTCACATGTCAGCAGCAGTAAGCATCATTTGGAGTGAGGTGAAATTCGATGCAATTCATTCAGAATCAATTGTCTGCTTGATCCACGTCTCGCCGTGTCTCATATTTTTAAACTCTCTGCGTCCCAATGCTTTAATTAATTGCTTACAAATCTTGCATTTTCATAGGAATTAAAGGAACTAATTGATAATTAAGGAAAAACTAAGAATTACCTACAAAAAATATTCTAAATATCTGTGGTAATGAGGAAAAACAGGAAAGGCAAACAGGTTATTGTTTTTTTTTTCAAATATTGAGTTTTTATGTGCACAGAAGATCCTGGATTCTCATTTTTCTGCACATTTCTGTTTATATTTTGAATAAAACTTTCGACCGAGACATTCTGCTGAGATAAATCTATTAGATGGTAGCAGTTCGGAGGCTTTTCTATAAAAGCTGTAACCAAAACCAAGAGGTAAAAGCCTTTGTTCAACTTTACAATGCTGGACCAAAGCTCTAGAGTTATGCACATTGTACAGAGAAATAGATTCATTATGTCGACAATCTTTTAAAACCTGAGAAGAAAAAGAAATGTACAGTAGTTCATCCAAAGTTTACCTCAGTACTGTTCCTGTGAGAATCAGACGAAGGCCGGATGACAGAAACGCTGATTCTTGTCACTGTGTTGATGTTCACTCTAACTGTGGGGAAAATGTTGGTGTTTTGTTTTTTTACTTTTATTTTTTCACACCAAATGTGACGTTTCTTTAGCTATATGTGGCTCATTTGTTTTCTGTTATTGTAGGAGACTTTCTGTGCTGTGAGATTAATGTGCACAGAGGAAAGGAATTACAGCAAAGTTGCTCTTAACCTGCTTTCATTTGTCCATCTTCTATAAAGCAAGAAGTCATTGATGACGTTTTACCAACACAGATAAGCCGGTTTAAAGCTTTGTCAACTGTTAACTAGAAACCAAAGCTGATGGTTGGTTTTCTTTTATTTATTTATTTATTTTATAGACTGGAAACTGTATTTAATCTTTAGAGCAATATCTGTCTGGTCGGTTAAGCAGCAATTTCTGTATTTCTTAAAAAAAAGAAGAAAAAAAAGAATAAAAAGCTTTAAGTCTGTCACATTGATTTGTATCATGATTAGAAATAAACAAATGTTTGACATGTTGAGCTTCATGTGGAATGACTATCATCCGGCCACACATTAAAAACATCTTTTTTTTTGTATTTCTGTTCTTTTTAGTTCCTGAATGCAAACTGTTGCAACGGATTGCCAGTCAATAAAAGCTGATAGTGGTTTCTGATTAAAAACAATTCTATAGTGTTTTGTGCAGAAGTTTTTCAATGTTGTTCAATACCTTATGTGAAAAAAAGCAGGATTCTTTTCTCCAGGGGATCCGGGCTCCTTCCTATTTCTCATCTTTGACTCGTTTTCTGGATGTTAAAAAAGGTTTTCTTCTCTGCCGATTTGAAACAGAATCTCCATCTACATATTGTATGATCTGTTCTACCGTAAATTGTCTCTGGAGAATCCAAGAACAATTTCCGTCTGTGCTTCTAAAAGTAATCAGACACTTTTTTTTTTTTGGGCATTAGCAATTTACAATAATCAAAAAGATCATTAAAAAAAATTGAAAAAAAAAAATAATGTAAATTTCACATAACTGAAAAAGATTGTAAAAACAGTGGCCACATTTGGGCTGTTTTATTTCTCCTTGGTTAGAAATAAAACGGAGGGTATCTTATAAATGCAACTAAAATTATTCATCTTTTAAAGTTTAATTTAGGGGTCATAACTATAGAATTTATTAAGAAATACCAGAGCAACCACGGCTGGATGAGGATTAATTTAAGAAAAAAATGTCTTTACTATGAAACCTTCCAGGCCTAATTTGTCAATGTAAAGCACATTTTTGTAGATGTGGAGGACAAAAACAATCATCTTCAAAATTTTGATATAAAATAATCCACCTGATGTTTTCATTACTGTGAAATTGTGATCAATTTATTTACATTGATCAGTTCAACTCCCTTCAAAAACCTCAAACCGAAAGCATAATGAAGTAAATAAAAGTTCGTTTTTGTAGTTCCTACCTTTAGGTCTTTATTAACAGCCCATCGGAAGTTTGAGTTATTCATTTACAATGGATTATTAATTTAAAATGTGGAAAACTGAAGATGTTTCTTAATTTCAGTTTTTGTTTAGTTTTTTGAGTAAGTTTTATTGAAAATCCTTCTATGTCATTGAAAATGCAGTTTACTATTATTATTATTTTTTGAACAACCAACCACATATTTTTATCATTACAAGTTAAACGTGTAAAAATTCAATAAATAGTTTGGGATTTTTTGCCTCTAAAATTAGATTAAAGATTAGATTAGACAAATCGACTTAAAAAAAACCACTGTTATTATAGTGTAGAAAAACTAAAATGAGACAAAAGCAGATGTAATCGTGCTTTAGCTTTAGTCTTCCCAGTCCAGATGAAGGGTAAGCTAAGCCACTGCCCTGCGGTTCTTTTTGTGACTTTTTCTGCGTTGAAGGTGACCCAGCCAAGTACATGGTTGTGATTTCACACAGGTTTGAAAAGTAAAGTCCATCATCTTCATCCATCCTCCATTGTGCCTCATGAAATGAACATTGGGGGTCATGTTTACCTTGCTTGTGAGCAAAGTGCACGTCTTATTCATCACCTTGTAATTGGAAAATTTCCTATAGCTGAGAGTTCAAGAGTCATTCCTGCAGCTTCCTAAGTTGGTTGTAAAGAGAATTTCTCTCCTTCACACAGCGGTGTTTGAACTCAGCTTCAGACTTTGCTGTAAAGCTTTTAGGATGTGTGAGTGAACACGTTAGGTGGGTGGACAGGCTCAGGAGCATCACACTCCACTTCAGGATTCATAAAAGAGTCATTTTCTTGCTAGAGTGTTAAATGTACACAATAAGCAAAAATTCAAATTTGCTGTGTTTGTTATTGTGCTTTTCTCCACTCCTGAACTGTCTTGTTTTCATCACATTGTAATTACAGATTATTGTAACATCCTGATAACATTTATAAACAGATACAAAACAAGTCAATGGTAATTTACTATTTACGTGATAATGACTGATTAGCAATGTTAGTCAGTAATGAATCATCAACACAGATCATTTATAACTCTGACTAATTATCAATTGGTTATCTATAAGGCACATTTATAAATCTTAAACTATGGTTTAACTAATAATTCATTAACTGACAGTTTATTATTGATTTAATAACTAGCTTTAACAGATGGTTATTATAAAGTGTTACCTGAACTCTTTCGGACAAACTTCACATTTCATAGATTTTGTTTTTCATGTACTGTATGTCTACGTACAAATATGTGATTAATGCTGAGTCCACACGGGGCAAGTGATGCTCATTCTAGAACGCACTGAATATTGGTTCTTGAATGTGCTTAAAAGTTTGAGAGTTTATTTATTTAAAACAAGGAACAAAAGAACATTGATCACATGAAACATGAAAATGTGCGTAGTTCCAGGTTATGGTGAAATTGCTCATTTCTGCCTGTGAAAGTAAGAACAAATAAAAGCAAAGCTAATAAAATCCTATTGCACTGGGCTGTCACTTCCCGATACTAGCGCATGTACCTACAGTTGGAGGAGGCTTGGTGCAAAAGTTCAGCGCAGTGGAAATCTGGTGATTTTGCTCCAGACCTTTACTCTCACAGCTTTACTCCTATTTATGAAAGACTTGGATTCATAGAATTCTGCACAAACTGCCATCATTAATTTCTCCTTCATGACCGATTTTCAAACGGTTGGCGCCTATACATGCATACCTTGCATACCTTGCATCAGTCATCACCAAATCCCAGTCCCTGATTGATCAAAGTTCAACTCGTTCAACGTTCAATGCCTATGTGTTTTGTACTACTTATCGGCGTGTGGAAGCCCAGAGCCCACATACTGTGTACCCACGTTTTTGTGCACTTTTCATTGGAAGTGAATGCTTGGACACGCGTTGCCGAGAGCGGTGTGAATGTGCCATAAAGTAGTGAAGCTTCGGCACAATTTCAAAAAGGAAGATCCACCTCATTTGCGTCACGGACTCTACACACCACCTTCACTTTAAACTAACAGCTAAAGTCCCTGCCTTTTTTCTCAGCTAATCATAATCATATTTCTGCTTTTAAAATCATGGATATTTATCCCTCTACCTTTCAGACGGTTTTTCTCCACCTGGATCAATGCTAATGTCGTGGACTGGCCCTCAAGCACCATCAGCATCTGGGCTCTTGGGTTTATCCGTCTATGATCCGAGCTTATCCCACCAGGACAAAGGAGGGGGAGCTGGTTGCAGACAAGATGGTGCCCAACAACATTATTAGCTGGAAGAGGACATTTTGCAACTTTAGCAGAAGTTGCGTCTCTACACTAGAAGATTCGTGGAGCTCACGGCGGGAATGAGAAAACGTTGAAATAAGAACTGGAACTTTAGCTCCAGGGTCTTCATTTTTTGGTAACTTTTCAACTTTTAAAGCGATCAATGTGAAGAATGTGAAGAAAAGTGGTTTTGCGCCAGTTTTGCAGCGCTTTATATCATTAGTAAGATGTTGCTCATAGGTGTGAACCCACTTTAATGTGTTTCATGTCAGCAAAAAGCTGCTTTTCTCTGTGGCTCAACTGACACTGTTAGACATTACATTATGTCAAAGGAAAAAAAGAGTTACCAGATAAATTTGTGTTTTTGGCCAAACACGACTATTTCGACCAAAATGACGAAAACAAAATTATTATCGCTAGAGGGGAAGAGTGTGAACTTCCAGTTCTGGTATAAGACTTCCTGTTAATGGTGCTCCATGTTGTCATCCACAGCCAGATCATCTTGGAATGAAGACATCGGCCCAGAGTCAACCGCCAAGAAACTATGCACATTTTTGTATCACAAATAAATCTTTGTTGCTGTCCTCACTGAAACCGTAATTACATCATTTACATGTGTGTGCATTTGTCTGGATATTTATCAACATTTGCTTTTTAAATGTTTGTTTTTCCAATTATTGACATATTTATGTGTAGATTTATAGTTAATTAGATTTTCTTTTTGGCCTTATGGTAGAGTGTCCGCCCTGAGACTGGAAGGTAGTGAGTTCAAATTCACAGTCGCATCATACCAAGGACTACCTGCTTGACAGTCAGCATTAAAGGGTTGGATTGGGGGGGTTAAACTTCCAAATGGTTCCTAAGTGCTGCCCACTGCTTCCCCAGGGGAGGGATCAAATGGAGAGTACAATGTCACACACCCGGATGTGTGACAGCTAACAGAACTTTAACTTAAGCATTTTTTTTTTTGTTTAGGTTTCTTGAAATTAACCAATTCCAAAGAATTTATAAAACAACATTCCACCTTTCTCTGACTATTACCAGTACACGTCCTTAACTCAACGCAAATTATAAACAATTTTTCTGCTCCATTGATGTTCAGAACAAAGCCACAGAGCGTCCATGTATCGCCTCTTCAAGCTCTGCAGGGAAAGTTCAAACCAAAGAAGTATTACCTGGGGATGTTGCAGATTTGTTTATGCTTTTCAAACTATACACATAAAACCAGTTCCTGAAAGCGTACAGTAAAACCAAACCCCCCTGGCTTTCTTTGCAGGGTCACGGTCAACTGCATCTCAAATCCTCCTGTAAAACAGCAGTGTAGAACAGATTGATCTGGTTGACCTAATGTCGGAATATAAGATGACTGGATGTTTTTACCGACCATTTCAGGTTCTTTAATGACACAATATGTTTGGTTTTTTTTATGTTCTCATCCATTTATTTGCTTTCCCTTTGGGTCAGTGGGAAAAAATACATGTCAGGTTTGCTACTCATCAAAGCTGCATGCGTTTGGCTCGCCAAATAACAACGAAACAAGTGTAAAGTAGGAGAAATGTATAAATAAACGAGGAGAAAGCCTTTTGAAACTAAACTCAAAAGTTTGACACAGCCTCTCTGTCCGTGATGCCTTTGAACAGCGGACAGGCTGCCGAGAAAGAAAGCCGTAAATAAATAAATAATAATAATAAAAAGCAGACACAACATAAATTATTAACATTAGACTGAAAACTGATGTTGGAGATGCTTTTTCGTCTTTCTTTAATGCCCTCACCCAGCCCTCCTCCTCTTCATTTCACTCGATGGAGGAGTCTTTGAGGAGTGATGGCTGAGGTATGCGCCGCTGAGGAAAGTTATTTGATCCTCTTTTGTTTTCTTTTTTTTTTTTCATCCGCTGCATTTTCAATTGTGCTCACCATTAACGGCGTAATTGTGCAGACGCAGCTCCTGACCCACATCTGTTCTCTGAAAGAGTTGCCTTTAAAAGTTTACTTCTGCAGAAGGGAAGCGGAGCTTCGAAAAACTGATACAACTGAGCAAATGTTGAGCTTTTCATCAGTAATTTGTCAGGAAGGATTTGAGGGGGAGAATCCATGAAGAAGAGGTGACACTGAAAAGTTTGGTTCAAACTTTTTTTTTTTTTTTACTATAAGTTCATTTGACTCTTTAAGAAAGTTGTAGAATCTTTTTGAGGATGCTCTTCATACTTCTATCAAGCTCAAACTATGTGAAGGCTTCTTAAACACCCCAAATATTTGTATTAATCACTAAAAGGCATTTTCACAAAGAATTTCCTCAAAATAACAAAACGTTGAAAAAAATGATGGCCATCTTCAGGGGATGAGCTGCGCACTTATTGATCCTTGAATGTTTTTGGAATGCCTGATCATCTTAAGTGAAAAAAAGGGGAAATTGAGTCTAAATTACTTTTTTTTTTTTTGCTTTGTTTTTCTTTATTTTTAATAAACGAGCAAGGACGAACCACAGAAATGAAATGTGGAGTGGAAAAAAAGCTGCAAAACAGAGCAGATAAAATGAAACATCGGAAAACAAAAGCTTGTCAATCAACAAACATAATTTAGCAAAAGTTTTTAGGAGCCCAAAAAAAATTGCAAAAATCTTTCAATGAATTTACTTAACCCACAGATATCTGTATAGAGCATTTCACTTAGCTTCATCCTCTGATAATAATACGGAACTTAAACATTTTTCCTGCATTTATACTTTAATTTGAAACAAATTAAATATTGAAAAGAAAAGCTGGGCTTTCACTAAAAATTACAAAGAAAACAGTGAAAAAAAGTGAAAAGCAGATTTGTCTCTTTTTATTATTTAGAAAGCAAAGCATTAAAACTAAACTTAATATTTTGAACAAAACCTCAGGACGAACTGAAAATTGAGGAAACTGTACAAAATAAATTCTTTCTAATCAGTAAATATTGAGAAAAATGTATCTTTGAACTTTGACTAAACTTCTTTCCCTGTCAGCTCTTTTTTGTTCTTTATATTTGATTTTTTATTATAAATTAAAACAAGTTTAAAAAAATAAAACACTATCTTCATGAAAAGAATCTCAATCTATGAAGTTACCTCATTAATTTGTGTTAGTATGAAGTAAAACATTTCATTATTTGTCCACATTTTGTCTCAAAATTTTGCAAACATCTCTGTGATCCTTTATTTATTTCATTTTTCAGTCTTCGTGGACTTAAATAAAGACAATAAAGGCTTGAGGTCAACGCCACTTCTCTTCTGCCCCTTCCCTCTCATGTATCTCTCCTCAACACTCAAAATGTTTGACTTTTTGAAATAAAGCATCCCTGTTCAACCTGCAAACACCTGAAATTGTCCTGAATGGAGAGCTGGGAGCCGCATAGAAATATAATGACATGTCGGCGCTCCAAATGGATTATGTTTCAATATCAGTCAGGACACAGGAACGGGAGGTGAAGGCAGAGAATGCATGTGTTGGATGCAGATGGTTTTAAATTGCTGCCTTTGTTTTCCATCAGGCATGAAGCATTCACTTTCCTTATCTTTCAGACAATGTGCGGTGGGCTGATGTTCTGGGTAAATGAACTGTCTGTATATCTCTCACCCTCTGCTCCTCCGCCTTCTTGTTTTCACTTCCACCTCAGGGTTGAGATGTTGGTACACTGACTGTGAAGTCTGAGCTGCTCAGGCGTCTCCCACTTTGCTGCTCTGCACACCCAGATGCCTCTGTGGGTGCAATTATCAATCCTCACATGCAATCGAGACCGGCCATGCATATGATCCTCTTTGCTTTCACTGCTGTTTCTTGCTTTTTTCTCCCTTTTTTCGGCATTATTAGCAATGACACACTGTGCGAGATGTGCAGGGTTGGAGTTAATAGCACAGGTCTTTACAGAGACACCTGTCTGACTTGAGCAGCTGATATCATCAGCTTATAGTCCATTTAACTTCGTAGCGGCTCACTTTTTCAATGCATGTCGTCAAGCTGGGATGTCTCTTTTCCAAAAGCATGCAAAGGAATCACGGCCAGATGGGAGAGAGTCTGCACACCTGCAAACGTTCCGCTCAAGCTGAAGCCAGAAAAGGTTGAATTCAATTATGATTTAATCTCATTTTTTTAAAGCCTGTAATGGCCCTTTTTTTTTACCTGTACGGGCAATTTATTTAAATGAACTAAATGTACAACAATTGCTAAAACAAGTGCAAGTGCGTCATTTTTTAACAACAAAAGATGTTCTTGTTTGCCTTTTCTAACATCATGTTGAGAAAGTTATTTTAGTTTAACATGAAAACATACATTTTAACCCTGCAATTTATTAGAGATCTTAACCCCTTGACGTCCATTAATGCAAATGTGCATCAAAGCACTTATATAGCTTATATTTAGCATCAACAGTAAAGGAAAAGCAAAAGTGAGTTTCTGTCATTAATAAATTCAGACATCGAAGGCTAACTAAAAATGAAGGGCTAAAAATTTAATTTAAAAAAGATAATATTTTTTTAGAAAAAGGTTAAAATGTATTTAATTCAAAAAAAGGAAAAATTGTTTTATTTGTAGACAAAAAACAAGAAATTCTGAAATCTGGTTTTGTAAAGATTTGGTTTTGTTGACTTTTTTTGTTTTAATTCAGTTTAAAAGATTAAATATAGTTTTTAATATATCACAAATAAAATCATAAAGTAAAGCTGTACAACTTGTTTTTCACAAACATTTTCAACCGTTGCAGACTGGTTTAAAAAAATGATCATTTTGCTTTTAAAACTACCAAATAAACCAGCATCAGTGCCTGTGGAGGTTTTTTAAGCAAAGAAGAAAAGGATGATTGTTTTTTTTTGATTTTTTACATTAAAAGATATAAAGATTTTAAACAAAACTTGAAACATTCAAGTGAATATTAATGTAGAATTGACTCTAATCCTAAAGACTAAATCTAAATCTAATCAAAATATGCTTTTTTATGACTTATACTGAGAAACAGTCCCATATTTCTGATGACATACTAAATTTGTTTGCCATTTTTATCCCTAAAATACAGTTGTAATATTCAGGATTGTTTAAAAGTTTATTTGCAGCAAGACAGTCTTTTTAAAAACATGTCTCTGAATTAAAAGAAACTTTATCTACAATATGCTGTTGGATATGACTTATAAACATAAAAGTTTAAGATAAGAGATGGCTTGTGGGCATTTTTTAAACTGCAATGCAGAAACAAAATCATAGCAGTTGGATGATCTTTGTTATATTCATCATTATTATCAGCAGGGTCTGTTCTTTTTACAAATTAAACGGTTTGCCAGAATCCCAAAAAATGTGACGAAATCCCAAAAGCATCTTCCATCTTACATCCCATTTGGTTCCAAACTGACGGTTTCCAGTAAAGAGCAAAAGATAAAAAAAAGTGAAATAATTTGTATCCTGTTTGGTAGTTTGTAAGCAGCCGTTGGCAAAGTGCAACTCCTCCACTCATGGGTCATTGCAGCTTGAAGAGTTGGAGAAAATAATCGGCCCTGCCCTCCATCATCCTCTCATCCCGCTGACCTCTATGTAGGGTATAGTATACTTACAGCACACGAGGAGAGGAAAAGGCAGCGGAAGAAGGGGAGAATGATTGCATATCTGAAGGCATCGGGGAGCAGATATGGATGGGAGTAAAGTGACATGGTTGGACAGCATCTTTACTTTCTTATTAGCCAGGACCTGTTCGGACACTTTGGGCCCTTTTTATGGGGCCATGATGAAACCCCTCTAGGTGCATCTGCAGAAAATGGCCAGAGGAAATCAGAGATGAGAATCACTCAAAGACAGGGAGATGTCAACAGGCCCATAATGATAGCTGATGGCCACAGAACAATCTCCCCTCTTTGCTTTCAGCCTCACCTGTCCAAGTTGCACCATCTTTGAAAACATAATTAAAGGTAAAACAGAAAGACGGAAGCTTTGTCTCTGTTTTCTTTAAGAAATTCTCTTTGTTTTTTGTTTTTTTTTTTGTTTTTGTTTTTTTACATCTGGGAGCCTTTTCTCCCCCTCTTCCATATCTGTCTTTCGCTTCATGGAAAGAAGGAGGAGGAATTCTCCCTCTGTGAGACACCAAGGTGCTCCCGGTCCATTGTGCTGCTGGCTGTCAGGTTAAATTAGGGAGTACAGGCTCTGCGAGTGTAAAAAAATCAATACTTGATGGAAGATTGCTCTCCGGAAAATCTGTTTTGATTCCAGGATTAATTCTTGACCAAAAGCTCCTGCAAAATGACATGCCATTAGCCTGAAAATGAACACATTCTGCAGTGGAAATTGGATGGAAATGTGTCAGGTGATTGCCCCGGCTGGCTGTTTGGACTCCTCATGTGAGGGGACTGAAGGTGCAGCTTCCTTCAGTCCCACAGCAGAGACAACTCCAGCGTGGACTTGGAGTATTCTCAAGGCCATTGTCGTCCGGCGGCTGCAAATGCACTCCGCCAAGGTGAAATGCATTTACCCACTGTCCAGCCTCTCCTGTGTTTTCCATAAAGCATGGCATGAAGAATGAGAGAAGCTGAAAATAAAACAAGGGGGAGTTTTCCCCCCCTCAACAGTGAGAAAAAGAGTGGTGCGATACATTATTTATAAGTGAATAATGTGTTTGTCATGACAGATGACATTTCCCTGGATTGAAAACTTAAACAGAAGCCTTTAAAGCTGCACCAGGCAGTGATTTGACCTGCAGAAACTAAGCATTTGCTGTTTATGTATTTTTTCATGATTTCTGACATGTTTCTAATCGAAACTTGCCTACAGGTGCTATTTATTTGTCATTCGGTTTGGCTTATTAAAAAGATTTGTTTGTTGATTAAAAGAGAAAATTGAAAACTTTTACTAGAATTATTTAGTATTTCTCTCAATTTATGTTCAAAAAAATGAGCAAATATTGAGGCTTTTACACTCACTTACATATTAAATATATTTGAAATGATTAAAATCATTAAATTAAATATTTTTTCACTTTTTCATTAACCATTATAACTTTTATTTGCATCAGCAAAAAAAAAATCTTAAGAAATTTTAGCAGTAACCATCTTAAATTTTATTTTTAGGACAGTAGTTTTAAAAAGAGACATGTTCAGAGCTATAGACTCTTAAAATTAGTTCCAAGTAAGACACTAGAAGTATAAATTAATCAAGAACAATGACACATTGCTGATGCTTCCCATACCTTTTGATCATTTTCATGATTTATTTAAATTGTAGAAAGTTCTCAAAAATAGTTTTAATCTAAAGCGAAAGCAAACTAAAGCAAGAAAAAAGTACTTTAATAAATAAAAAAAGTAATTAGAAGTAATTAAGCTAAATAGTATTTAAATTGGGAATACAATATTTTTGAAAGTTCTTTGTTGTTGAAAATCGACATCTTCCTTAGTACATTTTGGATTTATTTTTTATTTTTTCTATTTTTTTTTTTTTTTTACTAGAACCAAAAATTATCAGAACAAGCTTTAACTGAATTTCACAACGATGTCTTAGCGCCCTCTGCTGGTGATATTGCTTACCGTACGGCTGATTGAGCCGCTAGGTAGCAGTATTTACCAGAAAAAAATACCACTTATAAAAGGAAAATGCTCTAGAAAATGCTTACATTTGTAAAAATACTGAACACTTCTTCAGACTTAATTTGAGCATTTATATATATATATATATATATATATATATATATATATATATATATATATATATATATATATATATATATATATATAAATTCTAATGGACAGGCATTCAACCACAGATGAGTCTAATGATTAATAAGATGTGATTAAGATGTGTCCAGGACTGGAGCGATCGATTTCTCTGACACAATACGATGCACACTGCAGAGGAATAGTATGCGTGGGTATCTTCCATGAAGGAAGCCTCTCCTAAAGCGCATGCATAAAAAAGTACACCTAGAATTTGCTAAGGCCCATGCTGACAAAAAGGAAAACTACTGGGACTCTATATTCTGGAGTGATGAGACAAAGATCACTGATTTTAGAATTAATTTGCTTTAAAACTGTATGGCATCACAAAGGTGAGAATTTCAAAGAAAAGTGCATTGTGCCTTCAGTGAAACATGGTGGTGGCAGTGTCCTTATGTGGGGCTGCATGAGTGCTGCTGATGTTATAGAGCTGCATTTCATTAATGGTGTCATGAACTCAACAATATACTGCTCTATACTGAAGGAGAAGATGCTGCCATCACTCCGTGCATTTGGTCGTCATGCACTTTTCCTACACAACATTGATCCAACACACATGGAAAGCTACTGTTGCATTTCTTAAGAACAGAAGGTGATTGAATGGCCAAGTTTGTCTCCCGATCTGAATCCAATCAATGTTATGATCCAAGTTACATTATTCACCTTCATTTCATTTTTTGGAGTTAAATAAGTGTTCAATAAAACTCTTCCTTGTGGAAATTTTGGAAATGGTCCTTTAGATCATAACACTGCTGATTAAATTAGTACTTTTTGAAGAGCGTGTAATCCTTTATGCTGAGTACTGGGTATATGTATAACATACATATATTTTATGTATAAGAAGTTATTATTTCAATGTGGAGAGCACAACTGGCATCAGCAGTTTGACCATCTTTTTAAGTTTTTCAACACCCATTGTGGAATTAATTCAAAATAATAAAAAACTGGGTTTTTTTCAAGTGATATTTTAATTGATACATTTGATCAAATTTGATTAAACATAAAATATTTTCATTGAAATGATCATCATTGTCAAATTTTCGAGGCTACGTCGCAGATTGATGGCGTCACGCCGTTAGCTAGTAGCAGGTGCTGAGGTAGCTAAAATGTTTGTAGCTTCTGCTCATTTTCATTCCAGTTTTTCTCAAACGTAAACGTTTGTCGCCGAAGCTGCTCAGTTTTAGCTCACGATGTCTTGGGTAAGATCCGCATCGCTTAATAGTGAGGATGTATTCGACGAAAATGCAGACGACCTTCATTTACAGAGCAAAGAGTGGACATCCAACATGAAGAAACGCGTCATGGTAAAGTTGGCAACATCCCTTAATGGTTAAAAAAAACTGCTTAATAATATGCATTGTTTTGTTAACTTTTGTTTATTTACTTTTTTTGGACAGGACGGCTACGTGGAGGGAGTTGATGCCGGAGAGGAAGCCTCTCTTCAGGTTGGCTTTAACTTGGGTTTCAAGGAAGGAGCAGCCCAGACTGTAGCTGTGGGAAGACTCCGAGGAATTGTGGGGTAAATTCACCTTACATGTCATTAAAAGCTGTGGAATATGCTAAAATCCTTCTCAAGTAAGAGTAGGGTTACCTCCAAGTACTAATTGAGTAGAAGAAGCAAATAGTAGTCTAAACTTCTACTCGAATAAAAGTAAAAAAAAAAAAAAAACTCAAGTTCTGAGTAAACTATAGACAATGAAATCTGACCAAGTAAAAGTGTAAATTTTGGTATTTAATGATATGATTTGAAAGCTCAAAATAAAAAGGGATCTTTTTATTTTGTTTGAAAAAAGACTTTCAGTGATGTAAAAACGTAATAATGGCTCTTTTTTCTGCCGTCTTATATCTCGCATTTAAACTGTTTTCTGCTATAGATATTACAGCATGTTTGGACTGTTATTAAGTTAATACTTTTTTTTAAATCAAAGCTAATTTACAAACGAAAAAAGATGCTTATTTTTTTGTCGATGATCTTTACACTATTCCCTGCTATTGATTACTTTCTTATGAAATACTTATGGCTATCATACATAGAATACTTTTTTTTAAAAATGCAAATGTTACAAATAATATGAATAAATGGATTAAAAGAAGTCATTGAGGCTGAGTATAAGTCCTAGTTTTAATAATAAGTAAATGTAAAAAGTATGATTAGCTGTACTTTTTACAGTAAGTTATTTATTGAGATTTAGCTGAATAAAAATACATTTTTACCACTGATTTTTATATTTATTCAGAATCCACTAATTGACAGATTTTTTTTGTCAAAAGTACACAACATGATGTGATTGCAACATTTGGTTTAGTAGTTACAAAGTTTTTACTGATCTTTTAGGATTGTAGGTCTTGTCTCCTGATTTATAAATTATTTCATATTTTCAGGTAAAATATTTTTTTCTTGACTTCATTAATTTTCTAACTGGCTGTAAACAAAGCAGGGAAGCTCTGACCTTCAATGAAGGTCATTTGATCTGCCAAAACTTTTGGTGTCATCATCACTTCACTATTGTTACTTTTTGACAAACTAGTTTATCACAAAGATGTAATTTAGAAACATCCAGACTTCCTTTGTTGTAATGGTTTATTGAATGAGCTTTTCTGTCCGACAGATGGGCGCTCTAGTCTTTTCTGTGTGCTGTCGTGTGCATCACAGTTCCCTCTGTGTCTCCCGTCACAGGGCGGTGTGGTGCTGGTGCCAGATCCAGCATCCGGAAAAACCCGTTCCGACCTTTGTGACTGACCTTCTGCAGCGGGTTACAGAACAGGAAAACCAAATCATGGAGGACATCAGGAGGGCTTTGGAACACCCCCCTCTGAGCGTGAGTGACATTTCGGAGAGCATGGACGCTCTGGAGGTGGAGCAGGCTGATCCCTGCCCCTGCAAAGATGGAGGAAGTAGACCATGCTGTTCCAAGAGAGACGAAAACATGGATGTGGACAATTCTTACCAAGACCAAAAGATCTGCTTTGGGTCCGCCAGCTGTTCCTCCAGCTCAGGTGAACGTTTGAACCTGCTCCTGCAGCAGTGTATGGATTTAGTGTCAAAGCTGGAAATGCCGCAGGAGCTGATGGATCACATACAGGAGCTGAAGAATATCAATAAACCAAATTAGCTTTTTTATCTTTTATTAAATTTTTTACAGACAGGGTATTTTGCTATAACATTTATCTTTCTTGTATAATTTATGAAAAATGCCTTTCTAATTTTCTTGTTTGTTAAAAAAAATAAAAATAAAATAACAACAAAAAAACTTGATGATGAAAATCTGTTTTGATCCCAAATAAAAGGTTTAACAGATGGATGTTTAAATTATAATGCTTAAATTGTTTGGTTGTGATTTTTTTTTTTTTTTTTTTTTTTTTTTTTTTTTTTTTGTTATTCCTAAAAACTTCTCGAAAATAAATTTGTAATTTAAATTTGTATATTTAGTTTTTAATGCAAATAAACAAATTGCTTATTTATATAGCAGTTTTTCTGAAAGAGCAAATATGTAATTTATTTTAGGGCAACTAAATTATTCGTCAAAATATTTTTGTATTAGTTTACAATCATATAAAATATTTTGTTAACGTCTGAATGTTTTATTTTTTGAGCCATTGGTTTTTAAAATATTTTTAAAGTGTATTTTGATGCCAATAAACGTTATTACATGTTTGTTAGCATACATGTAGATGAACCACCTTTTTAACATTCATTCTGCAAATATACACAGTCTGTTCTAATTAATGTAACAAAAATTTCGAATATTTGCAGTTGAGTTAGCGCGTGAGAAGTAAATAGAAAAAAAGGAAAACTGATTATACAAATTCATGTATATGTATATATATATCCTTTAATGTAAGGGATAAAATTTGAAATTGTTTAATCAAGTATATAGAGGTTTCGTTTTTAAGATGATATATTTAATGCACAATTATCACTTGTAGTTCAGGTTTTAAACGCAAAACATCGTCTGTTGTGATTTTTTTTTTTTTTTTTTGGCAGCTCTTTAACGAGGCGCACCTGAACGTGGCACGAGTTCAGTCGCACATCAGTATGACGTCACCGTCGGACCGAACCGTGACCTGCTGCTCCTGCTAAGCTATAGGGTCCGTGTGAACAGATGTTCCGCGGGAAACGCGTAGAAATTTCGCGTAGAAAACTTGTGCTGCGGGAGTTGACATTAGGGTGTTGCGAAAACACACTAGATGCGGCGGCATCGAGTTCCCCGCGCGGCAGTCTCTCAGTAGAAACGCACGTTTGTGCGTTAAGTTTGCTGCAGCTAGCTGCCAGGCTAAAGAGGCTAACCTGCTCCACAAAAGTGAAACAAGAAGAGGAGCTTCCACGTTTCAAGTTTTGAGAATTTAATTACATAAAGGTATGTTTATTTTTTTTCTTTTTAAATTACAGTTTTATCTAATTAAATATACAGTCCCTATTGTTAAAATTGTTATTGTCAAAATTAACAATACTTCCTTGTATTTTTATTCATAACCAGGCGAAGCCTGTTTACTTATCATTTTTAGGATTCATTTAAATTACTGCATGATGTAATGTGCAAAGTGAGATTTATACTCATTGCTCAGCTGAGAGTTGAATGGATTTGATTGATCTCAAAGTTCAGTGCAGTTTCTTATGGCTGGACAGAAATCGCTTTATTGCAGTGATTGCCTCAAAAGGTTGTGCAACAAAATATTAAGTTATGGGTACCATCTTTTTTTGTCCAGGCCTGTTTCATTAGTTTTTTTTTTTTTAATTATTATGTTAATCAGCAATTCAAAGGTGATGGCTGATTTTGATTATTTAATTTTCAATAAATTTTTATTTATTGTTACTTTTGTAAGTTTCAAGTGATTTCAGTGAGAATTGTGGGTTTTTCCTTCTTTAAATGAGGGGTACCAACAATTTTGTCCACGTGTGTAAATCTGCAAGAGGATCAGTGAATTGTTTTCCATCAATGCAGAAACATTTCCAGTTGCATTCTGATATGTTAAAGAGAAGAAAAAGCAGGCTGATGTTATTTGCACGTGTGACTAAGCAGAAAAACTGATAGATATTTTATCTATGTATTTATTTATTATAGATCCCCCATTAGTTGCAACCAAGCAGTTGCAACTATTCTTCCTTTGGTCCACACATTCAGACATTCATGCACATTGTTGCGTTACCCACAAGTATTTAAAAAGCGTCCAAGGCTAAATTTTGTTGTTAGTCATACATATTTTAGGAGGTAATTGTAAAAACAGGAATAGTTACCTCGTGGCGCAGCGAATATTTTTAGTGCAGTTATATCAAGCTACATATTTTCAGCATTCAAAACAAGTGCAGCTAAGAGAAAATCCCAGCTTTGGATGCACGTATTTTATAAATTACTTGCAAGTTGTCACTTTCAAAAGAATATTATATGCCTTTAAAGACCCACTTTGGTTTATATCACATTTTAGGTGTTTTTAACAAGTTCTTGTCGTATCTGATGATGGAGGATATCAAAATCAAGCTTTAAATTGCATTTCTGAATTTCTCTTTATTCAAATCGTTGTAAATCAGGAGTAGATGAAAAAAATGCTGTTGAAAAAGATTGTTTTTATGATGAAGAAAATACACTGGGTGAGCTACAATCTTCCTGCTTTGCTCCATTCTGATGCATACACTTGTAGACGACTACATCCATGTGCATTTCTGTTTTCCTCATCTGAGCTGGAATGTGGCCCAAAACTATGCGGCTGGATAGCTCCAATCTTGCTCGCCATTTTTGTTGCACCAGTAATTTTAGATTGAGGGTGTGAGGGGCTGTAAGCTAGCAGGAGAGAGTGTAAACAGAACTCTTGGTTAAGGATGACAGGAAGTGGGAGCAGGGTTGCTCCATGCCGCTCTGCAGGAACTATGTCCTTGAAAACAACACAGATTTTTTTGATTTTGGCTAAAATTGGCCAAATCATAATTAAAAGACCACTGGAAACGCTTTGAAAATAGATCTCTTGAGGAGAGTATTACTCTCGTCTGAGTCATTTTCCATCCTCTGTGTTTTAGTCTCTCAGTAAACAATGCATTTTCTGCTTCCAGGTGTTTTCATTGCCGTCATTTGTAGAGATGGTCCCTGCCCGGAACAGAGCGTGAACTGCTTCACCATGGATCCCTGAACTCTTGGGGCTGTAGCGGCTCTGTCTGGTCGCTTGTGGTCGTTTTTGGTTCAGTGGCCGTCGTCCCGCACAACAAGGGGGGAAGCATCAAATGGGGAACATTTGTTGTCGTGCTGAAAGTCCCTGTGCCACGGCAGAGGAAAAAAGTGGTTTGCTGAGCGATGAGTCGAAGGCCATGTGCAACATTGTCAAGAAAACTGGTGCTTGTGGACCAGAAGGAAGTGATGAGAGGAGGTGAGAGGCAGAAACTGAAGGAAACAATGAGGGGCGGAGACCTCACATCCATACATTTTTGTGTGCACTGATGATTAGCTTTAAAAATGAAAATAAAAATATTCGTTTGGGTTCTCTGGAGCATTTTCAAACCCTTTCACTTGCGTCTGATGTTAAGTTTTGTTTTTGTGCTAAAACAGTTATCATGTGTTCCTCAGCCAATCTCCAAAAGAAGAGGCCAATAAAGTGCCTGTGCAGCAGTGTCCTGACAATGAAGACACAGAGCCCAACAACACTCAGGAAAACGGACTCTTTCAGAACAAAAGCATTCAGGAAGCGCCAGCTTCTCCCAGCAAAATGCCTGAAAACTCCACCCAAGCACAAGACAACGAAACCAAGGTCATCCCTGCTGAAGAAGACCAAGCTGAAAATCTACAGTGCACTTTAAACTCGCAGCAGAAAGACCCCCCCACAGTGGATGCAGAGGTTATTGTAGCCTTAAACGCAGAACCAAAAAACGAGGAGCTGACGTTCGTGCAGGAGAAAACCCCAAACCCCGACGTGGTCCGCTCTGAGATCCTTTCACTTCCTGAGAAAAACACGCCAGAGCACACCGCAGTAAATGCCACTTTTGATGAGGAATTCTCCAAAGAGGTTATCACTGCTGCAGCCAAGCCATCGGAGGAGTTTGCCCAAAGTAATGAAGGATTGTCCGTGCCAAGCTCTCAGCTCGCAAAAGCAGCTGATGGGGCAGCGTCCATCTCTGCAGCCACCCAGGAGATGACGACAGAGACTTTGAGCAGGTAAGGTGAAATGCTAAAATGTGTCAGCAGTCTTTTTTTTTTTTTTTTTTTTTTTTTTTTACATTCAGACACATGTGGGTCCACTCACTCAACTAGAACCAAGGGGGTCACTGTAACCAATAACAGTGATCCTATTTAAAGAAAATGGAACAATTAATTGTTTCCCATTGAAAGCATCCAAAAAAACAACAAAAAAATATACTATCGATGAGAAAGTTTGTAGGCTGTAGTTTTGGTGTCTTCAGAACTGTTGAACACTTTTGATCAGATGTGATTCATATTCCCATAGAAATGTAAAAAACAAATGTGACTTTCTTTCAACATCTGAGTTTGAAACTATGCGATCAGGCCCAATTTCCAATCGGATCAGGACATCCCTATGGAAACCCCTCATTTTAAACACGTTTTGTATTAAACAATATCAGCGAGACCACGAAAGATGAACTTCGTCATTGCGAGGGACCACCTTAACTTTTTGGAAACTTTATTCAAAGTTTTTCTTTTGTGCCTTTCTTTGCTTTTCCTGTAAAACTCAGTTTTTCTGTTGTATTTGCGTTTCTTTATGGGTCAAATTGTGTTGAGAGAATTACTGCCATTGTGTCATGGATTGGTTGAACGTCATTTCTCTGCAGTGTTCCTTCTGAGGAGCCAAACATCAGCAGCTCTGAGGACGCTTCCAAGGACGTAAAAAGCCATAATGTCTCTCAGATCTGTTTTGGCTCCAGCGAGGAGAAGAAGGAAGAGGAGGAGGACCTTCACTTTGCCGGCTTAGTGAAGGAGCCAGAGGCCACGTCTCCTGCAGATTCTGAGGACAGGTCCGGGTTTCAGAGTGAACATATTGAGACAGGACACTTGTTTATGTGGCTTGCTTGTGTTTTTCATCATCTAATCTGGCCACTAGAGGGCGGGGTTACCTCACAAATCTGTGTTTTCTTCAAATGTTGTCAGCCTAAGCATTTTTTTATGTTGCACATTGTATATATTAGGCCTTAAATGTATGCATATTTTATATTATACTATAGTGTATGAATAGTTATATATACAAAAATGCTTTCTACCTGCAGCTCAAAGTCTGATCTAGATGCACAGCCAGATCCAGAGTGTTCCAGCTCTGCATGCTTGGATCAAGAGGTTTCCTCAGAGAAAAGCAAACAGGATGCCAAGGAGGAAAAGCTCCTCGATGGGCAGAAAAAAGACGTTCCCAAAGCAGAGAAAGATGAAGAAATCCAAAAGGAAGATGGGGAGACAGAATGTCTTCAGGCTGAGCCTCAGGGGGTGACTGCAGACGAAGAGCAGCTGGAAGGAAGCTCTCACAGAAAAGCTGAAGCTGAACCTGCTGCAGAGACGGAAGCTGGTCTGGGAAGCAGGTATCATGTTTTTTTCATTACAGACTTCACTCGCAGGCAGTGAAATATAAGATAAGCTGCTAACTTTAGCTTAATCTGTGACACCGAAGCTGCTATGTTACCATGGCAACTTAGAGGGGAAACCTAACCTGCTTTTGGTTTGATGAGTTTCCTGATTCATCAGATGTTTTGAATAAAAGTGGTTTAATTCAAGCAAAAATTTACATTTTTAAAAGTAGTAGATCTATAAGTGACTTTTCCAGACTATAAAAGCACGTTTGTGATGTTTTATCACACTGAAGTGTGAAGCATTTATAAATGAGTCCTGCAAATAACAGAAAATGAAGTTAATATTTGAAAAACAGAATTAAAATGTTTTTTTTTTTGTTGTTCTTTTGTCATGTAACACAATTCCTCATTCGACGTACTTGTGGTTTAATTATTCAGCAGAAACCTTCATTAGCTTGTTAGTTTATTCATTAGCAGCTTTCACTTTAAATTCTGCTCTATTCATCCATTTCTCTGGTTTAGATCAGGATTATTCTGCGTCTGGTTACAAATAGACCACAATGAGGATTTGTCATTTGATGCTGCACCTGACCTTTTTTACGTCAACATGGACATTTCCGTCACTGCTTATTGTAAACTCCTATCGTCAGTGCATTTTAAGACAAATAAAGGTTACACAGATTTGCTTAATAGGCTTGTTTGGACAAAACTGGATGTCAGCAATTATTTCATGAGGTTTAAGCAGACATGATAAAAAGAAAGACAAACAAACACTTTTTCATTTTAATAGAACTAAATGAAAATGTTAGACTGAACACTTTTATTTCAAAGACAGTTTATAAAGGAATCTTTGATATCATTTGAAGGAAATGTTTCTGTAACCAAGTTAAATGATTCTATGATTTATGATGATTATCAGCTATTTCAATAATTTATTGATTGTCCTGATTGTTTTTATACGTCTCTTGTAACTCCTTGTATTTCTTTTTCTCAAAAAGTCTTGCCTTCTGCCAGGCCAGGGTTAATAATAAGATTTTAGAGGTGTCTTACAGGTTAAATACATTAAAAAAAAGTTTAATTTGGGCGGGTTGTTTCCTAATTAAAATAACTTACTGCGTGCTTTTTTTTGTTCTAGATCGAAACTTTTTAAGATAATTTCCTGTTAATCGAATTTTATTTTAAGATTTTGAAGCTTAAATACTAAATAGACTTATTAAAAAAATTACAATTCGAGTGATTTCATGACTAAATTAAATATAAATATTTTTTTTATTTCAATTAAAAGTTGAGTTAATCATCAAATTCTAATTCCAAGAGCAACTTTTGTTGTTTTAGAAAGCTGTTTTTGCGTAACAAGGGAGTCAAACCAAAAATTAAACTTTTGTTAATGAAAATATGGGTTCTTGCATTAAAAATACTTTAATTTAAGCTGCTTTTTGCCTAAAATTTTGTGAAATTACTTCAAAAGATTAATTGATTAATTTTATAACTACATATTTCCTAAATAAAGATCTCTTTAATTAATGCATTTATTTGTGTTCCATTTACTGATTTTAGTGGCCCCAATTAGAATTCAAGCTACAACGGAAGTAAAAGTCTTAACTGAGCTCTTAAACATAAATGTTATTTATTAGATTATATTTATTTTTAAATAAGTGGTTAAAAATGTGTGTTTTTTCCCCTATTGACGTGTTTTTATCTCTTTTAGTGAAGAAGACCTTTACAGAGGAGAAGAGGAGCTGTCTTCATCAGTGGGATCATTGGATTTAGAAAGTAAAGATCTTGAAACAGTGTCAGACAAATGCAGCCGTCGCTCTTTTTGTTGGATAACCACTTCTGCTCTGTACCCCCTCAGATTTTACGTTTGAGGAACGGTGCAGCCTGTCTCCGGCTGTGGACGTTTTGTTCTACAGTGAGAGAGAGTGGAAGGGGAACACCGCCAAAAGTGCTCTCATTAAAAAGGTCGGCTGTGCCTTTAGCTGCTCGTAAGCAGTTTCAGAGGAAGCTTTGTGGCTTGGTTTGTGTTTACAGAGAGGCTTTCTGTTCTGCTGCAGGGTTACAAAGAGATGTCCCAGAAGTTCAGCAGCTTGAGGAGAGTGAGGGGCGACAACTACTGCGCCCTCAGAGCCACACTGTTCCAGGTGTTGTCCCAAAGCACCCACCTGCCTGCATGGCTGCAAGAGGATGACGTCACCATGGTAAATGCTCGTGTTGGGTAATGGCTCCAATCACAATTGAAGAAATTCTGCCTTATCTGCTGTCACAAAGAAACAACAGGTCAACCATCAGTTTTACACTTGCAGAGGAATATATATCAAAGTATGTCTTCATTTTACTCGTCTGAGCTGTCAAGATCAAAACTGTACGGCTGGACCGCTCCAATATTACGCTCCATTTTTAGGGGCCTCAAGCTAGGAAAAAAAAAAAAAGAGTGTAAACAAAAGGCTGGTGGGAAATGAGTGCTGGCTTATTCCTGCCCACAATTCAGAGGTGAATTTCTAACAAACTCCTTTCGCTCTGCAGAAACTATGTCCTAGAAAACGACACTTTTTTAGAATTTTAGCTAAAAACAACGTAACCATAGTTAGACCACTGGGAACACTTTGAAAATAGATCAAAAGATGTTTGGAGTGAGATTTTATGGAAAATATTCTTATATTCTGAGATTTACGGACACATTTAATAATCTATATTTAGATATTTATAATTTATTTTATCTGTAAACACTTTAATGTGTTTCAGGATATGGACAAATCACATCATTCACGCTCACAAGCACAGTTATGAAGCAGATTCTCAACAGAAAGAAAACAATTTGACAGTCAAATATTTGACAGTCAAATGTGTCGCTTTGATAAAACTCCCATTTTTGACACATTCGGTGCATCCTCTGTCACAATTGCTGGAACATTTTTGCATTTTCTGAACTGTTTTGAGTAAACAGTGATTCATTTTGGGATTTCCCAAACAGTAAAGGGTTTATTTACTGTATGTATAGACTTTGTAAGAACATGGTGGCATTCTTTTATTAGACGTTTACACATAAATACTTGTTGAAACTGTGGGTTTGTTCCAATACTCCTTTTGGTTGAGGAAGAATCTGTTTGGCAGGGAAACTGAGTGAGTTCCTGCAACACTTGTTTTCAATTTCAGCATAAACAAATGCAAGGAAAGCTGATGCTTCGATTATCTCCTTTACCACTTTGGGAGGTTTGGTTAAAAAGGAAGGAGCTCAATCCCATAAATCTTGACAGTCATACATTTGCAAAAAGAGCACTTTTTCCAGAAAAACAACAAACTGCATCTGGTTGATCTGATTATATGAAATTGGATTTAAACAAGCACAGTTTATTAAGTAAAAACTTTCTTTTAGGGCCTTTTTTATTGTATTTTATCAAGAAACTGAAGTAACTTTTAATGGATTTATTCAAAACAGTTTATTAAACTGCAATTTTTGTTTAGAATATGTATTATTGTATTATTTTGTGTTTAAAATTCCGGTTGCTCAATAAATTTGTTTTTCTTTCATAACAGGTATAGGACACATTAAAAAGAAAAAAACTTCACAGTGAATCCTGTTTGTGGTTGTTTTTAGTTTGTTTTAAGGAAATGCAGAAACTTCTGCTTTCCACTGGAATCTCTCATTTCCTCCCTATTGACCCTTTTCCATCCCAAAGGAAAAGATGCACAAGTTTCTTTGAGGAAAATTTCCCACTCATCACAAATGTCCAAGAACGACTGGGGTTATAGCTTTGAGAAAAGTTCCATAAAAACATCCAAAGCAGAGTTGTCCTACAAGAAAAACTGGAACATATGCTTCGGGGATTTTTGTTGACTAGTCAAAATTTCAGGTCTGACTCATTAACTTAAATGAGTGTTGAGTCTGTTAAACTTGACACATACTTGTGTTCTTTTTTTAAACGTCAGCTGTTGAAAAGGCTTGTCTTCAACTTTGCTGTTAAAAAAAAACCCCTGATTAGAGTGAAATAGACAATTGAACTTGTTTTTCTCTTTTTTTCAAAGAGAATTGAATTTACCTTTTTTTTTTCTTTAACTTTCTGTTTCTTTAACTGTGTGTGTCTTTTTGTTTTGGTTTCACAGCTTCCAGAGAAACTGGAGTCCCAGGAAGGCCTGATAAGCCAGTGGAGGTTTCCTGGAGACGTCACAGGAGACGCCAGCCAGCAGCTGAGAGGACACTTGGAGCTTCTGATAAAAACGGTACCGCCTGCTCCTCTGTTCACAAACACATTGAAACCTGTTTAACCTTTTAATAACAGAGCTGTTGTCTGCGTCGTTTGGCGTATCGTCACGTAATAAACGTGAATCAGCCTATTCTGATGCGCTTTGCACCATTATGCAAGACATTACTAATGTAAAGTGTTGCACAACTTTAATTATTCACAACAGAAGCCTGTGAAATTGCGTTAATTGCATTACATTAAAGAATGTAAAGCAGAAAATGCTTTTCGAAATAATTAGTACCAGATGCTAAAGGACGCCAACTTCTTCAGCTTTTTGTAGCTTCTCACTCCAACAAGTTTATGTCAACATGTCGGGTTTTTGGTCCAATAGTGAGTCCTGATGAGGCTGTGGATCATTATTTGTGCAGTGATCCAATTTGATTCATGAATCAAGTCTGTGTAGTATGATTGACGAAGTATTTCTTGATACAAATTTTGTTGGATCAGAAAACTGGATGCTAAAAAAAGCTTGTATATTGACACAGCTACTGAAATGGGCCAAAGTTTCCTCTCCCCCCTCCATCCAGCCTGGCTCACTCACACTTAAGTGTGTGAGAAATGATGAGCGTTCAATAGTTGTGCTGTAGCGAATTGCAATTCTGGCTTAATCTGGCGCAAAACTGTACGGCTGGATTGATCCGCTATTGCGTGCCATTAATTTTGTGCTGCTAATGCTAGATTGAGAATATAAGCTAGCATTTGAGCGCTCAGCGATGAGGAAGGGGTGAGGTTGCTCAGAGCCAACAGTCCCATAAATCAGAATTTTATTTCTAATGACCTGCTGCTGCTGCGCATAAATAATGTCTTTAAAACGACACAGCCTTTTTGATTTTGGCTAAAAACTGCATAATCATAATTAAAAGACTACTTGGAACAATAATGCAAAAAAATGTTTGGAACGGGACTTTAATACATTGTGTTTAAATTGTTGCAATGTGTCTTTTTATTAGATGTATGAAAATTACGATATGTATTAAATCACCAACATTTATACCTTTCATTTAGAGCATGATATAAGAATCAACAAAACATTTCTGTGAACTTCCTGGTTAACTTCAGTAATAATCAAAACATAAGCATTACTGTTGTTTTGCATCATTTTAGAACAAATGTTCTAAATGTTTAAACAAAATGTTCACAGGTTTTCCATACTCAAAGTTCAGCCGACTGCTGTTCCAGTAGATCGATGACAAGAAGATGGTAAATGAAGACACAGCAACACTTAAATAAAAATGTAACAACTGGAAAATACCTGCAGTCCTTTACCCTAAACTGACAGCAGTGTTTCCAACAGACATGTTTTTACAGATGTGTTCTGATGTGGTCTCTCCACCATGCAAGCAGACAGTGATATGACGTTGTATGAGTGGTCACCAGATGAATTATTTTTAAAACTACGTTTTCTTCCAGTGTTTCACGTCTACCATTAGCTTCTGTAGCTTTCAGTGAACTGAACTTCAGTCTTTTTTTTTTTCATTTACAAAAAACACTTGATAGTTTTACTTTGAAAATAAGAACCTTTCTCGACACTTTACTTTAAAAATGTATTTGCTTCCTGTGACAGTAAGCCTCTTCAATTTGTTTTAGATTATGTACAAAATCCACATTTTCTGCAATTGTAGCATAATATCGACATTGCCTGAAGTGTATTTTTACAAGTGCTGTCAATCGATTTAAAAAAAATAATCAGATTCATTACACTATTAGGTTGGGATTAATCTGACATTTTATATGACAACATGCAACTTTTGAACAAAAAAAAGACCAGAGAGAAAATGTTTCCCTTCATTTTAATTGTCTTGTCTAAAATGTTTACATTTATAGTGTTAACTCAGAAGTTAATTTTTTGTGCACAAAACACATCAACAGTAAGATAATCAAAACTGTAAAGAGTTTTATGTCTGCAGTATTACTCCAAGAAAACAATGATTCTGTTATGCAGTCATAAGAAACAAAACATTTGTGTTTCTGCACTTTAAATGGTCCGGGTGAATACAGACTGTATTCTGATTGGCTGCTGGGTATTCCAGAAGAGGTTCCGGTCATGTTCTAAACGTTCAGGCTTCTTTAAAACAAACGTTTCCATCATGATGTAGACAAAAACAAGCGGTAAGAGGTGAACTTTCTCTCTGAACTGATGCTTTATTTAAAGCAGCTGATCATGACGATCAGCATAAATATCGCTTTACTTTGTTGCTGCAGGTTCAGCTACACATTGTGTTACTGTGACAACTGACCGCATTACGTATCAAATAGTCCACCTTATGTGAGAATGCGATCCAAACCAAAAAAATAACAAGAATAAAGTACCAAAAATCGATTAAATAATTATTTCTTTTGTAAGTGACCATGTTGGAAGTATTTTCAGAAATTGACGCCCGCCGCGGAAGCCTGAACCGGTTGAAGACGGTTGCTCCGCAGTGTAATAAATCACTGTCAATATATATATAACGTGTTAATTTTAACACTTTAACGTTGACAGCACTCATTTTTGCAAAATATACTTATTTATAAAGATAGCAAATCAGTGATGTCAGACGTCACAAATATTCATACTCACATTTTTGGAAACAGACTGCGAATATCTGAGTATCCAACCCAGTCCGGAACTGAAGTCAGTCAGTCACTTAAACCAGTAGCTTCTGTTTATTGCAGCATTTTCTTTTATTAACATCAGACTCCTTGTTTTTTATTAGCTTAACGGTGAGGTCTTGTACTTCCCTAATTTAATAAAAAGCTTTAATTATAGAGGCTCTTAAGCAAATGGAATTGTGATGATTGAAGCTGAATTATCTGGGGAAAAAACGTTGAATATCTGGTTCAGACTTTTCTGAGAACTGAAGCTGAGGGGAAATTACCGGCTGATGGCAGATGAGGGGGGAAAAAGATGACCCAAAGGAAGTCTGAATCTGGTTTTGACCTTGAATACTGAACACGCGGAGTAATAGATCGCAGGTGTTTGTCGTAATTCAATATAGTTACTTTTTACTAATTTTTGAAAGTCTGGTGTGAAGATTCGTGGTACTCAATTTAAACTAATCTACGCCATCTTTGAAACTGTTTTTTTTTATGCAAATGTGATCTTTAACTTAATAACATTAAACATTAAAATCTAGTATAATCTGCCTGTGACTTTTTAATAGAGAAAATATTTACTTCTAGTGCATTCATTAAATCTGTTTTTATAAGTATACTTGCTTGTAGTTTAATAGTTAAGTTTAATCCTGTTTGCAATTTTATTTATGGTAAATTATGATTTTAGGGTTTTTGTTTGTTCTTTTGCATCCTGTAAATAATTTAATAGTTAAGCTGTATTTGATAACTATTTTAAGAGTTAAATATAAAGATAAAACATTGTTTTTACTTAGATTTTTATTCAGATATTGTGGCCTAATCGAGCACTACGTCTTTTTTTGGCACTAGTTTCTTTTACAAAAGTGAGTATAGATCACCTATAACCTGCTTTTTGTGATGTGCTTTTATGTCTCTAAAAGCATTATAGAAGCTTTGGGTTCTGAACTTCTGTGTAAAGCTAAACAAGCACATTTGGGGAGTCGTGTTTGATAAATGTGATGCATTTAGACGTTGCAGATGCTGACTTTGCTTTGAATCTAACTCTGTCGAGTTTGTGATTGATCAGTGGCGGACGGCGGTGGACTGCGCCTCTGCCGCAGAGCGGCTGCAGCTCTGCGAGCGAGTCTTCCAATGCGGAGAAGAGGAGGTCGGGCTGCTGGAGGCGCTCAAGCTGCTGATGCTAGGTAGAGCAGTGGAGTTGCACGGCCGCATGCAGCAAGGGGATGAAGACATTCCTCTCTTCTGCTGGCTGCTGTTTGCCCGAGACTCCTCCGATTCTCCTCGTTCCTTCCTCTCCAATCACCTCAGGCATGTCGGCCTCACCGCCGGGCTGGAGCAGGTTTGTAGAAGTTTCTTCCGAACAATGAACCGCATGAGTAACGCTTTGCATGTCAATGTCTGAACAGTCCGATATGACGCAATAGAATCCCTCACGCTGTCCAAACTTGCAGGATTGAGACTTTAGAGCATTTTCTCCTTTCAGTGATGAACAAGAACAACTGATGTTAATTGTCATGATGTGTAATTTGTAGAACGTGGGACCAGAGCAGTAAAACGTGCTGATGCCTGTTCAGCTGTTCATACCTGATCAGAATCAGCCCCAAGGAGCTGAAGGGCGGTCCCAAAACATTCAAACGTTGAAAGATCTAATTGTTATTTTCAGTCCGTAAATCCCAGAATCTACATCCATGACTTCTACACACGAGCTGCTGATTAAACATCGGAAAAGTTTCTAGGGATTCACCTCCAAACAGCAATTATATCTGCTTTGTTGCTCCTTCTCCAGGTGGAGATGTTCTTGCTGGGCTACGCCCTGCAGTGCACCATTCAGGTATTCAGACTGTACAAGGCAGACACGGAGGAGTTTGTCACTTACTACCCAGACGACCATAAGGATGACTGGCAGACCGTGTGCCTTGTCACCGAGGACGATCGCCACTACAACGTGCCGGTTTTGAAAGCTGCAGAACCGCAGGAGGAGCTGGCCTCCAGGTGATCATCATTGCAGGGAAACGTGCATCCCTCAGGTCGATTGACGATACATTTATGCCAATTAAAGGATAACTTTTGGGAAATTTGCTTTTTGGCCGGTATTGAAAACCAAGCTGGAAATAAACGAAGAAACTAAACTTCAGCCACAAGCACCAGTCAAAGCACATTTTATGTTCTTTAAAAAAAATTCTAATATGTAGCTGAAAATTAAGGTTTGTTTTCTCAACAATTTAAGCTTTCTTAATATGCTTATTCTGTGCCTAAATGAGTCACTTCGATTAAAAATTATGAATGTGAATCCTTAAGTTGATTCGTAATTAAACTGCAGCCCTGAACCTTGTGGGCAGAGTTTCCTATTTAGCTACTTTCACTCCAGGCATGTGATGCGTGTCCTTGAATGTGCGTTTAGCCCGTTGTGTTCACACTGCACAAGCAGAAAGGGGCTTTTTCTTTTGCTTTTTCTACCCTTTACTAGCGCTTGTCCGCCACCTACAGTTGGAAAAGGCTTTTGGTGCGAAATGTTGTAGTGGTGCAAATCTTGCTCCAGGCTTTATTCCGATGTATGAAAGACTTTGTGCCATAAGGGACGACATAAATGTCACTACCAAATCCGAGTCTCTGACTGGTCAAAGTTCAACCTGTTGTAACGCTCAGTGGCCAAGTATTTTGTACATAGAACCCGAAAAAATTGTGTAGAAACTTGCGTAGTGACGTGTGAACGCGAGAGTTTTATACGCCGAAGCGGGAAACGCGCAAATATGCTCATTAACAGACGTTTCTTTGAAAGTAGTCTCTTGAATGCGAGGTGCCAATAGCCGTGTGAATGTAGCTTCACAGTGAGATGAATTGAAGTTATTTCCTAAGCAGAGGTTGTTAGATTTTTTGCATCCTTGTGCCCTTGAGCCAAGACTTCCCTCCAACTTAAACCCTGAATGAATTCGTCTGTGTGGATGAACATCCTAAACAAACTCTTGGTACAAATGCGTTAATGTTTGTAGCATAAAAGCACTTTGGGTGGTTCCAAAAGAACCTATGAGAAACAAACCACGACTTTTTAGCGGATCCTTTTAGCGTTTGTTCTACATTTTAGTTATATTCCACAGCACCTTTTTTCCAGAAAGAACCTGTTAGGTATTTAAAAAAAACATGTAGTTTTTGGTTCATGCCACATATAAAGGTTTTTGGCCAAAAGGAACTCAATTTGTTTCCATAGCAACAGTGGCATCCTAACTATAGACATAGCATGCACAGTTGTTTGCATTTGCAGTGTTATAACATTGACTGTATAAGAGAACTGGACCAAGTGAGTGTGATGTCACTCAGAGAATGAGTTACTTTTGGCTCCAGCAAAATGAAGTCAATTCAGTTGCCTTTTTTTTGCAATGTACACACCCCCATGTTAGAGCCAGCCACCTCCTGTTTTGGAGCGCCAGGGGGAGGGGTCACTTAGTCCACTTTTAATATACAGTCAATGGTCATGAAACTGGTCAGATTGTGATTAATTGCAACTGGTTCAGCCCTTCATTTTTCCCACAATGTGACAGTTTCCTCATGTGAGCTGACCAAATACGGTCACTTCTGGGCTGAACAGGTGAGTTGTGAAAACTGCACTGCTGGCTGGAGTTTGGTTTTAAAAGATTTCTATTCTGTGTCTTTTGACTTTTTTTTTTAAACCAACAAGCACTTATCCCAACAAATTCCTTTGATAAGATATGCTGATTTGAGACCCTGTACAAGTTTACACAAGTACTTGTACACACTGTACTGTAAAGACCTTTCTATTTGGGTATTTGTACATATCTGATGATTTGTTGAAGGGAAAAAAAGTTGTGAACAACCTTCTGTGTTTTTTTTTTTACTTATCTGATCAGAACTTTGTGAAGCTGCCAATGAGGGGATGGCATGCATCATGTTTACACTGGATTGTGGGCACTTTTGTCAATGACTTTGGACAAACGTGAAGTGGCCAACTTAATCAAGAAGGGTTTGATGTTCCTTCAGGTTTACTGGGAGACCTTTCAGAGATTAGATGTGAAGTACTAGCCCATTTTTAGCTTTGTGTTAACTTATTGAGTAACATGCTGCCTTCAACCAAGCCGTCCTGAGGTGCAAAGAGCAGGAAAAGCTTCGACCGCAGGACATGGTGTAAAACAATAAAAGGTTTGCTTGGTCCTCCATGTTGCCTTAGAGATAATGCACAATAGATACGACTGATGGAATGAATGCTGGTTCTTTGTGATTTTTTTTTTTTCTTTGAGCTTTTTGTTGTCCAGATTCCAGAGCAGGTACAAAAGACAAAGTTGATGCCACTGGCAGGAATGTTCTTGCACTTTGTTTTAAATAAAGTTGATTTTTTGGGAACGTTTGCTTCTTTATTGCCCCGAATCAGTCCAATACTGCAAGGGAAAAAAATTGCTTTGGCAATTCTTTCTGCATGTTTAAGCAAAAATGTTTGCCCCCGCCACATACTCAACTCAAATTTACAGGCACCTAGTACCTGATTAAAAATGAATTTTGGGCATAGTGAACAACTGACAACACAGGAGAAACTATATAAAGTCACTATAGGATTATACTATAGGATATTAAAAAACCTCAGTTGCCAAAAGAAATCCCAAAAATTGCTTTTGTCGATTCTTCTAAAAATTATAAAACTGTTCGTCACCTTCAGGCCACCAAAAGATAAAATGGTTGCTATGGAGCCAGTATTGAGAGAAAACCTTTTTGTATGAATTTGTCACATACATCTCTGACCACGGTGGCAGGGGGAGAGTGGGAAAGTGAGGGGCGTGTAGCAAATCCAGTGATGCACCACTTGAGCCAAAGAGTTAATAATAAAGCTATTTATTTGTCTAATAGGAATGCCTATACATTATATACAGTAAATATGACTGTCTGAAAACTAGCAGGAAAAATCTGACCACCAGACTGTATGGATAAGTCAACAGTTGTATTTTTACACGCAGTGATAGAGCGAGGGATTCCCGACCCCTTCAGGCAATTAAATACCGGTACACAATGCATTACCTATATAAAACAACAACAATCTGTACACCTTTGAATGTAAAGTACAATTGCACAACCCAACAAGTCCCAGAATTATTTAAACTCAAGCAAAGGCCTTGCATTTAATCTTAACAGAAAATCTTGAATTCTGTATTTTGGCAGCTCCACTACCTCTCCACGGTTAGGTCATTGGTACCGCAGAGGAGGAGCTTCCATTTTCCTTGTTTGCCAATAAACATGGAAAATGCTGATGCGAAACTAAGAGAAATGTCGGAAGACGCGACGGCATTTACAACAGGTGGATGAAGTTTTTGGAGGTGCATGGCTTTCTTTACAATGTGCGTTTAAATTGTGGCCGTGGTCCTCAAATCGGCTGAAACCATACAGAGCTCACTCCTGCTCCTCTTCATCCTCCTGGAGTTCCTGGATCGCATCCATCTGAGCCCTGGAGCACGCCTCGCTCATGGGGGCAGAGTCTTCGGCCTCCACCACCAGCTCATTGGACATCTCATTGTTTCTCTGCAAATCATACAGAGCAAAGTTCAGTTGGGATTAATTAGGATTCAACAAACAAGCACGTTTGAATATTACTCTTTGCACCTGCAGTCGGTCAGAGTACCTCAAAGGTAAAAAAATAAATGTTCCATTAGGCTGTCTTTCTGGAGAGCAGCAATAGTTCATTAGAAATTAAAGTTACAGGTGGGACCCTTAGCGTGGGGCAACCTCACCCCCCTTCCCTTCTCTTGCTAGGTCGGCCAGGAAGCTTGTGGTCTGCCCAGCCTGTTTTTTTACATAAGCTCTTTTACAAGAGTACAACTGTAATAACTTCATCTGCTCCTGATTCACCACAAATCGAATAAAGTCTTCAAATATGTCCTGTCATCAGAAAAATGCCACAGGCACATGTTAAATACAGTTTTCATCAGAAGGTATTTCACAAAACAATATTCATGTTAAACAGCATGTGTAATAAAGACTGTGTTTCCATGTAACAGGAAAATATAGATTTTGAGTCATAAGTTAAGTTTAAAGTGTAAAATTCCTCAAAATTTCCCCTAACTTTCTTCTTTGTGCTCATCTACAGCTAGTCTAATCTGACGTTTTATGTTTTATGTTATCTGTGTTGTACAGAATATAATCCTTACAAATATCTGAGCAAGCCCTGAAAAGAGAAAAAAATAAAGGAGATGACTCATCCTGCTTTCAGGGCTTAGAAAGGGTTTCCATCTGAAGAAGAGGCAGATGTGAGGCTGATGCTTGCGGTACCAACTGTGGCTCTCCAGCTCTTGTATTTTAAGACACAGCTGTCATGGGAACTTTAGTCATGGACACATGACTGTGGGAGAGACCTGTCAAGGTTATGTTTTTCTGCACGTGTGAGGAGCTCTTTTAAAATGACCTTTTCTTTCATTTCAATGGAAATGTTGACTTTCTATTTTCTGTTACAAAATTGAAGCCTTTCAAAATTCTTATGTACTTTTTGTCTTTAAACAAACACGTTAATGCTCCTAGAATCAGGAAGAAATGATAGGTGAGCTTCCTGTTTCTTGTATGTTCCTAGAGGTGATTTGTCGCTCTTTTAAGTAAAGGAGAACATTAAGCATGGAAGGAAACACCTGTTTAAACAACCCTGCAGAAAGCACTAAATACTGTGTGCTCTCATGCCATAATCTCGGGTCAGGCGTTCTCACCTGCTGTCGATAAACGTAGCCGGACGCTATGGCAACCATTGTTGACTCGCCAACGAAACCTGCTAGCAGGGATCCAACTCCAAGTGTGGCCCCATGAACCCTGAAACAGACCGCATTCAGGTGAATCTGCATTACAGTGGAAGTCTGCCCCCAGGACGCAGAGGGTTGGCCTACCCCAGATAAGGCAGCACCACCAGGCTGGCAATGAGGACAATGATCCGCAGAACCGAGCTGGGCGCCAGAACAAAGGTCTTTTTGAGGGTCATAAGCCATCCGGTCAAATGAGCCCGAACGGTCACTGCACATAAAGAGGAAATGTCAGAACGGTGGTCCACATGAAACTCTGAAAATGGGGGTGTATTTCTTCACCTGGCAGAGCAAAGAAGGAGAAAATCCTGAGCGGGGCCACACACAGCTCAGCGAACGCATACTCCACCCCAATGACATCCACCAAGATCTTCTCCGACAAGTTAGGAGTCCAGAACAGTGCGAAGCAAAGCTGGACATGAACAAACATACAAATGAATCCAGAGGCCTAATTACATTCCACTCATTAGGGGTTTTGGGTTTCATGCAGGCTTTTGAAGCTCGCATCAAAACAAGCAAGCAGGTAAACAATATCATTGTTTCTAGAAGCTGCGGCTGCATTACCATCCGTGTGTTCAGAGGAGCTACAAAGGCTCTGATCTCCATGAATAATGCACCAGTTTGTTTGAAACGGACAAATAAAGCAGAATTTCTCTGCCCTTCAGGTTCAAGGACGGGAGTTGGTGCTTCTGCCTGCTGCCAACAGCAGCAGAAACCATATAGAAATGCATCACATTTCAGCACCTTGAGGAATTTTGAAGCTGTCTGAGTGTTAAACTGTTGCAGCTTACTGATGAGTTCATTACTCCTGTTTGGTGCAGAACATCTTCAGCCACGTGACGTATGGAAACTGGACTTTTGAACGAGCAAAGAGATTATTTTGTATTGATCCTGTAGAAATTAATAAAAGGTAATAGAACTATAATACAAATGAAGATCGTTTGTTCTAATCATTTAAGTTCAAATTCATTTGTGAGCTTGAGGGATTTTTTTTGTGTGCAAACCTTTAATAATTTTCCAAAAAGTTTACAGCATCATTAGACAGGTGAAGTTGTACCAATTTGCCAAAAAAATTACCTTAAATAATAATAAAATAATATAATAAACTTTTTTTTAATCTATTAGATTATTTTGTGTAAACATTGACACTTTGACTCAATTATAACAATTGTTATAAAGAAACCTGTGATGCACAGTAGAAGAGCATTCATGATGTGGGTTCACTGGTTAATCAATTTCTCAAAAACATTAAAAATCAAAATGCCAGTGGTCTTTTAATTATGATCATGCTGTTTTTAGCCCCCCAAAAAAAAGTTTTCTAGTAAAGTTTCTGCAGAGCGGCAGAAGTTCATTAGAAATTGGCCTCAGAGTTGTGGGCGAGGCCGTTGTGCGGAGCAATCCCGCTCTTTTGTCCCATCTTTGTTGCTGAGAGCTCTCCAATTACACACTCTCCCAATAGCTTACAGCCCTCACACCCCCAGCCTAATGTTCTCGGTGCAACAATGGTGAGCAATAACGGAGCTATCCAGACGTATAGTTTTGATCCAGATTCCAGCTCAGACAAGGAAAACAAAGACGCACGTGGATCTAGTCGTCTACAAGGGGACACATCAGAATGGAGCGGAGCAGGGAGTTTATGGCGTTTTTTCTACGTCACAAATATAATCTTTTTTCAACACAATTCGATTTTACTGCAATTTGAATAAAATACTCAAATGCAATTTTAGTATGAATTATTCTAACATATGTCCTCCATCATCAGAAAAAAATGCCACAAAAACATGTTAAAAACTATTTTTATCAGAGTGGGCCTTTAAATAATAAAAATAAATAAAAGGAACAGTTTAAAATCCTCATAGATGTTCACTTCTAACCCGAGGGGTCAGTGTTGTGTTAAAAAAAAGGATTAAATCAGTTCTGCAGAAAGACAAACTTTCATCAAAACGATCTCAAAGGAGAAACTGTTTTATAGTTGTATCCTCCAAATGTTCTGCATAAAAGCTCATTTTTATTTCCCAAAGAGCACAGTTTTCTTCCCTGCAGTGAGCATGTTTTTCCACAGTCATATGTCCTTTACAAACCCTCACCCTTCCTGGGAAAAACAAAATCTTAATAGTTTCCAGGCTTTGCGGCAGCTCTCTCCTCTGTGGGACTTCAGCGTGTTAACTCTGCCTTTCACTGAAGCTTCAAAAGTGCCCAGTTAGTGCTGTAATCGCAACACCAGAGTTCCACCAAGCATCAACTCCTGCAGATTACAGGCCAAACCTTCAGGATTCAACCCACTAATCTTTTGCCTGTCAATCAAAATATTCAGATCAAAAGCCACAGCCTTTAAATTGACAAAAGAATGAAAGATTGTCAGCATATCTATTATTTTAATCTCAATCTGAATTAAACCCTCGATGCAGATTGTGATCCTCTCCTTAACTAAACAACAAGCCCAACCGTCACTAAAATGCATCTGCTGTGACCTGAAAAAGAGCTTTCTGGGCTTTTTACTGTGTGTGTGTTTGCCTTTCCTCTGCAGATCACTTTGCAGCACTGTGCGCGGCTGTTTGCACAGTCAGATTATGCATGTACACACTTCGGTTTGCGCACAAATCAGGGTCAGTGGAGTTTTACACGGAGCACCTCAGAGCTAATCCTGAACTAGGAAACGGAGTCCTCACCTTCAGCCTTTCATCTCCGCCTGCAGAAAACTGTAATTATCCTGCAACCATGCATTTAACCGAAGAGCTGCGGCATTTCCGCCGCTTTGCTGCTCCGCCTGAACATCATTTGGGCTCCACATTTTACCCAAACAAACTAAAAAGTTCTTTTTGTTCCTTTAGTTGAGCAGAAAAAAAGGAAATGTCAAGATCCAAACGATATGTTTCTCACGAGACACTTGACGTGGTTTATATGATCCTCTGAACCCAAACATGAGTCAGGATTACAGGCAGATGAAGTCATTTGGCATCAGTTTACCAGACATCATCACTTATTTGTACAGATCAGTGAAACCACCGTCACATTGACTCAAGAGTGGCTTTTTTTCTTAGGAAGGTGAGACACATATGCTGACGTCTCTAACCAACTCTGTTTTCCCTACAATAGTTTCTCATTTCATAACGGTACCGGTAAATTGCTGTTTTGTTTTGTCTGTTTTTTTTCCTCCAGGACCAGAACAAGTTCTGACATGATGGGGTTTTTGCTCCTGCTACACAATCTATCAGCTGTGGAAAAGCAGCACACGCCCTCAGATGTTTGTTTACAACTGCACATCTGCTGCGCCAGCCTCCTTCACCAACCTTTGTCTGGAGAAAGGACAGCCTTCCAAGACTAAAAGGTGAAAAATATTGAGGGGGGGGGCTTTATTTTTTTTTTTACCTAAAAGGTTTTAGGAGGAGATCTACTTTATTGAGTTGTAAAGTTGGACTGCTGTAGGACACAAAAACCTTTCAGATCAAACATCAACCTGCTTTACAAGCAAGAACAGCAAATGAAATACTTTCTGCCTTTTAGAAAGCTGCTTTCTTTGTGCAACGAGTCATTGCTACCAGCCAGCATGCATTCTTTAAAGCACGTCTCTGCATATCAGAAGAATGATAAGGTCGGTCGCAGGACTTGTCCCACAAGTCTTCCAATCACCTAAACCAGAAAAAAAATGACAGGAAACTTAAAGTTTGGAGCTTTAAAACGTCTCAGCTTAGCACTAACAAATGACAGAAACAAGAAACTTCAACAAGGATCTGCACTGAGCATGTCTGCAGTGAAACCACACATCCTGAAAAACCTTTAACAGCACAAGTAACCTACATTTTACAACCAGACATACTATAAAGCCATACACCTATAACTAATATCCTTATTGTTTCTTAAAGACCAACCCTCATATAAATGGGTTTTTTAACCTGTATTGTGGCATTTTTCTGTTCGAGGACATTAATAAAGAAAATTAAGCTCAAAATTGCATTTCTGAGTATTTATCTATACAATTCTAGGTGAAGCAGGAAGAGATGAAGAAACGCAGTTTGCTTTTTGATGTAGAAAACACACTGGGTGGGCCACAAGCTCCCTGCTCTGAAGGGGAAGAGGGGGCGGGGTTGCTCCATGACAATGGTCCCATCTCAATTTCAGAGACAAATTTCAAACGAACTATTGCCGCTCTACTGGAACTATCTATCCAAGAAAACGACTGATTTTTTTTTTTTTATTTGGGCTAAAAACGCATAATCATAATTACAAGACCACTGGGAACGCTTTTACAACAAATCAAAAGATGATTGGAGTGGGACTTTAGGAGTTTGTAAAAAATGTAAAATTTTAATTCTGAAATCAGTTCTATGGGTAGAAGTGATTTGTCATGTTGGAGATGCGTAAACAGACTGAAAAACATTACGCAACGTCTGATTCATCTTAAAAAAAAAAAGTAAAAAATGAAAACCCTGATTTCTGGGATCTCAAAAATGAATCTTTGTAGATCAGATCTAAGCTGTATGTTTGGAGAGAGATCTCTGCAGAGATTTCTGTGTCCGGCCAGATGCATCAGGAGGCTGCTCCAACCACAAACCAAACAGATGGATCATCTTACCGTGAGTGACAGGATTACACAGCAGAAGGTAAACTTCATGATGTGGGTCTTGTTGACGGGGCTGCCAGCATTCAGCTTGTTGCTGGGATTGTTCTGTCAGAAAGGGAAGCTCATTAGCGGCACAGATGGAGAATTAAAGGGCCCGCGGCGGCTGCAGGGAAGGCCCGCTTTACCTTGTCGAAGGCCGGGTACATGGCTCTCAGCTCGGTTAGCCAACCGTACGGCATGTGACCTACGGGGTATGTGGCTGTGAGTACGGCCACCGCCTGGAATGACAAGAAGGCTAACACTTCAGCTCCAGAAATACCACACAGCTAAATTAACCACCGCCTAACAATAGCCTCTTCTCACTATCTTCATGATTTTTTTTCAGGTTTATCACATAAAAGCTGTGCGCTTGTGTGTGGAACAACAGGCAGAGCCCTGTGGGAATGTTTTCACTGGATGTGATCGTGGCTGGAGTTTCTCATGTACGGGTGAATCACCCAAACCACCAGCAGTGTAGTCAATGATTTCTAGTTCGTTCTGGTAAACAGCTTTGTATTGTCTCTAGTATTCGGGGGTTTGCGGAAGCCAGAAAGATCCAGAGGGCGTCTGTTTGCGTTCCAGCTGCTGTACCTTGAAGGGAAATTTAATCCGTCTGCTTCATTTGGCGGTAAAATCCCTCTCAGAGCCCCTTTGTGGTTCCACAGAGACGGAAGAAAGAGGCTGGCTTTGAAATAATGGAGATTTTCTGATGCACCCACCTCTGTGGCATCTGTGGTACCCTTGAGGTCACGCGACACAAAGAGGTTGACGATGGGTCGACTGATGCGCTGAGTGGCGAGGATGAGGGCCAGAGGCCACCAGAAGTTCAGCATTTTCCTGATGGTGGCGTCGCCCTGCACACATCAAGAGGTCTTCCCAAACCATTCCTAAAAACTTAATGTGATTCCGCCATATGTAAAGGGTAATACAGACCCCCACATCGAGCCCACTAGAGTCTGGGATGTTGTCGTGGATGTTGCAGTAATAACCCAGACCGACGATAGTAAATCGGACCAAGGCACCCATGTACAAGGAAAGGATGGGGATGAGCAGAGGCTCCACACATTCCAGATTGCTGTGCAGGAGAATGGCCACAAACACGATCTGCAGGACAAAATAGCACCAATAACAGGGGGAAAGATAAATAAATAAAAAAGCATGGACTCGTCTCAACAGTACAGAGACTTCCAGCATTACCTGGGCCACCACATCCGAAATAGAGGCTGAGCCGACAATGACGCTGTGCTTGTGCTTGAGGAGTATTCCAGCATGAATCCATGCCTACAAACAGAGCAGGAAACCGCTTATTTGTTTTCAAAAATAAATGTCTTACTGGGAAAGCAGGGGAGAAGCTGTTCAACCAGAAGATTTTTTAAAAATCCTCCATTTTTAGATCAGGTGTGTTCAAACCCATGCCTTCTTGTGCGGATTAATTTGGCCAAGTCTGACCACTCACCATCGCGTCTAGCAATGGGAACGCCGCCAGATACAAGAAGGCCCGTCTCGTTTTGCGTCCCACAGATTCGTCCACATGGTGGAGCTTATTAATGATGTAGTATCCCAGTTCTGTGTAGGCTGTAGGGAGACCAGTGAGACACGTGAACACATTGAACATCATCTGAACACAAAGCTGCCCCTGCCAGACGCACCGATCAAGATGTGCAGGACGAAAGCCACGACCCCAGCTGCCAGCATGCAGAAGATGGCTTTCCGCCGATCCCGCTTGCTGTTGACAAACACCAAGCCCACATTTTTGAAGTCGCTCATGGGCCCGGTGAAGAACTTCATCAGGGAGTAGGCCAGGCCGTAGCTGGCCAGCATTTCCACCGCATCCTCTTTGACTGTGGCTATGCCTCTGTTAAGAGCCTGGAGCAGATGTTTGGGCCAAAAGAAGATAAGGTGAGTGTTATCTCTGACCAAAATACTGGCTTTTAACTGTTCTGCTGTTAAAAAAATTTTATCTAGGGGAAGTTGGTGGGGTTTTTGCTAAATCAGACCTGTGGAGGCTTTAAAAACACCTCTGAATGGCATTTCTGTCATTCACTTTTAACCCTGGAGAACTCAAGAAGAATTTTAAGAGCTTTTTATTTAACATTTTTTCGTTGTTGTTTATTCATTTTGGCAGCAGCAATTAACTGCGGCCAAAAATGTAAATATAATTTTCATTTATTTAGAAAAGTATATACAGCAGTTCTGCAGGGTTAAAAGAAACCCTCTGAGCTATTTATATCAACTATTACATAAGATTAATCCTGTATACTTTAAGTAGTGACTTTTATTTTGACATTTCCTTAGAGGAAATGTCAAAATAAAAGTCACTACTTCCAGTCAAATAAAGACTAATGATTGATATTTAACAGCCTTTTTAGGCCTCTCCTTACACATCTTCAATGTAAACCCCTGTGGAAGCTTGGAGTTCAGCTAAGCTAACTCAAAAACGCCCCTAAAATGAGATAAAAACGTTTGACCATTGTATTATTTTTGATACATTTAGTTTTAAATTAAATATATATAAATTATAACGACGCGTCGATAAATTCACAGTTATGGGAAAAGCGTTAGCAGGTGCTAGCATAAAACAGCGCATCCGTCGCCGCAGCTGCTGGTGGGGTTTAAACCCGAGGAATGAGGAGCAGCGGAGCCGTTACCTGTTCCCCGAGGTCGATGGCAACGTTGGTGATCGCCAGAGGCACCAGGAACCGGATGAGGGGCCAGTAAGGACTGAGGGATGGAAACTCCACCATAGTACGAGCCGGGCTGACAGAGCGAGGTGCATCTGCCTCGGGTCGTGGTTGATTTAAAAAGGAAAATGGGAAATCAGAGCGCGGTCGGAGCACCTGTGTTGTCGAGAGAGATCAGGCGCTGAGTGGGGCGGAGGCAAGAGCCCGGACGCGACGCGGAGCCTCGGCGAGATCCGAAGGTCAGCGTCAGATCGGTGCATTGTCCTCAAGAACCATCGTCGCTGTGTATGTGGGGGGTGTCAGGAGAGCGCGCGCGCGAGCGGTTCTGATGATCTGCTAGCCTCGCGGCTCCTCATATAACTGCGCCTGTGCTGCTGGGCAGTCTGTCATCCCCCCTCCCCTCCCCTTACCAACCGAGAGGCTGGACCCGCGAGGGAGCCTGGCATCCCGGCCGTGACACAATCACAGCAGGTGTTTACATTCAGAATGTTTGTTTACCTTTAACGCGAGGGCAAAAGGACACAAACAGCGCCAAATAGTATTTCTGGAACATTGCTTTTATGTGTGCAAGTCAACAAAAAGCAGAGGAAAATAACTGATCGAATTTTATTTTAAAAGAAAATATATATGTATATATATATGTATATATATATATAAATATTTGTTTGTTTATTTACTTTTAAAAAAAAGCTTTTACACATAAATTTACGCCTTTTGGGACGAGGACTGAATGGTGACAATAACTGGTGACATACTGACACCTTGTGGACAGAAAGGGTAACTGTTTCCCAGGTTATTTTTAGAATCAGAATGTTCTCTTTTTGCCTTTGTTCACAACGATCATTATGATGTTCTCCAGCTGTTGCATGGAACTTAAACATTTAAATACAAATACGGAAAAATTACAAAGAATTTAAAAACAGTTTTAAACTCGAAAATACAATTTTTAAGCTTGAAGGAATTTTAAAAAAATGTAAATTTGAAAAGATATCTTTTTGAAAATTTGGAAAAAAAAACTATAACTTTTAGCTGTAAAAAAATCTATAGTTATATAAAATTCAGGGTTGGAAATGAAAATAAATTTTAAATATAAAATTTAAAATATAAAAAAAAGAAGGGAAATATGTCCAAAAATCTTGTTTGCCATTTTCTGAACCTCATGTTGTTAGTATTACATTTTTTTTGTCTTGTTTTTTTTTTTTTTTTTTTTGTTTAGTATGTTGACACCTATGTTTATAAGTTTGTGTGAGCCCTGTAAAGGGCAGCAGATGGAAAGGCGATGGTTGGGATGGTGGGAGTCCTGGATTATATGTTTGGTTCTGCTTAGATAGTGAGAGCTGTGATGTCCTCCAGGCTGGACTGTTGGAAGCTGGTCATCCTCTGGGCCGTGTTTATAACCTGCAGCGGCTCAGCACCCTGCATTTTAGGTTCAACTGCAAGTACGGTAAACTATGTAAAGGTTTTTACATCCCTTTGACATTTTAAGAAAATACTAGTTTCTCTTGTACACACTTGTTTCTTTCTGTTCTTTCCAGCTGAGTTCAGTCTGTTTTGACCTGAATTTCTTCTGCTGACTTTGTATAATCCTCAGCCGCAGCAGTAAGACAGTGACCAAAAATCCCGCTGAGTGATTCTCAGTCAAAACACAAACTTGTTTTGCCTTTGCCCGCCGCCTGAGGGAGGATCTGCTGCGGTTTGACGCTGTGACATGCTGTTTTACGAGCAGCACTTTGCTCTTTTAGATCAAGTCAGATGTTTGCCAAGAAGTTTACACCTGAAATTCAACTTTAGGCTGTTTTAAAAAAGGCTTTATAAAAGTCAAAGGTGTCTCGTGTTTTTTTTTATGTAAACTGACCATAAAGTGTATTTTTTCCTTCAAAACAATAGTTTTTTCCAGCATTTTAACTATTTTTTAAATCATCTGGTAACTGTGTTTTTATGTAATTAAAAATCTACCTTTATTCTCATAGGTGTTAAATAAGACTGAAGTCTGAAACAGATTTTCTCTACTGATTTTCACATTTTCCCACAACTTGGAAAAAGAAAACTTTTGCTCTTTACGAAATTTCACTCCACCGACTTAAGTCTATCACCACCAAAGTTTTTTTGACCTTTGACCTCAGGAAGAGGCCATTTTGAATGCCCCCCCCCAAAAAAAAACAAAAACAAAAAACAAATTCCCCTTTGTTACCGTCTTTTAATTTAAACTCCTCCTAGGGATTTCAATCTAACAACTCGTAACTCCTTGAGCTTCATTGGGACGTTACTAGAGAAAGAAATGTGGGAATTAGGAGTTGTAGATGTTGAGTGGCGTTAGCGTGGCGAGCTCACAGAAGTGGCCCACCCCTGTTGCTCACACATTTTTTGACAGAGCATTGTGGAAATGTAATGTATATATTGTTGCTTCAAGCTGAACTAAACAATATGACGTACGATAAGAACACATTAAGAATGTGGACGTGCTTCACAAAAAAACCTCAGTTGCCAAGAAAATCAAAAAAGTAATTTTTGCTGAGTCTTCTAAAAATTGCATAGACCCATTTGTCACCCTCAGGCAACCAACACATAAAATGTTTGCTTTGGAGATCAAACCAACAGAAAAGCCACCATTTTAAAGAAAAGTGGTGGGTGTTGTTTTATATGAATTTGTCCCATGTAGATCTGACCAGGGTGGCTCGGCAGAGAAGAAGAGTCAAAGGTTGATGCAGCCTCTCAGCCAGTAAGGACAGGTTCATCCATCTATTTATCCATCCATCCATTCATCCATCCATCCATCCATCCATCCATCCATCAAGCGGAGTCAACAAAATACATGTATGTTTTGATTTTTTTCTCTTTGTTTAGAAAATAAACTTCAGTTATCTAAAGAACTCTTTGTGACGTACATTATTTTAAAATTAAGCCACGTGCAATAAATGTAGTTTAAAACCATGATTGCTGCCCTCTGGTGGTGAGGCTGTGCACTGACAGCCATTGGCTGCCCTGTTCAAATGCACCTCACTGGTTTCCTAATAACTATTTATTAATTTATGGAGTAAAAAACTAATTTCCACTAATTCATCTTTACACTTTCGCTGAGATTTTCACTTTTTATCATTATTTTTAGATGATAGTTTATACTTTACATCAAACATTTTCTTGACTTGCTCGACATTAGCTTAATAACATTTTACTTTATTATCATTATCATTTTCATTCAAACTGATAAACAAGTGTTTTTTTCTACTTTTTTTCTAAAATTGCTGTCTCACTTATTGTCTTTCAAATGTCTTACATTACCTTTAACAAAGAAAACAACCTAAAAGGACAAATGTATCATAGAGAATTTGACAAACAAATGCAGAGAAAAGTATTTATGAAGGTTCTTCTCATTAACATCAAAGCCCATTTAAAGTTAATCTGATATAAATATTTATTTGGCAACATCAGTGAATGGCCTGAGACTATTTTTATTCAACTTGCTAAACTTTGTTTAAATTGTAAATCTTATTTTAAAAAGAAGTAAATAAAAGCTCCATTTAGCAGAAACAACAGGACAGCAGATTGCTGAACAAAAAATACAACTATAGACACTTTGTCAGATGTTTGGGGCAGATACAGGAGATTTGTTCATTTTTTTAGGTCAAAATTTACTAAATAACTAGATTACCACACTCGTATAAAATATTGTTTGTGATCTTTTTTTTAGCTTAATAAACAAAGCCCAAATTCCTGAACATTTAACAGATAAAACATATTTATGAATGCTTTTCTTCACTTCTTTGTAGCACAAGTCACCTTTCATTACTTTTGTGATAAGTAAACTCCAAGTCTTTTGCTTTGACCCAAGTAAGCTGTGAAATCTGGACCTTTAAATTCTCCTTTTAACAAAAAGTTGTTTTTTTTTAACCACAAAGCTCTTTAAAGTAAATGAATGAATCAGGGGGGAATTGGAGAAAAATAAATAATGTAAAAAGACAGTTATTTTTATTATTATATTTTTAATCAAATTAAATTCAATCAATTTACTGATTTTCTTTTTTTTTTAATTCTGGCAATTCATATATCTGTTCCTTATTTTTGACAGGATGATTTAATCAAATCTATTAAGTAATTAAATCTGCAGAGCGGCAGAATAAAAAAGAATATATGTCAATTCTGAAAAGTTTTTGCAAAAGCCCTGGTTACTTTCTTTTTAAATTACTACATGTTTTTATGTCTTTTTATTTTGTTTTTTTGTTTGCAAATTGATCCATTTGCGCCATGATCTACAAATTTACGCCTCTCAGTGGTGAAAAACTGTCATTACATCCCTGTTGGAATTAACACATGAATCCCAAATTTAAATCTGAATGCATAAACCAAAATATTTCCAAATCTGCCTCTGGAATGAAAGTGATTTTAGGTTAGGTAAGTTATGTTGGTTAGTTATTTTGATTGAAGTCACTCAGATTAATAGATTAACATCATAGTTGTTTTTGGAGAAACGTGGAAGACTTTTTAAAATTTCTCATTTAAACAGTACACATGATGCTAAATTTCCCTCTTGATTCCTTAAGTGATTCAGTTTTGTAAAAAGAGCGAAAGAATAAGTCTAAAATCAAACAAATTACAACTGTTTTTTAGTTGAATCTAGCAGTTTACTACTTCAAGGGGCATTTACAGATTTATTTTTACTGATGTGGTTTCAAGATTTCAATCTTATAATTTGGGTCAGAGTTTAGGAAAATGAATAAATTCCTTATTTTTCTTGCTGCATTATTATCCTCATTCAAAGCAATTGAATCTCAACTGATAGTCAACTATCTTTTTGTGCATGATTAAAGAAAAATGTAATTAGCATACTCCTGTAAATAAACCAATAAAAATGAAAACCTATAAACAATTTTTTTTAAAAAGAATTTTTTTTTCTTTTGCATTTGGGTATTTGTTTTTTTTTTTTTGTTTTGTTTTTTGTTTTTTGTTTTTTGTTTGTGCAGAAAAAAAACTAAACTTTAATAAGAATTAAATACAAAAATAATTCTTAAATATTCCGTTTTGGTGCCATTAACATTCTTCCATTCATTATTTTCTTTTATTGATATTAATTTTGTTATACCCTTAATTGACTTTTTTTAATTCAAATATTTTTATTCATTGATTTTCCGTTTATTTGTTTATTTTTTATTTTTTTGATTGATTTGAAGGTTGAGGTTGGGGTTGCATTTTGGATGAAGCTGCAGAATAAGAAATCAGGAAACACTGAAGAAATGGGACAGAAAAGCTTCTCTATGTTTTGCTGTTTTGTTCTTCATGCTGACAAACGCAAAGTTGGTGAGTTGGATACAGTCATTCAGAAAGGTTTCTCAACAGTAGAGCTCAAAATGTGCAATTAAATTAAAAAATATCCAGTTGAAATTAAATATTTTGTACAAAAAACAAACATTACATCACATAAACATCTCATGGATTGTGGGAGAATTTGAATTATTTAATAAAGATATAGAGAATTTATTTTTTAACTTTTGAAAAAAACTAAAGCCAATTTTCTACATCTTAATTTCACAAATTAGTCAATCACGTGATTGTTTAATCAAATCCAAAAGCTTTATTTAGAACCTTTGTTTGTAAATGAAGATTTCCTAAAGCTGTCTCACTCAAGCCGAAAGCTTTGCTGGATAATCTGCCAGAGTTTAGGTCCACTCCTCTTGACAGAACTGATCCGTCTGGGTCGGGTTTACTGGTTGATCTTTGTTCCACTCACCTCTTCCGTGATGACCTCTTTGTAACTAAGTTGTGGGTGTTCTGAAGACAGATGTGTATCTAGAAGATCCATCTGCATCCAAGCTTTAACCTTCTTGCTGATGTCTTCAGGTTTTAATACAGTATGACTTTCTTTTCTAATGGTCTTCTTTGAGAATTGTAGTGGTCCCATTTGCCGCAAAGCAGACCCATATTATTATGCTACCACCCCTATACTGCACTATTAGGTTTATTCTTCTAAACAGGCCATTTATATTTGTTTAGTCAGACACTTGAGGAGTGTCTTTCTGATGGTAGTTCTGAAGGAATGTTCTCCTTCAAGAGCAACCTCTCAGCTCATGGTGGTGCCGGACATCATCTTAGTGGTTTCAGCCAGCATCCTCTCATCATTTGATGCTGTTGTTGTGGAATGGATTCACAAACTCTCACCAAAAATTAAACCGTTCTTCTCTGGAGCAGAAGCTTCTCCTACCTGAGCTGGCTGTGTGTTTACATTAGCACAATCTAAATGTGGGACCTTCAAGAAAAGCACCTGAGTATGAGCTCTTCAATTATGTCCTGGTAGATATCTCTCATTTTTTCACAATATTCAGATAAAAAAAATTAATCAATCAATTATTTGCTCAAAATGACATTACATCAGGAGTTTGTTTTTTATTTAAATCAACAATGACTTTCATTAATGTATGTTTTTACCCAGGGGCGTTTCCTGGACCTGGAAACATTGGGGGCTGAGCTCAATCCCTCACAAAAGACTGGGGGAATTTACGGAGTGAAAAAAAGCCTTTTAATTAAAGTTTCTTGAGCATCGTGGCACCTTGTTTAAAGACAAAAACTGTATTGTCTACTTCAAAACATTTACTTTCAGACTTAAACACGGCAATGTAAAGAATATCTTATACATCAGTATCAATCTTATAACAAAGTCAAAATGATCAAACTTGATATTCCAGGTAATTACCAAGTTTTGTTTTTCCCCTTACAACCAAAACCCTTATGTCTGTGCCAGGCTGTGGACTTTTGTGTCTGCAGATACATTTCATCCAGGATTGTGCAGTTACTTTTCCTATTCAAGACTGCTCCTTTCCTTATATTACATTTTCCTTCTCATTTCAGCCTCTTTCCTTCTCTCATTTACTTTCCCTCTATCGCTCCACTTTTCCCTCCACCTTCTGTTATCATGTCAACATCGGTTAATCCTCATCTCTTTCTGCCTCTTTCAGCTGCAACTTTCTTTCATCTTTCTTCATCATCTTCTAATAGTCTGTTTAGTTCTTTGAAAGTGGAAGTGTTTGGTCAAAGCAGAATCCTGCTCTAGTGGTTACGGACTATTCCAGCCACTCAAATGGTATAAATCGAGTTGACTGAAATGCTCTTTTCTGCTTTCCAAACATGCTTGATGGAAAGCAGTGATGTTTGACCTGCTGTGGTCCTGTATCTGCACTCCTAAAATCACTGACTTCAATTGGGACGCCATCTGTCCTCACTGGACTCATGGTCACCTCCTCCATCGGTCTCCTTCTGCTTGCTGTCTCCTGCTGTCTTCTCCTCATTCTCTGTCCCATTTAGGTCATATTTAAATAAGTACAACATCCGATGTATTTATCATGATAGACGTGAACGAACATAACAGAAAAACTGTCTTTGCACAATGATAAGCATTCAAGTGCCAATTAATGAGAAAACGTCTAAATGTCTGGTGCAGTGGAAAGGGCGTTTGGCCTTTGATCTGAAGACTGCGGGTTCAATTCCCGCCTTGCCCACCCATGTATCAAAGTGTCCTTTGGCAAAAACACTTGCCTCTGATGGAAAGTTGGCGCCAGCGTTCGGCAGTGGAGCCATCATCAGTGTGTGAATGTGTGTAAGAATGGGTGAATGGCACCGTGACTGTAAAGCGCTTTGGGCCTTCAATGAAGGTAGAAAAGCACTATTCAATTAAACGCCATTTGGGATGTTCGGATAGGGGCAAAGACTACAGAATGATGGAATACAAAAGCACGTTCTTAATCATGCGACCAGATTTTTCTTTTTTTTAAAAAGTAGTAGTTTGGGGACCTCTGTTTTAGCACAGTTTTGAGTCAAAAAAACATCCGGGGCTTGAAGATAAGTGTTCGGGGCTAGAGCCAGTAATGCCCAGGCCAGGTGACGCCACTGTTTTGACTGAAGAAAGTGGCAAAAAAGGTGCACAAAAATTCACTTTCATTAATTTCCTTTTTTTTTTAAATATTCATTGATGTAAAAGAGATAAAAGTAACTTGTTTTTTTCTGAAGTGTATGTAAATATCTGGTTTCGTCTGTAAACACGTCCTGCCCAGGTCTTATTAAAGACAACAAAGCAATCAGATCTGAACAAGAAAACAGAAAGCTGACACTGTTACCTGAACACAGAGATGTGTAGCCGTTCCCGGCTGTATCAATAACTGTCCGCTGTTTCCATCAATAATTAATGACACAATTAGCTGTGGAGCAGTCTGATGGATCTGCATGGCCTTCCCCTGTGGACTGCTCAGCAGGCAGCCTCCCCTTTGACTGAAGCTGAGCACATATTGATTTTCCACCTCTGTCCAACTTCCTTTGCGTTAAATTGCGTCTTGGTTGAACGAGGAGGAGCACACCCTCCATTTGTCAATATGTGTCTGCTGATCTGTTGGTCTGCCTCTCGGCTGAATGCTGTGAGTGCAGTGTATGCACATGTTTATCACACAGCATCAGCTTTTCTTTGAGTCGGATCACTCTCTTGGTGCTGATGAAGAAAACACTGACTCGGGACGTGTAAAGGTTTCATTTGATGTTTACGCAGCATGTTGCTGTGGTTGAAACTTAATAAAGAAAGCTTTTACGTTTGATTAAACGATTGAAAACTCACACGATTGACTAATTTGTAAAATAAAAATGAAGAAAATTAGCCAAAAGAGCCCAAAGAAACTCCTTATCTTCATTTAACCAGAAAATTAAAAAAATAATAATAAAAAATTGTTTCAAACTGAAAACTTTGCATTTCTTGTTTCATGAAGGTTTATTTTGAATAAAATAAAGCACTTCTTTAGACTTTGATCAACAAATTGGGTTTCTGCAAAATGTTTGTTTGCTAATTTGTACGTAAATAAAATGTTTTAACGTTTTAATGTTTTTTAGAAGCAGAACTATCAAATGAGAGGTTCATACAAGAATAGTTTCACTTTCTTCCTAAAAAAAGGCCCAAATCATGACACCACCACCACAAATTTCAAGATTTTAATGAACTCTTTGATTTGTATTCGTTTTTTTGCTCACTTTTATTTTCATAAATTCTAAATAAAATAAATGAATCTGTAAAATGCATCTAAAGTCTCTGTCTATCCAGAGACTCCAGAGACAGCCAGATGCTTAGAAGCACAGAAACAAAACAAATATCCAGAGACAAAAAGAAGCTCAACCACAGGACTACATCTGCTGGTTATGATCAATATCCTTCTCACCACCTCCCACGGGGTGGGGGTGGGGGGTAGGAAACACATAAGAGAATGAAGTGGGGGGGGTGGCAGAGGAAAAAACAGATGGTTCAATTTGAGTTTGGGAAATTCCTTTCCTGCTTTCTGAGAACAAGATGAACTCAATAAAGCATCTTGAAAGTGTATTACTCATCAGGCTCTCAAATGATCCAAACACCTGTTTTGATCAGAAACACAAAGTGACAAACTTCTTCAAAGGATTGTGAATCTCGTGAAATTATTGCTTCAAACCATTCCAAGTAGGATAAATATTTAAGGACCAATAATTATGATCATTTCAGCATTTAACCAAGAGGTATAAAAAATATGTTTTGTCTGGAAAACAAATAAAATTGAGTTTTATTTGCAAATATGACAACAGAAACCATTTCTGTTATATTTTCACATAGATTCTCGGGTTTTTATCTTTTCCTCTTATAAAAGCTAACCTCTCTTTAAATAATTGTCTGGGGTTTGATGGAAATTTTAATGCAAATAGATTTTTTTTTGCAGGTTTTGCTCATTGGTCCTCCGGGTTAAATGGGGTAGGTGATGTTCTTATCAGAACTGATGAAATTGCTCAAAAGTTTATTTATTTTTAATAGTGGGAGAACAGATTTTGTTCCTCTGCATTAGCTTAGTTCTAAGTTTAGAGGCTGTTTACACATTTTTTAATGTTTATGTTATATTTTGTCTCAGCGAAAAGAGCAGCAAAAAAAGCTTAGCTCAAATACTGGGATGTAAAATGAATTGACCTCAAAAGTACTTGTAAAAAACATCCTTAAGTACATCTAAACGTTAAACTATTTGCCAATAATGCTATTTTCCCCTCCATTTGTGGAACATTTTCCCCAATTCTGAAACAATTCTGTCTTTTTTCATCTTGCTTGCTGTTTTTTACTTTAAAAAATGATTTTTCTTCAACTTTACCATTTAATGAGTCTACTATAACCTTTTACAATAGACTTTATTATATATTCAAGGCCTGAATTCATCAGTTCAGTGTCAGTCACTGAGCTCCATGTGACCTTTTACCCACCTGGCTGCTTTCCAGCCAGTTGAACGGCAGAGGGCGCTCGAGGCGCGTCTACCGGTAACTTCCACGTCGCAGCATCATCCTTCCAACCATCTGATTTTTCTAATTGCTTCCTTCCTGTAGTTAATTGGTGTCAATCGGTTCAACACACAAGCGAAATTCATTCCGTGGAAATCGGGAGATTCCCAACACCTTTACAGACTTTGCGTGAAGAAATCACGCATAACTGCAGAAATTGACTGTCAAATTTCCGCTTTAGAGCTGAAATCGAGGTAAGCTTATGCACCTGTGAAAGCCTTCTGGTATTGATTAAGCCCATCTGTTTAAGTTAGATAATGAATTAAAAAGCATCAGTTTGTACTGGTAATGAACTTAATGAAATAACTGTTGCATGTTGACTGAGCAGTGGGGTCTGTTGCAAATTTCATGAGTCAGCTTCACTGGATTAGGCGGGGTTTGATAAAATAGTGCTAGTTTGGGTCACTAATTTATTTACAAAAAAAGATTTATCCACAACTTAAAAAATATATATTTACAAATGTTGAATAGTGCTGCAAAAAAGTAAAATGTTTTAATTCCAATGTTTTAAATATAGTTTAATAGGAGTTAAACTGCTTGTCTTGCGTAGTTTCAGTTATATAAAAAATGTTTAATGTTAAAAATTCTCTTTTAAAAATAAATTATTTGACTTAAAGTTATCAATCTCTTTAGAAAACCCAATATTTAGTCATTTTTATTAAGATTTTAGTATAATTTTCACATATAGTTTAATGTAAGAGTTGAATATTTGTGTTTATTTGTTTCTTGGTTTGAAACAAATGTTCATCTCTTGGGGGAGACTCCAGTTCTAGTTTTTTCTAAAGCTACTATCAGATTTTCTCCTGCCTAGAATAGCCCCTCCTCCTTCTCTAGACCCCCAAATTGTTGTTACAAAATGTTTGCAAAGTGTAGAAAAATAAAAAATTAGTATCATGTTGATATAAAAATTGATTTTAAGTGAGTCTACGTTGGAACAACGAAGATAAATATAGCAGGGAAAGCTCCTCGAACCAGACAAATATTCGCGGCAAAAAGCAAAGCGGAAGGATGCGGTGGTGATGCGGTCGTATATATTCGCGGCGCTTGGCGGCTCAGCTGTGAGTCTCACGTTGCTGATGACAGAGAGCGTAGTGGCCTCGCTGGGTCGCTGCTGCAACCGGACGCTTCACATTACGGATTTTAATGCTCGCGCACGGGAATATTTCGCCTCTGTAGCGTCAATTTCGCAAACACTTTAAAGACATTTTTTAAAGGTAAGGGAGGGGTGGGTTTCTGCACCTTCCCACGCCAATTTAGCGCAGTTATCAGCAGAGTCTGGAACTTCTTTCTTTAGGCGCTGGTGCATGCAGGCTAATGTGTGCACGTAGGGGTCGGTGCTTTGGAGTGACCATGTGATCTTGCTTTTACGCCAAGCAGCTGCTCTGAACCTCTCCAAGAAGCGCACTAATCCGTTCTCTCCTCCAACCAGATCTCGGCGTAGAGACACCATGCCGCTGAATTCAAGTTTGGCGAGTAAAACTTATGACTACGACTACGACTCTCTCCAGCCCTATTTCTACTGCGATAACGAGGAGGAGGATTTCTACCCTCAGCAGCCTCAGCCTCCGGCGCCGAGCGAAGACATCTGGAAAAAATTTGAACTGCTGCCGACCCCTCCCCTCTCCCCGAGCCGCCGGCCGTCCCTGTCCAGCCTCTTCCCCTCCACGGCGGATCAGCTGGAGATGGTGACGGAGTTTCTGGGCGACGACGTGGTCAACCAGAGCATCATTTGCGACTCCGACTACTCCCAGACCTTCCTCAAGTCCATCATCATCCAGGACTGCATGTGGAGCGGATTCTCCGCCACGGCCAAGCTGAAGAAGGTGGTCTCCGAGCGGCTGGCGTCGCTGCACGCCGCGCGGAAGGACACTCCGGCGGCGGAGTGCGCCGACCCCGCCGGGAGTGGTGCGGCGTGGAAGATGAACAGCAGCTACCTGCAGGATCTGAACACGTCCGCGGCGGAGTGCATAGACCCGTCCGTGGTGTTCCCATACCCGGTGGCGGAGACGCCCAAGCAGAGCGCGGGGACGCCGCCCGTGAAGGATCTGGGGCTGGACACGCCGCCCAACAGCGGCAGCAGCAGCAGCTGTAGTGAGTCAGGTGAGCTGAGCGTGCCTTCATCATGCAGACACACCCCTCTGAGCTGCAGCTGCAGCCCCTCTGCAGGACCACTATTTGGCAGGAAATGAGCAGGAATCTAGGAGTTGGTGTGATTGAGATCAGGTTGTCAGGGAGCAGCAGTTACACCCATGACAGGCAGCTGATATGAACCTGCATGTTCTTAACTCATTTCCTCTTTTTGCAGAAGATGACGATGAAGAAGATGAAGAGGAGGAGGATGATGATGAGGAGGAGGACCAGGAGGAAGAGGAGATTGATGTGGTGACGGTGGAGAAGAGGCAGGCTGTGAAACGCTGTGAACCCAGCCCGCTGGAGACCAGGCATCACAGCCCGCTTGTGCTGAAGCGCTGCCATGTCTCCACCCATCAGCATAATTATGCCGCCCATCCATCCATGAGGCACGAGCAGCGGGCTGTCAAAAGGCTGAAGCTGGAGAGCAGTGGAGGAAGCGGCGGAGGAGGAAGCACCAGCCATGGCAGGGTCCTCAAACAAATCAGCAGCAACCGAAAGTGTTCGAGTCCCCGGACATCTGACACTGAGGACTATGACAAAAGGAGGACTCATAACGTTCTGGAGCGCCAGAGGAGGAACGAGCTCAAGTTGAGCTTCTTTGCACTGCGAGATGAGATCCCAGAGGTGGCGAACAACGAGAAGGCCGCCAAAGTGGTGATCCTGAAGAAGGCGACAGAGTGCATCTACAGCATGCAGTCTGACGAACAGAGACTCATCTCATTCAAAGAGCAACTGAGGAGGAAAAGTGAACTTTTGAAGCAAAGACTGGCACAGCTGCAGGGCTCTCGAGCTTAAATTAAAACCAGACTTTTTGTTGTTTTTTTTTCTTTAAAAGTTCATGACTTGATGTATAGTTGTTGTTGCATGCAAATGCAAAAAAAATGGTTCGTCTGGAATCTCATTTGATTTCAATGTTAAAACTGCCTCAGCTGAAGTTATGGGTGGATTAAAATATTTAAAATTTTATTTTTATTAATAAAATGGTAAAATGGAACAATCCTGTTTGGAGGTTCCAACTAAAATATACATTTTTATGTTTTTGTATATAATTAATATTTCGTAAGAAAATGTATTTTTGGAACTCAATTGTCTGGATGTTCAGACTCACTGTTTGGCTTTTTCATTATGTTCATAGGTTCTTTTTGAAATATAAAATGTTTTCTTGAAGATGTCTCCTGATTCTTCTCTATTCAGTGCATTCACAGCCTATAGAGGGAAGGAACAAACTAAACTAAACATTGACATTAGACAGTCTAAGAATAGATTATCTAGCTAAGTAGCTGTAGGCTAGGTATATTCAATATAATTCAATATAATTTGGCACTTTAGCTGTCATTTTTGCATCTACCTCTAAAGGTCATACACTTAGACTAAAATTTCAGTATAATTTACTGTACTTACTAAGATAAGATACTTGCATTAGATCGTTCATTTGATTAAGTTCCTAAATGTAAAATATGAAACTACACGGTTTTCATTAATAAAATTATATTTGTCCATATATATATATATATATATATATATATATATATATATATATATATATATATATAAATCAGTTCCTCAAATATTTTTTATCATAAAAATAAAAAAGATCTTTTTAAAAAATAGTGAAAACTTGGTGCGTTTTAGCCGTTTATTTATGTTGTGACTGGTTTTCCAGTCTTTCCGTGACGTCACGCGTTGTTTCCTAGACTCCCCCCTGAGCGCGTGGTCCCGGGCGCGAGCTGAGAGCCGCGCGACTGATCACCACGGAATATAAACACAAAGAAGCCTCATCAAAGAGCTCCACACCGGACACGGTAAGGACGCTACAACTGTCGCTATTTAAAAGAAATTCCAACATAAGAGAGAACACAAATAGGTTTGTTTACACAAACAGGTAAATCGCTGTGTTTATTGTTTGGTGAAAAAACCGTCACTAGTCGCGGTAAATGTGGGGTTTTGTGGCATAAATGTGGAGACTGGTTTAAATCCGTGTGAAAGCGGACGGTGAAGAGGTTGTGTCCTCAGAAGGACACAAGGGTTTTGTTCTCGTCTTCATTCTCCATTGTCTCTCCAACTCCTGGTGAATGCTGCAGCTTGGAGGTGTGGTTGCTGAAGCACGTGCTGCTTGTCTGCTTTCCAGTGATCAGTCTGATCAGATGCTCTCTGCTGGGGTTCCATCTGGAAAACGTGGTCCTGCAGCTGCCACAGTTATCTAAGCAGAATGCATCTGTAAAATCATAAGAATAATGCGTTTGGAATGTTCTACGTAAAGAGCATAGTAAGTTTGTGAGCCACTGTAGAAAAAGCTGCATTTGCTTCAGAGAAGGCAGAGGAGCAACAAACATCTACCTGATGAAGTGACTAAATGCTGCAAAAATGACTAAATCTGGTCAAATGCAAGGTGCAAAATTCTTTGTTACATTTTTAGTTAAAAAATACTTGTTTAGCACATTTTAAAGGAATATTTAAAAACAAAGATTTCCTACTTTTTTTAACTTGAACTCAAATTCCATCCAGCTTTTGAACTATTTTTATTTATTTGTTGATGGAAGGATCTCCATTAATGTTTACCAAAGACTTTTTTAAAAAATACATGCATCATTACAAGAATTTTGAGTGAAAATGACAATTACTACAGAGGACATTCATTTTCTGTATTTAAAATTCCAAAGATTCAAAGAAACAGATGAGGTAAAAGATAAAGCAGTTCTAAGATGTAATTTTAATATGATTTAATGACTTCTTAAAGACCCACTTAAACTAGTAAGCTAGCAGGAGATAGTGTAAACAGATGGATGATGGGAAATGAATGCGGACTTACTCTGCTCCAACAGTCTCAGAGGCGAATTTCAAATGAGCTACTGCATCTCTGCAGAAACTATGTCCTAAAAACGGCACAATCGTAGTTACAAGGGCACTGGGAATGCTCTGAAAACAGATCAAAAGATGACCGGAGTGGGTCTTTAAGGTCTTTTTTGGCTGCTCTTCACCAAACAACCGATATCAGAAAACTAAAGACTGCAGATCCAATCTTGTTTCTGTTGACATATTAACTAATTTTTGAAATGTTCACTCGCTTCACTAACAATGTCCATGCCATTATTTGGTCAGATGGTATTTACCCAACAGTTTAACCTCCTTAGTTTAATTGATCAGTTCAGTTGAACCAGTTCACTTGTTCAGTTGATCGATTGAATCGGTTCAGTCACTCAGTTCAATTAACTGATTCTGCAGGATCTTCTACTTTCAGAAAGACATTAGTTCATGTCGTAGGACATTACTGATCCGAGCAGGAGACTGATCTATTTGTATAGTTTTTTGTAGCTTTCAAGCAGCTCTAGCACAACTTTGAGTAGTTTTCACTGTAAGTTAGTGTTAATAAGTTTAAAAAAGCAAACAGTAAAAGGTAATGAGTAAAGGAAAAGGGTTAATCTTTGACACCGCAATGAGATTCCACCTAGATTTCCACAAAAAGATTTTATTTTATGGTTGAGAATAACTGTCACATTAAACCACATTTCAGTGGTTCATATTTCAACAGATACAAAGACTTGCATCACACAGATGGACAAAAAACAAACTAAGGCACATTTTTAACCATATCAGAGCAACCGGCATCCTTCTACCTCTTTTTACCAGTTTGCGTTAAAAGTTTATTATTAAGATGTTTAACCAACTATCAATTCTTCAGAGTCAGAAGACCTTAGTGAGTCATCAAGCTATTGCATTCAAGTTGACAGACAGTTATCAATACTCAACTTGGAGTATGGTCACATATCCCAAAATGCCACAGCGTGGCAACCTAATGCACGTTTTTTTAGCCATTTCAGCAGGTGGCCGTGCTGTGCCGTTTGTAATCTGGAGGTGGCAACCTCATTTTTGCACATCACGCGGTGGCTGTTGAGGTTTTAAGAAAGAGTTAAAATTTGATGACATGCAGACGATTTTTCTCTAAAGGTTGGCGTTGGTCTTGGCCGCCCCGGGAACCTCAGAGGTTGTGTGGTGGCATGTCAGTGACAGACGGGGATGATGCCTTTATGATCGAACGGTCACAGGGCGAATTGCCAGCCGGCAGCTGCTATGATCGAACGATGCATAAATGTCTCCGGACAGCGGCCGTCCATGTTCCAGTAGCCCGGGGGTATATAAAAAAAATCATGACCACACCAATGATTTTCCAAAAAATCGGGCGGTGGCATGAAATCTTGAAGATTATGTTGATGCCTCCACATCGCGCAGTGGCAGTTGTATTTGTGACCATAGCATTACCTCACATGAAATAATCAGTGATAAATTTTGTCAAACATTTCAAGACATCTAGGGTGAATCGTCTTTTACCTGCCTCCCATAGACTCCTAAAGGGATGCAAATGACGTCGCAGAACTTCCTGTCCGCCATGCTAAAGGGCAAGCGAACTTTCACAATGGCGAGAAACACATCCACAGGTCGTACAGAGTTACATGTATTTTTTTAAATCTGAAGCACAACAATTCTCAATACCTGTGGTGTTTATTGTTGACACGACTGGAAAAACAGTGAATCAGATCTATTAGATTACCTGCAGTCATCAGAGAGAAACAACAAAAAACTTGTCGATTGAGCAACAGGAAGAATGGCGGGCGAGATAAAATTGGAAGGACACAACTTAAGTGATTTTGATTAATCTACGAGTTCACTAATGTATTTTGCCAAAGGCCAGTTAGAATTTGTAAACTTTAGCTAAACATGTACTAGTTTTATGCATTTAATAAGCTGTTGTTTATTGAGGAATTGCAGTAAATATCATAAACAGTGTACTGGAGTGTGTAGTGCTTTGAGCGAATACATGGTGAGCACTAGTGCTTATTTTTTTTATCCTTTTCTGTGTAAAATACGTGAAGATAATTAACGCAAAGTCCAGTTTAGTGAACACAATAGCAACATTACCAACTCGTCCTGATGTGTTCTTATTATATGCCTGAAGTCCACTGCATTGTGTAAACCGAGAGCAGTTGAGCAGATAATTCACCAAGTCCAGGTCTGTTTTTCTACAAAGCAGCCAATTCCACCGTAAATGTTCCTTTATTCAGACAGTTAGAATCAATGCATAAATGCATCATAATTTTTGCTGATAGATTACAAGATTTTTGGGCTGCAACTGCTGTTGGTATTCCCCATTCCCTTTGCCCTTAGTTCCGTCAATGCCCTTCAGCATGGTGTGTGAGCGATTACTAATGGCATTGTTGCAACCCGTCTATAGTTTCTGTTTATTGTTTTAACTATAAGTTTTCTGTTGCGGTGACTGCATCTAATGTGATTGGTAGAAAAGCAGGTCCACATCATGATAGAACTACCTCTGTGCTTTATTGTGAATGGGATTTTCCCCAACCTTCTTACATTCTCAGCCTTGTGTTGTTCTCTGATTATTCCAAAGCGCTGTAAGGCAGTCTGTAGATGCCTCCAGTTTTGTTTTATCTGTTCCTGGCATCAAACCACACATGGAAGATTAAGTTTACTGTATGTTTGATTAATGAGAAACTTATCATTAGTAAAACACTGCATCTTGGAGTAATTCTTATTCATTGCAGATGCACTACTTGATTTAAAGCAGATATCCTGTAAGCCCTATTAAAAGAGCTAAGTAAACAATCATTTCTTGCATTTTTTTAAAAAATCTGTTTCCCCTGCAGTTTTTGATCATGCTACGGAAATAAATGTTTGATCCATTCATTATGGGGTTTTTTTTTAGCTCCAAAACCTCACCATATCCTCCTTCGTCTGCTTTTCTGGACCTCTCAAGCACTCTCTTTGTGTTTAAAACTCTTTCTGTCTATGTGATAAGAAAACGATTGGAACGTATCCTCTGTTTGGAAAGTTGCAGCTGTCCGCATTTTGGAAACAACTGTTGCACCGGAAATGGATGACATCCTCTTGTATTGTGTAGAGGACTTGGTCGTTTATCTTCCAGATGGCCATGAAAGTGCGTTAAACAAGCTTCTGTTTTTCTATAACACTGAGGACAAAAGCAGACTGAGCCATTCGGCTCAGGACTTGTTCTGACCAGAGGAGAGGGAAAACGAGGACAGAAACCAATTAGACAGAGATTAACTAATATAATTGTCTTTTAATCTAAATATATGTAGATAGAAAAAAAAAATCCTCTTTTGTTTTACTGCAAATCAGCTTAAAACACATAAAGCCTTAGTCATTCCTCCGTCAATCCATTATCCTTACATTCATCCATCCAAGGAGGACACCCCGTGGACATGTCAGTCCATCACAGGACCACAAACAGAGATAGACTAGCGCCCATAATCAGTCTTAGGCACTGTTTAAGGTGATCTATTAGCCAATAAAACATTGTTTGTTTTTTAACTGAAGCCAAACAAGCATAAAAAACGCCACGCACGAGCAACTGAATTCAGAGAATTCACAGGTTTATTTTTTACATTGGAAAGGACAAACTAAAGCTGTCTGTTGTTGGTTCCTACAGCCTGGTCAACATCAGTTGGTTTCTGTCCTCATGTGGACCCTCAAGTTGATTAAAACTGTTAAGTTAAAATGGTCCACACAGGGCAAGCCAAACATGAAACGTCTCATCAATCACACAAACTGAAAGAAAACAAGACTGTGTGTGCTTAGTACACAAATACTAAGCACACCAGAGTCCAGTCAGATTGAAGTCCCACTCCAACTATATTTTTATTTACTGTCTTAAAACCGTATGATTATGCAGTTTTTAGCCTAGACACTGTCTTTTTTTTAGACATAGTTTCTGTAGAGTGGCAGCAGAAATTCGCCTCTGAGTTGTGGGTGGAACTGTTGGCGTGGAAGTAATACCACGCTGATATCCCATCATTCCTTTGTAAACCCTCTCTCCCTCTAGCTCACAGCCTCTTACAACCTCAAGCTAACTTTAGCAGAGCAATGAAAACAGAGAGTAATATCGGAGCTGTCCAGCCGCACGGTTTTGAGCCAGATGGCAGCTCGGACGAAGAAAACAAAGATGTTAATAGATCTATTTGTCTGCATTTGGATACTTCAGAATCTGAGCCGAGACTCCGGCAGACTTTGGCCCATTTCAGTTACTGCATCAAAAATATGAGCTTTTTCAAACCATATGTTTTTATTTGCTCCTGATGCATAATGAAATCATCAGAAACACAGTTTTAATTGTAAATTATTTTTATATATGTCCGCTATCATGAAAAAAAAGAACATGTTAAAAACACCAAAAAACAAAATGTTCATTGGAGTGGGTCTTTAAGTTGTGTCATTTTCATCATCTGGATTCAGTCTGGTTTCTGCGAACAACAGTGAGCAGTCAGAATTTCTCAAATGTCGATCAACAACAGGATTTAGGTGGTTATAAACTGTGGAAATACATCTTCACATAAACATTTGCTTTTAAAAACACAATCTTGGTCAAAATAAATACATGAAACATGATGACTTGAAACTTTGTTGAATTGCGGTTAATTCTTATAGTATTTTATCACAGAAACAACCTGGCAGCTTGGTGTGTTACTGCAGTGTCATTCAGCTGTTGTGGCGTTTTGCGCAAATTTTTGAATCTGCACTCGTTCGGCTTATGATTCAGCTCTGTGACCACCGAGGGAGTCTGAAGGGCCAATTGGAAGAATATGCCGTTACAGAACCAGTCATCTCACACAGCAAAGCCAAGTGCAGTGAAGACACATCAAAGCAGCAGCGAAGCGGCTGTGTGAAGGGCAAGGCAGTTGTATTTGTGTTGCACCTTTCGCACTGAGACGTTTCAAAGAGTTTCTCTGAGACATAAGTTTTGCAGCATGTAGGGAAATTAAATGAAAAGAAAATGCAAATTAAAATTGAAACTTAAAGACCCTCTCTGATGAGAATTGTGTGCTAACATGTTCTTGTGGCATTTTTCTGATGATGGAGGACATATAAAAAGAAAATTAAGCTCAACATTGCATTTTGAGTATTTTTTTATTCAAACTGTTGTGAATCAGAAGCAGATAAAATAATTGTTCTTTGAAAAAGATTGTATTTGTGATGTAGACAATATGTTGGGCGGGTCACAAGTTCTCTGCTCCACTCTATTCTTTCAGTAACGGAGAGGGGAAGGGGGGCGGGGTTGCTCCACGCCAACAGTCCCACCTAAAACTCAGGCATTGTTTTAAAATCCCATGCAAAAACAAAAACTCAATACTTACATTTAAATGTAAGCTTCTGTGCTTCAGAGCACACCCATGTGAAGAAATGCGTTTCTCCTCCGTGCCACAAGTGCGGCACAGATCACTCGACCAGCGGAGGGATAGCCAGCCCTAGGTCCATTCTTAAATAAAACTTTCGAACATTACTACAGCGTCAAATACCCCTACAATTGGAGCAGTAAGGAGCAGCTAGACGGGTTGGGAAGCAATTTGGATTCAGCCCATGTCCTAGAAAACTTTTTTCAGATAAAAACGGCATAATCTTATTTAAAAGATCACTGGGAAGGCTTTGAAAATAACTGAAATGAGGTTCAGAGAGGATTTTTAAATTGAACAGTGAAGTGCAGAATTTTATTTTTAGAACAGTTGAAGAACTTCTTCAGGAAGCTGCTTCAATCTGGGAAGCTGGAAGCAGATTCACTCTGTTTGATTCTGACTCAAATCTACCAGCTCATTCATTCCTGTAGATGGTGAATCTCAAGTTCACCTGACAGGTATTTGAGTCCCACAACATTAACTGATGAACAAACCAGCAGTAGTGCTTTTAAAACTGCTGCTGATTTTACTGTATATGTGACTGGTAGATAGTGTGAGGACAGGAGTGACGTCTGTGACAGCAGTCCCACCTGTACGAGATCCAATTCTCCTAGACATGAGACATCTGAGTCTATTTGATTTAAACAGACAAAAGCTGATTAAAAAGCACTAAAGTGACATGATTTCTCACGTAACTTTTGGTCTCAGTTCCTCCAGAAATCACCTCTTCAGTGCCTTTCCTTCTTGTTTCTAAAGGGGGGTTGAGGTTGTTCACACTAAGGATAGTCCAGACCAGGGGTCTGCAACCTGCAACTCCGGAGCCATATGTGGTTCTTTGTACTTCTCCATTTTGACTCTCTGGTTAAAGAAAAATAAAGAAAATAATATTGTATTTTAAAAAGTAAAGCAAAAAGTATTAAAGTAAAAAAAAGCGCACAAGATTTCCTATTTTTTAACACATTCAAGGATTTTAAGTGTGGCTCATGGTAAAAAAAAATGTGTTAATTGTCACTGAATTAGTTCCGATTTAATATTGGTTTGTTAGATTTATGAATTTCTAGCAGAGATGCACCACAAATGGCAAAATAAACTTTTTATTCTATTTCTGCTGGTATTACACTATTTACGATTGTTTCTGCTGCATTGAAATGATCATATGTGACACAGGGAGTCTTTTATTTTGAAAGGAAGTCATGTGAACCCTGTCAAAAGTTATAACCTGTTTAGTATTTTGAAAAAATATTATTTTTCGTTTTAATTTAGACAAAAAAAGCAATCTTTCATCTGTATTTATTGTAATTGTTACAATAAAATATATAAAGTGAAGTAAGACTTTGTGGTACTTACTGGGTTGTAATGGATTACAAAGTAATTAATTACTGTAATTTAATTACTTTTGTCAGTAACGGAGTAACGTAACAAATTACAGTTGAAATTTTGGTAATTATTTATAATTACTGGACTATGGAAACCCTCATTAGTTCGTTACTTCGTTTTTGTAGACTCTGACATTTTCTCTCTATTAAATGAAACAAAACAGAGATTAATTAAAAACAAATGGAGTATCTGGCTCATACGTGCACGCATCTTGGGGATCGGTCAAAGTACAGATATGCCCTCATTGCTGCTTTCGAAACTGGCTCAAAGAGACAAAAAGAGAAGATGAGTCCTGTAATCCCCACGGAGAAGCAGGTGAGCAGCAGGGCAGAGACCCGCTCCATAGACTGATGTGTTGATTACGAATGAAACGTCTCTAAAGCTGCTCTTTGGTGTGAAAGACAAGAGCAGGCTCCTTCCTAGGAGCTGTTTTTTCGACACTAATTCACCCTGTTTTTAGTTTTCTTTCTAAGATGCACGTGGTTTGTGGTCAAAATGAGTTTGCGCTCAATGCACTCCGCAGGGGGTGCATAGTTTGGTAGACTCGCAGCTGTGGAGAATTGTGCACAAAAGGCAGAAGTGGAGAGAGAGACTGGTACAACTCATCTTAATGGAATACCTAAAGTCAGGTCAAATTAACATGGAGTTCTTTTTTGTTTTCAAAAGACTGGCCTAGTTTTAGATTTGATAGAGATGAATATAGAGATTAACATAGTAATGAATAAAAAAGTAACAGTTTTTTTCCACACCTGACAAGATCGAGCAAGATCAAGATTGTGACATAGATCACATATGTTGTAACCAGGGCTGCCAAGGTTAACGCATAAACACACGCAGTTGATTTAAAAAATATATTATTTATTAACGCAGATTAATTACACAGATTAATTACACGTCAGAAGCGACTGTCCGCTTTGCGTCGGACAGTTCAGCCTTCCTGTTAATGCACACTTCATCGGAAACTATCCCAGTTATAACATGGTCAGTTACAAAAAAATAAATATGCAATCGATTTTTAGTACTTTATTCTTGTTATTTTTTTCGATTTAGATCTCTTTCTCACAAAAGGCGGACTATTTGATTGGTGGTGCGGCACATTGTCACAGTAACACAAGATTGCGTCACTGCAGTGGCAAAGGAATGCGATACGTATGCTGATCGTCATGATAGGTTCAATAAAACCTCAGTTCAGAGAGAAAGTTTACTTCTTACCCCTTGTTTTTGTCCAGAAGATATACCAAAAGTTTGTTTTTTAAAGAAGTTTGGGCAGTGATATAGAACATCTGGGCTATGTGATTGGAACTTCTTTTTTAGCTGTGCATCAAAACCCAGCATCCAATCAGATTTTAGTATTCGCCCGGACCGTTTAAAGTGTAGAAACACAAAGTTAAGTTACTTATGACTGTATATCAGCATCTTTGTTTTCTTGGAGTAATACTGCAGACCTTGAAGTCTTCACAGTTCTTTAGAGTTCTGCTTATCTTACAGTTGATTTGTTTTGTGCACACAAATTACATTTCTGAAAAATCAGAGTTAAATTAACTTAATTACAAATTAAGACATTTTGGACAATAAAAATGAAGAAAAAATGTTTTCTCTTGCTTTTTTTGTGTTCAAAAGTCGCATATTGTTGTATAAATTTTACTTAATAAAGTTTGTGATTAATCGTGATAAATCACAACCCAGAAGTGTGAATAATATGATTATATTTTTATATTGATTGCCAGCAATAATGGGCAACTTTTCCTACACATGAGGCAAAGATACCTTACTTTTTCCTCATCAATCAACTGAAAAGCGCAATCAATTCACAGCACTAGCTGTAACTTATGTTGTAACTGTTGTCTGAATTCAAATGAAGCCAGGTTATGTCTTAAACCATGTTCATACCTTGGGCAAGGTTATTGCTTAGAAAATATAGTTTTTTTATTTAATTTTATTTAACTACAGAAGTTCTGTTTAGATAAAAAATATATTTTTCAAAGGAGCCCTGTTTAGTGAAAGACAAGAGGATTTTGTTTGTGCAAAGTTGTTTTTTCCTTGGTAAAAAAGTAAAGTAACAAGTAGTGAATTACTTTTTTCTAATAGGTAATGAGTAAAGAAATTTAATTACAATTTTGATACAGTAATTAAGTAAAGTAAAGTAGCCTAACTTACCCAACACTGGTCCTCAGTAAGAAATTGACATGAATTGCTCTAAGTTATGATGATTGCAGACCCCTTGATGGTTTCTTGGACTCTGTTCCAATGGGTGGAGTTTAAAGAATGCTATTAATTTTTTACACCTTCATTTGGTTTGCTTTTCTTTCAAACACTGCACTCTTTGTACAGAAACCAAAGACTGAAGCAGACCGAAAGGTCTGGAAAAAAAACTGCAGTTTCCACGGCCGCTTTCTTGGGGGCAATAAACAAGCTTTGAATGTGTAAAAAATGAAGCACGAATAAGAAAACATGCCAGTTCCTCCCAGTCCACTATGCCATTGTGTGTTTCTGATTTATTAGTCAGACGAGCAATAATACACATCCTCCGTTGAGTTGGTCTGTGTAATAAGACCTAATTGAATTCTAATGAACACCTGTGGTGGGGATGCGTTACACCCACCAGTGCACAGCCTGCCAGAAATCATTGGAAGAAGAAGAAAACAGGATAGGCAGCCATTTAGACAGCAGACTTCATGTTTTATAAGAGAGTCAACAAACTGTGTTGACTACGGTCAATAGGTATCAACTTTTATCTGGATACCAGGGTCTATGGCAAAGAATTGGATACAGATACAAATGCGAAATCTGCTGCTCAAATATCAAAACTAGATTCCTATACCAATCTTGATAAGGCAGAAATAAAGAGTATAGCAAAACAAAGAGTAATGGACATATGGCAACAAAGGTGGGAGGAGGAAGGTGGTTTTTATAACTTTTAAAAATCAATTGGAAAGGTGGGATATAAGGGACTCAATAGAATGGATGATAAGGCAATCAGTAGGATTAGATTGATACACACTCAACAAAACTACCAGCTTTATATTGTCAGTAAACACATTGATGGAAAATGCCAATTTTACCAGGTTAATGAAATTTTAGAACGGGCTGATGAGGTGTCTTAAGTCCCAAAAACATAGGCAAACATTTCCAAAACAACTTAGAAAACTGAATATTAAATGGACAATGTAATAAGTAATGAATCAAGTCACATATATTTAATTGAACTGCTGAAAAAGACAGGGCAAATAGGAAGGATATAACTGACGTGCAACGTTTGTACGGAGAGTTAAACCAGTTTGACTCACACTCCAGACCAGGTGGTGGCGGTAATGCACATTGATGATGTTTGAAAATCCTCAAAAATAAGTCAAGAAGAAACCTTCTGCTTAGGCTTGTAATTGTTTTGGTTTTCCATCATTGTTCATTGATTATGTGGTCTGTGCTTTCACAAATATCCACATTGATGGTCGTCTCACTGTATAACTGGAAGCTCTCTGTGGCGCCATTCTCTTGCTGCGTTTTGGCTACATTCACACTGGCAGGTTTGATTCCCATCAGGGTTCATGTCCTCAAAAATGTGCCAAATGTGATTGCGCACCCAAACTCTGATGCGGACCAAACAAAGTCACCCAGGTCTTCATGTGAGCAAGACCTTTTTAAGGGTAAATCTAAGTGAAAAGTAAAGTGAAGTGAAGGAAAAGACAAAAAGCGAGTCAACATGGTGCAGTGAGGAGGTATAGTCACTACTGATATGGGATAATTAGCAAGACTCGCCAGTTTCCTTCTTTGTGCTATTTAACAGCTTAGTCAGGCAATATAGCCCTGAAATCAGAACTGTGTGATTTTCTGAGCAGTTTGCTCGGCTTTAGTCTTTGCTTTGCCTCTGGGAGTGCGGTGTGTGAAAGCAGCTTTATGACCAACATAAAAGCGGGAACCAGATGTCTTTATATGCATCTCATTCTGGCAGAAGACAGAACTTCCTGCTCCTCAATTAGATGAAGGAATTTGTATTTTCTTCGATTCTCATGTCAGATCAGATCTTAGTCTGTTTCATAAACGGGGTTCCCCCTGGAACAATGTAAAGTTGTAAAGGGCAGCTTGGAGATCCATGTGATTTCCAGACAGTCTGTTCTGTGAGCCAAACTCGTCACGATGATCAGTAACACAGTGAAGCAGAAATACATGAAGGTCTGCTCTTATGTAATCTGTGTTTTTCCAACTTGGATCCTGGAAGCATCTGATACTCTTTAAAACTTGAGTTCCCTGCCAGTTTCAGCTTTTCTTCCATTTTATTGGCATTGGGGTTTTTATAAACAGGGGGTTTTTCTTTGGAAGTTATGTGGATCCTGGATTTGTGTTGTCAGTGTGTTTTCATAAGGAGTGACAAAGCTCTGTTCGGCTGCCAGCTTATGCTTGTGTGGTGCTCTCAGAGATTCACTGTATGAGTGGTGAAGTATGCTGCATAGTCAGTGCTGTTCTGTTATCTCATGGACCTTTATTCAGCCAAAAAACTCAAAATAAATACAAGCAACTGGATCCTGTAGTTGCTTGTCTTTCTGTTTATATATATTAATACATATTATATTTTAATACATATCTAGTTATTCATCTTATTTCTAAACTCACTTGATCCCTGTTGAAGTCATGGAATTGCTGGAGCCTATCTCAGCCTTTGTTTGGGAAAGGCGGTGTACACTAGACTGGTTATCATTCATCCCAGGTTCTCACAGAAACAGAAACATTGACTTTGACCAAATGCCTCACTCTTAAATATTACAACCTGTTTGAGTTATTTTCCTCAAATAATTGATCTCAATCCCACCATTATAAATTGAAGGTCTTAAGACAAAGTGGTTTAAAGCAATTACAATATACACATTAAAAGTCTTCTGAAAGATCCAGGATCTTCTGGAAGAAAAAAAATTCCAAATGTCCTTTGAAAAAAATGTTTTCACTTGTAAATCACTGACATTTAATATGTCTCATTGCCGCAAATCATGGTTGCATAACAAACAAGCTTCTGCACTAATGTGTTCACAGTATGTTTGACAAAAGCAGTCATTATCATATTGTCCACAGCCTGTTATTGATTTTTTTCACAACTCTCCATCAACACTGATATTTTTTTGCATTTTTAATTGTAGGTCAGGTCATACTGGGTTAATGAAAAATCTTCAACATAAAACGTTCAGCGGAGTCAGAGCAAAAAAAAAAGCTTCTGCGGGAGGTTCCTCCTGGTTAAACCTTCAACATCTGAAATGTCGCCGGCAGCACCTGAATAATACATGCTCTTTAACATACCGTAACTATTCCACGGTTTTCTAAATTTTGCTTATTGTTAAATATTTCCATAAATTTGTTTTAATTGACCTACAGGAATGAACATAAAAGTTTAATATATTGGATTCTGTTCTGTTAAAGTGTTTAAAGAGGTTTGTTTGAGTCGTCCGTTACTGAGTTTAAGAGAAAAACTGTGAGACACAGATGTGAGATTGTGTTCACACATACAGGGATTCATTCACCCAGCTGTGAACATACATGCTTCTATCCACTTGGGATCAGATTACCTTGTATGCATGACAATGTCTGGTTTGAACAGCCCTCCCTGTCATAACAGCTGTTGCCAGCTTCATTAGCACTGGAATGCTTTTTGTCAACCAGACCTTTCTGTCTGCAGTCTTATTCATGGACTCACACCTTGAACGTAGCATTTTTGCTGCCACCCCCACCCCCCCAGTTAGAAGCAGAAATGTTGACCTTTCATCAACCAGCTTGATGTAATGTTCCAATACTTGTGTTTTTGAGGGTTTAAGGCATGAATGGTTTACTTTTCAGATGAAGTTTGTGCATCTTCTTCAAAGAGAGCGGAGAAGTACTGCAGGGGGCCTAAAGCAAAATAGCGGTTACGTAACAGTACTGTTCCCTGTGGAGTGATGTAAGTGTGCTTATAAAATATACATTACTGTAAAGAAAAGGAATTCACCACACATTGCAAAATCACGTCAAATCAGGAAAAAAAATCTTTGTTATTATGCGAGCAACTGCAGAGTCCTACAATCCATCACCCTTTCTAACATGAAGGTTGTGATGGTGTTTCTTTATGCATATTCACTCTGATTATTGCAGGAATTTGAGACACATTTGGATGATTTAGAACATTTTTGCCTACAGTGAAGTCATGCTTAATTGTGCAGCAAAGAGTCCTAAAGATATGTGTGGATGGAGGAAAGTTCACATGGTAGAACGATGTAAGGTACTCACTGCAAAGAAAACTCCAAATTTAACATTATGCAATTTAGCTCATTAAAAAACATACACACCAGTATCTCAGTTTTCTGAAAATTAGTGTTATTATTTATCTTTTTGAACTTTTTTGGTGGATTTGAACTTTTTCAGTTAAATGTGCTCTAATAGAGAAGAGGAACTTTGAGTGATGTCCTTTATTTAACTTATGTCGTTTAACCTTCTAACATTGGAGCTGTCGCCGGCAACAACAAAATAACACACGCTCTTTGAACTACTTTATGCTTTCAACCATATACAATATTGACGTATTTTTGATGGATTGTAAAGTGAAGAAAACAAATGTTTCACTTCAGAATCTGTCGGAAGGATGTTAATCATGCAAACACTTCACAACTGTCAAGTGTTGCATATCGGCACAAAGCCGCATTTCTTCGCTTTAGAATCTCTTGTTAATCACGTAAACACGTCACTATCGTAAGGCGTTGCTTATCATTGCAAAGCTGCGTTTCTTTGCTTCGGAATCCGTTGGAAATATGTCAATTACGAAAGTGTTTGAAAAGTTATGGTAATTCAAATAACGTCAGTAATAGAGCTAAAGCTTTGGTGTTAAAGTGTTAACAACCAAAACTCGAGCTGGAATCTAAATGGACTAGATTTCTAGACCTGATTTTTTTATGCACATTGTTAAGCTGTAATAAACTTTGAGTCTTAAGTAAGATTTAAATTAAGTCAAACTAAACAATCCTATAATTTTTTGTTATAATTATTTTTTTTAATATAAATCTTCTCTCTTGTCTTGTCTTTTTTTGCCTTTAAAATGTCCAAAATAAATATTATTATATGATATACCATATCAAAGTGGAAATTTAAGTTTGTTTTAGGTTTCTTTGACTTGGTGTTACAGTTTCATGATAGCAATGCAGGATATCGTAAATTGACTCGTGTTTGAAAGGATCAACAAATTAGATCAGCCAGCTGAATATTTACAAAAATACGATGTTCATCATCCATATTTTTAAAAAGTTCCTACTGCCACCTACTGTAGGGGGGGAGTAATAGCATGAGATCTGCACTTGGGCATCAGGTCTTTTTTTTTTCCGTGCTTTTTTTATTCATTGTTTTGGGAGATATCTCCTACGAAATGATCAGCTGTTGTAACAGATTAAATGTACCTGATGTGAAATTTGTCATCAATTCTTGTCTGAGTCTGTGTTTTGGGTCTGGGGCAGCAGTACTTCCTAACTCCAGACAGATCAGGAAACTTTTACCTTTTGTGAATTTTTTTCCATCTATTTTTTAATGTTAAAACCAATTAAACATTTCATTAGGAGACATTCTTTGTGAGTAATACGGGTGTCATATTACCAGCGCTACAAAGCATGGCATGTCCATTGTGTTTTGATCATTTGTTGAAGTTCTGTCCTTTACAGAAATGGTTTGTTGGAGTATTTTTTTTCTACATGTTTATATCCACCAGATTATTCTCAGCATATTCTATTAGTCTCAATAGGAAATGACTTCTCTACACTCTGTGACTTTATGCTCCACATGTAGACACGACACACAAACCCATCCTGACTGGTTTTACAGCTCTGTATTAAATGAAAGTCAGCATGCTGTTAGTTTTATGTGTGTAATTCACTTAATGGGCTTTATCCCATGACGTTTCTCTCATTTTTCTCTTTGCTCACTTAAAGTAGTTCAAGCCACTAAAAGAAGTCCTGCCACAGACACTGGGGTTGTGTGTTGGCCAGAGAGGAAAGCCGATCCTGAGCTGCTGTCAGTCAGACAAACAGCAGCAATAGCTTCAAAAGCCGCTGAACACACACACACAGCAGATGCAGGAGGTCAGCTTTCAGGAGCCTCCTTCTCTCCTCAGGTAGTCCGGGTGAGATGAGTCACACTCTGCAAGCAGCATGTTTGATTTTCTCTGTCAGCTGAGTTGAGGCGTGGATGGAGAGAACAGACACAAACTGTTTAACTGACCTACATTCTGTGTTTATGTGTTCTGCCACTGTGGGAGTGCAGGGGCAGGCGTTTGAAAGGAAACATGCCCACATGTTTAATAAGCCGGTTTCGAAATTCCATTGTTGAGCCGACGGAGCGGAGGAAGAGCATGAGGCGGATACACACCTTCTGTTTGCCCACACAGCAGTGAAAGGTGAAGCCCACGTGCAGCAGAGAGGCTAAACACCATGAGTAATCAGGCTGGAAAGCTGGTGGCTTTCATTCAAAGCCAAGTTTGCAAATGGCTCCATGTCTGAGGCACTACAGGATCTGTTTTTTCACGTTCTCTCAAATGTCTGCCTCCTGGGACACATTTTCTGGAAACTTTATAGCACCTACCACAGGCTAGAGTAGAGGTTTCAACAGAAAAAAGAACAGGATTGTGAAAAAGGGAACTATCTCATGAATAAGAGGTTTTAAAGCTTCAATTTTTATCCAAATGAAGTTCTTAATATAAGTTTAAATATATGTCAGCACAACTTTTTTGTATTATTATGAGGACAAATAAATTTAAAAACACAACAATCTTGTGAAATATTATCAGTGGTTTTATTTTTCTGAAACAGGTAAATTCTGGCAGATTGGGATGGATGGTTAACTTATCAAAACTTTATATTTCGATGATCAAGTTTTGAACGTCAGCAACAACAATTTTTACTTGTTACTTTGATACAGCCAAGGAATGCTGCCAGACGGTTGAAGATGGTTACCTGCAAGAAGACGTGCCATGCGTGCTTTAACTCAGAGGATTTGAACTAGCAGCTGCAGTACTGAGGAGATCTCAGCTATGAATGTAGGATGAGAAGTGTTTTTGACATATAGATTGTTGGGAAAACAGTGAGAAGCAATGTGTATCAGGTTAAACGTTGTTTTAACCAGCCTGCATTCACCCGACCACTATTCAATGAGTTGCTGTGTCTCATCGCTTTTAGGATCATAGCTTTTAGGATCGTGTCACAGCAGTGCGTGCTGTGCAAGAGACACAGAAAAGCATGTTAGAAGCGCTCTCAGCTCTGTTAAACAAGTAAACAGTTGGACCAGTTATTTCCTTTTTGATAACATGACAATCAATGCTTTACATTTGTTTGCGGCTCACCAGTGGCTTCATTGCTAATATCTTTATATCACATGACGTACAGTTAGGGAACAGTTATTCCGCTCCCTCAGCGTTTTGCATTTAGATTGAGGAATCTCAGAGCAAACCGGCAGACTTTAACTTCCCATGGCAGTTGCTGTCATTACAAACTTGAGCTTTTTCAAACCCTTGATTTTTAATTTCTTTTTATGCAACACAATTTGAATAAAGAAATACTCAAAAACACAGTTTTAATCTTAAATTCTTTATGTGTCCTCCCTCACAGGTAAAATGCTTCAAGAACATGTTTAAAACACCATTTTCTTTTGAGTGGGCTGTAAGCTAGTGAGAGGATATGTAAACAAAGGAATGATGGGAAATGAGAGAAGACTCAGTCTGCCAACATTTACTCAAAGGTGAATTTCTAATGAACTAATGTTACTTTGCAGAAACTATGTCCTAGAAAACCTCAGCAAAATCCTCAGCAGGAAATGACCAATCCTTTAGTGTTACACTTTCCAGACACCCACACATTTTTTTTAAAACAATCTGTTTTAAATGAGCTTCTCTGTTGTAAAAGTCAGGATCCAATGAACGCTTGTCTGATAGACTCAACGCAGGAGTGTTTGGAGTTCTTTCCACTAATAGTGATGACTAATATAATATGGCTCGTTTTTTGTTTTCCAACACAAAATTGTATTTCTTTGGCTCTAGAAATCTGTCTCGGGCTGTTCTGTTTTTAGTTATGTTGACTCTACTCTGTCGTTCCATCAAATCAGCATCTGATCAGACTTTCAGAAATAATTTATCTCCTTCAGTCACATCATTGGGGGAAACAAATGACCCAGTCCTAAAAGCTATGCACACCATGAGGTTGGTGTTGTATTATTTTGGTTATAAGTTTGTCGTTTTCAGACTAGACATCCAAGTGGGCCCTGGTCTGGGACCAGGAACCTCTCTCGGGCCCATCTTTTGAGGTGGTCTCGGTTAGTTTCCAATCGGACTGAGCTGTGGTTCGTCGTGAGTTTCCTCAGTCTGAATAGGCTCTGTGATCGGAACGGAACAACTGGACCAAACGGTCACTGTAGCCGGGCATTATGAGATGTAGACAGACTAGTGGAGCAACGATGAGACACAACTCATGGAAATGTGGTCGGATGAATGCAGGCTCATTAAACCAACTTTGAAAGTGATACACATTGCTTCTCACACTGTTTTCCTGATAATCTATGTGTCATAAAGACTTAGCGTACCTTCATAGGCGTCATCTTCTCAGTAAACGCTTTGTAGCATGTCTCTGCCGTACCAAAGCAGTAAAGGCTGTAACTGACATTGATACAGACATTCAAAGCTGGTCAACAAAATATTAAGTTTGAGTCTGTGAACTATTCCGACAAGGATTGCAAAGTGCAGGACTTTCATTACTCTTTCTCTTGTTGCTTTGCCCCACCCTTGTAATTCGTAGCCAATGACCGAAGAGATCTTTAGTCACATGCTTCTTCTTTACAAACTATACTACAGACCAAACGCAAGGCTCAGGACTTGATCCAGACAAAATTAGGAGGATTCTGTCTGGACCAGCTGACTTTTCCAGAATACGCCCTAAGACACTTCTTTATCACATTACCCTGAAATTGATTGGTTTGTCGTGTTTTTTAGAACTGTGCTGTTCTTTTAAACTTTTTTTTTTTGTATTCTTCTTCGAAGTTCTTGAGATTTATGGATTCTTTTAAGTTTTTGGTCACTTATTTGCTGCATGAATACAAGGTTTTGTGTTCTTTAATATTTAATTTTGTTTCTACTGGTTATATTTATGTCATTTATATTTCTACATAACAAAACCCATGCTGTCATTTTTAAATCCAATCAGATGTTGATCAAGATCCATGCTCTTCTATGATTATGAGAACTGCATGCTCCCTAAGAAACAAGCCAAGTTACTGGAGACTCCCACCCCCTAATTAATGTATAGACTCTGCAGCTCAGACTCCCACATCTAGCTAGAACTTTAGGCAACAACCAATGATGGACATACTCTTTTTTTGTTTATGATCCACGGTCTTACAAGGCTGAAGGATGCCAGAGATGTTCTGCAGAAGAAAATGTTTTGAGTTGTTGACAGAGGTCAATGATCTTAAATGTATAAAAGTTAAAATGAGAGGTGATGTAGTGGTTAGCAATCTGGACTTACAGCAAGAAGGCCCTGTTCCAAATCCCGGCTGGGAGACTTACGTATGGAATTTGCATGTTTTCCTGATGGATGTGTGGGGTTTTTTTAAGCACGCTTCCTCCTTCAGTCCAAAAACATGCTTCATACCAGTAGGTTAATTGGTATCTCTAAATTTCCCCAAGTTGTGAATGTGTGTGTGTCCCTGCAACAGGCTGGTGACATGCTCAGGGGGTAGCCTGCCTCCCCAACAGCAGCAACCCATGACCGCAAAAGGGATTCAATGAGTTCAGATGATGGACGGATGAGCAAAGAAAAGTTCAGAGGAAGAATAATTTGAACAAATTTTGAAGGAGATAAGAAAAAAAACATATTGATTTGGATGTTTAGTCTAAAATATTGTAGAACTTAAAAAAGGGATTCCTTAAAATAGAATCAGAATTTATATAGTTCTATAAAATTCTCCATGACTCCATGACCATGATTATCAAGTTATCTAAAAGCATTTGACAGGAATTGTGGGTAAAAGTTGTGTAAAAGTTTGCTGAAAGTCTAAATTAAAATCTTCCAAATAGAGTTTACTGTGATATCTGTGTTTTTGTGTTTGGTAACAATCTAGAACTCATTTTGTAAAAGTTTGTAAAAGTTCTTGTTTCCACCGTTGTCCTATATTAGTTTTTGTAATTTTTTATATTTTGTTCTGCTAAATGACCAATCATCAACATTATTTTTGTTGACAAGTTTTACTGAAATCTGCTTTAATATTTTTATTTTCCAACTGAAAGTAAAACAAAGATGTAGTTTCTCTTTTTTCCAGCGCTTTCCTTTATCTGAATATTTTATGCATTCAAACAGTAAGAAGAACATGGAATCACGCAGTCACTACATGCCTGTTTAATAATCATTATGGGATCATTAATTAAAAATTCATTCTTTCTTCCTGGAAGTCGGTTACTCATGGAGCGCATCAGCTACTGTGTGTGGCAGCATTCATTAGACTGATTGAAGTAACTTTGACCTGCTGTGTTTAAAGCACGAGCGCTCATATTAACACAAATACATTTTCTTTACTGTAAGTTTCTTTCAAGGTAAAGAGCGGCAGAGTGTTTCTCTGCCTTCTGACGTTAGCTGCGTGTACATGCAAAAAGTGCAAAAAGTTCAAAGATCAGATTAAATTTGAACTGTGCACATGGCCCTGAAAGACTTCATCTGGTTTTTACAAACGTTTACATTTGCCACAAGTTCAAACGGAATAAATTGTTTGGATCATTGTTGAAAATGCATGACATGCACAATGCTATCTAAAATACCCGAACCAACCGTAGAAGATGAAGTAACAGAGTTCTGCCAGAAACATGGCTCAGGTTAAATTGGATGAAGACGATCTTTAAAGTGAATATGTAATTTTCTAAATATGTTCGGCCAGTGCTGAACGACAAATAAAAAAGTGAACAGCAACATTTAGTCTTGGATGCACTTAAAACACGTGCGGGCAATGCAGCAATGGGCATCTTGGCCACACATAAATACCGGTACGTGCAAATAACATCAGCCGTTTGTATTTTTTTCTGGACACTGAATTTACATGGCCGTTTGCACGGTTTCACAGGAGCTGCATTTTTGTCTTCGGAGCTCATACAACATCCCGAAGTCGCTTCACTGCTCGGAGAGACAGTTCTCCCGATTCCGGCAGCCAGCCAGTCCTGTTTGCACTCTGAGGCCTCCTCAGGAGAACACACGGTCTACATAAAAGCCAGCGCAGTAATGACCCACAATCAGAATAAGTTGTTTAACTGCACCACAATCAGAAAAACCCACCCTTCTTGATCAGAAGAAAATTTCGATCCAAACGAGTCTGATCAAGTCTGAATTTTTGGTGTGGCGCGTTTACATGAAGCATTTCTATTCCGACCAGGCTTTTGTTCCATTTGCTTATGTCCATGTAATCGCAGCTACTGTTGTTTTGTGAGTGTGGAAGCTGCAAAGCTCTGAAACAAAACCCCAGAGGCGCGCCTGCAGCTGTGAGACTGCATGAAGGTTTCGCTGTTCACGTCTGCGCTGCACCCACAACAAACTGTCAGTCAGGATCATCAGCTCTGTCTGGACTTTACTTTAAAGAAAGTTTTAAAAAACTGCTTAAAAGTGACATTTAAAGGTTTTAGTTTATGTACTTTCTTCAAATATTTCATTAGATTTTTTGGGGGGAGTGTATTTGTGACATTTTATGATGTTAGTTTTTCCCCCACATGCTCTGAACTTTGTGGACTTGCTTTTGATGTACTGTCCGTCTGTCTCTGGGGTGGTTTTAATTGCCTTTTCACTCCCTCATCCTATGTAAGTGAATAGGAGCCTGCCCGCCATCTGCGGGAATTGATACCTTTGCTGAATCATACTATAAAAATGCTCCTCCATCCCGCCACTATCTTTGCCTGCACCCTTTCACCCCTCTCCACCCCCTTTCTGTGAAGCACCACCGGGAGGACTTCTTATCTTACTGCTGGGGATGCAGGAGAGGTGTTTGCCAAGTGGGGCTAAGGCCACCATCAGCCTGAAAATAGCTCCCTGTTGCAAAAGCATGAGTATTACAGGTTCTGGACAAACAGGCTGCGTGGCAGGATGACACAAGTTTTCTCGTTTTCGGGGAATTAACCTTTTGTCATTGATTACTGAGAAGAAACCAGAGTAATTTGGTTGATTAATATTCCTCGACAGCAGTGGGGAGATCCGAGGCTGAGCATGTGATGTTGTTTATCACTGTCCTTCAGTGCCATCAGTGGAATCTCCTGGAAATAAGCAAGAGGCGGAAACAAGGGTTTCAGAACTGCTGACCTGTGCAAAGCTTTTCTGATCTGGACTCATGGCCCCTGCTCATTGTTTTATTTAAAGTGTTTTTTTTTTCTCGCTTCATCCATACTTGGAATATTTTTTAAGCAGTCCTAAAAATTGTTAGCCAAAAAGTAACAAACTTGTCCTGAAAATGTGGCTGAAAACTCAGGATAACAAGTAAAAAGATATGAGGGGCATAGGTTGGATAATCTACTTTAGTTACCTTTATTATAAAAAGTATTTAAGAATTAGGCGTGTAAATGTATTCTCCTTCCTAGAGTCTCTGTTCTTTTTACTGCATCAATGCCTTCAAAATGATCAAAATTCACCAAACAGGTTAAAGGAAACCTTCTTAGAAAGGTTTCTATTGATAAACTGAAATTAGGTAAGTCAACAAATGTATTTCATGGTATCAATAAGTCGTTTGTATTCAGTATTTTTTGCGTTGCTTAGAACACTGACTGGTCCAGATGTTTTTTTTCTTTTCTTCATTCTTTAAAAAAATGTCCCTCTTGGTGCAAAAGTAAAAATAAGAAGCCTGTTATAATAAAACCTTCATGAAGCCACTTTTTTGTTATATTTTCATCTTTTACTGCACCACAATTTCACAAATTTAATGGAATATAACTAAAAATGAAGTTTTTCACAACAAATATTTGGTTAGATTAAAAAAAAATTTAATTAATTGCAGATCATGATTAATTGATCGCACAAAAAATTGATTGCATGGCAGCACTATTTAGAATATGTTGATAAGCTGACATGAAATATCATCTTCTGCAAAACGAAAAACTTTCCTGTTTTAGATCCTGATCGTTTTTTGTAAAAACACAAGTTTGGAATGCCAGATCCTTTTTCAAAAGATTGCTTTGTGATAAAAACTTGCTATAAAAACTACAGTGCTGAGTCATGTTTTGACATAAAACAATATTTTAAGAACATCATCATAAAAGCTGTGTGTGTTTCTCACAACAACGACAACAGTAAGCCCCTTTGCCTGTCTAAAAAACAAAAAGTAAAGTAATCAGATTTGTGCAACTGCATTTGCAAATGATCACAAAAATCTGGTTTACATATTACAGTCTTTAATCTTTTTACTACAGGTCTGTTCTGGGTAAACATGGCAGCACAGATGGTTAACTATTGTGAGAAAAAGACAACACATAACTGCTGTCCTTCTTTGCGTTAGATACTGCACACCATATCATACAAAAAGGAAAAAAATCAATAGATGTGAAAGCATACCAGAAGATATCAGCTTTATAGGTAAAAAAATACTTGTGTTTTTCTGATATCTGATTATCGAATTAACTTCTGTTATTGGATAACGGACATTGGATTGTTCTGCTCTCATAGTCGCTTGAGAAATCTAATAACTCAAAACTTTAGGTAACACTCGGATATATAAATGGGCTCTCTGTAATCAGCATGGTAACATTTTACGATGGATTTATCTTCCAGCCACTGCTTACTACTGAATTAACTCTTTTTGGTATCTAAAGGGGAATTTGGGCTTTTTAATGATACCAAATGTGAAAGGGTGGAGTTCTGTGAATAGTAAATTTTGGTGGATTAACATGTTTTTTTTTTTTACTGGACAACTTTTTTTCAAGGGTGTCAGAAGCATATAGATATGGTTCTTAAATACAGTTTGCAAATGGTTGGATGCAAAAAAACTGTGCAAGTTAGAAAAATGTTTTCTTGAAATCACACTCAACTGGTATTTCATAAATGTTGCACAGACTACCAGCTGAAATCAAATTCTGTGTTTTGTCCCCGATCAATCACAATATTGTTTCAGAGGTTTTCCGCTGTCATACTTGTCTACTTTTCTCAAACTTTCTGACTCACAAAAACAATATTTTGTAGGTGCTTTAGATGTGATGGAATCTCTGTGAAACAGGAATTTGAGAACTTTGAAAGGAAAAACTTAAAGAAGGTTTGGAAAATTGAAAAATGAGAAAACCCACACATGCATGGATTTAAACCATTTCTTTGTGAGGCGAAAATACTAACCACTACTCCACTAAGTGAAACTCAAGAGGAACAAAGGGAATTTCTTTAGGAGAATACGTACAAACCCTTTTTTGGAATTGAGTGAGATATTTTTGTTTTACATTTTCATATCAATTAAGTATTTTTTTTTAAATCGTTTGTCCTTATAATGCCTTTAAAAGTAAAGGTGAATGTGAGACAAAAGTTTTCTGTTTACTGTTAAAAAAAACCTGTAATTCAAAAATAGGTATCTAATAAATAACAAGTAAACATAATTCTATAAATCACACATCTAATTACAAACTGTTTGACTTTGGTTGAATTCTGCCTGGATTTCTGGAGAAGCACAAAAAGATTTTTACTCAAACGTTGTTCTGTTTCTCAGAAACTGAAGTCTTGGGGTGATTTTGGAGCCAAAGCATCTCTCAAAGCAAATGTTTATTTATTGACGGGGTAAACGGCAGCCTGTAAATTATTCTGCTCCTACTGTGCCACTTGTTTCAGTTATTTCAGGGACAGTTGTGAAAACAAAGATAGTGAGAGCACGAGTGGCAGCCAGCTGACACCTCTGGCCTCTAATGGAGACACAGTTGTGAGGAGGAGGAGAGTTTGTGGCACTGCTGACTTGTCCCTCTGAGCCCAGCAGGCTCTTCCTGGTCCTGATTAATGGTGCTGTCTGCAGGGCCCTGCATAATGTTCCCCATTCAGGTCTCAATTTATTTGCCTGGAGCAGATGGCCCCCTTTGGGGCCCTTGGCTCTATTGCATCTCTTCTGCCTTATGGGCTCAACATCCTTCGTCTTTATCAGCACACAGGTAACCTGACAGGACTGACCGACCTTCAGGTGACCGCTGAGAACTGTCCTGCTAAAAACAGCCCCTTGTTTCTTCCAAATCCTCTGGGCCTGGCTTTTGCAGCTTTACTCTTCAGCTTTTGCTCAGCTCGTTGAGGATGTGCTGCCAAAAATGAGCGATTCCCAGGTATGCCTTTATTAACAGAGCATTTAAATGGTAGTTTTTCAAGCTACAATTGTATTTATGCTGCAACACTGCAAGTTTATTTCCTCATACTGTTGAGCTTTAAATATGCTGTTCAAAGAGGTGGAATGAGGCTGACAGGATGAAAAGAGCCAGTAGGACCAATTGACATCAATATACATGGCTGAAAGGATGATTGGTGAAGATAGTCAGCAGTTCATTACAAGGCAGATTTCAGCACACTCTTGCTTTTTTTTTTTTTTTTTTTTTTGCTGCCAAATTGTGAATCTAGTAATTTTGCCAAATGAGAAAGCTCTGAACGCTCCAGCAAGTCTTTACTGTGCTGAGCTCTGGGAGCCTCCCAATTAAACAGCAGATTCTCTAGCTTTTAGTAGAATTTCTTGGATCAAGGAGACAATGTAAAAACTCCCAGTTAATTGTTAAACGTGTACAAATCGAATCCTTTGTCTTATCCCAGGATTTTGAGCGTTAAACAAGCCTTATCCCCTCGGTCTCTGCTGTGGTGACATTGGACATTGTTTCCTTTTCCTGCTGATGGCTGTTGTTCTTTTCATTATCAGTCAGAAGCAGGATGGGGACTTTTTCAGTTGCTGCTGATTTGCCACAGATTAGACTTCTGTCCTCAAAGTGTGAGATTGCTGTTGTTCTGTAACATTACATGCAGAAGTTTTACCCTCTGAGGCTTGCCAACTTGTTGCTGCTGCTGAAGGGAAATGCTGGACTTGACGTTGTCACAGTGATTACAGATCATTGGATTTTCTAACTGTGCTAATCACAAGAAGTCCTATATATGGTCATTTACACAAGTGTTTTTCCTTGTTTATCTGATTTTTAATGAAATACGTAAAAGTTCCCTTGAATATTACTAATAATGAATAAGAAGAAACACCACTTTCATTAGTTTGATATTTATTGCCCCCAAACAAGTCAATAATAAAGATAGCCCCAAATAACAAAAATCTACCATGTTAATAAATGGTGAATGGGCGCCTCCTCTGGCGCCAGTTCATAACCACCAGGAGCAATGTGGGATTGCCCAAATACACTACTACACATGGGTGGGCAGGGTGGAAACCGAACCTGCGATCTTCCAACCAGAGGTCAGCTGCCTCTGCACCACGACTGCCCGATAGCGGGTGTCTCCACCGTTTACTGGCAATGACTGCTTGACAGTGACGTCTCATGCTCCTCACAGGCCTCATGATGTTGTACTGAGGTTTTCCACTCTTCCATAGGGCCAGTTCTGCACATGCAGGTGTGATACAATCATCCTTTGTAGGTGGGCGGCTCCCTCCCCAGGCAGGGAGAGGGATCCCTCAGTTCTCTGGCAAGACCATGAGCCGGGGATCACATTCCATCTGAGCCTGGAGAGTGTCCGTGTTATTATGGTGCAGATTCTGGTCCTTGCCTTGGGGTGCCGGGCCTCTCCTAAATTCTAACATTAAGAGATCCTGGTCAGGCCATGTTCTCAGCACCTTTTGGGGACCTCCACTTCTCTTGGTCTTCCCTCCTCTAGGTCAGGGTGGTTGACTCCTGCCACACTCTCTTCTGGATCTCCTGCGGTTGCCTGGATTTTGGGGGCTGGTCTCCTTTCGGGGGGACCCTGGCTCATACCTGGAGATGGGGTGGGGGGATGCTCGGAACTCCTGGGTGGTGGTGAGCAGCTTGTCTGGGGTGGTGGGGCTCTCGGGGGTGGGGCCACGCGCTGGGCTCTCTGGCGCGGTGGGAGGGCTGCTCTTCTGGCTGGGGTAGGGCTCGCACTCTGTGCTTCTGTACTTTACTGCTCTCAGGTTTTGGGGGCCCGCGTGGTGGTCCTGCAGGCCGTCATCTCGTTACTTGGCCAGACTTCTGGGCAGGCGGATCTCCTCCGTTGGCCCCACAGTATGAGTGTGGGGGTTCCTGGTTACCGCTGCTGCTTTGGCGGGGGGTCTTGGTGTGAGGATGGCTGGGAACTCTCCCTCCGTTTTTTTCACATTCCATCATCCACTTCAGCTTAACATAAACATTCACCTGAGCACAGGTATTTGCTAACCTTTGCATAATTCGTTTACGTGACAGAATGGAACGCTTTACATGTGTTTGTTTGTATGCATAGGTGTGCGTGTGAACTGTATGTTGACAAGTTTGTGAAGACTCTTGATCCAGCAGGTATGTTTGTAACAACTGAGTGTGTGGGCAGGCCATTTTGGACTAACATTCACACTTGACTGCAATTATTATAAACTTCCAGCATCTTGTTGCCTGTTGCCTTTCTCTCTTTTTCCCCCTTTTATTTTCCGTCCGGTCCAATAAAAAGGATACAAACATAATTAATCTAAATAAAGTTGAGTTTAAATTACAAAAGGGGTTTATACGAATATACCCCTTGTGTGTCCAATGATTTATAGCCCTGATTGTAACAGTAAAATCAGTCTAACACAAGAGGCTCTCAGCTCATATCTGTTTGCTCAGCTGTTAGACAGGGCATGGTAAAAAAAAAAAAAAGGTTTTAGAATTGGTAATACACACTGTACGCAGTGAGCCAATTATGTGGAAAACACAACATGAGGTGCGTCTATCATCCCAAAATGATTGCCTCTCTATCCCAAACTATGTAGACCACATCCAGTGAGTTTTCACAATATCTCTAACTTATTGTGAGTAGTGTTTCCTTCGTTTTAGTTTATTTTTGTGGCTGAACTCCAGCTCTGCTCTAATTCACCCAGACACATTTAGGACTTTTAGACAGATGTTTATTTGCAGAGAATTAACTAGATCTGTCTGTCCTGTAGAGAACAGATTAAGGATTAAGAAGAAGAAAATGGGGTAAATTTTTGCCTTCACAGCTCTTCCCTGTCACTCTTCACATGCTTTTGTTCTCTCAGACGGGTTTCCTTTAAAATACTACGTCACCTAAACATCAGTTTAGTGATTAGTTATCTGTTTAGTAAACAGCTAACTAATGCATCTCACTTAAATGAGTCATTGGGGCAATATTGGATGCCTTGGTTGGTAAAAGCTTCATCTTCAAGTCATTTTCATACTTTTCGGCTGTCATTTGCCCTCTCAGAGGTGGCAGGATTAGCTGAACCTCGCTAAGCTCCAGTTATTGTTGCTGTGCTGAGCTTCTCAGTTGTACGGTCCGCTCAAGTCATGCCTGACAGGTTTCAGCAGTTTGAGTTTGCAGAACTGCACTAAATAACAAGAGCATAACTCAACAACTGAATCAACATTTAATCTGCTGTCATGCCCGCCCTGTGATATAAGAAGAGAGGCAACTTTTAAACAGATGCTTTCTTCCGCAGACTTACAAAAACAAGGGATGCAGAGATTGGACTTTTGAAGATTTTTGGCCAGTGGCAATATTTAAAAACCAGCTGTTATGTGAAAATGACACAGAAAAAGAAACCATGCAAGTAAAGTATTAGTCACAACTTCTCTCACATCTACACGGACAGTCTGTGGTGAATACATTGGTAAACTTGTACGGGACACACTGATGGCCTGCACAAAATGTTACATCGCAGAGTATCCTGACAGCCAGTAGAGCGAAAATGTTCATTCTCTTTTGCCTCTACGGCATGCTTAGGGGTCGTAAAGAACACTTTCACAACACCTCAGGGAGAGTAAAGGTGAAGTAGGTTGTGGTGGTTGAACCTCCACCACCACCAAGGTGACTTGGTTTACTTAAAGTAAATTAACAATGGGAGCACACATTTGATTAATTTGTTTTAAGTGAAAAGACAGTTGATTCATTTTTTGTTTGTCTCTGAGTTTCCACATCAGGTGCTTTCATCTATAGCAATCAGCAGATTAGATTGCGACATTCCACTGGAGAAATTGCAGGGATTACCAACTCTCCCCATGGACTTCATTTTGGTTTCTTTAAAAGGACATTAGTTTAGTTTTCAATAACTACCATTTTGATTACTTAAATGTTGTTGTTGTTATTTTCCTGCAGTTATTGATAAATTAGTTACATGTTGGGTTAGTTTGTTCTCCCCCCTCCCATGTGTCCAGTATGGTTTTTCCCTGTCTATATAGCTTCCTTTGTGTGTCAGTAATTTGGGGGGGGGGTCTGGTCAGACCTGTTTAGTTCAACTCATTTGTCTTCGTGTGGTTATTCCCCCCAGTTGTACGTGCATGTCTCTAGTCCTTGCAAAATGCATTGTTTTGTAGTTTTTATCTTTCTTTAAAAAAAGAAAAATGCAACAAAAATATGAAACATTTTTCAACACCCTCCTAACCCTGCGCACTGTTAGTGCTGTTCATGTGACAGGTGTGCACTCCGTTTGTGCAGCCTGACTGTTAGAATTGAGGAAATCATGTAAAACGTTTACCTTTCCAACCTGAAAGGCTAACAGAATCACACATCTAGAATTCAAAATTAAAATGTTGTATCTTTTGGAAACTTGAAAGAAGCTTTTGGATTAAGTAAGGGAACAGCAGAGATCTCAGTTTCAATCTGACAGCAGAAAATAATGAATTAGATTAATGCTAACTTGTGAGGTTAGATTAGTTGCAAAATGATTGTCCATTCGTAAAAAGGTATGGAAGTTTGTTTTTATTCATAATTTAAAGTAATATGCAATTCTTAATTTACAATTCAATATGCAATTAGACGTTTCATTTTGAAAATGCATTTTGCAACGTACTATACAATATTTTAAAATGACATTTCAATACACTTTTTGCTTTTATTTAATCTTAAAGTTACTTCAAATCTATTACATTATAAAATGCCATGCTGTTACTGTGTCAGAATTCAAACGAAATAGCAAACGGCGCCCCCCTGGTGTAATGCATTTTTCTTTGCACATCATCTCTCTTGATGTACGTCATTATTCAACTTGAAAAGCAAACTGTCAGACGCTCATCAGGGCGGGGCTCAGTACCTTTATAATATGAGATTTGTGTGTCTGTAAAAAGATTTTATATCCATAGAAAAAATTGTCTATCCATAAAAATATTTTGCGCTTGTGTGATGCATGCATATATAGGAGCACACGCATTGATCCAACAAGCAAAAATTGATGATCAGATGATGTCCATGCAAAGAGATGAGATGAAATCGCAAAGACAAAAAAAATTAAGTGCTAATGGTCATTATTACTTTCAGGAAATTTTGATGATATAACTATTTTGTCTTGTCACTTTTTTTTTTTTTGCTTTAAAGATCATAGACCATCCAGACACACAAATCTCTTTTTACAAGTACAAAACTTTTTGTGGATGGACAATACTTTTGCCACAAATCTATTTTCATAGGAGATGATGAGCAACAAAAATGTGAATGACATCCTATCGGCTCAGAGCTGTAAGGTTAGTCAAAAATGGCGGTGAGATGACAATGTTGGATCCCAGAGGGGACAAAGCTACACAGATGGAGATGCTCTGCGCAGCCAAAGCTTTATCACTAAAGCAAGAATCTGAACAAAAGCAAAAAACTCTACAGAAAAAAAGGAAAATCCTAGAATATTGAAGCCAGACCTGAGATTTAATGCTAATACAAGATATTTGAATAAAAAATTAAATCTTAAAATGTATGTTTCAACTGATATAAGATTACTTTTGCTACAAGGGTGGAGGGCATTACCTCGTACTTTTACCTGAAAAGTGAAAACAGTAAAACCAGATTGTTTTGTGGTGGTGAATGTGCGCTCAGCGGATCAGACGGTTGTCATCTTTGCCCGTAATTCCCTCGCATGGCAATTCAGCCCACCTCTGCCTAATCTCTTTGGGTTTGAGCCAACTCTAAATGCGCAGATTGCCTCTTTTCACAGAGACAGCAGCGTCAGCAGGGCCCTGCTTCTCCCCCGAGCCCCCAGCGCAGACCTCTGGGTCCCTCCTGTCTCCCATGTCCTGAAAAGGAGGTTGAACCTGTGCAAAGTGGCCTGGTACTCATCAGCTGCTCGAGGTGTTTTGTCTGAAACTTTTTCTTTCATTTGCTCTGCAGTGTGAGTACGCCTTCAACGTTAAACAAGCAAGTGCTGACGTGTAAATATTTGGCTTTCCGTGCTAGTGGGAGTTCAAAGATAGCTGAAGAAATGAATAAGCGAGTGGATTTCCCATGCAAAAAAAAACTCATTTTGATTAATTGTTGAGATGGAAAATAAACAAATAAAGCTTTGGCTTGTGACATAATTTAAAATCAATCTAGATCTGGACACACTATATGAATTACAGGAAGCTTGTTTTTTGGCACAAGCTTAAAAAGCTGTGTTTTTTTGGCACTGGTGTTGCGGCAGCTCTAACAGGGAGGTCATGACTGTTTGAAGCATCAGGGTTTTCTCCCAGTTACAATTCAATAAAACAAATCCAATTTGTGTTTTCCTCATAGACTGCTTGGAGTGACTCCAGTTATTCAGTGTCACTGATGTGTGAATAAGAAAATCTTTCATCTCAAAAATTTCATTTATCATATTTTTGGTTTTGAAATTCATGTCTGGACTCCTGCGATTTCCTCCTGCGCTTGCAGAGTTTCAGCTGTTGCCTTCCAGGCATTTTAAACTACACAAAAATTCAATGTGACATTTAAATAAATCAGATGTGATAAATCTTTTTTATTCATTTTAATAGCTGGGTCAGAGTTGGGTCAACTAGGTGACTCAACATTCCAGAAAATGTCAGATCTGTCAAGAAAAAACTTGGAAAATAAAGATTTCAAGTGAATATATGAATCAGTGTGAACTTTTTATCTCAAAGTTCTGTGTTTTTTTTCTTTTTGTAGTTTCTGTTAGTAGGACCCTTAAGGCCATGAAGGAATGGACAGGCCTAAATTCAATTTTGTCCAGATTTTCATGATAATGGTGTCATTCTTACAACAGGAAATAAACTGTGTCCGTCAGAAAGTTGAAGTGAAGGCTTGTTGTTTCTTTATTGGATTTGTGAGGGATGTTGGTTAATGAGTGGATGTGGACATGAAAGAAGAGTAAACCCAGTGGAATTCCAACAACGTCACTGGAAACAGTTGCTCCTATATCACCATGGACAATCATGACCGCGCTCCATAGGAATTATACATGCTTTACAGCTATCTCTAATGTGCCGTTTAACTATTTTTTCACGGATGTACTCATTTCCAGAGGAAGGCTGTTGGGTTATTTTGTGGTTCAGTTGACCTTCCAATGACCTAAAAAATATGTCTTGATGTGTTTATCGGCTAAGATTAACACTTTCTATAATCTAGTAATCTAGCAGGAGAGAAGAACCCAATGGGAATGTTTATATGTGCTAAAACTACAGGCGTTCAGTCAGCTGTCTTAATTAACCTGGTTTTTAAAATGGCTTTCACTCTGGAATTTACCTAGTTTGGCATGGAATGCTGACATACACCTTAATTAGGTTTGGTTTGTTTTCACATACATTGTTCTTAGGTTAGAACCAAAAACTGAAGAAAACCAAATTGCTGAGAAAATTCTTGCAGTTCAAGTGATACCTATTTGGCGGTAATATTACCAGAAATGATCTGTGACGAACACAGGAAAAAAAAACGCAAATAAAAAATCTCGCTTGTCCTGTGGGTCACTCAGTCCAGCTTTCATAAACAGTCAGTGATTACATAAGTGAGAAGCAGACATTAATTCATGATGGATAATTGGAGGACTTCCAAACTTACTTTTTGTTTTTTAATAATCTGTGTTTTTTTCATGATATTTTTTCTTTAGTTCAAGTTATTCCATTTATAAACTCACAAATCAATAACAGTAGGCGGTGCCTGCTGGCCCTCCTGTCCAATGTTCAAAACATTTGACACATTTTGTGTCAAGTAATAGGGGTGTGGACTTCCCAACAAGCTCTCTACTGATTGGCGAGAGTGGTTAAAGTTGTCTGGCTCCAACATGGTGGTCACCATATCTTGAAAAAATGGCAAATGAATTTAGTACATTTTGCTGGAGCCAGAATTAAGTCATTTTCACACTCACTCAGTCCAGTTCTTACATACAGTCAACAACTCCAATACATGTACTGACCAAATCGTGAATGGTGATTTGGTACCTTTCTTAAGCCTTTACCACCAGAGCTGTTTCCAGCAACACCGCAATAACACACGCTCTTTTTACTGCAACAACTCTTTGCCCATTTATGCAAAAAACATAACTCCAACAGATTCTGACGTGGAGAAAATCAGCTTTGCGTCAAAATGGAAGTTGCATATCTCCGCAATGCTGCTTTTCTTCACATTAGAACCAGTAGATTCACGTTAATTGCGTAAACAATTCACTACTGTACAGTGTACAGTATCAGCCCAAGGCTACTTGTCCTCGCTCCCAAATCCGTTGGAATTAGGTAAATTGCGTAGATAATTGAGGAGTTATGGTAGTTTAAAGAATGTCAACATTGGTGCCAAAGGTCCAGTGTAAAGGGGTTACGACCTAAAGAACTTTACAATCACACATTTATGTACGTACTGATGGCAGCAGAGCTGGACAATTTATGACGTAAACGCCACCACAAAGGCCAAAACTGAAGAAGAGGATCTCACAAAAAAGTTGTGAAAGAGTTTCTTATTACAATGAGAGAATTAGTGGGACTAACCGCTTTATCTTCGTGTTTGCTTTTTTTCCCAGTTAAAGAGAGGCAAATATCGCCCTCCAGTGAGCGGCATTTGAAACTGCATTAATATTCATTCTGTCTTTTGTTCACTCCTGAAAGCGCAATGTGAAAGCAAACAAAACCTGACAATGGTGCTAAATTTAAGTAGCATTTTTCTCCCACTCCGACCCAGTCAATGAGACAGTCCTAAAAACAGTCGTTGAGTCTTTTTGGTTTGCATTTGATCCTTTAACAGTCTGAGACCATTCACTCTCACTGAACAGCACCAAAGTTTATTTGCAATTGAACAAAGATCCACATTTTTAAGTGGATTAGGGTTCTCTCGTTTAATTAACATAAGTTTAAAGTTTTTAAACATGCAGTTTAAAGAAAAAAAAACACCTTTGTTCCAGACCAAACGTCCCAATGTGAATATGCCAGGACTTACCATGTTTATGAGAAGCTGATAGAAAAAGTAATCAAGCTTTTTTAGAGCACGTTTGCCTCACAAAAACAACTGACATTTATCTTTCAAAAGAAAAAAAACTAAGATTAGGTTCATGTAAGATAATGTACCTGGTCACTCGTGCGCATGTAATGTAAACTAGTTTCAGTAGTAATTTGTTATGTTTTGGTATCTTTTCAACAGCCTTAACAGATCTGCAATAATTGTAATGCAGAAAATTATTAAAATAAAACTAATTTTAAACTAAGTTTAAAGAGTGTTATGGTTGTAACACTCATTGTGTTTTTCTTTAACATTGTTTTGCAATTTTACAAGTTTCTAATAACAAGAAGGGAAAGAAACAGTGATCGGTTAAAGAAAAGGGAACAAAAAATAAAGAAAACTAATTCCTAATTCCGGATTAGGGTTTTAGGCTCCTGAGGATGAGTCTCAAGTCTCAAGTGGCTTTGCAGCAACTAACTTTTATAAAATGTAACAGAGAACAAAGCAGATAAAATTACAGACAACAGAACAATATATATCTTTTATTTGTCATTTTTTTGAATTGTTTAATTTGTGTGTCTCACAAAGCCAACAATCATTTTAGTTTCTAATCAACAAAAGATGGTGATATTGTGGCACTTATTTTGTTCCCCATATTAGAAGATCTAATTGTAGGACTTTTAGTAAACTTATGGTCTGAAATGTCTGAAGAATGTTTTGATCATGCTCTGCATGGGGGTTTTAGCACATTTCTTATGCATACTCTTGTTACTTTACCTAAGAGATTTTTTAAGATATTATAAAAGGTTTTTTTTTTACTTTTATGTTTTTACTAATTATTGTGACTCTATTATAAAGTTGGGTTAAAAACAGATTTTGTTTTTTCCTCATTTCTATTAAAAAAAATGTTTTAACTGGAAGCTGAAACGGTACAACTGTGGATGTACCAGTCAGTATTCATTTAAATTAAAAAGCTTGTTTGTGAATCTGGATTTTGTCTTTTTTTCTTTAAATGTAATTTATATCCAGCTGAAAAAAGTTTGTCGTGTGGGGAAACAGACTCATCAATGTGGAGTTAACTGTAAGTTTTATTACACAAAATACTTTTAAATGTGTTTACTTTTTGTTTTTGAATAGGAAATTGCTTAATAATAAGAAAATCTCATTTTGACATTCTGAATGCTTTTGACATTCACTTTTGACAATGACTCCACAAAAAACTCTTTAAACATTGATTTAAATCCTAAACCTTTGATCCAACTTTCAAATAAAATGGAATGCTTTTCTTTTAGTCATAGGCAAACCATAACCATTACATGACTCAAGTGAAGTTTTGTAGACATTCCATATTTATTTGGCTATTTCCTCAAAATTTCAAAATACATCCAAAATACATACGAGCTTAAACTCAGTCAGTTAATCTCTTTGTCTGATTGTTTAAAAGATTTTGCAAGAGAAATTAATTTGAAAAAGCTTAAACATCTTTTTAGTCTCCAAACAATGATGAACACATTTGAAAAGACCAGAGCTTTGTCATCTGATCAGACAAAAGGCATTTGCTGTGGAACATAGATGTTATATCATTTCTACAACCAGCATGTCCCATCTGACACCACTAAGTTAGTCTTTAGTGCGAGCAGTTGAGAAGAACTTTACTAATCCTGTTTCTGAACAAGTGCTGAGGCTCTACATGAAAAGAAGAAGTTACCTTAATCTGAAACTCAGACATGAATCAGGAAAAGGAAGAAAGGAAATCCGCTTTCTGTGATGGTGTCACTTCTCAAACAGCCGAGGCAGAGCAGCTCAAAATGATCAACTTTAGAGTTTCGTGAAATGAAAAATAATACATTTCCCTCCTGTCCGGTAGAAGCAGGTTTTTCAGTAGATAATTTTATTCTATAATGTTCCAAATGTGTCTTTGATCAGAAAAAAACTTTATTGTGCTTCAACTTGTTAAAAAAACAGATCAAAACCTAGATGACTAAATTAATCCTGAGTTAAGCTTTAGTCACATGCACTTGTATGGGGTGTTGACCTGGACGGGTGCTGTGGAGTTTTGGGTTTCCCGTGGAGGGTCGTAGAGAGAAGTGGTCACATCTCCCTATGGTAAACGTATACCTAAAGCGCTTTACTACCTTCTTAGAAGGTCCAAAGGGCTTTAAAGTCACAGTCCCATTAAGCCATGCACACACACATTCAACACATTCACACACACTGGTGGCGGCTACTCTGCCGGACCCTATCACCAACCTATAACCACTAGGAGTAATGTGGCGCTCTGTGTCTTGCTCGATCAGAGGTCAACCGCCTTTCCTCTGCACCACGGCCGCTCCTTAAGAGGAGCGCAGGTGTGTCTTGTGGTTCCTTGGGGCTTGGACCGCCACCTTAAGGGATGTTGTGAAAATGGAACGTACCATCGTCATTTGTGTGGTGCGTGCATCGAGAAGTGTTTGTGATGTAGGGGCGATGCTGTCGTACGGTGTCCTCATTGTAGTTGTAAGTGAGGTGAGAGTACTTGCTCCCTACTGACTGCCTGTGCGATAATTTTCTGAATTCTAACAGTGAGAGTGCACACTTTTCATTTGCAAAGCACTAACAGGCCTCTTGAGCAGTCTGCAGGGTATTAAGGGGGTTAAAAGCAATGACAAATCTGCATGAGATCTCAACGATTTCACCCTTACTTACCATTATGTGTTAAGTGTTCTCAGTGACCTGTCGCTCACAGCAGCCCCATAGATAAAAATTGTGCATGAATCTTTTTGCTCCACTGGATCACAACCTTGATATTTTGTGCGGGCCACTAATATGTCCCATGCATCAAAGCAGACAGGCCGTATCCACCCGTAAATAATAACTAATAATCCTGACGTGGTTCAACAACAGTCAGACCAGTTTTTCCATCTTTTCCCTATTTTCAGAAACCAGGAACTGTTCAAGACATCTTTCACCCATGATTATTTGCAATCAGAAGACAGGACTTGTAGCGATGTCTGTGCTGAAAACTTGACATGATTGTTGAATGAAGGTGATGAGCAGAGATCACAGTAAATCTTAAGGAAGTTACACCAAAGGTGGTCTGAGTGTTTGGTACATTTTCTCTGAGTGGGCCACATTTAGGAGTGTTTACTGTTGACTCACATCCAAATCTTTCTGCAGATAAACACAATCTCTAAATCTCTAAACAATTTATGTTTGAAGATCCTAAACAACAAAATGAACAGACTTTAATTCAGTGTGGTTGTCCGCACTAAATGATGCAGACGATGCCAGTATGACACTTTCATTGCATGCAGCTCATGAGTCAAATCTTTCTTAATGTGAAGGCTTCACATCTAACAGATACAGTTTCATTTAAAAACCTGCCACGTATGTGAAAGCAACACATTAATATTCATGAAATGTCGGTTGTTTTGTACCTCTGGTCCGGTCTTGAATTTGTCATATTCTCACTTTTATTTAAAATAATTTATTTTGAGATCTGAACTGTCCAGTTCCAGCCCTCTTTGTTCTTGTTTGAGAAATAAAAACAGTGGCTATTCATTCTGGATCTACACCTGTTGTGTTGAGAACGTGGTTCCCCGTTTTATGTCTTGGATTTACGACCTTCAGCTGGAAGGGCGACCTTTCAGTCGGCCTCTGTGGCAGAGCAGAGCAGTGGCAGCAGTGACAGCTGTGGCGGCTTCGCAGGCTCCCTGCGTGGAAAGGGGAAGATGGCCGTCCACCTTGAACCTGATAGGACCTTGAATCAACATTTCATCGTCTGTCTGATTAGATCGCCTTTCGAAGAAACTCATATGGCACTTTTATTCATCCATGTGGCCTCATCTACGGCTTTTCATTTGAAAGGAAGTAAAAAGAGACCAAGGATGTGTCCTAGTGTTTCTAATATGCGCTCGTTGGCAACCGATAATTTACTTGAGGCGTGCAGCTATGTGAAGAGAAACATTAGCACTGCTGAGTCATTACAAAGAGGAGCCAAAAGGTTGAAGCTGTTTTGTTTCTGCTTTGGTTGTAAAGAGGATGAAAGAGGAATCTTAGGAAGCGGGCCTTCTCTTGGCAGCTGTTTGCCGGGTGGCTTTCCTCTTAAAACACGGCTGGTAAATCTCAGAAATGGTGATGAGGCTGCAGCTCTTGAGGAAATCCCGGCCTTGAACTTAACAGAAAGGATTTCCAGCTGAACTATCCTATCACTTAAAACATTTTCTGACATTCAGACGTCTTCGAATCGGCAGAGGTCAAAAAGACAGAGGTTGTCTCTTTCAGATCTGAAACCCTCCGGCTCAGAACCTTCAACCTCTCTGTAGGATTGTTTCCACTGACAGGTGCCCCTGCGCTTCTCTGCCCGGCTCAAGAGGTTTTTGGGTAATGAGGTTGTTGTCGATGAAAGATGGGTCACGCATCATGCCAGCGTCAGCACTGCTGCGCATTCCTGCCGGTTCGCGTTACAGCTGAGACGCTGAGCAGCTGGAGCCGCTCGGTTTTAGTGACTCAAACGGGCTGTTGCTTAATTCAGCAAGCTAGAAGCAGATCCAACCGATCCTTCATGACCCATTAACCCGTAGGAGTGGATTTATCGGGGTGAAGGAGAGATTACTGAATGGCTGTTGAGACCTAAGCCAGTTAAACACATAGATTTGTCTTTTTCTCTGTTTCAGTACTCAATCAGATTAACAAAAAGGCGCTTTTCTAAAGTGCCCTTCAGAGGATGTACAGTAAATCTAAAAACACAAGCTTGAAGCCGCAAGTGGGTCAAAAGACAAAAAAGTTTTTCTGCTCTTTTTTTGTGCTGTTGAGTTTTGTCTCACAGCATCACAGCAGTATTTTCAAAGCTTCATTTGTCTCAGGAAAAAACTGATTTGTATGTCGAATTCCTGTCTTTTTGAATAGGACTTTTTTCTGAAGATGACTGCGTTGGACCATAATCCTGCACCTCATCAACATTGTGCACAAACAGAATTCAAATGTGGGATTGGCTGTAAAATGCCTTTTATCAACTTTGATATTTGTTTTTGTAATTTAGATGGTGGCATCTTAAAGTATTGTTAGAAAGTACAATTCAAAAAGTACCACAAAATAAAGATAAGAGACGTTTATTTTGTTTCTTGTACCATTGAGAGCTGTTATACCATAAAGAGGTTTGCACAAGCATTTTAATGCATCTACAGAGACATACATTTTTATGATTGTTATGATCTATAATTCTCCATTTTCCACCCATTATTTGGCACCAATTCAGTTTAGGTTATAGTGCTCTCTTCTGTACAATGGAACACTAAAAGAGTCCACATTAATGTAGACTTTGCATTTATTTTCAGATTGTATTTTACGCCTTAGTCACAGCTGGCCTTACGAGTGAAAACAGGCTGTCTGAGGGTTACAAGGGGACAAACCTGTTCTAGGCTTGCTGGTGCCTCGTACAAAATTTTAACGCCGCAGGATGCTCAAATTACGCTGCAGGACCTCTGATCAATTGACTTAACATTGGAACTGAGCGCCTCAGCTGCACGAATCGCGTTCAGTGTGAACTTAAGATCAAAGTGAGATGAAAATTTCCACACTTTTCTGTCCTGTTTAAGCTCTCAGAGTTCAAATCTTCATGGAAAAATAAGTCCAATGTGTTTTAGAATGAAACTAATGTTCTGATCACCGCCAAAGATTTGTGCAGGTTTGGTAAACTTAACAAATACTGTACAGGAGACGCGGGATGAAGGAGATTGATTGACAGTAGCCTACAACCAATCAGGATACAGGACACAGAGTGGTGTAAAAAAAGAAGCGCATGCAAAATTGGATTTAAAAATATCTGCAAAACAGTGACCACACAAGGTGAAGTGTGATATACCTGGGGATAACTTATCAATCAATTATGACTTGTGAATAGGAATCAAATCGATTCAATTTTCTGTTAGTGAAACAAACCCAAGTGTGCACCACCAAAAGGTCTCTTTCATCAGTATTGCTGTGCCAAATCGCCCACAAATGACCATGACGTTAGAGGGCAGTTTTGAAACATTTGCAAACTGTTGCTGCAGACAAGCTTTCTTTTTTTTTGGTAGTTTTCATTTTGATTCCCAATTTTTCTGAAGTACTAAGTGAAGTTTTTTGTCATTTACAATCCATTGTTGTGGGCTTACTGCATGACCCATTGCAGGAGAATCTGTTTTCAAGTCCTTTTCTTACCAAGTGTCTGACCTAGTTTACTTAATAACATCAAATGAAATGGGGTTTCCCACAGAGTTACTAGAGTCACAGTGGGGAGTGTCATCTCATCTCTCCCCTTTTTGCCCCGGTGTGTACCCGCGGTTAGCTTAGTTTTTCCTCAACGTGTATAAATAGAAAGTGCAGGCTGAGATGGAAGCGTGCAGCGCCAGCCCATCCACGAGAGCCCCCACCCCACATGACTCACGGCCCTCAGACGAGCCACGCTCAGATAGCAGACCTCCACAAATATGGTGCGATCACGAGAGGAGTGAGCGGGGCACCGGGCCAGTTGGGTCGCATTGGTGACGACCTCGCCCACATTCTTTGTTATACTCTGTCAGCTCCCCGGAAATACACCCTCACCGACACGTGGCGCCCCCCTCGCTCTTACAGCCTCCACAGCTGCTCTGAAAAATCTAGCCTGTGTGGAAGTCTTTATGATCGGGCTGTCATGGAAATTTGTCAGCAAGAGGAATGTTTCTAAACCGTTTCTGAAATATTTACAGAGATGTCTGATAACATTCCTGGTTAAGAAATAGATTGAGACAATGCAGAACTTGTGTTTTGGAGCCGTCAAGTGTATGAGTAATAATTTGGTTCAGAATGTTGGTGCTTTAGAAAATAACTTGTATGTATTCAGTTCATTTTCAGGGTTTTTCCTTCATGCAAGTAATCCCTCTGTTCGCGCAACGTAATCTTCCTGGGTAACCCCCTAACCCTCAAACACTGAGAGGCAACTTAACACTTCTATGTATGACATGTTTTGCATACATTCCCGAGTAATTTCCCACATGAGGGCTGACATGGTGTGGAAGGGCCAGGAAGCAGAGGAGGAGCAGAAACTTTACGGCTGGGTGTTTGAACCCTGTAAACCTTATTAGAAACTCTGTCCGACCACAAAGAATTTTAGTTTCAGCTTTCAAATCTTAGAAGTTTCAGCAATGATTGAGTTTTCAAGAAACAGGTTTGTCGTTTTATAATTAACTGGCCTACACAGGGCAGATCATTAATCAGTTATTGCTCTCTTGGATGGAAACAAAGGACAAATCATTCAAACTAACTGTTAAATGTAGAGGCTTATGTTTCGTTTCTCAAAACTAGACTTTTTTTAAATGGAAGGTGTAGACATATTTGGATCACCTTACTTTTTAAAATTGAAACCCATCAGCTGGAAAGCACATCCTCCCACCTTCTCGAATACCAAAAGCTGTCACTGCGCTGCTGGTGACGTTACTGTCAGAGGCGACGCCCACACTGCTCAAAAAGACTGCAGGATTATTTGATGAGCATGAAAAAACCTTTTAGGTGGTGAAGATCTATTAACCTTTCATAAAACTACAAAGAAACATAAATCACTACTGTTTATAAACCCAGACAACGGGGTTTTTGGGAAGACTTCACTGGGCTTTTCTTTTCAGAAAAGGTTTAGCCTAATGATGACATGACACATTCTTGAAAGAAATTAGATTTTCAGAGCAATTTTGGTCTTTTTATACAGTAATTTCGCTTTTTAATTACAATTATAGTTGTGATATTTTTAATCAGATCTGTTCAAATTTTTAATTGATTAAACTGTGCTTTGAAAAAGAGATGTAAACAATTTTTCAGAGAAATCTTGGAGATTTCCAAGAAAACCAGATTTCTGATAAATAGTGTTTGCTCTGGTAGATTTTCATGTGAACTCAGATTTAAACTTTTTTTTTTGTGTGTCAGAAGTGGGATCTGAAACCATGGCTTTTTCATGGACTTTGAACATCTAAATCTGTTGTGACACTTCAGTGAAAGAATAAACACTCAAAATACAAATGCAAATTATTGTTTTTCTACACATAACTAAGGAGGAAAACTAGTTTTCTAAAAAAAAGAAAAGTTTGATTTCAATTGCAAGTGAACTCTGGTGCAGTTCAGCAAAGATGTGAACCTTGATGTACAATCATGCTATCAAAGAGTGGAAGTAAACCAGAGCAAATAAGTAACATAAATATTGTTATTCAAATTTGAAAACAAAAATCTCTTGACGAGGAAACTTAAAATCGTTGTGGTCATTGGTGATCTGGGAAAAGTCAAAAATGAAAATTACCAAAAAGCAGTTTGGTTCTTTTTTTAATGTTTGTTGCTTGTTTTGAAGACTATGGTTTGATGGTTCCATAATATGAGTGCAGGATGTTTGGAACACAAATCTCCAAGGAAAAACATTGACTGTACACGACAACTGGACTGAGAGATCCCTCCCCTGGGCATTCCACACAGGAGGTACCCTCGGGTTCCATCCATCTATTTTCTTCCGCTTATCTGGGACCGGGTCGCGGGGGCAGCAGTCTAAGTAAAGATGCCCGACTTCCCTCTCCCCGGCCACTTCTTACAGCTCCTTTGGGGGGACCCCGAGTCGTTACCAGACCAGCCGAGAGACATAGTCTCTCCAGCGTGTCCTGGGTCTTCCCAGGGGCCCCCGGCCAGTGGGACATGCACGGAACACCTCCCTAGGGAGGCGTCCAGGGGGCATCCGAACCAAATGCCTGAGCCACCTCCACTGGCTCCTCTCGATGTGGAGGAGAAGCAGCTCTGGTTCCAAGAACCCAAAATCAAATAGACTTGTATAGAGAAATTAACAAACAAATAAATCAACAGAAGTACGTGGTGGCTGATGATCTTCACATCCAGCATTAGAAACGTTTGATTGATAGATTTCAGGTAGCCTGCTTTCAAGTGGTAGGAGTGTGGCCTTCCAGAAAGCTCATTCCTAAATGGCAAGAGTGGTTGTCATAGAAACCCTAACTCAGACCAATGTAGACTACTTATTGACCATGTCCATTTCCAACACAGCTTACTCGATTTTATTAAAAATTGGCCACTGAATTGACTTTTCATTAGATGAGGTCACACTTACTCGATCCAGCTTTCATATACAGTGTTCCCTCACTATATTGCGATTCACCTTTAACTGTCTCATTGGTTTGCAGTTTTTTTTCTAATGCAACTTTGCATACTTTTGTTCTTTCTTTCTCTGTTTTGACAATGCTTTGTGTTCTCCTTCCTGATAGGCTTTTAATCTTGTCATCCAATATCTAGCTGTCTCCGGTATGGTTTGTTGGTTGGGATAGACAGGGGGTCTCAGATCATTTAAAGGGAAAATCTAGATGTGGAAATTAAATAAAGGTGTTTGTTAGATGTAAACTCTGGGTGTTGAGGGAAATAAACTGGCCAAATTTGAGAAGGAGCTCTTAGTTATAAGGACACTAACTGAATGTCGAAAGGCTAAACATGGTGCAGGCACTTATTGCTTATCACTAGACAATGTTCTTCTTGCTTTCTCTCCTGTCTTGTTCATGAATTATTGCCCCCCAAGTGAGCAGTTTTAGGAACTGCGTGGTTAGTCCCGGCAGGTCAATCCGCTTTACTCTTTGGTTCATTTGTGTGAGTGACATGTTTGAAAGCAAACCAAACCAGATCTATTGATTTTCTTCCACCCATTTTTTGACCACGTCACGGGGGCAGCAGACTAAACAAAGATGCCCAGGTTTTCCTCACCCCGAGCACTTCCTCCAGCTCCTCTGGGGGATTCCTAGGTTTTCCCAGATCAGGTGACAGACTAGTAGAAAATCTAGAACAGAATACGTCACCCGGATTGGCAATGCTCTGAAGTCTGGTGGTCGGGGCTCTTCCCAAGGGCTCCAGTCGCGCCCAGCCCAAAGTGCTGACAAGGAATTACTCTCCCATAGGCCCACCACCTGCAAGAAAGCTCAAAAGGCCAGTGTAATATTGTTTGTGTGGCAGTCAAAGGCAGGTGCCTCGGCGGTCCAAGACCCGGTTATGAGATTTTGACCAAACCAGATGAAGGCATAGGAAAATGGCTGCAGAAAAGATGGCACCTGGCATCATCGGTCTGAAGCAGAAATTATACAGCTCACTCTAACCCAAAAATGTTCAAAAATTTGAGAAATGTGTTATTAAAGCTTAAAACGAGAACAGCAGTAACTGTTAGGGTCGCCAAGTAAAATGAAAACATTTTGAGCTCTATGAGGTTACTTCTAGTTCTAGTCGAGAACTTCCAGTTCTGGACGTTGATGTCTGACTATGTCAGCTGTCAGGTCCTCTTGGATGAAGGTTTGAAATGTATTGGCATCATCAATTTATTCAATGTATTGATCCAACTGATGAGTATTTATTTCTCTGTAGCAAAATGAGCAACAAATCTCCCCAAGTCGTAAGAATTAGTATTTAATTTACTCGTATACCCATTTTTTCAGAATATAAAGTTTCACACCAATCCACAATTTTAACGCGTGCTCCTTCCATCCTAGACTGTTCCACCTGTATATCACGCATTTATGGCATCAGAATGAGGTCCAAACATCTGGCGATTTCTTAGAAAACAAGAATTTATTGTCTGTTCATTTTTAAATCGAACTGACTTGTACTGTTTATGAAAATAATTTTTCACTCTGCGACAATGACAAAAATCAGAAAAGATTGGTGTTTGAAAATAGATATTTTTGAAAAGAGCAGAATCTCTGATAAAATGCCAGTTTAACCAATGTTTTCACTGACTTCAGTGAGGACAGAAAGTGCAGCTACGTGGCAGACAAGAATCACTTTATTCAAATTGCAAAAACAGAAGTGACTATGCTCAAAAAGAATTCCTCTTATTCATTTCAGTTTTGCTAAGCTGCTTTTAAAATGGGATTTTTTTTTAATTAACATAAAGCTTTTATATGATTCAGGGATTTTAAAAAGTGGTTTACTTCAGAGAAAACCCACGATCAGACTTCAAGTGACTTTCACTTCAAATTTACCACAAATGCTTCACTCTGTTTTTCTGTGAACTTGTGAAGCAAAGTCATTTCAAATGCTGACATGTTGTGGTTTTATCTCTTGCAGATGCTGAGAGCCCTGGGTCAGGCCAGAGTCCTCCATAGCTCCTGCATCCAGACGATCAATGAAACTTCTGTGAATGAGAAGGATGCAAATATGGAAGCAGTTAGCGCTCGATTCAGTTTTACTGCATTTTAGCGCCACTTTTTTCATTGTCAAAGAAACTCTCTTGCACTGCATCAGCTCTAATAGTAACTACTTCTGCTTTTTCTGAGCTCTCGCATCCTGTATGGGCCCCTGTGGTGCTCACTGTGGTTGGGAAGTACCTAGTGTTACAACCGTCATGGTTCTCAGCTGAAAGCAGACCTTTTGATTGGCCTTTAACAAAACCTTATGACCTTTTAATTATTACTTTTTTTTTAAGTTTTAGCTGCTCTAAACAATTTTATTTACGCTTTTGCTTCATCAAACTTAAAACGTGAATTTGGGGGGTTACAAAAAAATTAAAAATCAAAGACTTGGATAAAATAGCTATGGACTTTTTTTAAAACTTTTTTTTTGTTTGTTTAGCTGTTATCTAAATAAATATCTCAGATGCTTTCTGGGTCGGGTTTCTTGAAGCATGCGAGATGTGAGTTTCCTCTGCTTGCAGCTGCAGAGGATGAAGGCTCTGTATCACCTTTTACTTGCAGTTTCTGTGGTCATTTAATTTGACCCCGTGACTTCTCAAAGAGTATTAAGCACAACATATGGAGCTAATACTTTGTGAATTAGATAAAGAATTTCAATTTTGAAATACGTTAGTATTTTTTTTTTAACTCTGTTGGGCAAAACCTTAAAAAAGATCTGTTTGAGAAGAAGTTGTCATTTGAATTACAAATAAACTAAGATGTTTTGTAGAGCATCTATGGTTAAGTTGATCTTTTTCTTGAACACTTCTCTGCTGTGTGCTTCACTTGTGTTTTAATGGTTAGGAAATTGTAATGGTTAGGAGTTCTTGGTTTCTGGAAAGACTGCTTATGAAGTTCTAGATGTTCCATAAAGAAAGTGAAAGTATTTAAACACGTACCATAGCTGTGCATGTAAAGCTTTTTTTTTTTTTTTTTTTTTTTTTGCATCAGTTAAATGTTTCAAAACATTTGAGCCTTATTATAGTCATCACGCTGTTAAGTGATTTCCTCTTTAACAGTCATTTGCATTTTTGTAAATTAAAATAAAAAGAAAATCCACTAATGATTTTGTCTATCACTGAGATAATCATGAAACGGTGCTGTGGGTAATGCAGGTAATGTAACCTGTAACATTTATTATGGGATTTAAAAGTGAAATTTTATGGAGGTGTTTTTGTAAACAGTTTATTTATGTAAGTAACAAAGAGTTATGATTAATGAAAGGGTGATTCAGTTTAGAGAACTGCATTTAATTTATAAAGTAAAATCAAATGAAAGTGTACAGACTTATAATCTTACCTGTCTGTGGAAGGAAGTCACTGGAAAATTCCAAATAATTTATACATTTTATTTTGAGGTATGTACCCATTTGTTTGGTTTTAGTTATGTTTTCTTGGTTTATGTCATGTTTTGTGCATTTTCCTGTCATGGGTTGTGTCCAAATTTCTTCATTCCTCCTGTTCGTTCACTTTAATGGTCGTTCGCCATTTTTTTGAGGTGTCCGAATCTCCAATTCCAAAATCCACTGCTCTGGAGATTTTCCAGAAGTCTCTCCGAAAAACAAGTGTATATGTGGACCACAAGGCATTGTGTTTAAATGCTTTGTTAATGAAAACATTTCTTCTTTATAAATTATCCAAGTTTTGATCGTCAGAAGACAGTTGACTCCTAAATAGTCTTCTTAAAATGTTCATATTTAGTAGACTTTTACTTCGGCCAACTGGTGACGTCATAGTTGCTGTTTTAAAAAAAAAAATGTAGTGAGTATGTGTTTGAATTGCATTAAAATCCACAACTCCAATCCCACTCTGTTAATTCTTTTAAAAGGTTTTAGTGAGGAGTGAGTGAATTCTGACCTGGTGTCATTCAACAGCTGTCTTAATTTAGGGAATCATTGTCCATGTCTGTATGTGTCTGCTTTTCACTTCTTTCTGGTTGGATTTTCTGCTTTGTCAGACTTTTTTTTTAATTGTGTCAAAGTTTGTTCATGTTAAAGTTCTGTCACCAACCTGGTCTCCTGAATTCTGGGCTCTTCACCAGCAGTTCCTGACATACTGTTTCATTGAAACCTGTGACAGGGGTAAATTATTCAAAAATAGCAACAATAAATATAAAGAAGAAATAAGAATATGGAGCTTTGATAAGCTGCAACGACCCCAAAGCATGTCACTGCGCATGCCGTTTGCACAGATTCAATTCGCAATTGAAAACGTTATTTCCAGCTTGCAAAATTTATGGTTGCATGCATAGCTTTTTCTTTGATTTCGATTCAGAACAAAGAACAGTGGAATTATGGGACATTAGTGAGCCAGCAATAGATTTCCTATGACTTTGGATCAAATTCACAGCTTTGTAAAAGATACAAATTGAGTAATATCCCCTAAACATTGAGGAAACGTACTGAGATGCAGAATTTGATTTAACGTGGTTGAAGAAATGTGTTAATGAGTTTAGTAAGGAGCTGCCACAGGATAAGGCCTTTAATACAAAATAATAAACATTAGGGCTGGACGATACTGGGGATTTGGGTATCGCTCTGATATCAAGTAATTACAGTGCTAATATGGTTGATATCGATACCAAAAACAAAATGTTTTTCTTGACTGTTTAATTATAGTTTAAACTGTTTAATTATAGAATAGTTTTGGAAATACACCATTCTGTTTTCATTAAGTGTGTATAGTAAAGCACAAGACAGAGAGTTTCGGCCATCTAATCTAACAATCTAAAGTGAACATACATCAAATGTAGAACACGCATTAAAATAAGAGCATAATACAACAATAATAAGAAGAAAACAGTATTTGTAGTACCTGTGATTACCAGTTTTCCCATTGTTTTCTATCCACAAAACAAAAGCAATCATTAAGAGGTAAAATATTGACAACTTGTTTAATTTTAGGTCTGCTGAGCTATTTTATTATTGTTTTTTGTTCAGAATTGAAAGTTCTATATTTGTGGTCAACACATTTGTTTCTGGGCCTTAGAAAATTGTGGCTTGTGGCCTTTATTTAGCTAGCTATTAAAGTTTGTCATAGGATATGATGTAGTGTAATATTTAACACTTTTCTTCTGTAGAAGCCAAATATGTTCTTACGCGAATCTGAAATGAACTAATTTTGAAAGATGATCATCAGGAGATCCATCAGCGCTCACTTTTTTGTTTTATACTTGCTGTTCAGATGCCCAGAATGAAGTGTGCTTCTGGTAGACGTGGAGTTGTTCCAGTCCATTCTCCATGTCTGACTGAAGACATGAACACTCCCACCTCCTGAGCAGAAACCTTTGGATGGGGTCAGCTGAGCAGTTAGTCATGCTTACTAAACTGCATCTACAAGCATGCCTTTTTCTCTACCTTTTTTTTTAAGAGCAGCTCTCTTCTATTAAAGCCTGTGCAGCCCTGGGTCACCTTTCACTTAAAACACTCATCCTGAGCACATTTTGAGTATTTCCAAGAAATCTGTTAGATATCAAAAAACCCAAACTGTGCCAGGTCAAGCTGTCTGATTCTCTCTTTTACTCACTTTCATGTGAAGCCGCTGGCTTTGGATGTTGAAGAGTGGAAAGGAGGTTAAACAAACACAAAGCTCATTAAAATAAACCTTTGTGGACTTGCACTCCCTTTTTTTCTGGGCCGCAGGAATGCGCCTTTGCGCTTCACGTCTCTCATTGAATCACTGAAGGTCTTCAGGTAATGAATGAACAGGGGATGCCCACTCAGTCTCCAGTAAACAAGAAGACTGTCAAAGAATGACGTGTGGGCCAACTTGCATATTTAAATCATAATGACACTATTTATTTTGAAAGACAGTTTTGTCTTTGTCTTTGCACTTTCAGGTGAGCTAGCTCTACAATGATGTAGGAATGGCACAGACCCCCACATAGTCATTAAAAACGTAAACGTTTTAAAAGGTTTTTAGAATTTAAATTTAAAACAAACATAACAAGAATGATGATGCATACATGTGAAATGAATCATTGAAATGTTAGAGTTTTGTGGAGCTTCACTTGTTTTTTCAGACACTTTTCACACCGTTTGAATTAATTGCTTTGTTTTTTGCATTTTCATTTTATCTCTACATGTTTGATCTTTGTTATAAAACACACAAAAAACAGTTTGATCTAAATTCTTGGGATTTTTGAAGTAAAAAAATGACTATTATGACTCCGATGTGACTATCGGAGTTAAGTTTTTTGGACAGTTTTAAGTGCCTTGTGAAAATATTGAGTAATGTAATACAAAATATCTGTTAAAAGAGAAGCTAGGGTTGCACAAAACAGATAGTTATCAAGCATTGCTACAAAATGGTTTCAAAATAGTTTAAATTAAAAAAAAAAAACTTATTAAAACTTGTGTTTATAGCCCAGCCTTTGACACAGCCTTTTTACCTTTAAACGTTTTAAACTTGTAATTTAATGTTTTTGAGCTTTTAATTTACTGTGACTTGACTGACTGCAGGGGCCAGATTAAAAAAAAAAATCAATAAGAAATGATTAGAGCAAATTGTAATTAAAAATGCTCAAGAAGGATGACTAAGAGTTTAAAGGCAGCCAAGAGTTATTTCTTATCTAGTAGAATAAGATCTATCAATCTTTGTTATTTTAGGAATGTGAACAATTTTTGATGGTAAAATTTGAATTGTTAAATGCCTGTTTCAACAAAAGAAAGTTTATAAGGAATAGCTGACTTTTCTCCTATTTGCGTTTGTGTTTTCAACCTGCCTAAATGTTGGTGTAAACCTGCTCCTCGTGCTTTTATTTTTCTTGACTGGGTCAGAAAGCAGATTTAGGTGAAGTGAAACATCAACATCCAAACAGTTGATTTGTCTCATTTCCTAACAGACATCACTAAATTCTTGCATTTAGACCACTTAGAACCAGAAGATTATGTAAAACTGAATTTTAAAAAGTGCTACACCTCCATTCAAATCAATGACTCCAGAAACGCTCTTTGCTGTCGTCACCGTGTTTCACCTCAGGGAAGTGTCTGACAGTCTGACCTCATCGGTGGTGTTCACGCCCTCTGTCCTTTGATTTGCCTGCTCTGTTTGTTCACCAGCGCCAGCGGTCTACTCTCCTCCATTCATCTATCTGCCGATTTGCTAAACCCTCTACTCGGGCTCGGCAGCACCAGTGGCATTGTTAGCATTTTCTACCCGAAGGTGAGAAGCATGCAGCCTCATTCACACCTCGCAAGCTGCAGTCCTGCTGTGAGCCTGAGTGCAGATCAAGTTGAGCTTCTCACCTACAGTCTAATTGTTACAGCCTCTTTGTTTCACAGAAACAAACAACTTTCTGAGCTAAACTGTCTGCGCATGGGAATTTAATTATTAAATACCAATTCCCAATTAAAGTGATGTTCAGTTTTTGTAAGATATAAATGTCCAAACTCACAAATAATCAGATGAAACCTCTAAATACCAAATCCATGTTAAGCAAAACAAAAAACTCCTTTTATGGAAGAGAGCATCAGCAGAACCAAAGATTACTCCTGTTTCCCTTAATGCACAGCAAAAGTGTAACCTGAACGTTAAAGCGCAACATAATGAACGACACATCATGGGTTGTCCTCCAGCAATCTTGGTCTGTTACAGCATAACTTTAAGAGGAGAGCTCAGGGTCAAATCTGTGGAAAATTCCCCGGCTGCATTGTAAAAACAGCTGTAGACAGCAGCGGTCTTAATGAGTGACAGCACTTAAGAGGATGAAACCTGAGACTTTCAGTCACTTTTTCGACTGAAATGTCCCTTTAAACCACATAGATGTCCTCTAATGCATCATTTATTCATTTATTTGGACTTAAAAAACAAACTCGCCTCAATCTGAACTTTTTTAATCCTCTTTTAGGTGCAGTCCTTTTAATAATTTGACTTTAACATCCAAAGCTGCTTCAAAGCAGCAAATCTAATACTTTTTTCAAAGAAGTTGCTCCAAAAAGGAAGATGAAACTATCGAGACATATAGTTTTTTTGGTAACCTTTGACATTTTGACCATAAAATCCCATAAAATGTGAACTCTGACTCTGACCATGCAAACCTTTTGAAGTAAAAAAAAAACAAAAAACAAAAGCAATGAAAAACTCAATTGACTTTTAGACTTTTCATGGACTAACGCTTTTAACCCCCTCAGAAAATGCAAATAGAAGGAAGAGGCATATTTGCAGTTTGACCATCCAAAGAAGGTCCACAGCATGAATTAAAAAAGGCAAATAATTAAAAAGTTTTAAGAAATCTGACATGAAAAAGTGTCTGGATAAACACCTGGAGTCATGTTGTCATCCACAAAAAAAGTTTCAAGAATTCAATAACTGTGAACAGAAAACCAATGTTTGGATTTTTCACATTTAAAACAAGGCTTTAACTTTTATATTTTGGTGTAGTAAAAAGCCTGTTGCAGACAAACAACATTAATGCACACATTTGCAAATTTTATATGCGTATTTAGTCCAGTTGGTGCCGAAAAAAATGATGTCCACAAGGAGACTTAATAATCTAATAAACCTTTATTGATATATTTAATTATTTTGGACAAATAAACTCTTTTCAGGTGCTGACTTCCTTTACAAAGTATACTGTCCATTGTCTTTAAGCTCTAATTTACAGGAAAATTATATTCAAGAGGTTCCTGTAGGGTTTTTTTTTTAGTTTGTTTTGGTTTTACTGTATTGCAAGAGGGAAAGTTGCTTTCTTACTCATAGTGATAACAAGTGCATATGTAAAGCAGGGACGAGCTTTACCTGAAAGCGTGACTCACAGCTGCTGCCCACACTCTCAGTTTTAAAATCACTCAGGAATGGGGAGCAATAGTCAAAATCAGGTGGCAAAAACAACAGCCTGTGCAGAGATGGAGAAAACCTGTCTACAGAAATCTACTTATGAGGTTAAAAACTGTGACTCATTCAGAAAAAGAAACTGTTGGCCTGGGCATTTGAGGTGACTTCTCACTGAGCGTGTGCAATTAGACTATTAAATAAAAAAACAGCACAGTTTACGTTAATTATCTTTTTACATGGTAAGTTCAGCTAATGACACTGCAACGGCTTTGACAAGGAAACGCGACAGCTGAAACTGAAGAGAGGAAACCCTCGTCTCAAATTACATTCCTGCTGGCCCTAACAACTCGAGCAGCACCATAAATGGAAGGTGCTTCATTCACAAATTTGTACTCTGTGAACCCACAACTTCACCCAGTAGCACCTCTGAGGGAGACACTGCAAAATGCATGCAGCAAAACACACTCTTTGAGTTTGTAAATGAGGGTATTTTAAATAGATAAGGCTTTTTATGCAGGTTTTGTAACAACTGCATGCAAAGGTGGAACAGACTTTCTGCTTTAAAAAAATGTACTTCAGTGAAGCAGAGCTTCCTGTGATCTGGAGCTCCATCTTTTTAAAAAAAAAATCATCACAAGCTGTGATGTTCAAGTGCCGTATTTCTGCCACCAATGGTCTTTTGAGGGTTTGATGAGACAGAAATAGGGGACCATTAGGCTTTAGCATGTCTTCAGCAAATCTAAAATAGTCCACTCGTCATTTCATCTCTTTATGTAATCGATCTGGTCCATTACGTTCACGTGCTCTTGTGAGAATCTCTGCACTTTATTTTTGTACATGACTGCATCTTATCTCCTTAACAGGTAATAAATAATACACAACAGTTCCTGCTTTCTGATTCCATCTGCGTTTCCTCCATTTGCACTTTATTAAAACTTCCAACAATCTGTAGATTCAAAATTTCTTGCAGGTAAGCAAGAAAATAAAACTATTCCATCTTCAGTGGGAGGTCCGCCGCTTGGCAGAGGAGCCTCAGTGGCAAAACAGCAACAAACTTGCTCGAGTCCAACTGATCTTTCCACGCTCACGTGGAAAAGCACTTTCCAGGAATCACTCTACAGTGGTCAGCCGCTTTGACTTCATTTAATCCGGTCTGGTTGTTTGGGTCAAGACGATTTCTCAGAGTGACACGTTGCCTCAAAGGCTGCAGTGAAAGCCTATGAAGTTACAAATGAGATTTTAATAAAAATCTTTAACTACCTGGAATTGTCATCAAATCTTCAGTCGGACTTTGGTGCCAAACACACTGCAGAACACAGCTGTCAGCTTGAACAGACCGGAGTGGCTCTGGATCAGACGGATCAGTTAGTTCACTTCTCTCATTCCTGGGAGTTAAATATACGGTCTGTCACTGGCAAAACTGCTCAGATTCAGTTTTTTTTATTTTAATGTGAAGCTAGGAAGGAAATTTAGCCAAAAAGTTTTTTCTCAGTTTGTTCTTTTGTCCCCTTAAGCCTCAAAAACAGATAAGCAGATGCGTAACTGTAGGATATAAAAGCTCAGGCTTGAGCTTAACTCTGTATCTACCACTCATCCCTCCTTTGTACGAGCAATTCTTTGCTAATTCAAATGTTAACATTTTTATCCAAAAATGCCCGGAAAATGTCACGGAATTTGAATACTTGATTGGCTGAAAGTGGAGTCTTTTAATGGTAGATACGGTTATTTTTCATGTGTGTCCCAAGTTTTAACCAGATTTTTTTTAACAAATTCTATGTTTTTGAACAAGCTTCAGTGTCTAATAGGGTTTTTTTGTCATTATTATTATTTTGTTGGTCAATGAGTACAAAAGTACAAAAAAAGAGACGTCTGCTAAGTTTTTTTATGGACATTTTCTTGATATACCAGCTTAATAACGAGGATAACGAAGACGTACGTGAATCTATTTGTCTGCGGATGTCTTTGGATGCATCAGAATGGAGCTGGTGACCTGCTCACCATGATTTTTTTTATTCAGAAATGCATTATTTTTTAAAGGGATTTTTTGAGTGAAGCTTTGGCACAATTTCAATAAGGAAGATCTACCTCATCACATACAGCTGGGTGCTTTATTCATCACTCCTTCACATAGTTGGCCTTCACACTGAGCCAATAGCAGAACTGTTGACCTTCTTCTCAGCCAATCAAAATCAAATCCCTGCTTTTAAATTCAATTAAGTTTGTTTTTCCGCATGCCAGACATTGCGCCGACCCACCTCCACCCCGTTCTCTCCTGGCTTCGTCTGGTTCCTCTTCCCGCCGGCCCACTTCTGCCTGTTCTCCTGGTTCTTCGGTTGGCGTAGTTCATCTTTCCACCATCAGCGTCTGGGCTCTGGGCGGTTTCTACACTACATCCAAATTCATCACTAGCTTGCAAGATGTCTCCGGACCAGAGCCCAACCGCCAAAGAATCTGACTGTCAAAGGCTTCACCAAAAAAACGTCCCTATTAAAAATCTTTAATCCCACTCAGGATCTCTCATTATTGAAATAAAGGAATGCATTGAATTGACATTTTTATACTAATTTTCTTGATATATGTCCACCATCATCAGAAAACACCACAAAAATCTGTTGTTAAAAACACTAAAAACACAATTTTCTTCAAAGTGGGTCTTTGTGAATGAACAGGAGACTTCATGATTCATTAGGGACACGAATGGAAAATAAATCGATGTTTAGGAAGCAACAGTTTGTGGTTCTGTGAAACGAGAAGATACCAAATCAAATGCAACATGATTGGACTGCAATTAGTGGTAAATTGTGATGTAAATTGTTTTTGAAGCAAGAAGCTTTAGTTAGTGAGTTGTAGAATGTGTGAGCGTATTTACCCACTGTGGAAAAATAAATTCACCACTTTGACACACAAAACTTTTTATTTTGTGAGACCTAGAAGTTGACTAACTGAGGCATCACCCTCTTTTTTTTAGGTTTTTGTGTTGAAAGACCTTCCTGATGGAGTAAAACTTCTACATCTACATCTACAAGAAAAAAAAATGTCGCATTTGAGGCTTTTTCTTACGTTTCTGAGAATATTTGTAAACTGAAAGCTCCAATGGATTTCATTACACTGTAAGGCATTTTGTTTTTCAGGATAATTTATGAACATTTTAAATAACCCATCCCCAGAGAAGCGTCAGCCTGGTGGTTCTCTAAATGAAGCTAACATTAAATATTTGTCCTTGAAACAAATTCTAACAAACTTGATTCATATCTAGTGAACAAGTTGTTTTTAATTTTTTTTTTTCACTTTTAGGACTCAGCAAGCAATGCAAATGCACCTCTGATCACCGATCTACTTCTTAAGTTTGGGCGCACTTTGGTAGACTTTCCCGCCACTCTCCTTCTCTGTCAAGCTCAATGGACCGCAAGTGGTGGCATCTAAAAAATCAGAAACATACATCTGAAATCTGCTAATCCCTTCTCTTTCTTTTGTTTTTTAAAACTAAACTTTTTAAAATTTGATCTGTCGTCAGTTACCCATTGTTCAGTGATCTGTCACTAACCCCAGACGTTTTTTTTAAGTCTCATTCCAGAGAAAGAAGTTGCCGTTGATGACTGTGAAAAAAGTACAGCCATTTAGGTATTGAAAAAATTCTGCTGCACTTAATCTGTTTTATTCAGCATCTTCACTCTGAGTCATGACTAGGGGAAGTTGCTTGTGTCTTTATGCATATGCTTTGGGTGTTCATTTATAGCCTGCCATTTAGAAATCATACCGTCTGTGCTGGGCCCCCCCCAGTCAGTCACTTCTGCAGAGAGAAGTCTGTTGTCTCACTATAACACACCATTAACCTAAGTGAACCTGTTTTTTCACACTCAGGGGAAGTGGAGTCACATGTCTCATGACTATTCTTTTCAATTTTTAGCATCGTATGTACAAGAAGTGTACACTCATACCACCGTCTTTCCCTCCCAATGGTAAACAGCATCCGAGGCGACGGACTGGGGAACCGGCCCGTGGAGAAACCCTGGCGTTTTGCGCAGATGCTGACATTTCAGACGTTTGAGGGCTGAGTGATCAGCCATGAAGTGAATCATTTTGTTCTGAATTTCTCCGCTTCAGGTGCACTTTTCCTCTGAGATAATCTCGTGAAAAATTGGCGCCATTGTTCTTCCCCCGCCTCTCTCTGGGAAAGGTGCGTGAATCTTGATATAAGCAGACTCACATCTGTCCTGCTTTTTGACACACACAAAAAAAACACACAGCTGACACTTTTCTTGACTTTCACAACTCAAATACAAAATACTTTAACATTTAAGTTGCACAAGACTTCAGGAAATTGCCTCAGAGAGTTTTTCAGTAAAAAGTAAGCCTGCAAAGGCGCACTTTAATGTGGTGAACCACTTTACTCTGCAACCTTAAAAATATCTTGAACAGGGGCCTTATTGTGCATGTGCCTCCGTCCTTGCACGTTTATCACCCCACTGACACTTCTAGGAACGGTGGCTGTGTCCTCTTCACAGAATGCAGAATGTATTCTCTGCAGCACTAAAATAAAGCTGCTTCCTCTTTGCTTTTGTATCATGTTTACACTTCAGATGCGTCCTGTTCATCTGCGGACTTTAAATCCAAAATTACATGCAGATTATGCATAATATTATTAATATGGAGTCTTATCATAAAAGTGCATGAAATATGCCTTGCACCATGCAGAGCGTTGCGATCCAGAAGGATTTTTCTCTCTTGTGACTGGACACAGGGCCGTCAGCATTTTCCTGCCATTCTGTTCAGGCAGCAAAAATAAAAATGTAAAATGAGAAAAAAATGTTGTTAAAGTCCACAGTTTGTGCAAAGAAACTCCACTACAGAGTGTAGCATCAAAGCCTTATGTCAGTGACACACAGAAGCGATTTTTCTGATGATGGAGGACATTTATAAAGAAAATGAAGAAGACAAAAAATATCCTTGGAAAAAGCTTGTTCAGTAACATAGATGCTACAATCTGATGCATCCACTTGTAGACAACTAGATCATGTATGTCTTTGTCTTCCTCGTCTGAGTTGGTATATTGATCAAAACTTTGGATAGCTCCAGTATTGCTTACCATTTTTGTTGAAGCGGTAATGTTAAGTCAGGGGTGTGAGAGGCTGTAAGCTAGCGGCAGAGTGTGTAAACAGATGGATGATGGGAAATGAGGGAAGGCTTACACACAGGTGAATTTGTAATGAACTCCTGCTGCTCTATAGAAACTATGTCCTAGAAAATGACAAAGTGACAAATAAATAATCACAAATAAAACACTACTGGGAATACTTTGAAAAAAGATTAAAAAAATAATCAGAATAGGACTTTAAACAATAACCAACAAACAAAACTGGGCTAAAGCATCATGCTTATCGAAGCCAATCCAAGAAAGGAAAGATCCACTTCACACAGAAACAAGTCAAAGTGCTGTCGGGAAAGACACAGAACCTCACATTGTCTCTGGTGGAAGGTTGGCGCCAGTGTTCTTCAGCGAAGCCAGCATCAGCGTGTGAATGTGTGTGTGAATGGGACTGTGACTGTACAGCGCTTTGGGCCTTCAAGGAAGGTAGAAAAGCGCTATACAGGCATACACCATTTACCATTTGCAAAACATGAGATTAAGTAGACAAACACACCGCATCAAAAAACTTAATTAAAAAGCTTTAAATCCATACTCCTGTGCACTGCATCATACGTTTTACTTGAATAGAATTGTGATGACAAAATTACACTTTAATTTACCTGCATATTTGTTAAAAAAAGTTTTTTGTTACATCTTATCACACAAAACTTAGTCTGTATCAGATTTTCTGTCATCATTTATGAGGCTTATAATGAAAATGACTGTAAGTAAGGCAATGCCTTTTTCTAATTCCCATTTTTACATTTTAAATGATACAATTTTTATATATTATTTTATAAATATTTATTTTATTTGTATTCGATCAGATTTAGTTTTTGCATTCTAACTGTTACTTAGTACTTAAAATTAATTAATGAATAACTGATTACTAGAGTCCCTCTGTCTTTTTGACTTTATTCCACAGAAGTGTCCCAGCTGTCTTTTCCAGCTTTGGCTTTGTTAGTTTCATGTGAATATCTGGGTATGTTGGGGAAAATGCATGTTAACTGACACATTTAATTAAAACCTAAACAGTGGTAAAGTGGTTTAATCTTTCGAGATAAAATCCACCACTTCTGTCTTAAACTGTAGTTCTTTCAATGTGTATTTGCAAGACTTTTTATTTATTTTGTTCATTTTTATTCCAAGCTGTTTTGATCCAGAGGAGTCTTTGTGCAATTTCAGGCAGTGCAGAAAAGATGGTTAACCCGTACATTATGTTAAAGGTCAATTTGAGGTTTTTGTGTTGACCAAAATATTGGTTAATACTTATTTTTCTTCATACAATTTTGTGATTTTTCATCATAAGGAGTCCTCAACTAGTGTGTACATTCTGGACAGTTTTTAGTGAAATGTCTGTACAGAGTTTTTATACAAAAAAGATGTTGTGGTTCATGTTGGTTCGAGCACTTTTATATGAGTGAGTAGCTCTACTGATCCAAAATCAATATGCCTCCTTTTGTCGTTTCAATCAAGATAAAAAAGCTCTGTACTTTGATAGTTAGTCAGTTATTTTGACTGTCAGAGACCCAAGTGTGAGTGGAGGACGGGCAGTGGATCCAGAGGAGTGAGTATATGTGCAATTTCAGGAAGTGCAGCATCTCTACCTTTCTCCTCTGCATCATGTCAACTAGCTCTCTACCTTTTCCTGCCTTTGTACCAACATTCAAAGTTCCAACTCTCAGTCCAACACTCATGACTTTTGTCTTCTCTCTCTTCCTCTGAAAACGCCTTCCTCCTCTCCTTCTTCGACCAACAGTAGTCCAATTTCACCCTGTCGGTGAACAGCACTGAAGGTCATTGTTAACCTTGGACTCGGCCGGTCCGGTATGGATATCGTAGATCTGATTTTCATTTTTAGCTTGGCAAAGATTGTGTCAGATGCCCGACACAACCCTCTGTATTTATCTGGTCTTGGGATCAACACAATGAGAACACGGCTTGGGCCCCCTCATGGCTACAAAGAACAAACTATTTATGAAATATTAGTTATCTTGGTGATTTTTTTTCAAGCCTGGAAGTAAGATGACTTGCTCTCTGAGGCTCCTCCTGCCGCTCTGTGTGGGTCCCACACATTTTATGATGTCATCCTAGAGCCAGCCTCGTCAGTGTGTCTGCGTTTGGTCCACAAAAACAAACATCTGAACTTTTGCAAAGATAGATGTGCACACCGTATATCTGCCTATAGTAGCCATCGCTACAAAAACACCTGCCATCTGCGCAGAGGGGTTGTTGTAAAGGAGCCCAGCATCCAAAGTAACAAACTCCTGTTAGACCCGGCATTTATTATAGATGGGACACAATTGGCAGATATACGGCATTTAAAATGAAAATGTTTTGCTGATCATCATTCGCTCCGCAGCAATAAATAAGCTAATAAATAACGTTTCACAATAACACATCGGTAGTTTCAGTTTTTTTTTTTTAAAGGAAACTGACAAAATGTTAGAAAGTTTCAACAGCAGAAAGGTTTTCTGGGCCAGGAGGGCATGCTGGCTTTTTAGGTCACAGGTTTGACTCCGATAACTCAGTGGCGGCTGGTTTCTCAGCTTCAGATACAAACAGAAGGATGTCGTTGGAAACTGGAGACAGACTCCTGTATGCTCACACATGATATCACGTGACTTCCTGATCTAATAATGCATGCAGCCGTATCAATATATCAATTTAACCGAATCAGGAATGCCGACCCGACTTGTGGACACAATGGAAACACAGAGGCAGCTGCTGTCTGCGTGCATGGGGCCAGCGGCTAATGAGAGTTCCTCACTTCTCACACAGAAATGGATCAGAACCTGAAATGTCCGGCGCGGTGACATTTACCGCCTGCTGTTGTGAAAAGAGTCATGCTCATCCTCAAGCAGCAGTCCAGGCTCAGAAGGATTCACAGAAATCAACCACAAACTGCATGATTCAGGAATCCTCTTTTATCACCAGTTGATCAGATAAAGCAGCAGGAAAAGGTCAATGAAGAAGGAACATTTGATGCTCCAAATGTAGTAAATTTTTTCATCTGTAGTGAAGACTCCAGGGGCTGTAGGATAATGCCCTTGACTTTATGAAGAAGCTTTTATTTTTCAAGCTGAATAAATCAATTATCGCCTTTGTGTGCAGTCACAGCCGCGAGACGAAATATCTGTTTTGTGCACGACCACGTTCCTTAATGGGCTGATGGGTGTGAGGATCATGTGCTGCAGTGTGATGGACAGTGAAAGGCCGGCTGTGTTGGCTCACAGAGGAGGAGACGGAGGGAGAAACAGCACATGAAGGGCTCTCTGTATCTCTGCCGTGCACACAAGTATGCATTTCATTTCTGACGTCGGCCTGAAATAGCTTCAGACCTCAGGGTTTTGGGCTTGAGGCCACCTCAGCTGAGCCCTGACTTGTGCTGTGCACAGCCTTGACCCTGAAACACAGTTTGTGGAGTCCTTTCCTGTAATTACAAGACTCCTCCACAGCTCTGTGTGAAATGACTGCTGGCATTTATTTCTGAAGCAGCAGAGCAAACATTTTTAGGAGGACGAAGAGCAAAATTCAAAGGAATGAAAAGGAAGAGACTTTTTTTTTTAAATTGCCCAAAATTCCAGTGATGAGCAGAAAAATGAAAGACGCACATCAAAAATGTAAGAATTAAATTAAAAGCACATAAAAAACAATGAAAACAAGCAGATAGCAAATGAAGTGGAAAAAAAGGAAAATTAACAACAATTAACAACCTTACTTCACTTGAGCAGAAAACTGATGAAAGAACAGACAAAAAGCATGTTTTTATTCCTATATAATTTTTGTTTTCTTAACCAAATTTTGTGTACAAAAACTATTCAAAGTGTTTTATTTAAGATTTTAAAGACCCGCTCCAATGAAAACCGTGTTTTTGGTGTTTTTAACATGTTATTCTAGCATTTTCTCCTTGATGGACATCAAAAAATTTAAGATTAAGATGGATCAGGAGCAGATGAAAAAGCTCAGGTTTGTGACGTAGCAACTGGCCTAAGTCTTCCTTCTCTCGCTTCATGTCTGACACACTTGCAGATAAATAGCTCCATTATCTTCAGGTGGCGCAGTGGTTAGCGCTCTTGCCTCACAGCAAGAAGGTTCCCGGTTCAGGTCCTGGCTGGGAGACTTGAAACAGTGTCACCAATAGGGAGACCCTTCTGTGTGGAGTTTGCATGTTCTCCCCGTGCATGCGTGGGTTTTCTCCGACTCCAGCTTCCTCCCACCATCCAAAAACATGCTTCATAGGTTAATTGGTCACTCTAAATTGTCCCAATGTGAGTGTGCATGGATGTGTGACTGTGGCCCCTGCGACAGACTGGCAACCAGTCCAGGGATGTCCCCTGCCTTCACCCATGAGTAGCCGGGTTAGGCTCCGGCAGCCCCGTGACCCCGAAAGGGATAAAGCGGTTCAGAAAATGAACCTGAGCTGACATCTGACTAAAAACGGTACGGCTGGATAGATCCAATAATGCTTACAGTTTTGTTTTTTTGTTTTGTTTTTGCTATATTAATGTTAGCTTGGGCTTGTGAGGGGCTATAAGCTAGGGGAAGAAAGTGTTAATAAAGGAATGCTGGTAGTTTAGCAAGGCTAGCTTTCGCCCAGCGAATTTCTAATGAGCTACTGCCACTCTACAGAAATATGTCTTAAAAAACGACACAAGTCAACTAAAGATGAACGCATTCACCTAACTAGTTTTTTCAGGTCCTGCTTAAGACATCAGACAGTATTTTTTAAGTCTTGTTATTTGTTTTATCTTTTACTAAAGCTTAGCTATTGTTGTTTTTTGTAGAAAAAAACTGAGTTTTACATTTTTCTGTCAATCCTGGACAGAATCAGCCAGGTTTACATGGATCCTACTGCAAAGTGTTGGAAATCACAGCAAAGCTACTTTTCTCCACTTCTAAATCCGCTGGATTTTTTTAATTGCGTAAATGGTTGAAGAGTTACGGTACTTGAAAGAATGCAACTGAAGCTCAGATGTAAAAAGGTTAAGGATCAGGGCCTTGCTGTAGCCTATCTTAGCTACTGTTGGGTAAAAGTGGGGTACACTGTGGATGGATAATAACCACACATGCTCACATTTAGTTATAAGCCAAATCCACATAGTTTCCTACCCTTCTGGCACCTCCCTCCTGCTCCAATAGGGGCATTTGAAGCTGTAGTAGCGTCTGAAATTTTTTTGGGGTTTTTTAAGTTAGAGCCATAGCGACTTATGGCTGGCTATAGTGGATCAATCATCTTCACTGTGTAAATGTTTGTTTAAACGTCTTATGTAATAAGCTAAAAAGCCAGCAGGTCTGTAATGCTTTGCTGTAAACGAACCTTTGTTTGTTTGAGGCTCCTCACTTGAAAGCACATTCTAGAAATTTTCAGCTTTCAGACTGCATACAAAGAGGTTTAAGGACATTGGAGAGACCCATATGGTGTAGATCAAGGGAATTGTTTGTGACTGCTGGAGGTAAATTTATTCATAACTCATGTATTAATGTGTCTGTCTACTGAACCCATCAGAAAATGAGATTATGGCGGGACTGTCCAGCAGCAGAGTCGGCGCTGCTCATTATTAGTCCCAGTGATAAAATTATAGAGGTGCAGCTTTTAAAAAAATCTTTTTGTTCCCCTTTTTAAAAAAGAAAACCCTTCACTCTTTTTAAATTTGAGTTGTTTGAGCCAAACTCCTTTTGATGTGTTCAAGGCAGAAAAAAAAATCAACTTTGTTTTGTTTTGGTTGCTGGAAGAATTTTGAGCATTTCGCAACCGGCAAATATTCGCCCTTCAGAAAGGAAAGGTGGAAAGTTACCCCTACAGAGTGAGGAAAATCCTTTTCTTTTGCTGCTTCATGCTTTTTGTACAGTGTTTCTGATAATCTCGTTTTCATTGACAACTTTAAAATCCGAATCTATAAAATTACACGTGAATTTGTTTGCTGCAGCATAAGATTGATCTGTTTTGATTCTCCCCGAAACAAAAGGGACATGTCTGCTGCTTCCTTCAGAAATGAAATAGTTTTCTTATTTAAAAAGAGGGAGTTTATGCTTTCCCTGTCATTACATTATTGGGCCATTTTGCATTTGAACGCACCCTTACGCTGAAGTAAGAGTGCACACAAGAGAAAAACCTGAATATTAAACAAATTGCATCCCACAGCTCCTTGACCTTCTTCTGCCTGGGAGGTTGTGGGAGCCTTAAACAGCTATCAGCTAACCAGACAAAGTGATTTACAGGAGCACACACACACACTCTGGCTAACCAGGGTTGGAATTTCACAACGGCTCAAGGCAAGAGTGCCATTGACTGTGTTTAAACGCTTGTAAAATGGGGACAAAAAACCCTGTTGATATTCATGAGCAGAGTTTTCTGCATCTCAGTCTGTTGACGTTTTCAGGGACCTTTGATTAGATCTGACATTTTCACTGCTATTTTACTGTTTGATCTGTAACAACTACCTTTAGGACATCAGATTTTTGAAGGAAAAGGAGATTCTTTTCATCCTTTCAGAAGAAATGTTCAAACTTAAAATTTTTTCCTTATGTCTGAACTTTTCAGTACAGGTTAAGTGAAGAGAAAATGTAACCTGTTCTCATCATCCATTGGAAGCGGCAAAAGCAGCTAGAAAGCATGGGGGTAGTAGCACAATTGTTTGGTGCTGCATCTGTGGTTCAGCAATAAAAATAGGAATCATCATGGGAGATGACAGATGTGTCGACGTCAGATGGGTCTTCCAGATGGGACGGCGACCTCAAGCATACATTTAAAGTTGTGGCAAATTGCTTAAGGACAACAAAGTCAGGATCTCGGAATGCCGTCGCAAACCTCTGACCCAAGTTAAAGCATGGCGGACACGGATCGGTCCACGCCTAAGCTTCCGGCTCCTCACAGCTTTCTGCTTAACCTATCATTTGCTGTGTCATAAATCTGTCTGGAACCCAGCAGGGAGCTGGTCGAACTTCTTACCAGAGAAGGCCTTCCAGCCTGAGCTGCCTCCCATTCCTGCCCTGTGACAGAAACCCACAGCTGCTGCACCCACGTCCCATCTTTCATTCTCCATTTATGGCATCCACCCAAATCCTGGTCTGTTGTATCTTCTCAGTACTTAACAGATTTTCCGATTGAATGTCATCATTATTTATAGAGGTTAGATTTCAAACAAGCCAAAAGGGTTTCATTTTCCTTTCTCTTAAAGACCCACTTAAATGAAATAGATGTTTTAGCTGATTTTAACATGTTCTTGTGGCATTTTTTGTAATGATGGAAGACATATACTAAGAAAATTAATTGTAAAATGTAATCTCTCAGTATTTCTTTATTCAAATTGTTGTGAATCAGGAGCAGATAACAAAGTGCCGTTTGAAAAAGATTGTATATGTGGTGTAGAACATAAACTGGGTGGGCCACAAGCTCCATGCTGATGTACGTCTACGTTTTCCTTGTCTGAGCTGGCATCTGGCTCAGAACTTTACATAAGGATAAGTTGGGGGCGTGAGATGCTGTAAGCTAGCGGAAGAGACAGAAAACAACATAGGTTTTTTTTTTTTATTTGACTTAAAAACAGCATACACATACTTAAAAGACCACTGGGATTAAAAAGATTAACTTTTTTGTTTGTGGCCTGAAGGTGCAACAAATCAAACTGAGCTGAAGTGAGTTTATTTACTCGTTTGCTAATAAGATCTGAATGACTGCTCTCAACTGCCGTCATTAGACAGACCAAGAAGACCAGAGGCATCTCGGTGCAAAGACCACTGCTTTATGGTCTCTAATCTGGATAGTTTATCTTTAGGCCCAGCTCATTTGCAGTCTGCTCTGACAACTTCTCGATATGGGAGGCCCCCGGTCGGCCAAATTCAAAGTCTGATAAAGACAGACCATCCGAGGTGGGGCTTTGAATGCCACAGGTGTTGGCGATCTGATGAAAGCTCACCTGCTGAACGGTTGACACCTCCGGTGAGGTAAGACCAGACAGCTCTTACAATGCACAGGTTACAAAACAGAGACAGAAGAGCTCCTGTGCTACCTGCTTATTGCTTTTATTTTTATCACAATTTAGAAACAGTTCGCCAAATGTTTATGTGTTTTGACTGCACATAAGTGTGTGTTGGTGATGCTGGCCGACAGAAGCCTGAGGTCAGAAAAGATCCACGCCGCCGCGTGCAACAGTTCCATTTGACGTACTTGTTGATGCTGCGGGACGCTTGAGCTACACAGGTAGTTCCTGTGAGCAGGACTGAAAGGCCAAACAGTTCAACATGGTTAATGTTCAACCCTTTTGATCCCTGCCGAGAAGCGGCATTCCCTGAATTCCTCGTCAGCGGTAAAGATCATGATTGGCTCTGAAAAGACATCTTCCTTCCAGAGATCAAACTGTCTTTATTTAGTGTTTTCATGGACACGAATTCCCAAAAGGACATCACTGATCGTAGCAACAACTGTTTGCTTTTGCAACCAAACAATCAAGAAATCCTTTCAAATGATGAGTCACAACATGAGAGGAACCTCATTAATTATTACCAAATAAGATGAGCTCATGTTGTCCTGTTTTTGTCCTTTTCCTTTAAATGTTGGTGATGTGGTCAGAACGACCCACTGGCTTGTACTCAGAGCAAACTGAGCAATCGGTCAAGCACTGATGAGTGATAGAGAACTGTTATCATCAAAGAACAGAGAGTCTTATCCGAGACTACGCAACCGTGCTCCCCTCGTGTTTGGACGTTTACTACCTGCTGGGTGTTACCCACATCAAAGCCACCAAAGCCGCTGACAGTAAAGCAAACATGTCGGCACCAGGAAATTCTCCTGAAATATATTCCAGCAGATAGAATTCCGCAGCAGTGATGATCAATTTATGGGTGGTATGAATCAAACGACGCTCAGCGCAGCCGTCCTTTGAGCGGTGGTGGACGACATGTTTTCCATTGTTTGATCTGGATGCTTAGACAATTTGGAGGGTGATTAACTAATGGAAGAGCATAATCCCAGGAAAGCTGACCCACACACATGGTGTGGCACAGTATGAGGAAAGGACCCAGAATGAGAGGAGAAAGTGAAAGTGCTCGCAGGCTGAAATGAGCTGGGCTAACTTGTTCCAGTGACAGCTGCTGGGCTCACTCTGCTTCATCTCAGCTCATATGAAATGAAAGCTTGTTTGCTCCAAACCAGAATATTGAATTTAACAATGACTCACCTGTCCTTCTCTGCCAGTGAGTTACAGTTTACCAGGAAATGACCACACCTGCTTTAAAAGGAGGGTTTTTATTGGGTTTGGTCAGACTAATGCAAGGATATGCAGACCCTTTCCAAAAAATTAGAATATGATGGAAAAGCGTTTTCATTTCTGTGATTCCAATAAAAAAATTAAACTTTCATAGAATATTGACTCAGGACCCACTGTGTCATTGATTTCAGGTTTTATTACATAAATTGGGATTCCAGCTCATGAAAACCAAGCAGAAAACTTTTTTAAAAATGTGAATTCTCTGGAGAAATCAACATTTACTTCTCAGTTTTTACAAAAAAGACAAAGACATAAATTATGATCGCAACAAATCAGCCAAAATTAAGTGTTTTCTTAATGATACATACATCTTTAATACTTTAATGGCCTTGGCAGGGGTCAGGTGCTGCTGGAAGATAAAATCTGCATCTCCATCCAGATTCTCAGCAGAAGGAAACATGAAGTCCTCTAGAACATTCTGGTAGACTGTTGCAGGGATTTTGGATTACAGAAAGCAGAGTTTACCAACACCAGCACTGGACATTGAACTCCAAATCATGACTGAATGTGCAGATTTCACAGCTTGGGTTCTGCTCCTCACCGGTCTTCATCCAAACCCTTGGACCTTGATTCCCAAATGAAAGGCACTTGGGTGTGGACTTCCAACAAGCTAACTCCTTATTGGTGAAAGTGGCTGCCAAGGAAACATTACCTAAAACCAACGCAGACCAATCAATGCTTATTGACGATTTCTATTTCCAACATGACAACATCCAAATCGTAAAAAGATGGCTAAAGGCTTCACTTTAGTTTGCTTTTGTATTACATTTAATCCAATCTTTAAGCTTCTCTGATTCTGTCACTTTTACACAGTCTCAGTCCTTGATGTGTTGAGTTTGCTGTGTCTGATTTTGCTGACTGCTTCCTTAGCTTTTTTGAGTCTTCCTGTTGTCTTCTCTCGTTCACATTTTTCTTGTGTTAACAGTCGGTTTGTGTGCATTGGGGTGTTCTGATGATCATATACCAGGTTCTACTCTATTTTTATGCTGTTGGACCTTAATGTCCAGGAAGGTTGTGGTGTTTTTTTCCTTTCTCACTGGCAAACTGTAGTTTTCATTGATCATTGATAATTTTTGTGTGTTCTTATTTTCTTTTCTCTTGTTTGTCATCCATAGTTGTTTTCCATGTTGTGAGCCCATGTTGGGTTGGATCTGTTTTAGTTGCTGTTTAACTTCCATGAAGAATCAGCTCATCATAGCTGACAGAAGATCCCCCACTGAGATGTTTTTTTGAAACAGATATAGCTGGAAGAACTTGGTTTCTTTACTCCATAAATGTTTTGAACAAGAAGCATCACCTCACACTGCAGTTTGGGAAGGCTGGAGAAAATACGAGAGCAACATAAATACCATCTAAGATTCAATTTAAGATGCAAACAAGTAAATGATGAAAGGGAGAGGAACAAAGATCAGCGCAGGAATAAATAAAGCTAAAAACTTATGGCACTCAATAAAAAAGATTCTCACAAATTTAGAATTACAAACACTCAGCTTATTAATAACCAAAATTAGGATTTCCACAGCCAGCACAAGTTTAGTTGAAACTTAATAATAAATGGTATTTTTGAGATTGCAGCACAGTGTACAGCTTTCTTACAAAAATGACTAAAACATTTTAATAGAAACTTAGGTGAATTTGGAGTATAGTTAGTAGATAAAAATTGCACTTTGGCTAGAAAATTCTCTCAAACTTTCTATTAAAGTAGCCTTTATGAACATAAGCAAAAACTTTTTTTTTTTAGGAGAAAAGAACAGATAACCACATTTGTTCTGGTCCAGATATTTCAAGAGCCTCAGACATGTTGAATTCCCTTCATTTGAAGAATGAAGCTGATGCAGAAACATGGGAACACAGAGCCACAATACTGATATGGGGTATTTCCTACTCAGTCTCCTATTTGGGAATTAAACTGACAGTAAACATTCCACTATTTAAAAATTTTCTATGGCATTCAGGTTTGGCAAAGACTATCCAAAATATATGTCTGCGGTTTTAAGGACACTGAAGCTACGTTCACAACAGCCACAGAAACGTGTGTTCAAGCGGCCAATTCTTTTGAAAAGTCTAGGCAAGCCTGTTTATATTTGCCTTTCGGGCTTCCGGTTTCAAAATTCATGCATAGTTATGCAAGTTTTTATGACTACTTTTGAGTTCTTCTCACAAAACACGGCACTATCAAACACATGTTGAAAGTTAAACCAGAAACTTAAACTTTGCAGATCACCCTACCGGCAGAGGGAAAGCCAGCCCTATCCACCTTGAAAAAACTTTCGGACACCATTACAGCTTGTCCCTACCTTGGAGCTTTAGGGAGGAGCCAGAAGGGTAGGGAAGTAATTCAGCTTTGGCCTAAGTCTTTCATATAGAGCTGTGAAAGAAAAAAACATGGAGAAAGATTTGCAAGAATTGCTCCGATTTGACATTTTGCACCAAGCCTCTTCTAACCGTAATGGCGAACATGAACAGTAAAAAAAGAAAAGAAGCCTTTCCCTCCTCGTGTCCGGTGTGAACACCATGAGGCAAATGTGCGTTCAAGAACCAGCATTCTTGAATGTGCATCACATTCCCAGTGTGTCTCCATAATTGTCGCTCTTGAAAGTCAAAAATATGTTTTCTGAAAAGATGACGCTCCATGTCTCCCTTCTCCATGTCTCCCTTCTCCATGTCTCCACCTGTTTGGGTCATTGCTGCTTCTTATTTACATAATTTTGTTCAGATGTTGCAGTTTCTTGCTGTGGGGAATTTATACTGTTTGCTTCTCGGGTACTTGTCACGCATTTCCTGATAAGACACTTCTTCATCTATTCTTTGATGTTTGAACCTTTTTTCATCTTTTTTTTTACCAGTTAAGGATCTCGTGACGTGCTTCTCGCTCTTTGCAGGCAGGAACGATCACTGTAGGAGGTTAGAAGTTAGAAATAAATTTCATAAGGTAAACAAAAATCTAGAGTAAGAATAAAACTAGTTGCTGTTAGCAATTTTTTTTTTACTCTTCTGCCTCAGATCACACATCTGAGTATGTGCAGAAGCCCCTACCCTCATCAGAAGTCAGCAGAGAAAATTATTTGATCCTATGAACTGATTGCCACATCACGGAGTGTAGCGCCGGCTGGTGAAGGGTTCACAGAGAGCGCCAGTGTCATCAGGTGATATAATCCTCCTGCACACATCATGCACCGTAATGATTCCTGTGAACTTTAGACATGACGCTCTGGTTTCAGCGCGCCTGCAGAGCCTCAGTGCAGTTTCACAACCAACAACAGGTGGACCTTTTAAAACCCTTTCACAGACAAGTCATGTTGGAGTTCACTCATTTGTTGCTATACACATTGTATTCATAAGCTGGAAGTCAGTGCAATCTGAGTGCATTTTTTATATTTTGACAGATTCAGAAGTGAAGTCTGATCCTCTCATTTGAAGCTCTATTGTTTATTGGTTTAAAATATGAGGGATTTGGGGGGAACTAGCACAGATGGAGGGGTAATGTTTGCAGTTTTACACTTTCACACCTTGGATCAGTTTGCTTTCAGACTGAGTGAACCTAAACACTTGAACATGTCAGGCAGTTAAAAATGGTGTTGATTCCATTGGGGTGGGGGGTATTCTAGAAATTACTGAGGGAAAAACTATCTACTCCTCTGAATATTGTTTGTTGATGGGGTCTTTCCCCTCTGTCCCCAGCATGCTTATCCACATGACTATTTAAGACTTTTTTACATTTTACCCTGATTTAGTTTCAGCTTCTCAGTTTGGTTCACGTTTGGTCATTGGTGCACTGGAATCACTGATCCAGATGAACTTCATTAAGGCTTAATTGCAATTGAACGGAGATCTCATTTTTGTTGATACAGATGCCACCCCATTGACTGTGTATGAGAACTGGACCGGGTGAGTGTGATGTCACCCATAGAAAATGACTTACTTCTGGCTCTGAAATATTAATTAAATGAACAAAAATTCTTGACCCTTGAGTCAAAAGCAAACACACAGCAAACACAACAAAACACAAAAAAGATAAAGGGTTTGGGGATCTGAGTTTATATTTGCTGCAGCTGATTTGCAATAAGTGTCTTCAGTTTTCATCAGTTGTGTATTATTGGTGTCTGTTGTGTTGGAGCAGAGTTTGAGTTTTGCGTCTTTGTGTTAGCTTTTTTGAATTTGTGTGTTGTGAATGACAATTGTGTTTATCTGAGTTTTCAAACTGTGTGTTAACTGCAAATTGGGTTTTAGGTTTAGACCAGATGTTTTTGAGAAAATAGATAAAGCAGTTGATCGGCTGGTTTAGAGAACACCCCTTACTGCTTTACAACTGGGAATAACTGTAAGTCAAGTCAGTTGCCTTTTTTTTTCATGATATGAACGTCACCATGTCTGGGAGAGTCATAGTTTCTAGGGCTACCACTTTTGCCAAAGAGCGAACTTTGGCGAACGAACCCCTACCACGTGAAAGCAGGCTACACAACATCTGTCAATCAAATATTTCAAAGATTGAATGTGGAGGTCAGTGAGCACCACTTCCATTGATTAAGGGAGCTGATTTGCCATCTTGAATAACTTCCACTACGGAAAAAATATTTTGAAACATTAGGATTATCGAGAACGTGTTTAAAGACAGGTATCAGAGCAAGAACGATTATTCTGACAAATAGAATGACTGAGTAATAGCTGTTTCTTTTTCTTTAGAACTCTATAGGATTTTGGATTCTTGGAACCAGCAGATACTTCCTGTTTGGAGCGCCAGCAGGGAAGGGTCACTCAGTCCAGTTCTCATATACAGTCAATGATCCATCGCAGAAGTTGAATAAGCTTCCACACCTGTTAACACAATAGACTGTCCACAGATGCAAACACTAGCGTGTACCAAACAGCTCAGTGTGAAAGTGCCTCCAAATTTTCTCATGCAGCAGCTAAAGAGCAGAGCACACAAAACTGCTCAAACAAAACAAAACAAAAAGTTTATTTTGAAAGAAAAGTATTTAATACCTTTTACGACTTTGCTTGATTTTTCTTTTGTCTTGAGCTGCAGTTTTGTTTTCACAAATTGGCATGTGTCTTGAAGTTCTCACACCTTTTGCTTTTGGACTCTAAAAAATCCTTTTTACTTTAAGCCTTTAATTTTTAAATAGATGTACTGTAGTTGGTGCAAATGTCTTTCTATCAATAGGAGAAAGCTAAACAAACAACAGCATGAGTCCTTTTCCAAATTTTTGTTTACTCTGTTGCTGTGGTATCTAATCTTCTGAAAACGATGAAAGAATAAAAAAAAAACAAAGGTTTGTATTGGATTGACTCTGCAATATTGCTTTCAAGATTTTGTCTTCAAATAAACAAATAAAATGTGATATTTTATTTTCCATAATCTGCTTTTTTAGCATTTAAAATATATTTTTGGTATTTTATTTTCAAACATTTTAAAGCAGTTTAAATCTTGTTATTGTGGGGCGGCTGTGATGCAGCTTGGTCAACCTCTGATTGGAAGATTGCAGGTGCAAATTCCCCTTGCTTCCCCGTCGAAATGTCTTTGGGCAAGAAACGGAACCACACATTGTCTCTGGTGGTTATAGGTTGGCGCCAGTGTGTGAATGTTTGTATGAATGGGTGAATGGGACAGCAGCTGTAAAGCGCTTCGGGCCTTTGAGGAAGGTAGGAAAGCGCTATACTAGAAAACGCCATTCACCCAAGTCCTTTCAAAATATTAGACAAAAACAGCTGTTCAATCTTTAAATTTTATTTATTTATTCTATTTTGCAACAAAAAACAGTAATATAACAGCTTCCTAAAGCAGATCTGCAGCATTTAGAACTGGATAAAAGGGAATTCAATTTTGTTTAAGGTTTATTTTAAAAGAAAATCACATCCAAAGATGTCAGCATCTGTTCAGAAACAGCACTGCAGTGGCTGGGAACATAATTATGTTTTCAGCTATGCTGCTCAATGAGAGCAACCACGCCGGAGTAAAGCAGCAGCAGATCTGCAACCGGTCCACACTTCCTAACTTCAAAGATGACTTATTTTACACAACTTCTGCATTTGCTCGAAAGGATTTTCCTGCAGAAGTATCTGAAGTGACAAAATACCTCAAAGTATTTAATGTTTGCATGAGGGTTTCTATGGTTTGATAATGCTTATTATATACAAGAAAACTGTAGGATTAATACTCAACCTTTGTTAGTTTAGTCCTTTAAAAAAGAAAATATTTGCAGGTATAAAATGACTGCAATGACATGGAAGATGTTGGTTCTACAGGGAAAAAAACAGGACTTTTAAAAGGAAAACAAAAACAAAATAGACATTTCTGGGGACAAATTCGTAAGTGACCAACAAAAGTAAAACAGTTGTGTTGTTTTTCACACCCATACAAGCTGGCATTTTCAACAATTATAGCTTAGGCGGCAAGTCCAGCAAGTTCAGTTTTTATTTTTATTCAGTTCTTCATACCTTTGTTTGGTGTCGTCCGTCTTTCCCAGTCCCCGGTCCCCCAGTTTGGCTGTGGACCTCGCCTCTGGCTCGTCTCGCACCCCCAGCTGCCCCACAGTTTCATCTGGAAGAAGCCCATCTGCTACACATTTCATACATGTAGTTGTAATTCAAAGATGTAGTTGTAGAGTTAGATAAGCTAATTCTTTTTTAATAGTTCTAGTTCATCACCTGTATGTCCTGGGAGAGGATCTCTCCTTCATGAAGGCATCTCTGAGTTTTCTTATTTTTTTGTTCCCAAAGATAGAGCAAAGACTGCTCACTCATCACGTGAACATTTCTAACAGGCCCCTTGTGCAGTGGATGGGGTTAAAAAAAAGAAAAATCCTGACGACGTGCCTGAGTCTTACCTACTTCACCCTTACCGTAAGGGTGAAGTAGGTAAGAAGGGTCTTACATGTCGCGTAAGTGTTCGCTAGGAACTGTTTCCTCCACCATTCCTGTAGAGAAAAATGTGCATCAGCAGTTTTACTTCATGGGTTCATTGAGTGGTCCATAACCTCCATACGACCTTTTGGCTCACTTGCGTGCCCTTAACATGTTTGTCTATTTTTTTCCCAGCAGACAGTCCATATCCACTCGTAAGGACAGGTGGGGTCAAAGCATTACTGTCAACATATGTGGAAGGGATTCTGCTAAAGGTTGACAGCTGGATGCTAAATGTTTACAATTAAAAGCCAGAGTAAAATTTGTTTTTGTCTTTATGAAGAGAAATTCATCAAACATTCCAGCTTAAAGACCCACTCTAATCACCGTGGAGTTATTGTAACACGTTCCCAGGAGTCTTTTCATTATCATTATGCTGTTTTTAGCAAAAATATTTTAAAAACTGACGTTTTCTAGTACATAATTTCTGCAGAGCACCAGGAGTTTGTCAGAAATGTGCCTCTAAGTTGAGGCCAGGAGTTTATCCACAAAGCAACCCCACCCCCTTTTCCTTACCTGTTGTCGAGTGCTCTCTGTTTCCACACTCTCCCGCTAGCTTACAGCCCCTAACAGCCCCATCCAAGTGTATTTTCTACATCACAAATACGATCTTTTTCAATCTCAATTTTTTCATCTATTCCTGATTCTCAACAATTTTAATAAAGAAATCCTCAGAAATGACCTTTTGAGTGTAATTTTCTTCATTCATGTCCTCCATTGTCAGAAAAATGCCACAAGAATATTTTAAAAACACCAAAAACACAATGTTCATTGGAGTGGGTCTTTAAGACTGTTTGGCAAAACTCTTTCTTCTTAGAACATCTGCAGAACTTGTGCACATCAATCAGTTGAACACTGAGGATTAGAGATGATCACCGTCAGATATTTCAGCCGTTTCTCTCTAAAATGTGAGTAAGAAATGTGGAATTTTCTTTACTCTCAGCTGCCATGCAGGCGTGTTTCAGAGAATCATGGGAGTGGTTTTTGACGTTGTGGGTATTGCGGGCACCGTGTGAGTGTGTATCTGTTTGAGCACTCTCAGTGCTGCCGGTGCAGCTGCCGAATTTCTCACAGGAGCAATTTCAAGGACGCCAAAATGAATTACGCATAGGGGAGTCCACGTTTTGGTGAAATCTCTCCGACTAATCCGCACAATCCCATCCTCCTCAGCTAATTCCATATCTGCAGCAATTCAAAAAAGTAACCCACGCCCGTGCACGCGCCTGCACTCCTCTTATCCTTTCACTTAATATTTGGTGAGCCCTGATCTGTGATTTGCATGAGCGGTAATTAGGATGCTTGAGGATTAAAGGCACTCCGGCGTGCTTGACTGAGGGGGCGCTCAGTGGGAGGTGTTACCTAATCGACAAGTGCCATCCAGATAATAAAGCAATGAATAACAGTTGCTCCCCAAAGCATTTTTCTAACACCTCAGTGAGGATGTTTTACGAGCTGTTAGGGGTACGCAGACACAAGAGGAAGCACCAGCAGCAGCTACAGTGTTGGTTGGTGGTGCAGCTGGGTTGTGTGTGTGAGAACACTGATACCGGAGCATTACATGTGTGTGTGAACCAGCAGCCTGTCTGTGTTTGCTCCATCCTTCACCCCGCTCCTATCCCACAAGGCCTCGGCGACACTCTCCTCTGCCGGCGTCTTATCAGGGGACAGCTCGTCAGGGACACACGTGCCATCGTTCTGACACTGACCGTGGGTCATTGAAATGCAAACACAGAACACACTAAACCAAATGGGGTCGAAGAGCAGCAAATATTTGGCCAGGACTTTTTTTTTTTTTTCTTGTGATGAAGCCGGCCTGTTTATGGTCAGTAAAACAAGGTTAGAGCAGATGGCTGGTCGGTGCAGGCAGCAAGCATTTGAACTTTCCTCAAATCAAATAAAGGCAGGACCTGTGGAAACAGGAGCGTATGAGACAGATCCTTCAGCCTTCATGAAATTACAAAGAGGAAGGCAGGTTTGACAACAGGGATTCATCTGCAACTTCCCATAAGCTGAACATTTTTCACCAAATATAACTCACCAAAAAAGAAGAAGCTGCTCTAAAGTCATCAAACTGTTAAACTCAGTCATCCAATCAGGTAAACTACAGCACAGCAGCTCCCTCTATCTACAGAAAAAGCAGTTTTAAGTGATGGATAGCTCCTCTGCTGCTGCAATTTTCTGTTTTCCAGAAGCAGATGGATTTCCAAAGTGTTGTTTATTTATCTTAAATTACAACAAATCCCACAGGAAAAGGAGTAAAAACATTCCCTTTCCCCAAAATAAATAGAACAAGCACAAAATATACATGCATACATAAACAAAACAACACAGCCCTCTGACAATCTCTGACAATAACAGAAGATGTGGTGTTTGTTGATGAGCCAACACAGAAAAACAATCTAAGTTTTGAAACATAAAAGATATAAGAAACTCAGACTTTGATGCATTGCAGACACAAAACAAATTTATGCTAATGACATTTTTTACTATAGTTTTCAAGTTACTCACAGAAACAAGCTTTAAAATAATAAGCCAAAAAATATCCTCACAATTAAATAACAAAGCTCTCTTTGAGGAGTTAGCTGTTTTTAAGTCAACCACTCTGATGAAAATTGTTTTTCTGAAGATGGAAGACACATATAAAGATAATTAAGCTCAAAATTATATTTCTGAATATTTCTTTATCCAAATCATTGTGAATCAGGAGTAGATGAAAAATGCAGATTGAAAAAGATTTGTATTTGCGATGTAAAAAATATGGTGGGCTGGCCCCAAGCTCACGACTGGATAGTTTCATCCGTAGCTGGAAGCTAGAAAGAGAGCTCTAAGCAATGGGTTGGGGAAGAGGGGCGGGGTTGCTTCGCTCCAACAGTCCTGCCCACAACTCAGGGGTTAATTTGTAATGAACTCCTGGTGTTCTGCAGAAACTATGTCCTAGTAAGCAACTTTAAAAAAAAAAAAAAGTTTTTGGCTAAAACCGGCAAAACCATAACTAAAAGACCAATGGGAACCCTTTTTTAAATAGATCACAAGAGGATCAGAGTGGGTCTTTTACTCTTTTTTATAATGTGTGTTATCTTGTAAATTTCAAAGCAATTTCAACTCAGTTCATCTGTTCAACAAAAAACAAAATATCAACAGTTTTGCTTTTGTTTATCCACAGCTGTCCCAAAAATATATTTGCCAAAATATAAGTAAATGTAGAATTTTATCACCCTATGAGGGATTCAAGGATGAGGGTCTTGTGTCATAAACTTTATGTTCAGTTTATAAAGAAAGAAAAACAACAGCTTTATTGAACTATGATACTTCTTTGCTATTTTCAAAACATTGTTATCAATCGTAAACTTTTATTTTTCTGAATATTTTAGATCTTACATCAGAACCCACATCCATAATACATAGATTTTTCTTTATTTTAGCCACTTTCATGATCCAAAATGCATCAATGACAGCTCCATACATCTGTCCTGCTGCAGACCTGCAGTCTGTCAGCATCGCCTCTATCTGCTCTGATAATAAAGTGTCACATTTGTGTGCAGAAGTTTGCAAACACATAAGCAGCAAAACGAAAACAATAGTTTTTTTCTGTTGTGATCACGGATAATGAACCCACCCGGCTGTAATATCTGCTCTATCATAACATCCCGCCCGGAGAGCTTGGCTGTGGTCCGACCCGCTCCCTGGGAAACGACGCCGCTGACATTTATAGCCCCTGCACATCCGTCACTGACGCACTTGCTGTTTGCTCTTTGTTTTATTGAGCGTGATGAGTCAGTATTTCCTCTCTTCTGTGCGACGGGGATGGACTCTGTCACCATGGAGATTTATCCCCCAAACAGCATCCAAATCATGATTGATCAAACAAGTGATCTAACCTGAAACAAGCAAAAAGGATGCTACAGATTTGAAATGCTTCAGATTCATAGCTCTGTGTGAGTGAGTCAAGCCTTGATCTGCATCTCAGATCCTTTTAAATACAAATAAAACAGGATTTTACTCACATTAAATCTCTGAATCACAGCTAAATTACTAAACCCCTTTTTTTAGTACATCGCTCAAAATAAAGCTCATAATAATTAAAGATTGAAAGTGTCATTGGAAAAAGTAAAAAATAAGTCAGATACTTATAAGCAATGAAAATGTATTGAATTGAATAATACTGAGTATTTTCTTATATTTACTACACAAAAAACAAAACAAAAACAAAAATATAAATACTGAAAAGAGAACATTTGTAGAAATAAAAACCTTCAGTTTCTACATTGCAATACAAAACCTTAACTTTGCAAAAGCACAAATATATTTTATCTTTTTATGTTTATTCTGTTAACATACTCAAGTTTAAATTACTTACACGCCTATAAATTAACATACATGACGAGTCACTGATTTAAACTCTCTGTAATAAAGTGGCGAGCGAGTTTGAAATCTGAAGCATGTGATCGCAATCAACCTTGAAGCCTCATTTTCGATGACATAAAATACAAATCGGTGTTTTAGGAATTAATGACTCACTTTTCTATGTTTTAACATAATGAAAAATTATATATGTTTAACATATTATTAATATGTTTCCTAAATGTCATGGCATTGTGAATGAGAAGCATGAGACAGAAGACATAAGAGACCACACTGTAAAGCTTTGCAGGAACCATGGCAACCGCCTTCTTGGAGAAGTACAGACGGAGAACAGCAGCATCATGATGTCTTTTGCTTTCTTTTTTTTTTTTTTTTTTTTTTTTTGCTGACGCATTTATTTCCACATTACCCAAAAATAATGCTGTGATGTTTTTGATGAACAGACAGGTCTGCGTTTGAAATGAACAGGAAATTTGAAAGTTGTGTGCAAAAATCGATTTCTGAATTTTTCTGAACAAAAGTCTGGACATTACACTAAAAGAAGAGTGGCTCCCTTTGTTTATTTATTTGTTTGTTTGTGTAAGTAGTGTTAAAATGCTATTTCAATATGTAACATTTTAGAATAAAAGGAGAATAATAAAAAATAACAATTCAAATAAATATTAAAGATGTATTTCAACCCCATTGCACCGAATGTCACCAAAACGCAACCTACCATGTAATCCAAGATTTAGCATCTCCTTGAATGGACAAAAACACAGAGGAAGATGTTTTTTATCAACTCTAGCATGAAGGGGTTTAAATAATTGACTCATTTAAAATTTCCTTACGTAAAACTACCCCAAATTTGTGGTTCTTAGCCATGTAAAACTTTCATCCTGGACCTCGACAGCTGCATCCTTTCCAAGGTATCCCCGCCTCACTCGCTGCTGATTAGCTGGATCGGGACGTCAAGGTTTTGACTGACTGAACACATCTGACAGGCATTTAGCTTTACCTGGAAAACAAGCAGGTTTGAAAAACCAGGGTTGAAGCCCACAGGAGTAAAAACACTTGTGTTGTCACTGCGCTCTAACTCTAAACAAGAGGGAGACGATTATCCTGACAACGTTCATAAATAAACATAAAAATTGTCATGCATGTTAACATAAAGATTGGAGTCGTTTTCTTTTCATCACTTTTTCTGTTTGTTTTTTTTCGCTTCACTTTCTGATCTTTCAGAGTTTGTGTGATACTGAGCAGGTGACGACTTCAGAGCTTTTCAGCGATAAACGGCCCCCTGCTGCAGAGATTAAACAAACCCAAACAACTTCATGGACTGTGAAATGAAAAACTGTGACATACAAGAACAATAAAAACTATATTTTGCATGAAAAAGCCATCATTTTGTGTCTTTATCTTCATGAATCCAGAGAATATTAAAGTCACAAAAACCTCAGTGAAAGCATTACTCACATGGACCTGTACGGATGATTGATCCGTACTACGGGAACTGGTACTGCTGGTTTCTGGGCTGTCTGGGTCCGTGGAGGGTCGTAGAGAGGAGCGGCTACGTTTTAAATGGAGAGCAGGTGTGTCGTGCAGTTCCCTTGAGACTCGGCCGGCCACCTTAAGAGGCGTGAAAATAGAACGTAACGTTGTTTTGCGTGTGCTCAGTGTACGGTGAAGTACTTTCAGAAGGATAATGGAAGTTACACGTACTGATGACGTACTAATGATGCTGTTTTAGGATGCCCACACAGACATTGTCTCTGTTTCTCATTTCTAAAGCTACGGACACACCAAGCGGTTCTTGAGCACGCAGTCAGACCATGGTGTTCACACTGGACAAGCAGGGAGGGGCTTCTTTTTCTTACAGCGCATGTCTGCCTCCTACATTTGGAAGAGGTTTTCTGCGAAACGTTGACACAGTGCAAATGTCGCAAATCTTGTTTCAGGATTTTTTTCAAAGCTTTATTCAGATATATGAAAGACCTGCTGTCATATTAAATTAAAGGGGGTCATCCACATGTTACTACCAAACCTGAGTCCCTGATTGGTCAAAGTTCAACTGGTTTAACTTTCAAAGCTAGCTTAATGGACGCATGTTTTGTTCGCAGAGCCTGAAAACGATCTTAAAAATTTGGTATGTACGTGACAGTTTTGAACGTTGAAGTCTAAAACTCGCATTTACGCTTGTTTAAAGACTTTCTGATGAAGGGCAGTTGTGACCAACACTTAAAATCTGATTATTGAACAACTATTTTAAATCTGAACCAGGTCTTTGTTTAGTTATCATCTGCTGCCTAATAAAGATACCACACAGGGATCTTTATATGTGCTTTTTTAAGACTTAATGAAGGGAGTGTTGGGTCAGACTGAACCTTAATGATGCAGGCTGCTTGGGGACGCGGCTTCGATCCCCCATTAATCAGCACATTCCTGTCAGCTTTCTATTTTATCCCATCATCTTACTCATTTTCTCTCCTCTGTAATTACACAGCAGATTCTCCCCACAAGCGGCAGAATGCATGCGCAGACACAAGCGCGCTAACCACACGTTTATGCACATTCACTCATCCTGTCAAGGTGCATCAGGAAGAAACCACTTCCTCTGCACTCTCAGGGCGGTGCTGCAAAGACCTTCAAACTGACGGCAGAGATGGCCATTTGAGGAGCATCACGGGAATGAATGCATTTCAGCAAAGCAGAGCATGTTTGAGTTTCATTTTCACTTTAATTTCTTCCTGTGACCTGAGAGTGCGCTGCATGATTAGTGATGTCCCGCACAAAGGACATTTCTTTGCTTTGGTCATATCGCTGTGTGTCCTGCACAAACAGAGCGGCTGCTGGAAATATAAAAAAAACTCCCCACTGTGGAGCTGTCGTCGCTCTGTGTATGTTGTAGTGAAAGCCAGCAGCACAGGAAACCAATTTACACACAACAAAGCTAATTTTCACTCAGCAGCTTGTTCAGAGGCATGACAAGAGGAAATGGTGTAGATACCTCTGACTGGGGACAAATTAAGAAACAAAAATCCTGCCAGGCGCATGAGTCACACAATAAAAAAGAGAATAAAATGCTGTGTTTCATTTTAAAATGTGTCTTTTGACCTGAAAATGCCTTTTCAGTGGGCTTTGGTAAGTATTTTTTTACTAGAATGTTTCCTACTGAATATTGGTTGAATACAATACACTTCTACTCAGGCTGTGGCTGAAGTTGTATCTTTGATCCCATTTTATTAATTCAATATAGTTGAAGAAGTAGCGATGCAACACAAATGAAACTCTTTGATAATTAGTTTATTTAATGGGATTGCCATATAAAAACACACACACACACACACACACACACACACACACATATATATATATATATATATATATATATACATAATGACATAAAACAATTAATGTCGTTTGGTTTAGTGAGTTAAAGCCTGGCTTGGTCTTTGTGTTTGGTCATCATAAGTTGTGGAACCAAAACATTAAGATTTTCATGACTTTGTTATGAAAGATGTCTGAAAAAAGTGCCTTAAATTTTATTTAAATTCACAAATTTGGATAAAAACGTTAATAGAGGAAAATATACCTAAAGAGTCTATTCATGATTACTTTTGTTGAACACAGTGAAGCTGAAACGTGCATAGAAATTACTTTCATATCTGTAGATTTTGATGAAATTCAATAGGAATCAGCCTAAACAAGAAAGGTTCCACCTTTCTGCTTTATAATGTTTCTGCTCTTAAAACAGAAAAACATTCTGACAAAATTTAAACTGTGCATTTTGCTGCTTTTCTCAAATTCTTTTACATTTTTCTGTTAAGTGTTTTAGCTTTGTTTTATGTCTTGTGTGTCCGGTTTTCTACCCTCTTTCCTTTACTTTGTGTTTGTTGTAATTTTGAAGTTGTTATGATCATGATAAATAGAAGGTAAAAAGTAAATCTCTATGTTATTATTTTTATTTCAACCCTTCATCACCCCAGAATGTAAAATGTTGGTCCTTTGACTTCCTATTTAATGCATAGAACACTGTTATATGTGTAATAATACATTAACTGTGTTGTTTTTATGGTATTTTCTAATAACCTCAACTTGAAGGTAAAAGACATTATAAATGATGTAAATATTTAAGGACATTTTCTTGTTTTGATCTGGGCATGTGACTAGTTCATCCTGGTGCAAAACGCCATCAAATACTTCAGCTCATCATCACCAGTCAACCTAAAATAGATTTTTTTCATTGTATACATTTTTTTAATGGATCTTAAAAACTTGAATTTTTTGGTGATACAGAAAGATGATCAATAAATAAGTGGGCTCTGGGTCGATAATGCTTAGGATAAACTGTAGATGAATGAACCCCAGGGGTCTGCAACCTGCAGCTCCAGAACCCCGCGGGACTCTTTTACCCCTCCATTGTGCCTCTCTGGTTAAAGACAAATACAATTTACATTTTTTTTAAATTGTAAAGTAAAAACTAAGCTGTAAAATGAAAAAAAAATTAAAGTAATTAGACTAAAACTTTAATCCTTTACACAGTTAAAGAAGAGCATGTCACTCCGCAGGCTCCTGACTACAGTACTCATGCTCCGACAATCCATCAAACTGATCAGCCTCATAGTTTAACAAGGTTGAACCAAAGCATTTTGACAGATATTTGTAAAGGGCAAGAGTTTGGGTTGTCCTCAGTGAGAAATCGATTGTGAATGGCTCCTTAAATGCTGAATGTTGCAGTCCACTGACTTAGATTCCTTATTGTGGTTAGGGGCCAGATGATCCCAAAGCTTAGATCCAAATATCCATGAATTTAAAGGTGTCTAAGGAAAGGCGATTGGCTGAAAAGAAAGGTGGGCATGTTAGCTATTGGTTCAGAGATTAGCCTTCATTTGTGAGTGAAATGTATAAGTAACAGCAGGAAATCGGGTAGATCTTCCTTATTGAAATTGCTCCAAAGACTCATTGGACTCATTCTATTCTATTCTTCTTTTTAAATTTTGCATTTTAAAGTTTGCCTAACAGGTAAAAAACTGTCTGTAATTTTACTGTCAGGCTCTTTTTTTGTTATTTAACTTTTTTATTTGTTCTTTTTTATATATTTGTTTGTTTAAAGCTGTTTTTAGTCAAATTTTTACAAACTCTAACACATTTATAAAAACTGTTTCATTCCAATGCAAAAACTGCTTCAAGCCTTGAAATGCATCAATGCAGATCATTTGTGTCAATCAAGAATGTCAAGCATTTAAAAGAGTCAAACCAGAAAAATTAGACGTATGATTGTTGATTTTTTAAATAATCATTGATCTCTTGTCATTTAATCAGAAGACATCTTAATTCAGTTGTTTCATCTTTAATGGGAAGCCATCTGCAGGAGTAAACCTTATCATTGTCTGCTTAAAATCTGCTAAACCCTTCAATTATGCATAACAGCAGCACACGCTGAGTGGAGACGCCTGCAGCACTGATCAATACAACACTGAAAGGGGGAAAAAAAGCCATCTTCTCACACCCGGGTGCAACAGATGCACAACATAAAACTCAAAATGTAAACACCGGCAGCCTGTAAACCTGTCAGTTACACACAGATTCAGGTTAGCCAGCACACCAAATCAATATCCTTCTGCGCAATTACTCCATGACTAATGCTCAAACACTAACAGAGGAAGTGATGAAGTCATGATGGGAATGACATCTGACCCCTGGGTTGATTTCCTTGCGCTTCATTCTGTCTTTGAGCTGCTTCTTCTGTCTGTGACTAAAGTGGAAAGGAGAGCCAACAGTTTGAGCGCAGCCACCTCTGGTTCCACTCTGAAACATGTAGGTTTGTCGGTTTAAAACATGCTTTTATTTTCGTATTTGCAGATGAAAGCGTTCTCACTGGGACATTTTTCTCAATTATTTCTTCTTCAAACCAGTAATTGAAAAAACAAAGACCAGCTGTGTTTACATGGACACAAGTAATCGGAATAAAAGCCTGATCAGAACAAAAATCCGTCATGTAAACATTTAGATTACCTATAGTTTAAATCTGTTTTTTTCACAACTGTTCACTTTGGTGCAGAGTTTTTTGTGCTTTTATTTTGAAAAATAAAATGTGATTCTTTCTTTTTTACAATTTAAACATCAAACAAAATAAATATTAAACAAGTCTGATGTATTTTGTGGAACCACTTTCACATAAAATCACCTTTTAGTCAAATTTTCCAAAGGGGAAACCTTACTCCTCTCTAATCACAAATAGACATAGATTGTCTCTAACCTTTTTTTTAAACCAAAGTGAGTTTCAAACTCAGAAACAGCCCATCACACAACTGCATGAAATGTGATTCTGGTTATTGAATGAGTTCCCATAAAAATAATTTCTGTTTTTTTGTTGCACTTAAAATCAGAGAGACAATGAATCAAAGACAGGAAATGGAATAAAGAGAAACCTTCAGTTTATACACAAGCACAATTCTATTATTAAAATGTACCCTTCTTTGTACCAAAACAGAGCAGACATGATTCTTTGTTTTAAATCAGATAATTGACTATGCAATTACGTTTAGTTATCTTTTGTGGGCATGTAAACTAGCTTATTGGAGCAGGCGTGCTACTAAATGAAGAAGTTTACATTTTTCACAGAGATTTCTCCAGTTTCACATAATTTGTGGATGATGTTTTAGTGTGGACAGATTACATTCATTACTCTGAAGAAAAATCCTGACATTAACTTGGCTTGTTGTTAAAGCTTTCCCTTGTGGCGTTTTTTATGTCTTTACTATATTTCAGTCTCAATTGAGATGAAATTTAAATATTCTAAAGTTTTTTTTTCACTTTAAACTGTGCATTTTTCTGATCTGTTGTGTTTCATGTGAATGAAATTTTATGACAGAGTATAAGGGTTAATTATGATTTCAAAGTCGTAAATTTACTAGAAAAAGGTTTTAATCATTAAATTAGAGAATAAATTTGTATATTTACGATTTTAAAAGTCATAGGTTAACTATATAATTGTTTTCTATATTTCTTTCTTTAAATTTATGATTTCAAATGTCTTAAATTTAAAAAGAAGAAAGAAAAAAAACATTTTTACAAACATTTGCAAAAAAAGCCGTTATAAATTTAGAAGAAAAAAGCCATAAATGTACAAAAAAAAAGTAACAAATTTTGAGAAAAAACACCAAAGTTTCTGTTTATTGGAGCCATGCTGGAAGATGAAAGACATAGGATAGGTTTCAAAAACAAAGACATTCTGAACCTTTTGGCGTCTGAATATCACATTTTTTGTTAGTATAAGATGTTGAAAACAACTGGGCCTTTTCAGATGGAAGAATCACACAGACTGGAGGAAATCTTGTCTTTCGTGGAGGAAGAAATGATTGGAAATGGACAGCTGCAGGGATATTGATGGCTTCATCAATGGGAACTGCAGAGATCCTATAAACCACCCATCAATGAATAAAACATCACATCGTATATCAAACAAAGGAGCTTCCAAACATTTGTAATGTTATCAGTAAACATTTAGCTCCATCCATCCATCCATCCATCCATCTTCTTCCGCTTATCCGGGACCGGGTCGCGGGGGCAGCAGTCTAAGCAGAGATGCCCAGACTTCCCGCTCCCCGGCCACTTCCTCCAGCTCCTCTGGGGGGACCCCGAGTCGTTCCCAGGCCAGCCGAGAGACGTAGTCTCTCCAGCGTGTCCTGGGTCTTCCCCGGGGCCTCTTCCCCTCTTAAACATTTAGCTAACCTGTTCAAATCCAAGACTTAATTGATCCGTCTGCACATGGTATTTACTTGCTGGACTGTAGGCTCATTTTGACTTTACTATTAAATACATTTTCCTTTTGTGGTCTTTTTTCTTTGACTTTCTGTGAGTCTTACTTGTCATTGATGATTGCTGAAAGTACCCTGAGGGTGTAAATACAAAAACGTGACAATCAGTCCTTCTCCTCCTTGAGTTTGACTGACCACTTAGCGAAGCTGCTAAAACTGTTGAAAGAAACATTGACTAACCTGTGTTTTTACTGGTTTGTCTGGAAAAATGCATGAAAGAAAGATGAAAACACTTTCGCTTCTGTTATGTTTTAGCATAGATCTTTCATCCTCATCACTTCCCTGAACTACAAACAGGTTTTTTTGGTGAAAAGAAAGACAATATCAGAGAAGCTAATATCTCAGTAAAATAGTTCCATTCGGTCGCGCTAACTAAAGTTTTACCCTTCTGTTTATGTTCCTCTTGACTTCTGAGAACACTGTCCAACAACCTGCTGCTACACGTGGTCACTATTTCTAAACAAGACCAAACCTACTGGGACTCCATCACTGAAATTTGTTTCCAAAAACCCCAGCACCAAGAAACTTGGATTTGGAGACATTACAGTTTTTTAAAAAGCTCACACTTTCACAAACATTAAGTGCTGGTATAGGGATGCGACTGGTGTCGCAAGAGCCAAAGTTCACATTCTTATAGAAAGACAAACATGAGCTTGTTTATGCTTACATCATTCTGGATGAGCAGAAAGCGAGTCCTTCTTTGCTGGCGATCATGCTTGATCTGTGAAATAATTCTGAAAGGAACAGCTGATGTGCCTGGTGGTCCAGTCCAGGTTTTTGTTCCCTTTAACAGGAGTCAGAGGTCTTGTTTTTACCAAAGTTTAGATTTATTCTCAGGCATTCATTCTTCCACCGAGAGGAAAGGCATTACCGGCCAATCCATTAAGGGTTGCTCTCAATTATAAAGCCAATTTATGAATTTTACTCTCCCAAATTAACCAAGATAAAAGCTCTTAGTGAAGCTGTAAATCAGAGCTAATGAGCCGGCTGTCCTTCCTTCATGAGATACAGCCTAATCCAGCTTTAGAGCACTTCCATGAAATTGCAAAAGAGTAAGCTATCATGCAAGTTATTGGCACCTCTGAAGAATGCTATTAGACCATAAATTAAATTGTCATTTTTGCTGATAGAAATGACCAGTGTCCGGTGTTTACCAGGAGTGGCGGGAGGTGTGACGGTTGGTATTGATTCAACCATAGTGGAGGAGCTTAGGAGCACCCTCCAGAGAGACTGCTGGGAAGCAGGTGGGCGTCAGCTGCCCTCACAAATCCCAGAACTAACCGTTCCTCCAGCAGACAGTGTAAGAAAAAAGCTTGAAGCTAAAGAAGCAACGGCCAAAATAAAAAAGAAAAAAACGAAAGAAAACTGAACAAAAGAGTACAGTCAGGTCTAAAAATCAGACCAAACTGCGCGGGAAAAGGAAGAAAAGAAACGAGGGTGATGTAAGGAGGGGGGGCTGCCTGTAAGTAAAACAAAGGAGTCAGCTGCTGGAGTTGCTCTTCAACAGCTGGTGCCAAAAACAGAGTTGAGGACAAAGTGGGTTCTGTTTGGACTGGAGGGGTGCCAAAGATTGGGCCGGGCTTAGAGGCAGAGAGCGCCGCCAACACCAGGAGAAGCCTACGGGAAGATCGTTATATAACCGAGAGGGGAAACCTCACAGAGATGCTCTTGACTCCCTAATGATACGGCTTGGTTTAAACTGGTGTCAGAGGGGACAGCAGAGAGACGTCCAGAGACAGAAAGGCGTCTATAAAAAGACCAGAAGGAAGGAACAGAGGAGAGAAGAGAATGCAGCCTATTGTTTGTCCATTAGAGCAGAAACCGCTGGTGCCTGCTTTTTCTTTCCTAACTCCATCTGTCACGTGAATAAACTTTACGGAAATTTGCTTTTAAATTACAGACTGTAACAAAAAAGAAAAATACTCTAACAATGCATTTAAAAACCCACTCAAATGTGGATCGTGTTTTTTACATGTTCTTGTAGCCTTTTTCTCTTGATGGAGGACATATATTAAGAAAATTAAGCTCAAAATTGCATTTCTTAGAATTTCTTTTTTTTAAAATCAAGGTGAACTAAAGGCAGAGGAAAAGTATGTCATTTAATAAAGTCTGTCACTACGGCGCAGCTGGCAACGGTTGACGGGAAATAAGTTACTTGCTCTGCTCCTTTCAGTTAGCCTTGGAGACAAATAGATCCATGTACGTCTTTGTTTTCCTCGTCTGAAGTGGCGTCTGGATCAAAGCTTGCCATTTGTGTTGTACTGCTAGTGTTAGGTTTGGGGTTGTGAGGGGCTGTAAGCTAAAGGGATGATGGGAAATGAGTAAAATTCTTTCTTACTTATGGTGCCGTTCCACTCTGAGGCAAAATTCTGATAAGCCGCTCTGCAGAAACTATGTCCTAAAAAAGCGATAATTGCTCAACTTCAGTCAGTTTCATCATAATAAAAATACCACTGGGAACACTTTTTAAACAGATTCAAAGATTATCGGAGCGAAATGCTTGGTTTCTTTCAGAGTTACCTTGCACTCAACCAAAGAGGCATTTTAAAGTGCATTAATGTGATCAACATGAACAGTGCATTACAGTGTGGAAAGGATGGGTGAACATCTGACTAATGTGCTTGTTAAAATAAGAAGCTGGCGTTTGTGGTCCTCTGAGGCTCAGGAAAACCCGATGTTCAGTTTTACCTTGTATTCATATAGAACCTGAGCTTCTTTGGCAGCTCTTTCATTCTGTTTTCAGGCTCTGGGCCAACCAAAAACCTGCAGAAACAGTCAGGCTTTCTTCAGTTTCCAGCTTGATTTCATGTTATAAACAATTTATTTTATGGCTCTCATTGATACACGACGAGTACTGTACAGTGGAGTATTGAGACTAAGGCTTACAGAATGAATGTTCTCATTGTCTGTCCTGTCAGGGGCTCATTATGGCACAATGGGCCCCTGGGCACTGCCATGAAATGACCCCTACCCATAGAGAAAGAAGCTAGATGTCCCCACATCTCAAAATGTAGAAAGTGTTAGCTGATGTGCCTGTTCTTTGTTTTGGGCATTTTTAGTCATTTTAGTGATATGTAGCTGAATCAACATGTTAGTTCTTATGAATTATGAACACTTTTTTTATTTGCTCTCCTTTTAGCCATTCATTTAAAGGAGTCTGTTGTTTCTTTCAAAGTTGTTTTCTGTCTTCTCTGTGAAAGTACCAATTTTTGATGTCGTTGTCAGAGTACAAGGTTGTCTTTTGTACCATTTTGTGTCTGTGGTTATCTAGTTTTTCTTGTCTCTATGGGGATTTCATCACTTTTTTGTTTATTTTTCTAGTAATTTCTATTTCAATTTTACAATCAATTTGTATCCTGTGTCCTTATTTTATGCAACTTTTAATTTCTTTTTTTATTGTTTTTTCAGTACGTTCTTGGACAAAGTTGTCTGACTTAAAAAGATACTGTAAGTTTGGTCCGTTTTGTTCATCCTAGATTCACCCACTGAGTGAAACAAAATATTATAATTAATAATAATATTATAATTTTTATTACGGATAGAAAATCAATATTCAACTTCAAAAAACAAGAGAGTTCTGTCTCTCACAGACCTGTTACTTCTTTTTTCAAATGCTCCTCTACCCTTTATTACCTGTGTTAATGTCACCAGTTTGATCTGGTTCTCTATATAAAATACATATGTCCACACCCTCAGACTGCAACCTCTCCACCATGACCAAAGATCTGTCAAAGTACACCAGAGACAACATTTTAAACACGACTGAGCAAGACTGGGTTGAACTGATCTGCAATAGGCAAGCAGCTTAATGAGAAGACAACAACCATTGCATCTGCATTGAAGGAATGGACCAATAGCATCTACAGTATTTGTAAACCTGCTGGACCTGAAGGACAGTGGGACAGCTTATAGAATCTGGGACCCCCAAATACTTTTATGCCCCATTTTATTCAGTTTTGCAGGTTTTGGGGTTTATCCTGGACAAGCTCCCAACTTATGCAACATGCTATCTACTTTACTACCCACAGGCAGCAAAGTAGATACATGTAAAACGTTATTTTCTTAATTTAAACAAACTAACATAAAAGGCAGTAATGCCTCAGTGCAAAAAAGATTTTTCTGAATGCCTCAGCAGGTGGTTTTGTCTGCCTTAAATACCTAAGGTTTTTAACCCTTTAACACAGGGATGTCCCTGTTGACTCTAAAATAGTATGTATCTTCTCTTAGAGCGTTCACACAAACATAAATCAGCTTTTTTCTGATGCAGAAAAAGGTTGCTTTTCATATAGGCTTTGCACCAACATGCAACACCTTACTAAAATAAAATGTTGTAATGGCACAAAGCCGCTTTTCTAAAACACAGAATCAACTGATGAATGTCGATAGCTAAAGCCCTAATGTTAAAGGGTTAAAGCTGAATGTTTGCTGCCATCCAGAAAAATGGCATGACAGCAAGATAATCATGTTTTATAGGGTTCTTTGTAATAGTATTATCATTTATGTTTTTGTGCAAACAAAGTCTCCAGTGAGATGCTGATAACCTGCATCCCAAAATCTCATTTTTTTATCCCATAAAAAGAAATGTAAACCAGAGCAGCGACCTTTGCAGAGAGACTTCAGTCAGTAAATTCTTGTTGAACTTGATGATCATCCATTGATGGGGTAGCAAAGGGGGGTGGCACTCTGGAACATGACTAGATATGTTCATAATTATTCTGTAGGGGGCTTAAATTGTGCCATAAATTTTCTTGATGTATGCATGCTGTGCCTTAGCTCAGAATCCCTGACAGGCAGACGTAGGGTCAGGTTTTCATGTTGACAGTATACAAATACTGTAACCAGGGATTACAAAATATACACAAACAGGTTATAACCGCCGCACTCATAATTATCTATAATGTTGTTTGTGCTCCTTTTTATCTCTTGTGGCTCGTGTGTTCAGCAAGGTGTCAACATGATGAGCTGTACAAAGCAAACAGGCTTGTTAGCAGGGACAAATATTGCTGAGTAGGGCTGGATTGGGAATATTGCAGACAGTCCCACTGAATCAGTATCTACTTCAGTCCCATCCTCACTGGAAGTGGAAGAGTTTGCAAAGATGCAAGACGGTCCAGTTAAGGGGGTGAAATAACTGATGAATTCACGTCACCTAATTTCTTTGAGAAATCTTTTTAAAATTTATAGTGTGGACACAAGTGACTTAAAACCTTAGTCACTATACTGCCCTTACAGTTGAATACAAGCTGTCTTCGGTGGAAAAAGCGGGCAAACCTGTATGGGGCACATACCTGTAGGTGGCCCATATGAAATATCAAGGTCATAGATCGCTCGCTGAACTCATGAAGCAAAAAAAAAAAAATTCCCACAGGTCATAGCCAACGCCCCTGGCTGTTTTCGTGATAAATGTGCACTTCCTGCTTTCAGCCTTGGCCTTAAAAACGGGGAAATATATATATATAGATAAATGATGCATAGGATTTGTGGGTATCCCCACTTACATATCATGTGAACGCAGCATTTGCACAAGTCAGTATGGATTCCATCCTCACACCTTATTAACAACTAGAGTTTGACATAAGGGTACCTACCGTACAACAGCACCACCTATAAGTCATACGTGCATTCAACTGGAATTAGCCTCGTGGGTACTTAATGATACACTTACAACACGCACAACACTGGTACATTTCATTTTCATGATGCCCCTTATGATGGCCGCATGAGTCTCAGGGGCACTGCGAGACACATCTGCGCTTCCCTTAAGATGCAGCCGCTCCTATGACGGTGGGTTAGTTGCAAAATTATTGTGTAAAACTTTATAATAACTACCCGTTATAGCTACGTTATAAGACATTATTAAACTGTTAGTTATCTAGTTATAAATGACTTGTTAAATAACAGTTATTAGTTTGTTAAGGATTTATAAATGTACCTTTTAGATAGACAGTAGAAAACTAAAAACCATTTAGTCAGCAAGTTATAACCTGTTACCTGCATTTTACTGATTTCTAACTGCACCTTATTAATTAGTAATAGATCATGAAGAATCCGTTAGTAAATTACTTACTAATGACTTGTTGAAAATCAGGTAATATTTCATAGATGTTACAGGGACCTTTTTTTAAGTTGTAGCTATTCCTTATTAATTAACTGTTAGTAACAGAGGAACATTTCCAACTAACCCCAATCCTAACCTTTATACATCCTTATCACACTGTTAACTGTTGTTTAACGAGTCATTTATAACTCATTAATTAACAGTTTAATAATGATTAGTTCAGGCACTTACTGTAAAGTGTTACTAAGTATGGTTCGTTTGTAAAATGTTTTGTACTTTTAATTAGAATTATGGTTTAGGATTTCATTTTCTTCCTAGCATAGATATTCTAGGAAGATCAGTTGGTCCAATCAGCGCACCGATTGGGTGAGAGTGAAAGGCTGCTGATTGATTGATTTATTGCGAAGCACAAGAATTGTGCTTGGAACTTGAATTTGTTTACGCACGGACAACATTTTTTTGTGGACTGACAATTTTTTTATAGATACGAAGACACAGAAGCCTTATTTACAAGAACAACACCTTATTTTGGATTGACAATACTTTTGCTACAAATCTAACTTTATACACTCCTCTTTACGACCCTCAACAGGCCAAACAACCCAAAAACCAGCAGCACTCATACAGGTCAACCCCCATACAGTGCATGTAACTTTACTCAAATACTAAACCTAAAAATAGAATTTATTAGGTTTAATAAAATAAAAAAAACACACCTAAAGCACGAGCTGGATTCTGTTTCATAGATAGGGAAAAAGCTCCTCCTACCCTTATTAGTTCCTTTTGTTCATATTCATACTTTTAAACTCTTATCTGGTGAGTTTTCACAATTGCAGAATTCAGAGAGTTTTTTAGAGCATTTAGTATTCTGGACAGGTCAAATAAAACACATTTAATTAAGCAAAAACACTACGCCAGTGTTGGAAATGTTGGCGAGTTTTCTTTTATGGGTTTAAAAGTGTGGAGGGCAGGCAAAGCTTATGCAAGCTTGCATTTTGACTTAAACATTATTAACAACAAAACCAAAGTTTCACATTTAAAATGCAGACCACAGCTGCACACACTGCAGTCATCAAAACAACATGTTTTGAAACTAATTGAAGCTTTACCTTTCTCTGAATGCGTCCACAAAAACCGCTGCTGTTCAGTTCAAACTTCTAACTTCTTCAGTTTTTGGGTTTTCTAAAAACTGGGCAACAATGATAATTAACATGAGAATTTTTTGTGGTTCATCAAATGACTTTGCAATATATAGTTGCAAACAGGAGCATTTTTTCCCCCAAAATAACCTCATTTGAAGCTGTAAAGACAAACGGAAAGCTCATCAGAACCACTCTTTTTTTTCCAGCTACAACCTTGTAGACAGGTTGCAGCTTGAGACTGAACTCTTCCATCTTAAGCTTAACTTCATTTTCTAATAAGCTTTTACACCTATAACTCATTAGAATGACATCAATTAAATTTTCCATTACCTTTCTAGCCAATCTCCCCATGGAAAACAGTCTCTCACAAAGTTAGTTAATTTACATTCATATTTTGTTTTAGATAAAATAAACATCAATCAGTTTAACTTAAAATATTTTAACAGAGTAAATATGAATTTAATTTATCCTGAATAAATAAGTAAAATAAAAATTTCAATTTCTCCTATTGACTGTACTGGACAGACTGACACCCTCCCAGCATTCCAAATAGGAAGCACCTGCTGGCTCCAAGAAGCCAAAATCCCATAGACTTCTATAAAAAAATAAATAGCTGTTACTCAGTCATCATATTTGTCAGAGTAACCATTGTTGCTTCAATTTTTTTTAACATTGTCTTGAGAATCCAAAATTTTTTTCATTATATTTCATTATAAGTCCTAAACTGACCAATCAGATGTCTCAATAAAAGTAGGCGGTCTCACATCAAATGTTTGATTGATGGATTTTGTGTAGCCTGCTTTCAAGCGGCAGGCGTGTGACCTTCCAATCAGCTTACTCATGATTGGACAGAGTGGTTGCCATAGAAACGCTGACTCACACTGACTGACGAATCACTGCTTACTCACAACATCTGGTTCCAAAATGGCGGTGTCCTTTATGAAAAAAAATGGCGACTGAATTGGCTTCATATGGAAATAAATCATTTTCTCACTTATAAAATCAATTAGCTTTACAATAAAACCATGATTATTATTATTATTATTTGAAAAACAGCTCTTTGACAGATTTGTGTCATAGACAAAAAATAAATATTTGTGACGAAATGAAGATTGATCTTTATCTTTGAACGTTTGGGTTTATTTTTCATTGTTTTATTGGAATTCAGGAAATGTACTTACATTTCATTTAACTTTTTATTAGAATTGTTATTAGCATCTTTTAGATGTTTTTAAACTTTCTTTTGCATTTTTAAACACAACTTCTGTCTCCTTTTAAGGTGTAGTTTTTTAAGACATCAAATTGCCCAGTACTTTCAGGTATTGTAACTTTGATAAAATATTAAACCTTTTTGGTTTACAAGCATAAAAAACACTTTAAATCCTTGAAAAATATTATGCTCTTTGGATAATTGAAGGAAGAAAGATGACTTGACCTTAAAGAGTTCAGCACTTGGCTATTTTACTTATATTTAGCCTAAAAACATTTCTTTTACAATTGCATTTTTAAATGAATAAATGTTTTGTCTCATTATAAACACATGTAGGTTTAAGCAACCCCATTAGTAACAACTTGATTGAAGTTTTTTATTTGCATAAAAACCTATTACTGAATTACCCAGAATGACATTAATGAGTAAACTGCTTTTACATTCTTCACATCACAGTCTTTCACATTCAGTCATTAGAGGAACAAGGAAGCACTTTATATTGTTTTCCCAGAAAGCTACAGCCCCGTCTTTAATCATTTGCTTTGAGCAACAAGCTTCTGTCCTGCGTTCAGCAGCTCCAGCAAGCTGGCAGATGATCCAGGAGAAGGTCTCAGCTCCTCTCACTCAGCTGCGATACAATCCTCTCTTTGTTGTCTTTTACTCTAATGGCTTCTTTATCATTTCTTCCTCTGTTCAAAGGGCATGCAGTACTTGACTGGCTGTAAATCTGTTTGGAGACTAATCTGCCACTACCTACCAGCTGCTCTCTTGGCACTTCCCGAGTCCAACATTCCCGTTGCCATGGTAATAACCAGCCATGCCAGTTACCCATAAGGCCTGGCGTTGTGCCGAGCAGCCTGAGTGTGGTGAGCGTGTGTGCGCTTAAAAAATGTAACTGTGTTGCTGGAAGTTGGAAAAAACGGAGTTAGAACAGAACGGAGGGGTTCCTGAAAAAGCAGCAGTTCTTCTGCCAGACAGAAAGGACAAACATTCATTTTTGTTGAAAATATCAAACTGAGAACAGGTGTGAATCATTCTACATCACCATTTTCATTTAATTAACCAAAAGAGCTAAAGGTCAAGACTTAAAGTCTACCTCTGACCATCTTTTGATCTATTTTAAAGCGTTCCCAGTGGTCTTTTAATTAGGACTATGTCGTTTTTAGCCATAGTTTTTTTTTTTTAAACTGTTGTTTTCTAGGACATAGTTTCTGTAGAGCTACATTAGTTCATTAGAAATTCACCTCTGAGTTGTGGGTAGGACTGTTGGTACGGAGTAAGCCGGCCCCCATGTCCCATCCATCATTCCTTTGTTTACATTCACTCCCATTAGTTTACAGCCCCTCAAACCACCAACCTAACATTACCAATGTAACAAAAATGACGAGCAATATCAGATTTATCCAGCCATTCCGTTTTGAGCCAGATTCCAGCTCGGGCGAGGAAAACCAAGACATACCTGGATCTATTTATCTACAGGTGGATGCATCAGAATGGATGCAGCTTGCCGCCCTCCCATTATAGTTTGACATAACACTTACAGCTTTTACAAACGGCATTTTTTTTTCCCGTTTGATTGAGAACAGTTTGAATAAAGAAATACTGCTTGGTAATGCTTTTGTTTTATTCTTAATTTTCTGTTTGTAATCTTAATATGAATGTCCTGCATCATGAGAAAATAACATACGGATATATTAAAAACACTAAAAACACAATTTTCATGGGAGTGGGTCTTTAAGTTAACAGTTTTGGCAGAAAATGAGCAAACTGAAACTCAGCTAATTCTATTTCTTGTAATAATGCATTAAAACTAAAACTAATTTAAATTAAAAATTTGTAAATTTCGTTTTTCTTCCCAGTTTTTTTCCTAACTTGTCCTGTCCAGCAGATGAGCAAACATGAAATGTCCTCTTGTGTTGGGCAGACGTTACTGTTACAAGAGGGGGTTATGGAGCCACAGATAAATGAGGTCTATATATCTCCTCTTTATCCTTTATATTTATCCCATGTATTTTAAACCTCTTTTGTACTTGAGAATAAACTTTGTTCATATTATATTTTTTACCCAGATCGACGAGAGAAGGGAAAGACATATTTATGTACAAATTTTGCGTATATATTGATTGTTTTCCTTTTATAAACTCTCCCACTTATTTTCTACCGATCACATCTGGACTCTGATCTGATCTGGACTCTGATCTGATCTGGACTCTGGCTTTTTCACAAATGCGGACTGTTGGATACGTAATGCTGCTCGTGTTGTCACAGTATCACAAAAGGTCGCAGGCCCAGCGGACCTCACAAAGGAAAGTGATATATATATATATATATATATATATATATATATATATGTGTGTGTGTGTGTTTGTGTGTGTGTGTGTGTATGTGTGTGTGCTGATTAAATAAAAGAAAACTGGGAATTTTAAGACTATTCCTACTGTCTGGATCACACAGAGATAAAGTAAAAGTAATATAATGTAAAAATAAAATAAAGCAGAGATGACAACACAAAGGTGACAAATTAAAAAAATAAAAACTGAAAGTGGATACAATTCTAAATGAAAAACAAAGATCTATGTTTGACAAAAATCATGCATTTCGAAACCATGTCAGAATGTCAAAAAAAGCTCTGTTTCTTCATACACTAACAACACTGCACTTGAATTGAGAAAGAGACTCTTGCCCCAGTTTAGCTCCTAAATAGATGAAAGGTCACAAGAAAATCCTTGTTTTTGGTCAAGATGTAGATCTATTTTTGTAAACGTCAGAGTTGTCACTGATGTGAAATGAGTTCATCGTGAGCAACACATGTTCTCAGAATTTACTAACAACTTTTCCTCTGTTTTTGGAGGGGTTTTTTGTGTTCATTCTTTGTGGGTTTTTGTGTTAATTCGCATCTCATGCATCAAAGCGTCAAAACTTAGATAACAAAATAAGACAAATTTCAGTTTTTACTCTTTGCATTTGCAGCATGAGTTTCTCACAGCCTTTGATGCAAAGAGAAAGTAGTGTGAGATGTCACGTCCCCAGAAACACTGAAGTTCGGCTGCTGTGAGTCACAAAGGCAGAAACAGGAATTGCAGGTTATAAAAAGAAAACAGGTAAAACAGAAGACTTTGTTGTCCACCACAGCCTGGATGGCAAATATAACCCAAACGCCACTCTTTTTGACTTTCCCTTGTTTTGTTGGTAAGCGTGAAGACGTTGGTTGAACATGCAGGGAGGAGGAAGCTGCTGTGGTTTGGTTGCTGTAGAAACCAGGTGAGAGCATGTTCAGTGTGTGCGCTCGGGTGATGGCATCACAGATTCCATGACGTCAACATGGCAAAAAGGCAGGGAGGAGAGGGAGCAACACCAGGCGCTCAAGTGCTTCTCTGATCCACGTTAAGCCTCAAAAACATCCCGGGCTTGATAACATCTTTCCAGAAATCCACTTTTATGGGATTATTTATAATAAAATACTTTTAAAAAATAAAATAAATTCAATGCAGAGAGCAAGGACGGTCAATGCAAGGCCTGCATCTGCACAATTATTATGCTCACATTTGAATTACTTCAAACATATTAGAGGTTCTTTAGAGAGTCACTATAGATGGTTATGAAGAAGCTCTGACTAAAGTCTTTGTCGTGGTGCTGCTATGCAAAGGATGCTGAGTTAGGTTTTCCATCATGGTTTTCATCTCCACCTTCTTTGCACAAGAAGGGGCTCCAGAGCAGAACAGAACCTGCCGCCTGTCGAGCCTCTTTTAGTCACTTCCTCTGGTGCTGCCACCCCAGCAGCTGACCGCAGAAGTGATTACATTCTCCACAGAAGACTTAAGCAACATGGAACTCAATGCTGCAAATGTTGAAGGACTTGAACCTTCTTACAAGGTTCAATCTGGTCTTACTTATAGAAATAAAAAAAGCTATTGTGTTTCTGTGAGGATTGTGCTCCTGGATTAGGTTTTGTTAGTTATGTTGTGATCATGTTTGGCTCCGAGTTGTTCCCTGGTCAGTCACACCAGGTTCAAGTTGATGATCATCCACAGGTGCCTTCATTTGAGTTAAGTGTCTTCAGTGTATTTCAGTGTCTGGTTTTCAGCATGTTGTTGTCAGGTCATCTGTTTTGTCATCATTTTGTTTCACCATGGGGTTTTTGTCGTGTTCAAGTTTATTTATTAACTGGCTGGTCTGGGAACATCTGGAGGTCTAGAGCTGGTGAACGGGGAGAGGAATGTTGGAATGAGTGGAAGAAAATGGATGGATGATGGATATTTGGAAAGACAGATGGTTGATTTAATGGACGGATAGATGGATGGATGAATGTTCAAACCATTTTCTTCAATGAAATACTTTGTAAAACCCTATGAAGGTGGGGTTTGGTTGTCCTTTGTTTTAGGAGGGTTATGAACGTCAGAATATTTTAAAGCAATTCATTAAAGAATGAATGTGTTTAGAGAGTAAAAGGAAAAAACAACCAGTCTAAATTGTGTTGTTTTCTTAGTAAATTGAGCCAAAATATAATCTTGTTTTTGTATTTTGCCTGGGAAAAAAAAAACAATCTGATTTGGGGTTTTTTTTGTTCTTTTTTAGCTTCTGAAATGTATGTATAACAAACAATTTAATGCCTTTTCTTAATGAAAATTATTTATACAAAATATTTGATAGTAATGCTATTATGATAATTTGACCTAAAACTTTTATATGATTGTCTTTTTGCATTACTGGATAAAAATAAAAAGTGGAATGATTCATGTGGGTCTTTAACTTAAGCCTTTAAACCCCTCAGCTGCTACTGTATCACCTGTCTCCATCTTGTTTAACAGATGAAGATAAACCCACTCGGAAGAGACCTGGTTTTTTTGTACCTGACACAGATTTTTAGCTTCCTTACCTGTACGTGGGATTACTGTATACGTCGATTTGAGACACCTTCCAGACACTGACATGTCTGCTTCAGTCTGCTGTTCAGGTTCAGTTCTGACTCTCAGTGGGTTTTACTGAGGATGAACCTCTTAAGCTGCTTTTCACTGGGCTAACAAAACAGCAATATGTCCTGTGATGAGCTGATGAAATGAGTTGTCAACGGATCCATGGCAGGCTTTGCTTCTCTAATCTCGCACTCCCGCAGGAGAATAGACGAAGAAATCATTTATAAAATACATACATCGGGGATGGCATGTTGCCATGACAGTTTTCAAATGGATTCAAAAAGAGTGGATATAAAGCAACATAAAGCATATTTCACGTAGCTGCTCTGGAGGAGACGTGAATAATCATGTGTGCAAATCAGAGAGTTTTATAACTGCTCTTTAAATGAATCCCCTGATTTGCATTCATTCAAAGAACTTGGTCAGCAGAAAGATGATGAGAAAACACAGACCTAGCAATGACTTGCCAGCACCAGCCCTTTAGTCTGCATTAATCTCCTGAGCCCTGGCCATGGCGGGAATAGAGGGTGGACATGTCGTTCCCCCCAGCTGCCCCCTAATCCCACCCCCGGCTACAGGTCTGTCCACTCAACCTTTTTCCCCTGGTTCTCTCCTGCCCCCTAAAGAACAAAAGGCAGAATGAAGTTTGCACCGGTCAGTCCTGCTGCATCACTGCTTCATTTCTGGGGCATTTTTCTGTCGTGTCAGTGGAAAATGGGCTTTCCAGCTTCCTATGGATTCTTTCCGAATGCATTAAGTGTGCTACGTGGAGAACTTTACATTATATTAATTCTTCTGACGGTGCTCCGCCATTTTTTTGCAGATATGTCGTGACATATTGAAAAGAGAAGAACCAGCGCTTTGCAATCAAACACTCCCATGTCGTTGGTTTGTTGGCATGTCTCTTTGAACCTTTTCGATTCACATGCATTCCTTTCGCAATGGGAGCTGTCACTTTGCGTGGAAATAGGCCCTTCAGTGTGTGTGGCTGTGAGGAGCGTCTGATGTCCACTCCGCACCACTTATCTGTGATGTGAATGGGAAGACAATGAGACCCCCGGTGGCTCCTTCTCTCTGTGACCCGCCCGAGCTCTGATTTGCCTTGGCAAGGGGGACAGAGCTCCAAAACAAAGCTTAAGGAGTCTCCAGTAAAGGGGTTCATAGGTCAGCCCCAACACCCAACTAACAGGCCCGTCCTCTAGTTCGGGCTCCTAAATGGGGAAGAGACACAGAGGTGCAGAGACAAAGGGATAAAAGGAACCTCCAAAACCATTAAATTCTGAGGAAGTGATGGCCGTGAATGATGACAGAGACTGAAAAGGGGCTCTTGAGGTGGGAGGTACGCTCCATTAATGACCATGGATGCTCCATTATGGTAGCCCTGGGAGGTGGTGATGAGGTGGTACATTTTTTCCTATTAGGCTTCTCCTCCCCGACCAGTAGACAATTCCAGATTGATGCAGGAGTCTCGGTCGACCCCTGTTGTGAACCTCAACGCAACATGACAACACACCGGCTCCTTCAGAGGCAGGATGAGTCAAATTACTGTTTGCGTTACGTCAAACCTTTCACTTCTCCCTTGAGGGAAACTTTGATGGATGGACTTTCTCTTTCACAAAGAATGTACCAGAGGATGCGGTCAAATAGTTCATGACTTCAAAGTGTTCGAAATAATGGATTCTATTTGTTAGCTGTTCGACTTTGTCTGCATTTTCTTCAGGCTAAAAGGAATCCTTGATATAAGTGATAATTCATTCATTAATCTGTCAACAGTGTTGTGCAGAAAAAATATCATAAAGATCCTTGAAGAAGCTAAGTATGCATCTAAAACATATTGTCATCCCTCCATAAAATAATCCCAAAGACGCAGATGTATTTATGTGTCTACATTAAGATTATATTGCCAGCATATGTTTCTCACTTATCCTTGGCATTAAGTGTACTCACTAATCCCTCAAAGGTATATTGAGTCCCTCTTACAGGAGTGCATTTATTGTTTGACACCTGTTTGAAGCCATTAAATGCATCAATGACCATATCTACATTGTCTGTGTTGCACAAATCGTAAGAAGTTGTAAGTTTTTGGCTTAAATGTAGAATTTTTAATCATGTGGTTGACTTGTATAAATATTTATGCGGATTTCCATCCAAACATGACATCAATAACCCCAGAAGTAAAACTTTTCATGTATGCAAGTATTTACCGTAAATATTTAATAAATCCAGGATTCTGTTGCATTTAACCGTAAATGTTACAGTGGACAGAAATGTAGAAGGCATTTACAGCAGCTGCATCCTTAACTACCAGCATCTAAAACAGATGCAGTTCACCGGATGTTGACGGGGGTTTTAAGGGTAAACATGTTTCACAAGCGTCTTTCTCACAGACGCATCCATCACTTAAACCACGGATAACTTGAGTTTGTTTGGACGGATGCAAAACAACTTTCTCCTGCTAAAGAGGACAAGACTGAAAAAAAAATCATCCACATTTTTGTTTGTTTATGTATTTATTTAGTTTAAACAATTTAAAAAAAACAACAGATAAATAAATACTCTGGCTGATAACTCAATTCTATTTAGTTTTGAAGAAAAAGTCAATTTGACAGAACTTAAGTCAAATAAGCATACTTAAAAAGAAGTCTGCTCTTTCTGACCCAGTCAACGATGACAGCAAAAGTAAAGAAATATATATATTGAACATATTTTCCGCACGTTAGGGGCTAAAATACAGTAGGCTATATACAGTGTTGCCTGGCTATATTGTGGTTCGCCTTCAGCGGTCTTGCGGTCTCGCAAGCCTTTTTTTCTACAGCACATTGTCGTCAACGGTTTGATTGACTGTTGATCTAACCAATTAGTCTCCTGTGTCCTGTGTTTTCTGGATAAAATGTGCTCATATTGCCAGAGTTACATAAATCTTTGATTGTGATCAGATCTTTGTTTTTATTCTATTATATCTATTATTTTTTCTGAAAAAGTGTATACAGTAAAGTATGTAGTGAGGGTCTTAAAACATCTGTAATTCTACTTTGCGAATTCCACCTATCCTGGGTTTTTTTATGGAATGTTTCCCCAGTGATAAATGAGGGAAAACTGAGTACACAATTTTTATTATGTCATTCCATTAGTCTTCTTGATTTTTCATGCAGAATGATGTTATTAAATACATCAATATCTATGAGGATTATCACTGGCCACCATGTCATTATCACATCATAAATAATAGACATTCACTACAACCATCATGGAGTTCAGACATCAACAATAGCCAGTGACCACAGAACTGTGATCCACTGAGTTTTAGTGTAAAAGATGAAAATAATTTCTTTGCATTTATTTAAAAATTGACTAATGCTTGGACACTGTTTTTGTTCTGAGTGTAGAACATTCCACTGTTTTACTCTGGTTATTGTGACACAAAATCATTTTAATGTTCTACAAAGTTTAATTTGCATGCTTTTTAAAAAAAAGCATTTTGGATAGGTGAAATGGAAGCAAGTTCTTTGGCCAAAAATATTTTAAAAAAGGTGGAAACAGTCACCTTTAGCATCTTTCAAGGTAAATGTGGAGTTAATAAAATACTTTACAATCCCATTTAAGATGACAATGTTTAAACCTGTAATAGAATATTCAATTTAAACTATAGACCAAAACCTATTCACACCTTTTTGTCTCACAGCACTACCTGAATGTGAGAAGGTGTGATTTTTTTAAGCATTTCCTGTCTGATAGAACAGTCTGCCAACGCATGGTGCAGCCAGTATTTGTGCAGCCAGTACTTCTTCCTAAAAATGAAAAAAAAAGAGATGAGTGATTTTCAATCCTAATAATATAATCTACTTAAATCAGATCAAAAATATTTCTTAAAATACCTTAAACAGGTTTATTTTGGCAGCAGGTTGAACTTTTTGCTTTAAAGATAAATGGATATTGACTCACATCTGCAACCATTCCCTTGTGGTCATTTGAGGAATTACAGCCTTTAGCACTTGAACATGAGTGTTATGTAGGATGCAGAGAGGCTGTCTATTGACCTCAATTCAACAAGAAAAAATACAATATTATTCTGATTGTCTGTTCTATTTGAAGCCACGAGACTTTCCACTTTACAACATTTTCACTTGAAAACTGAATGTAACTCCAGATTCTTGTTAAAAGAAAAAGAACTGAAGAAATCCTAGACAGTAATTATGTAGCCATAAATAGCTTGATTTAAGGAAGCTGAACAGCTGCTTTACAGTAAAAGCTGTACCTCAGAGAAGGCTGTGACTGCTCAAAAGTGCTGTCAGGCACGTTTTTGTGTTTTATAATTTTTTTTTCCATGCAGAAAAATGCGCCGGTCCGGCCAAAAATAGGCACTCCACACCATGAAGAACTGCTGGCAGGATGATATTCTATAGCAGCTCTCCGCAGTCACATGTGGCTCGAATCATGAGCGGCAAACTTTGAGCTGTGATAAGGAATGCTGCAGTTAGAGCCCAACAGCGATGAACGGCTCCATGCATCTCAAAGACATTTCTGCACTTCTCTTTCCAAGAAAATGCTCTGCAAACTCAAACTCCCTCACAGCGTTTTCAAGTTGGGATGCTATTGGATGTTGGTGTGATTCCCAAGCACTTAACAGAAACGTTTTAACGTAAACATGTGCTTTAATGTGAATGAAACAAATACGCTTCTGATCAAAGCTACAGTGGAGGAGATTCAGTAGGGGAGCGTCTGCTGACTGCAGATGGAGATCCAGGCTGCTGACAGGGCTTAACAGGGTGCAGCAGGGAGTCAACTGGACTGTTAACTAGATGTAAGCGTGGTAATATGCTAATTAAAATATGCTAATCACAATTCCTGCATTGCCGCAAGGATTTAGCCTAGGTAATGAGCAAGTTAACAAGGGTCAAGTTTCACCTTTGGGACAGATATGAATGATAAACATGATTTAATCAAACCTACGCTGACAAACAAAGAGTAGGACTCATTCTGATAATTTTGTTTATTCAAGGTAGTGCAATTACCTTATTTTTCACTTGGACTATGGATTCACTTGGGTTGTGTAGGTCAAAGCAATTATGAGCTACACAACGCTCTGTCAAAATATCTGTTTTTTTACAAACAAGGTTGGGTGTTTTATGTAAATGCGCCAATGCAGCTAAAGTTTAGCTGTGTCAGACTGTTTTTTATGTGTTATTAGTGTCACTAACAAGGTTGGGAGGTAGCGTTGTCACAGTAACCCCTGTTTTTGTGTTATCAATCTGTTTGTTAGGAGTTGCAAACAAGGGTAGGCTATGTAGACTACGACCACAAATATCAAAATGCCTCTGTGCTGCGACTTTTTTTACATTGAACAGTTGCCGCCCAGAGACATTTGGAGCTTGTGCAGTGGCAGGCGGGTGGCAGGAAGGCAGCAGCGGGATTTTTAGACTAAAGGGAGGGTCTCCAACGTCCCCAAAATCAGATTTCTGGCTGCCGCCCACCAGCCATTCCTTGCCCCTGTGCTGGCATCCCACTGCCACAGTCCAATTCCTAACAATCGTCAGAGTGGGCACTCGAAGAGGACTATTGACATGGGCCAGGGCTTGAGGATGACCTGACGACAATATGGCGTCTGTTTCAAGTGTCTGTACATGCACACAAGCTCCCTGAGCACACGGAGGACCACTGTGAGCAACATTTGCTTTAGCCATATCAGTCCATTTGTTATGTGTCACAAAGGTAGAGAGTTACAGGCTGTGTAAATACACGAACACAGCTAACGTGTTACAAACAAGTTTGAGGATAACACTGAACACAGTTCATGAGGTCTGACTGACTGACTGATTTATGTCTGACTCCTTTGTCTCGCTTAATGCGCCTTGGAATTGACATAAGTTAGAAAATAGGTCATTCATTGGCAGGGCGCCCAAAAGGGGTGAAAAAATATGTGAAATTAAAATGAAAAAAACCTGTAGTTTTGAACCAAAGATAATAAAAACCTATTTGTTGGAAAAACTAACGAAAAAAATTATAAAGACAGAAATTGAGATGTATCACTCTGCAAAATGATATTTTGGGATTCCAACGAACCAATTATTAACAAATAATTGACGGCATGGAACAGTCAAGCCACCAGTGAAAACACCTCATAAACAGCGGATGTGTCTTGCCTTAAAAGTCTTTGTTTGTGGCTGAAATTGGAAATTTGCTTTGTGTGCCGTGCACTGCAGCATGTATAATCTAATTTTCCATCAAGAACCACACACGTATACACAAAGGGCTGGTGTGATGGCCCTGAAACTGCTGAACCAGACTCTCTTCAGATTTAGCTGTAATTAAAATGGACTAATGGACAATTAGTTTGCTCTAATTTCTTGAACAGCGCTGGTCTTCCAGTCACCTTTGGTCCGCAGGGCTTGACACCAGTCTGACCAGCTCTGTTTGAATGCAAAGTCGCCTGTGTTGGGGTCACCACCATGAAAAGAGTGACAACACTTTATCAAGTCTTTGATTTGTCACTTTTATGCATTGATTTAAGTGGACATTATTGTTTGGTTCTTATATATGCAGGTTTTCAAACCTTTCAATTGTCAATTTAAAGCATTTATTTTTGATTGAATGTTCAATAAATTACGTTTTCTGTCAAAATGACCTGCTGAAATCTAAAGAAACCGAAACAAAAATCTTCACCTAAATCTTCACCTAATTTATTCTTCATTTTCCCTTTAATTATGCAAAGACCCAGATGAGATCCTGCAGCTGTCTTTGGTGTTAACCTTCACACTGCAGAGGTTAAACTGCAAGACTCAGGAGCAGGAAGCTTTTCTGCTGCCCGTTTAATTCAACAACTTTGTCCTTAAGAACATTGAACATTTAATTTTTTTTTTTTTACTTTCGTGCATTATTCCAAGTTAACGCAATATTTTGTTTTGAAAACAAGAGTCATGTCAAAATAAAAGCTGCCATCTATTTTTCAGCCTTGTTATTGTCTTCATGTCTTCTTGTGTCACATTTGAAACCTATTTTAACTTGTTTACTGTATCATTCATTAAAAATGAAATCTACCTAACTCAGTGTTTACATGAGTCTGATAGATGTGGCTACGGCTGTTTATTTAATTGAAGCATTGTTCCACAAAGTGCACCAAAACTGCTCGTTAAATTTTCATTCGCCTTAAATCTTTGTCATTCTTTAATTGAAGCTTCTCATGCTGGTAGCCTTTCAAAAGGTCTATTGAATGCATACAATAATCTATGCCTGTGACGTCTGATGTTCAGTGTTTACGGTCACAGCACACAAATGCAAAGCCAGTGGAGCAGAAACAACGAGCATTGAATGACAAATTGAAGTAATCAGCACAGATTGTCGCCCACAATTGTTTTAAATGCTTTTGAGGGAGATGATCTCAATTAAAAACAGCCCTGAGAGGTTTGGGTTAAGTGGTACCTCACAAAATATAAAAACGTAATGGACAAGTTTGAACTTGGGTTCAGTCATAAACAAATAAGAGATCTCAAAATACCAAAGAATCGTGGTTACATTTGTATTTGTGTAGCTTTAGACTCCTCACAGTCTAAGAAAACTATGGAAGTATTTGCTGTTTCACAGATGTTTTTATCACTGATGTAATGCTGGTGTTTTTGAGCTACAGCACATTCAGAGAAAGCAGGACCACATCTGGACGGCAGCTGCAGCATCAGGACTTCCGTTCTTCTTCATCACAGGGCACATGTGAGTTCAGGGAATCCCACTTAAATTCTTTTAATGAAGTCAGTAACTCCCGAGGAAGCAATTCTTTTAAATGCATCAAAGTCTGCAACCAAATATTTACTTATGCAGCTACAAATCTGTTTTTTTTCTGTATTGTTTTTTCCTTTTTTTGTTAAATCTGTAGTGTACCTACAGACCCCTTCCATGTGTACTGCTAATTTTTACTTGCATTCCTTGTTGTTTTTTTGGGGGGAATTTTTTGGGGAAATTTGGGGAATAGTGTTAAAACACTGTCTGAAGAGCAGACATTTGTGAAAACTGACTCAGACAACAACAAAATCTCTATCATTTAGTTGTTGAATGTCCGTATGAATGCTGCTTATTAAGAACTTGAGTATCAGGTTGACCTTTTGACCCACATCCCTCATAGTCTTTCCATAAACCAACATATGGTCATGGTCTTGATCAGAAACCTTGTTCTTTATCTGGGTACAGGTCTTGGTGCAGGTTGCGGCCTTGGTTTGGGTCTTGATCTATTATCCATCTTAGAAAAGCTGCTCAGCTGTTCCAGAACGGCCCTTATATTCACTGAAATGGATTTGCAACCAGTGTTTTCAGTTTTGCCCAGTTGAGTGTTAGTGCGTTAATGCTTTTGCCTCTTTGTGTTAACCTTTTCAATCTTGTGTATTGTGAACACCAACTGTGTTTTAAAAGTGAGAATGTGTCACTGCGTTCTGCAGAGTCTTGCAAATCGTGAGTTAACTGCAAATTGTGTTTTAGATTTAGACCAAAGAGTGATGTTTTTGAGAAAAGAGTGGTTTGGAGAAGGGCACTTGGTGTTTTAGCATTTGGGAAAAACTGTAAAACAGCAACAACAACTCACTTATAAGACATGTAGTTGAAAATAAAATGCTGAAAACTGGAGTAACCATGGTGTTTAGTTAGTGAAAAATGCCAATTTGGCAACAAAATGAGCAGATTAGAACTTTTATTATTTTATTGTCCTTGAAATTAACCCAATAAAGTTCACTTTTTCCTTAAAGGAAAAGTGCTTTTAATCCAAAAAGATGCAAAAAATAAAAAGCAAGACGTCCTGTTAGAATTGAGAAATGAGTCTGTATTGCATTTCAACAAGTACAAATACAATCAAATTGTTGCAGCAATGACAGCATAACAGCTTCTTTGAATTGAAAACAAAGCCAAACATGACATAATGTTACATATTTTTTTTAACATGGTCCCTTGATTCAAATCTGTGCTAAAACAGGAAGAAATCACCTCTCTGGAAGCCTCTTTTTGTGCTATGCTGCATCATGTTTGTTGTGTAGCAGCAGGACATGTGGCTTATGTGTTCAGTAAGTGGGTGGGACTTCTCAGTTGGAAAACCAAGATATGTTTTTCTGGCATTTGTAATAATAGTGTCTCTTTTCTTTTCTTTTACAAAAGTCAAGATATATTCCTGTTCCAACCAGGAATGTCTGTCTAACTTTGTGTTTTTGAGTAAAATAACAGCAACTGTGTGATTTTACAGTTATTTGAGTCTATACCTCTGACGATAAGCGTAGAAAACTCCTTTGAGAAGGTTTTTGAATGTTTATTTGTAAAAATAAAACCCAATAATAGAAATGCAACAGAAAGATGCAATGTTAAAACCAGCGTGACTGATAGAAATGAAAAAAGTCTATCAGTACTTTATTGCACCAACTCTGACTTTTATAACAGCTTGAATTCTCATGTTTTCAAACAGTATTTTGTATCAGTCTTGCTTCTTTTACTGGATTTACCAAATTCACTAAGAAGTTTGAGTACTTGAAAGCCATTGATATTAACTGGCTTCTTCAAAAAACAAATCTTCCCACTTTTTGTCCATTTGCAAGATGCAATATTGTGTATGTCCCGACGTTGGGTCCCGACGATTTGTGCTGTTGCTTCTTGTAAATAAGTAGATTAAATGTTTTAGAATAGCTTCAGAAGTTTGTCTGTGAAATCCCTCTGAAAGACTTTTCTGAACACTGAGTCCACAAAAGTGAGCAAATCTTCGCTTCATCCTAATTTACAAAGAAGCGGTCTTTGCTTTCATCTCATAAGGTTTGCCATCATATTAAGTAACTCTAAATTACATTGAAAAGTTCTGAATCTCTGGAATTCACAGTGAGCTAAAACTAAAGGAAACCTTAGAGCTTTTTGTTCATTTAAAATTTCACATTAGAATAGTTTTGTGGAATTCTTTTGTTATTTGTGTTCTGGAATTTTGGATTTCCGGATGTAAAAAAAAATGTAAATAATTTTTAAAAACTGGAGTCCAGCGGAATTCTTCAGTTATCTAAGCTAAAAATGAAACACAGATCCATGTGAAGACTTAAATTTCAGCACACAAGTGCACTGCCCTGTGGCCCCCCAAACCTCTCTCTGCAGCTGTGGTTCAGTTTGAACAGCCAGGCTTACATCCTATGTGAGTTCTGAGAAGCAGCGAGGGTGTTTGGACTGACAGCTGATTGCACTACGGTTTAATCTTGTTAGGGATTTTCAAAAGTGCTGCGTCCACTCAGATGTGGAGATAAGAGCCTTTGTGTGCAAAATTTCAACGCTTCCAAAAAAGGGGGACAAAGGGCCCCCCTGGTGATGTCATTTCACTGTCAGCACACAGGGGCCAGGACAGGACATACTGTGACCACCGTCCCACCCTGTGCCCTCTAGCCTAACCTCCGCTCTCCAACCCCCCCCCCCCCCCCCCCCCCCCCCCCCCCCCCCCCCACACACACACACACACACACACACACACACACACACACAAAACTAAGTCCTGAATCAAAATGTGAGCTGCACAGATACAGAATGTAGGACTAAAATCACTGAAAACTGTGCTCAGAACACCAGTTCCAGCAAACGATGCCGATGTATATCCATTTTCTTCAGTTATGCGCTCTCCAGCAAGCTACCGGTCATATTCAATTACCATCAGTGTCATGAGAGAGCAGCTGTCTGTTTGGATATGATCCTCGAACTCCTATATTTATCAGAGGAATCTTTTATCCATGCCGAGCTCACAGCTCATCCACACGTCACCCTCCATACACTGCTGAGTCTGTTGTGCAACTGCCTTGGTGGTTGTTTTATTTCTTTGAATGTTCTTGCACATGTGTTGAGCAATATTTCTCCACCAAGGAACTTATTTCTAAATATAATAAATGGGATATTAGAAAAAGTAAATCATCTGCACCTCTGGAAGTCACAAACTGTGGAGCAAAAGAAAGCAACTTGCAGGGGAATTTTAAATCAGTGAGAGACCCTTTGGATGTCCTGCAACATACACTGGGAGCAATTCCAAAGCCAGAATACAAACATAAATTAGCTTATTAACCGCTGAAGCTCTGGGGTTAATGGTCTTTGAACTACTGTAACTCTTCAGCAATCAACCTAATTCCAACAGATTCTGAAGTGAAGAAAAGCAGCTTTGTGTGGATATGCAACGCTTTACAAAAGAATCCGTTAGAATCCCAGAAACTGCATAAGCCGGTGAAGAACTGTGGTAAAATCTTTCTTGTACAGCGCTTTACTACCTTCCTTGAAAGCCCGAAGTGCTGTACAGTCACAGTCCCATTCACCTACATATTCATACACTGATGGCAGCTCCACTGTCTTACACTGGTACCAACCTGTAACCAACCCAAGGACACTTCGACGCATGGGCGGACCAGGAGGAAAGCAAACCTGCAATTAGTTAATTTGTGTATCTTAATTGCCACTAGATGTGCAAGTCAGTATGAGTGTGTAGCCCTGCAACAGATCTGGAGATGCACCACTGGCTTCCCTCAACAGCAGCTGGGATAGGCTCCAGCAACTCGGTAACCTCAAGGGGTTCAACTGGTTTGTTTAAGTGTCAACACCTAAAGAATAGGATATTTATCTTCAAAAGCTAATTCCAGTGTATAGTTTCTATAACTACTTGAAAGTGTTGTGTATTCAGTTGTTTTCAATGTCAGCATCTAAAAACGTAGAAAGTACTTGGAGAAGTTAGCTGAAAGTGCAGCATTTAATAAACTTCATCCAAGAGAAGATTGCCTTGTTATATTGCTTTATCTTTCCCCTCAGTGGAGTTAACAACCTGCATCAACACATGACTCATGACAAGATTCTACCTTCAGAAAACATCACCACCAATTCTGCATGACTGTAGAAAAAGAAACTGTTTTAGAAAACAAACATTCAGTCGAATACTTGCAGTAATTAATATATTTTGGTTAGATTTTGTAAACACAGCAGTAAAAAGAAGAATTATGGAACTTAAGAAGTGTCTTGATTTGTTTGTAAAGCAGATTTAGGAGTTGAGTTTTTAATAAAAAACAATTAATTGAACTAGGCCTCTGCATATTTAACCAAAGTATGAAACTTTTATCTTCCATAACTTCTTCCTCTAATCCCAGCTCCCAGTGAGGGAGAGGAGGAGCACAGCTTCAACAGATCACACCTGAAAAACACCACCAATCAATCTGAAACCTGAGGGGTTTTTTGACTGAGTGGAACTCTAATAGGCTTTAGCAGCTTTTTTTAAAGTTGTAACACAAGTTCTATGAACAAGGTTCAAATTCTGCAAAAACTCACCTTCATAAATCTTAATTGTGGGTTTGTGTGTGTGTGTGTGGGTGTGGGTGTGTGTGTGCATATATGGAAGAAGATGTATCCTGACTTAGCAAACAACTCTGCATAACAACTCTCATTACCGAGAAATGACGTCACTAATGTCAGACCATTTTTAGAGAGGGAATTTGGAGATGCACCACTGGCTTAAGTTTCAGTCACCTATCCCAACACAAACACACACACACACACACACACACACACACACACACAAACCACACTCCAACAGTCGCCCATGAGGCTGTGGACCTTCATCTCCCCGTTCCAGCACAGAAGCGTACATTTCCATATGTTATGGATATTTTTGGTACCAACCATTCTTTCTTCCACATGTTGGCTCTCATAGTTTCCGGTTAAAGTCTTTCCAGGATGCCATTAATCATTTTATGCTACGTCATCACAAAGACACAAAGCAATCAGCAATTTGAAATATCCGTCTTAAATAAAAAAAACTCAATATTTAATCATGTTTGACCAATATTTGCACCAAGGGTGTATCATAACGTATCATAGCTCACACTGTTTGTTGTCAGAAAAAATTCAACATCATTCAGTGTGTGGTTACCGGAGATGCTAACCACACACTTGAATGTGGACCAATGCTATCTTCGATCCATTAAACATGGATGGTTTTTTTGTGGTTGCTGTGATCGCTCTTGTCTCTTAATTGAGAACCCAACACTGATGTGGTGTGATTTACCAAAAACAGTAGTACCAAATCAGTTCAAATTCAGATTTGAAATTTATGAAAATTGTGTATTCCATTTCTTAAAAGCTTTTTTTAACGTATATCTCAGGCAGAATATCTCAGGAAAACATTTATAGTTAAAGAACACTCAATTTTGATTTAGTGTTTTGAAAATATATCTCTATCATTCTACTTTTTCCAAAAATTTTTCAATAAATTTTGATTTCTGTCAAAGCACCTTGTTTTTACTTTGATACATTATTTTGCATTCCTCATCGTGCAGGCAATTCTTTTTATAAGGGGTTTAAAGTAGGGCTGTCAATCAATTCAAAACATTAGTCAGATTAATCAAATTTTTGGACTGTGATCAATCTCGGTCTTTTACTAGGTACATTTTATACAACGTTTACATTTATAGTGTTAACTCAGAAGTTTAATTTTTGTGCACAAAACACATCAACAGTAAGATAAGCAGAACTGTAAAGACTTTTGTGTCTGCAGTATTACTCCAAGAAAACAAAGATGCTGATATACAGCCATGAGAAACAAACATTTGGGTTTCTGCACTTTACATGGTCCAAGTGAATAATCTAATTTAATTGGCTGCTGGGTATTCCAGAAGAAGTTCCGGTCACTGTTCTGGACAATGTTATAAATGTACAGGCTTCTTCAAAACAAACTTTTCCCTCATGATCTGGACAAAAATAAGCAGTAAGAAGTGAATTTTCTCTCTGAACCTATGCTTTATTTAACCTATCATGACGATCAGAACACACCAGTATATATATCGATTCCCTTTGCTGCTGCTGTTGAGGTCCAGCGACCTTTTGTGTTACTGTAAAAACGGGCCGCATTACATATCTAACAGTCTAACAGCCAGAGTCCAGATCAGATCAAAGTCCAGATCTTACCAGTACAAAATAGTTTGGGTGAGTTTATAAAAGGAAAATTATCAAATATAATCACATTTTTGTACATTTTTGCACAAAAATATCTGTCTTTCACTTCTCTCTTCCATCTGGGTTCCTATCTGTTGGCACTGGCTTCTTCAAAACAAACTTTTCCTTCATGATCTGGACAAAAGCAAGCGGTAAGAGGTAACTTTCTCTCTGAACTGTTGCTTTATAGAATCTATTGTGAATGATCAGCATATACATCATTTTCCTTTGCTGCTGCAATTCAAGGTCGCTGCTCAGTGACGCTTTGACTTATTACCATGACAACGGGCCGCATTACATATCAAGCAGTCTGCCTTTTGTGAAAAAGCGATCAAAACCTAAAAAATAACAAGAATTAAGTACTAAAAATTGATTGAATATTAATTTCTGTTGCAAGTGACCATGTTATAAGTGGAATTGTGTTCAACAAAAGTGTGCCTTCAGAGTTTAATGCACACTATGGAAACCGGCAGAAGATAGTTGCTTCGTGGAGTGTAATTATTCAACGTAAATATATATTAACGCATTTGTATAAATTATGTAGTCACGTGCGCTAACGCTTTAATGTTGACAGCGCTAGTGTAAAGCCAAATCGATGTGATTGTGTTTTTTTTAATCAATTTTCAGATTTTCTTTTCTTTTTTTTTTTTTTTGGGGGGGGGGGGGGGGGTAGTGAAATTTGAATATCATCTTTCTTTGTCTTGAACTTAAGTCATAGCAACTGGACTTAAAAACTTAAAAAAGCTTGTAAACAAAACCATGTGACCAAAGATCTCTTCACATATTGGCGAGGAACTACGAGGGCGTTGCAAAGCAAATACAGGCAGAAATTATTGAAGTCCTGCTCTTTGCAATCCTTGTCGGGATAGTTCACTGGAGAAACGAACTCTGGTTCACTTTAAGCGAACCAAATGTTTCTAGTCTGAAAACACCCTCAGTCAATTTTTTTTTTAAATTGTAGGATCACCAAAGCAGTTATTAGTGGTTTTTCCACCATGAAGTTTTCTTTTGGTGCATCTGGACTAAATGACGGTGGAGAGCTTTAACCGGAAGCGTTTATTGACTGTAGACAAACTGATATATTGAGAAACGCGTCATGCAGCCTGAGCTTCTGTTTGCAATAAGGGCTTTTCATTTATATAGAGGGCTTTTGAAGTGGAAAAAACACTACCTCTGCAATGTGTTCATTAAAAACGTTATTATACTTTTCCCCTGAAAGTTCATCATCAGGGCTACTGACTCACAGCTGCTTTAAACAGGACCCCTGCACTGCAAGCTTACCTTCTACAAAGAGATCTAGCGAGGACAAAGCGCACATTTTCCCATAAATGCCAGAATTTGGCCGGTTAATGATGCCTGCACAAATGGCCCAACCAAACAAAATAGCCTCAATTGCCGGTTAAATTATTAGAGACAAGCACCACGCTGAGATCAAACGAGCTGCTCTCACTTGTAGCACCTTTTCTGCAGTGAATTTGTTGACCCCAGCACCCCGTGCATTTTTCCACGCAGGGCTGAAAAGGAGAGGCCCTGAGGTAAAGAGGAGGCTTGCTCACATGCGGTTTGGGTTTGTAAGATGCTTGTGTAGCCCAATAAATCAGATGTTAGGAGATTTTCTGTACACTCGCGGTAGCTGAGAAAATATTAGCACGAGAGCCAAATATCTTGAATAAGAAGAAGATCAAGTCACACGTGACGGGCAGATGTGTGTGCGTCATGTCTGTTCAGCACGCTGCAAAACAAGAATGTAGTCCTAAAAATGTCTGTACCTGAGGAAAACTGTGGTTATCCACGAGTGCTTTGGCAGCACGTCCCGCTTGGCTTTGTTTTCCTTTCTTTTTGTTGTGTTTATTTTTTTAGCTGGGAATGTCATTAAGCCAAGGTGAAGCTGGAGTTTTCATTATGAGGCAGCTTTAATGACCAGGTTATGGGCTTGAAATTCCCACAGTCACAACATATGAGGAGGATTTAGTTTAGCTCTTTTGTTCCTGACATGAAACAAGACATAAGTCCTGGCCTGAGGCCACAGTTTCCAGAGTGCAGGACAGCAGATGTTGTTCTCTACACTACCATTGTTTTTGCTCTTTTCAAAAGTGGATTTTAGTTTATTGTTTGTAAGAACATTTTTGAATACTAACATGTTTGCAAGAGTTTAGGTAAAAGCTGAAGTCACATCTCAATCAATCACAACTTACATGGAGTGTGTCCTTCACATGCATAGATGAATGCATCTGCAACACTAGCAGCAACAATGACCGCAAAGAAATACAACAGAGGATCAAAAGTGAGGTAAATATCTGTAAAAAGCTGATAAATGTCCCAAAAACAGTTTATCTGGGTAGGTTAATTGAAAGACTTCAGATTGAAGCTGAAGCCAGATGTAGTTCATAAAGTAACCACTAGGTTTGTGATGAGGATGTAAAAGACACAACATAAATTTAAATGTTTCCAAGATGGAAATATGTGTCCATATTTACACAATCATGAAAAGTGTTGTTTTTGGTGCCCCCTACTATTTTACTTTACTACTAATTTAAGTCTACATAGGGAAAGGAGCTATTCATGCTATTCTTAAGCCTTTCAGAGTAAACTATCTTAATATTATGATAAGTGTTACCTTTGGCAAACTAAAGAACACATTTTTTATGAAATATGAGTTATTTTCACAAGCGCGCTTTTGTGGGTGCGACCCATTTCATGAGGTCAATCTAGAGCCGACCTCGGCAGCGAGTCGTCATTGTCTCTAGGTGCAAGAGGAATCACTTCTTCTCAGAGTCAAGGCTAAAATGAAAGTGTTGTGCAATCACCATTAGCTCCACAGAGAAAGTGGGCGAGTGTGTTAGCCTGGGGGTGGAGCTGGCAGCGTAGACTCTTCCTGGAAGAGGTTGTGTTCGTATGTATAATTGTGAAGACCGTCGTTCTTGGGGATTTGGAAGGGGCTGGGTTTTAGAGGAGTGCTCAGAGATGTGAGAATGAAGCAAAATACTGCTTTGGGGCTGTGTTTTGTGAGGAATTAACATTATAATTCACTTAAAAGCTCAAAAAAGCAGATTTTGCATGATATAGGCACTTTTAACTTTCAGCTCCAGAAAAGTCTTACTGGCTTTGATCCAACAAATTTTAGGTCAGTTCTTCAGCCATTTTTTTCCCCCAGAACAACAGCAAAACAAGCTTCAAAATGGCACAGTGTCCTCTTTTTGTAAACAAGTTTTGCCAAAATGGCCTGATGTTTTCTTTTAAGAGATTAGGCGATGTGGGGTTTAGTGTTTTACCTAAACCAAACCTGGAATTTGAACCTCTCCCATCTGATTGGCTGAAAGGCTGCTTAACTCATCTGGAAAGAAGAGGTCATTTCAAATCTGCTTATTGATTGGTGTAAAACGCATTTAAAAAATCCTTAAAGACATATTCACCCTAAATTAATATATGTTGAAGCAAAAAACTGTTCTGAAAAACTTCAGGTAGAACAAATGTTTCCATCTATATTATCAATAACTAGTTTAATTTCCTTTTTTCATCTTTTTTGAGTTGCTTAAAGAATTGTTTTGCTTGTTGTACAGAAGACCACGTATAAATTTCAAAATAAAAGATAGAGAATTTAATGTAAAAATGAAATAAAAAGAATTGGGTTAACAAAGAAATAAAAATCTAACTGAGGGAGACACTTAAAATGTGTGTATTTTCAGAATTTGACTCAACCTCTCGAAGAGTTTGTAAATTACACAGCAGCAAATGTAATTATTAATGTACTAAACTACACTAAATGTTAATTTATAGCAGCATTAAATATGATACTAATCCTGGAATTAACACAAAATGTGCTTGATGGAACAAAAAAAGGTTTTTCATGCATAAAGTTCAGTTCACTATGTTCAGATCTGACCTTCAGTAATAATCTTCTGCCAAGTTCATCCATGTATGGCTGTTTGCAAAACATGAATTTACAGCAGAAAACAAGTTATATTTCATTTTAAGAGATCAATTGTTTTGCTTTCAGACGGGTGCAAAGAATCAAGGGATTGGATCATCTTCACTCTTTTTAGAAATTATGATCTGGTGTTTATAACTAAACAGTATTAAAGTCAAATCGTCAAATATGATCGTTTTTCAGGTTTATATGGTAAAAAAAATGTTTATACGTTCATTAAAACAATAAAAAAAATCTAACATTTAATGCTGAAAACAATGGGCATTGGTGAAGATTTGAGATATTTTTAACCTAAACTTGTTCCAGTTGCAGTAAAGGTATGTACGCATAGCTAACATTCTTGTTTTGATGCATCATTAATTTATACTTTTCCAGGAGCCCTGATGTTGTCTCACAGCTAAAACCCTTTGCACCCCTTTTTTATAATCTTCTAAACTCCGTTTTGCTTTCATCAGGGTAGTTCATGAAGTATTTCTGTGCTCCACAGAACTCCAACTGCAAATAAAGAAGATGAAATACTTCCAAGAGACTGAAAAAGAAAACTTAAACAGAAAAAGGGCTGAAGGCAGAGATGCTTTCCACGGAAGAGAAAGTCTCCTTCACATCTCCAACCAAGCGAAGATCATTTCAGGAGGTTAGCATGTCATTATCAAAGACAGGACGCCAAGACAGAAAAACGCAGAGGCTTGACCACAGAGCTGCAACCATTCCTGAGACTTGGAGTGAAAAAAGAAGCAGGGAGGACAGATGTTCTCTGAAGAGCTTCCAGATGTGAGACATGCTGAAAATTGTGACCTAAAATACATTAAAATCATCAATACAATCAAAGCTAATACGTGTCACATCAAAGCCATGAGAAAATGCTTCCCTGAACATAAAAATAACTGTTTCTACAATTTAGCTTATCGGAGACAAATTAGTTGATGGCTCAGTAAACCAATATATACAATAAAGATTATGCACACTCATTAAAACTGCAGGAGTGGTGGGTGATTATATTGTCCATGCAGCTTTATAGTGTTGATTTATTGAAGGTGATCAGAACACTGAGCCAACGTTTTCTTTAATGGCTCCAGTCTTTCCTTAACGAAGCAGCGCAGCTCTCCAGTTATAAAAAGCTTCTGTCCTCATAGTGATGGTCCCGGCTGTGGTTTGATTTGATGTGGGTGAATGTGTCAGGGTCACAGCGAGGAGGTCTCCACCCTGCTGGCAGTGGACCCCATTATCATGGAGGGCCTCCCTCTGTGTTATTGAGACATGCTAGTCATCTCTATTATGAGATGTAATTAGGTTGTTGTGCTTATTAACTCCTATTATCAGAGGAGTGCTGAAATGTCTGTGTGCTGCTGGTGATGCAGGCTGCTGTAAATTCATGTTTTATCACTGATGGGAGGCATTTTATAAACTGTGATGCTAATGTTAAAGGGCTCCATGAGACATTTGTACTTATTAGCTTTTTTAGTTAGAGGTTTTCATTTTCAAACAATATTTAAATGACATGTACAGAGGGCTAAAACGTGTTTTTCAGTCACAGATTCTGCAGGTTGTCCCACTTAAAAGCTGAGTTTGGTCTGCAATGTTCATAGAAACACTTCAACTTTGTAGGACAGAATATGAAAAAAGAATCCAGGAAATTACATTGTTTGAGTTTTAAAGATTTGTTTGTATACTGGTGCAGAAAACACAACAATATTTTATCTCAGTGTCTTTTACGTTACCCTGGTTGTCAACGACAGAAGCCAAAGGTTTCCTGTGGGTGTCCATCAGGTTAATAAACACAGTAGCTGCTATATTGGTCCATTCTTCCATGTATCTCAAGAGTGGTGATGTTTTGGTTCTGTCACTGGCCAACACAGACTTTTAACTCCTACCACAGATTATTTATTGGATTGAGATTTGGAGACTGGCAAGAACATTCCAGAAGCTTGAAATGCTTTTTACGTAGCCACATCTATGTTTGGGTTTATTGTCATGCTACAAGATTCAGACATGTGTCGTCCGCAATGTTCTCAGTGATGGAAGGAAGTTTTTGTGTAAATTCTCTCCGTTAGGATCCATTCATCCTTTTTTTTGGATATGGATCAGTTGCCCTGTACACACTGCAGAAAAAAGAGTCCCAAACCATAATGCCTCCCCCACCATGCTTCACAGATGGTTTGGCATTCTTGTGATGTAACTCAGGATTATTCCTCCTTCAGACATTATGAAATGCATTTTCACCAAAGAGTTCAGTTTTTGGTCTGGCAACAGGACCTTCTTCTAATTCTCTTTTATTTCATCCAGATCAGCGATAGGCAACCAGGCCTCGATGCTGCCCGCATTCCTGCATGTTGTCCAACATACCATGCTCTGACACGTTCTAATTGGCTGGACACACCTGAACCACATGGTTTCTAGAGACCAGTTTGGGCATGTTCTGGTTTAAGTATGAGGACCTTTGGAGCTGTGTAGGATTTGAATCCATGACAATGTCATGTATTACTATAGTAAATTTTGTTATTGTGGTCCCAGCTCTCTTCAGGTCATTGACCAGTGTGGTTCTGGGCTGTTTCCTCACCGTTCTCAGGATCACTTGTTCCACCAGGTGAGATCTTTCATGGCGCTCCAGGTGGAGGGAGATTCTCTGTGATCTTATATTTCTTCCATTTTCTACTAATTGCTCCAACAGTTGATCTCTTCTCATTAAGCTGCTTGCTCAGTGTAGATTGGTTCATCCCAGTCTTGTTCAGGTGAACAGTCTCTGGTGTCTTTTGACAGCTCTTTGGCCCATGGTGGCAAGGTTACAGTCTGACAGCTTAAAGGTGTGGACAGGTGTCTTTTATACAGATAATCAGTTCAAACAGATGCCATTAATACAGGTAAAGAATGGAGAAAAGTATAACTTCTTCAAGAAGAAGCAACTGGTCTGTGAGGGACAGAATCTAAAGAAATACTTTATTTCTACACCATCACAGATGGTGACAGTGACAGCCAAATATATTTACTCAACTGTATTTCATGTAACTGTTACCACAACTATCAGTTATGGTGTTAATTGTGACATTTGATGAATGTCACTGCATTGGGATGGAAATTTGTTTGTCATTTGGTCAAAGATGAGGGTCAACCTCATGATGAGGGGGCTGATAAGCAGGTGGAAACCTGAATGTCAGTGACTCTGCTCTTCAACACCAGACAAAGGTCAGGAACCACATTCAGACCTGAAGCAAAACTCTACGCTCTCCTCTACCCGCTTTGTTAAAATGATGACAGAAGTGCTCCACCGGATCCCGCTGCTGACCGCAGTGGAAGCTGAGAAATGAGGAGCAGGTTGGCAGGTGAGGGGATGAGCGCATGCATCCTTCTGAATGAACTGCCTCCTATCTGGCATTAGTCCCAATCCTCTGAGGGGAATGTGCAATCATGACATAGCTGGCAAGAGAGTGGTAACTTTAAACGAGCTTCTTATAGGCCACAGCTATAAAGAATTTATCCCTGTCTGTTGAAAATGCCAATGATGAAGTATTTGACATCTGATACAGGACTGGCTTTATCTGATTTAACTAGACAAGCAAAAACTATGAGAGGTATGAAAAATATTCTGAAGCAAAACAAGAAGTGAGAGTTTGAGCAGTACACTTTCATTTATATTTTTTGTTAACTTTACCTTCCATTCAGAACTTGTTAAATAAATAAAATAAAAAGGTGTATGTGGGAAAAAAAATCCCTTTTTGATCAAAGAGTACTTTAAAAACAAAAGTTGTTCTTCACAAGGAGCATAAATCCTCATCCTTGCATGGTCAAAAATTCGACACAACTACTAAGATACAAATGATGGATGTCAATAAACAAAACAAGCTTGTGTATGAATATATACATTTAAACAAGAAACCAAAACCAACAACACAGTGATAACAGTATCATGCCAGAGTGGGCTGGTTCAAAATCGAGGAACGTCCATGGATCAGAGGAGCAAAGGATACCTTTTTTTTGGTTTGTCTTCACCCCTTCCATTAAAGTGATTAAGAAGTTATACCAATATGAATAGACAAAGCTGTAATGCCGTATATGTAAAAATAAACTTTTAAATCAACATTCACATGTTGTGCAAAAAGGCCACAGCAGCTCAGCAGAGAGAAAAGCTAAAATGGTAGCAAAAAAATAACCTCACAACCACATTTATTCTAGGCTTCAAAAATGTTTATTGCTTTCTAAACAAAGTTCATCAGCCTTACAAAGTCCAGTTGGATGGCTACTGTCTGAAGGATGAATAAAACAGGACTAACACGAACTGAGTGTCACAATTAGGAGAAAAAAGTTCAGCAAACTAGTTGACCACCAGGGCACATTTCCGTCCAGAGAGGCAATCTGAAGACCCTATTAGGACACCTGAAAGTTCAAAAAGGTCTCCACCTCTTACAACCTGTCACATGCATGAAGTATGTTCCATCCCATAAAGCTGTTCTCATCTTTATTTTGACTTTTTATTCAACATGATGATAGCCTTCCTGTTCTTTCTCCATCAGAGTGTCCCAAACTGGCAGACAGCTGGTTCCACTTGCAGCAGGTTTTTGACAGAGACAGGCAGACAGGAGCAAAGCTCATCTTTAAGACCATGACGCTAATTCAGAGTCAGGATCCAGGCAGAAAGTCGGGGCAGGCGGCAAAGAGGCAGAGTCAGGTAACAGGTGATCAGATCAGATCAGATCAGATCAGGAGAACCGCTCAGTATGTAGGCAGGAAGGTACAAAAAAATACTTTGCATTGAAGGTGGTTCAGAGAGTTCTGTGGCTGATAAGTTTATGAGAGTCAGGTGGTTGAGTACCTTCAGTACTCTGGAGACGGTTCCCACTGGTGAACAAAGGGGGAGACAGAGCGCTGACTCCTGACACAACGAAACAACCTGCTCTTTTAACCCTCATTTCCATTAAGCAGTACTGTATTTTGACTTAAAATGGACCCATTAAACTGTACCAAACAGTACCATTTTTGGCCCAGTTGATTGTAGGTCCAAAGAAAAATGGAATGGGCCTGTTAGGATGGAGCTACTGTCCGCATATGATAAACCTGTTGATTGGCATAAGGTCATTACAACAAAAGAAAGCGGCTGTATGCCTCCGCAGTCTTCTCTCAAACATTACATGCTTTGTATACATGAAGTACCAAAAGCCAAGTGGAAAAAAATGAGCTGCTGGATAACCTTGATTGTTGTTGTTGTTGCTAGCTTTGCTTTTGCTGTTGTCGCTCTAGACAGCTACACAATTGGTCAACACCCTGCATGCACCATGACGGTCCAACTTTGAGCAGAAACGCTCACCTAAATTGGCTGGACCATTCTAAACCGCGCCATACCGTACTGTCATTTTGTGGAAATGAGGCTTCACAGGTCTTCAACAGTTACTCATCACAATAAGAGATAATAATGTATTTTTTATTGAAAAACTAACTGCTTTTTAATGACGGTCAGTCTTTGCTGTTGTTATATTTGCAGCGAAACCTTAAGTTTCTCACCTAAACATGTTCAGATCAAAACCTTCAGCTTGATGGAAGCTGCTTGTGTTTGACATGTTAACCTACAGGATCTCCCTGCAGACTGTGGGGATTGATGGTGACATCAATGCATACCACTGAGCCACTCTGAGGTAAATACTACGCCTCGTGGAGCAAGTCAAGGTTAAATGACTTGTGGCACAGTGGGAACAGAGGTTGTTGAGTGTGTGTGGATGGGGGGGGGGGGGGGGGGTACTTGACAACAAGCCTGATGTGTCAGACTACAAGCAGACAGCATCTCCTAGTCCCTCAGATCTCCTTCCTACTGCAGAATTTCACAATGTTTACAGAGCAACATCATTGGTAGCAATAATTAGCAATAATTTACCATGGATTGAAACAGAGCAGGTTGTAGAACTCTGGTTTCATTGGCTGAAATCCTTCAAAACACCAGTTCAGCTCCACATTGACTCGCATCTAATCAGCAAAGGTCAAGGCAACCTGCAGCAGTTCAGGGGAGAGAGGTAATAAGTGACTTTAGTGTTGATACCAGTCAGAGAAGATTCATATTTTTATGCCAAACAGTGATCTGACTGTCCAAAGGTTGCATCAATCTGCTTTAGTTAAGAAACACAGAGGCTAACACTTCAATTCCACATTAAGGCTTCAGAGTTTTCTTAGCTAAAGAGGTAAACTAGCTCAAAATATTAAAAAAAGAACATTTCTGTACCTCGCATGCATAGAAAAAAAGCATGAAAAGTGATCATTCAAGGGTTGGTATAAAAACCTAAAGACACAGCTGTGAATTGATTTGCATTTTAATATGTAAAATAGGTATTAGATCCCTTACCATACCACAACTTTCCCTGCAGTGTCTTTTTTGCAGCAACTAAGCTAAGAATGGGAGCTGTCTGATCTCCACGTCATCTGAAGAAGTAGTCAATCAATCCAATATCGAACTCTCCACCAAAATCAAGGTGCAGTCCAAGGATGTCAGGGTCGACACTGGAGACCACCAAAGCTGGAATAAGCTGCAAAAAGCCTCACCAAGGAGCTTGATGTACAGTTGAAAGAAAATAACTGTCAAAAGTCCTTCTGTCTGATGCTTCATGGAAGATCTCACTTCATTGAGTTGCAGCAGTCATGAGAGAGAACTCATTCAAGGATCTTTTCAAGGATCTCAGGGCACCTCAAATGATAGAAATACATAAATATGCTGGTAAAACACTGTGCACATCTGAAGGATTCAGTGATGATGTCAAGTGAGACCAAAACCAAGTTCTTTGCCTTCAAATCTACAGTCTTTGAAAGAAACATGCTGCCTAAATCTTTAAGATCATCATCAAAAATGCAGGTAGAGACATCATAGTTTGGAGATGAGATGACTCTAAAGGAGTCTTGTTTTGTTAATCTAGAAAGAGAACTTCCTGTCCTCAGCCAGAGTATCAATGGAGCAAACATCAAGTCAGAAAAGTTTCTAGAGTGGCTACTCACTGGAAAGGATCTCCATGGAGGTGTGGGACAGAACTTCCTGTGAGAACTCAGCTGCTCGTGTTCTCACAGGAACCAAAAAAGTAGACCAGAGATCAGTCCAGTTGTGAGGTCTTTACACTGTCTGCCAGAGAATAGACTTTAAGGTTATGCTGCTGGTTTATAAAGCTTTGAATGGTTTATCACCAAAGTACATGACTGACCTCCTGACCCAGTATATACCAGCCAGACCTCTCCGCTCATCTGGATCCAGTCTTCTGTCAGCTCCTATAGAGTCAAAACTAAACATGGAGAATCTGCATTCAGCTTCTATGCTCCACACATCTGGAACAGACTTCCAGAATTAGATCAGCAGAAACACTCAGTGTATTTAAATCCAGGTTGAAGACCCACCTGTTCTCAGCTGCATTTGATTCATTTGTTTTCAAAAGTTTACATCCGCACTGTCTATCTATGACTGTTTTAAATTCACTTCTTTAAACCTTATTTTAATGATCACACCATTGATATTTCTTTTGACTGTTTTCCTTCTTTCATGTTTTGTGTAAAGCACTTTAAATTGTCTTTGTACATGAAATGTGCTCTACAAATAAACTTGCCTTGTTTTTAACATGTTCTTGTGACATTTTTCAGATGATGGACGACATATATTAAAGGGCCTATATCATGCTGTTCTTAATCCTCTCAGAGAAAACTACATCCATCCGAGTGTTGAGAACGGCAATCCCAGGCTGGCAGAGGAACTCAACTCAAGAGGAACTCAACCTCTTTCTTGCTCGTTTCGAGGTGGAGCCACTTTAAACAATCACACAACATTTCAAGGCCCACAATGTTTCAGCCCAGATAAAGTACAAACATTTGCAAGAGGGTTACATCCTTATTTATTGAATAAAATCAAAATTAATTTGTATCAAATTTAATGATACTTCTTCTGTTTTTTTTCTTTTCTTCGTAAATTCCTGGTAAATTCGGTCAAATTTAGGTCAGTTGACACATTATTTTTCTTATTGTGTGTGAAGACTTGTGTTTTAAGATATATGATTTTTTTTTTGGCTTGTTGCTTTGGTTTATTGACATTTTGATGAGTCAACGTTCATTGGGAATATATAAATAGGGATAAATATTTTGAAGAAATATGCTGAAACAAAAAAAATGAAAATCACACATTTATTCTGTACAGACTCATTTTTTTAAGTAGGTCAAATATGTCTAAAATCCTCTTTAAAAATGTTTTAATATAAAGCATCTTTGCGAATGTCCACATTCTTCAACAGAAACCATTACAGAGGAGGAAAACCCTTCAGAGGGTTTAGAAACTACATAAAGTAAGTCTAAAGCTTCAGGCCTTATCTATTTTTTTAAAGATTGCTTTTTTCAGCCCCACTAAGCAAACACATTTGAAGACGTAAGGACGCCGACAGGGTAACCAAAACCTGCAGGAACCTGAGCCTCCCCACAAACACCACCGTAGACCGATTCCTCCACGCCATCTCCCCATTCTCTGCCCTCATCCGCCTCGCTGAGCATCTTTAATGGGGCCGCACATGGACTTGAGTGGGCTCCTATTAGGCTGATGGTTTCCAGAGGTGGGATCTCAGCAAGGTAAAAGGGTCAGGAGATGCCTCCAAGTTGCTTTCTGTGAAAAAAAATAAAGGGGGTGGGGGGGCTTGAGCATTTTAGGGAGGTGATGGATCAGACATCCCATGGATCCTGCTGGGATTATTTTGAGGGGAATGTTTGAAGGTTAAAAATAGGGCTGGTTTGTGATTTTTGGCAGCACTGAAGAATAGAATTGAGCACAAATGGAGTTGTTCACTCAAAACAAGTGCTTTTATTCATCCTTCTTATTGGGTTGGGCTTTTTCTGCAGTCACACACATTTCACTGCTTTCTCTGGAGCCCCCCCAAGACATTTCATAAAGGGTTGCCAGATGGGGCCAGAGCAATTCATGGTGTGATACATCATACCAGATTAATCAGATTGGTGATAATTCAAATTTAGTTTGTGGTATTCCTGCCCCTCGTCTCTGCTTATTAAAAATGCATCAAATATAATTACATCAAACTGAAATAAAAAAATACACACAACCTCAGGTATGTTAAGGACAGATGTGGATGTTTCAATATCTTCTAATATTAAAACATAAATTAGTTATTTATTAGCACATTTGAAATTACTTTTTTTAATCAGCAATATTTTTTAGAAGATCAAGAACACAATTAGTGAGACATACAATGTGTTTCAGACAATGAGCACTTTTATTTTGAAAGTCTTATTGGTTGTAAAACTTTAGAACAGCATCTCTTAAAGGAGTAAAGTTTTCTCAAAGTGTAAACAATTTACAACATGTAAAAATGTTTTTTAACATCAAAATTATTATCTAATTTAGTTAGGGATAAGCATAACTAGTTGTGGATTGGAATTCATTAAATGACTGAGCTATTTTAGTTTTTTGGCTGAATCAAGTGGAGATCGCAAAAGATTTGTCTTGTTTCCTTTTGCCCAAGTTTTTCTAAAAATGTTCATTTTCTTCTGGTCAAATATGAAATTAAAATTGACATGAACAAATGTTTCTAACAAAAACTTTTTCCTTTTTTCCATTTTCTGAAAGAAGAGTGTTGTTGAAAGACTCACTTCTATCTTAATTTGATCTGTTTTGAAAGTGTCGCCAGTGGTATTCATTATGATTATGCCTTATTTAGCCAAAATCAACAGCCTGTGTTCTTTCATAGGACATAGTTTCTGCAGAGCGGCAGGAGGTCATTAGAAATTCACCTCTGAGTTCCAGGCAGGACTGCTGACAGAGCAACCCCCGCTTCTTCTTTCTATTGCTGAGAGCTCTCTGTTTACATGCTCTCTCGCTAGCTTACAGCCCCTCAAACCACCAACCTAACATTACCAGTGCAACAAAAATGTCACATCACAAATACAATCTTTTTAAAATGAAATGTTTTCATCAGCTTCTGTTTAATGATTTGAATAAAGAAACATTCAGAAATAGAATTTTGATTTAGATGTCCTCCATCATCAGAAAAATAGCAGAAGAACATGTTAAAAAAATTAAAAACTATAAAACTTTGGAAGATGACAACTAGGACAGAGTCATTTTAACATTTAGAAAGTCCAATTGAAAACCAAAAATACTGCAGACACTTAAACTACTCACAAAAAATCCTTCGAAGATTAAAATTTCTGAAGTAAATCAGTGTAGTGCTTCACAGATCTGTCTTTTTTGTATATATATATATATATATATATATATATATATATATATATATATATATATATATACAAACCAAAACCTAAACAAAAATATTTTGCTGAAATGTAGGGAAATAGCAGATAACAAGGCTACTGGGTCACTTATCTTCATCATTATTTATGAGAAAAGTCGTAATTTTAGCTTGAAGGCTCACGCCAGATGATTTGATGCTAGCGCCCACATATGGAATTACCCAGGGTGCCCAGTAGAAGGTCAAAGCCAGCGAAGGGGCCAGGTCTGAAAGCTGCCTGCGCTCAGCCTAATGACCCACAGCACAGTTAACACTCCGCTGCTCAGCAGGTCAGCATGCGGATGCTGAGGTGTTTATTGGATGCTGGCTTGGGTTCCCTGGCCCAGCTCGACGCATCCTCACTGATTATCTCCCAGACTGAAGCTGGAGGCGCTCCAGTCTGACACATGCACGACGCAGAGGCGACGCTGAAGCAGGCTGACACACATAGCAGCACAGAGGGGCCACAGTGAGACCAGAAAAGGGATGCCAGAAAGTTATTTTCATCCTCAAGTGATGTGCAGGGAGGAGCAATGATTCGCTTTGACCAAACTCCTTTCTCTTCAGGTTGCGGCTAATTTACATCCCTAGAGTGAGTCTAATCAGAGCAATACAATTAAAACAGGATGCATTAAAGTCAAACATCTTCCTTTATGATTTATAACCTCAACTTAAAACTTAAAAGTGAATTGACCTATTTACATGCTAAAAACCTTCAATTTTATGGACATAATGAAATCATTGCCCAAGACTACTTCAATAATTAACTATGTGCTTCACTGTTGGGGCTTTAAGATGCTTTTTATTTTTCTTGTATTGATTGATGGGAAGCAGGGCCCGGGTTTGGCAGAAGAGCAGAAAATACCTGCACTCTCACCCGTCCCTGAAGATCTGCCGGTCCTGGCTCAGCATTCGGATCACAGCGAGCAGGGCAGAACAGGGGGGAACTCCCCTCAGATCTGTGCAGCTTGCCTTCCCATGTGTTGATTGCGAAGAAAATAAATGTTCCCGGACAGAAGAAGCAGGTGCGTTTTGTCTCAGCCAGATTTTAGACTCGCTGTCTCCTAGCAACAACAACAGAGGAGGAGAGCAGCTCCAAGGGCTGCTGATATCTGAGAAATGTCATTTTGCTTCATGAGACAGTTTTGTTTCAAATGAGGAAAAAGTGTTATTTGACTAAAGACATCAGACGGCAAATTCGATTTTAGAGTTTCCTAGTTATCAGGTGCGGCGCCTGTTGGAGCCCATGAGGATAGATATGGGGACGTTTTCCCCCCAGCCAGTCCAATTATGCAGCTCATTATGCCTCCGCTGCACAGCTTTAAACCAACATGCCATCCTCAGTTTGGGACTTTTTCCATGTATGCAGAGTAAATATTCACACTAACGGCAGAACAGCCATGTTTGCAAAACTGCAGAATTTGTTTGTGAATCACAAAATACAAGAATGATGAAAATTCATCAGCATATAAGAGTGTGGCAGCAAATTTACACTGGGTTGTCTGCATCTTTGTTACGTTGCGTGGGGAGTACGTCTAACAAGTTAGTTTAAATGTCTCCGTTGTGTCTCCGGTCTTTCACCCCTTGAACCTGGAGGGATGGTTTGTCCAGCCACCCTGTGTTGACAAGTCCACCCCACTGTCTCTGCTCGTCCAGCACTTTAGCCATCAAATCCCATGCCCTCTACTTCGTCACTGAGTCTTTGCGTCCTACATAATGTTATGTTTTTGAACCTTAACAATTAACCTTTTGTCATCCATGGTGGTCTTATCTGCGGTGTTAAACGTGCCCTATCCCTGCAGATAGCATAAATCAGAAATTAAATCTTGTAAAGTTTTTTCTGGAGAGTACAGTTTTAAAAGCCAGCCCTGTTTTCCATTCCCCAGCTCTTTGCTGTGAAATTGACGCGTCAAAGGACATGAAACAAAACTCCTGCGTAAAGCGCCCGCGGAGGGACTGACGTGGAACGCAGACATGGCGAAGGTGATATAAACGCACCCAGACGGACCAATGAAAATCAGCTGAAAATAAAAGTTGAAAATAAAAGTACCTGGAGCCAAACGCAGTTCACTAAATACCCACTAGGGTTTGTTATGTAGGCAGTGGATTTGCTGACTTTTGTTGACGCCAGCACTAAGGATAAACAGCAAAATCAAACGCTGGGAAGGTGGCACCAACCTGACTGAAGTCTATTCCTTTTACCACAGCAAAGTGTCTGCATGGGGAAGGAAATGGTAGTTTTGTTGACTCGATCTATCTACCAATAAAAAAAAAAGGTTCCTAATAATGCAAACATTTTGAGCTCCAACAAAATATAAACAAAGAATTTAACCCTTTAACATTGGAGCTTTAGTTCTGGTGTTAGACGATCATAACTCTTCAACCATTTACTTACTCAATTAATGTAAATCAGGTGATTCTGTCGCAGAGAGAAGTAGCTTTGTGCTGTTATGCAACCATTTACATTAGTGAAGTGTAAGTAAAGTAGTACTAAAGTAGTAAAGTGTTGGACTGCAACTCTTCGACCATTTACGCCATTAACGCTAATTCCAACTGCTATCGTAAAGTGTGACATATTGCAAAAAGCTGTCTTTCTCTGCGTCTATCAGCTGATCTACATTGTTTGCGTAAATACTTCACTTCTTTAAAGTGTTAAAAAAAAGCTGCTTTTCTCTGCTTAAGAAGCCGCTAGTGTAATGTTAATTAAATGGTTATGGTAATTCAAAGAATATCCACACTGAAGCCAAAGCTCCAGTTTAAAAGGGTTTAACTCTTTAAAGGGCCTAAATCATGCTGTTCTCAAGCTTTTCAGAGTAAACTATGTACATACAGTATATATGATAATGTATTATTATTCTGTTTAAAATTCAAAAGTTATTCTGAATAATTCAGGACTGAATATCCTTTTCTTTAACACATTATTTAATGTTTTGCACGAATCTGCATTTGAAACTGTTTAAGTCCAGTTTTAAAGTGAAAAATCCATCATTTACTGATGTAAATAACTGTGACAGACACATGTATATGACTGTTTATTTACAAAGAAAATATTAGAAAACAAAACAGAAGAACCGATCCCTCACCTAAAAGTGAAAAAGTTTATATTTGATGTTAAAAACCAAAATGTGAAAAACCATAAGATTTATGTAAAACCTCCAAGGACACTTTTGCATAAAAAGTTAAATATATTTAAATTTACAGAAGAGTTTAGGGTGTATTTTGATAATAGTTCACAATTGTTGCCTCTTTTTAGTAGGATTAAAACACTGATGTATAAGACAAAAATGATGTGAAAGACACAATGATTACAAGCATGTGGGAAAAGCTCATGGTTTTGAAGCATTTCAGGGTTATTGAGTGTTGTGGGTTTCTAACAGCACACAGACGAGGCTGTCCATGCACCATGAAATGTTATCCATTGTGATGGCGCCTTTATCACCCAGGCTGGTGCTTGATGTGAGGGCCAGCCTTTCTTTCTCATTGTAGGCCGTCCCAGCAGAGATTAGGGGCCAAGGGTGCTGAATGGAAGCGAGGGGCAGCTCTTTTTTTTCTACTATGGATGCTTTCACTCATCCTGAATGAGGGAAAATTCTTGGAAAGGCGCCCCATGATCAATGGAGGAAACCCCCAAATCCAGGAGAGCTCCTGAGGGGATCTGTCTTTGACAAACGACTTCCCCCATGTGGGGTGCGGATCAGACGTCGAAGAAAAAACGTGGGAGCTCGTCTTGTAATGTGTGCGCCTGCTTTAAAGGCCCAAAGTTTAATGAGAAGTGATGCTGCAGGTGAAAGATGCGTTCGTGTTTCAAAGGATGTTTGCGTCCATCTGAATGTTTCCTCGCAATAGCTGAAGAAAGAAAAATGACTGTAAAACAAACAGTCTTTATGGTTCTGACACTTTCTCCTCCCAAAAGGTCAAACATCAAAAAAGCTGCTGAATGAATGGCACTGACAGATGCTGTCACTCCTGGTAGGGGGGTATTAGCCAAGAGGAGGGGGGGTGTTTGGACGTAAAGAGACAGCTGAGAGGGCCCGATGTTCTCCTTGACCCGAACAGCTGAGATCATTGGCAGCAGATCCTTCGGGACGTTTACGAGGAAACCCTGCTGCAAAGAAGACGTACAGAAGCCGCAAAACAATCTGGAACGTTTAACCCCTTTGCAGATCATCGCAATCAGTTTTTGGGTTTTTTAAAGCGTAAAATCGGAATAACCAGGATAGTAAAACGAATGGTACATGCATTCAGAAATATTCCTGACCCCGAAGCTTCCAGGTTAATCTCAAAAGTACTTCTCCTTCACACCAGGCCCGGCACGAGGGTTGAAATATCTCCCCTGGGGTGTTTTTTTTTTATGTCGTTAGTTGCCGTGGTGAAAATAGAGGAGGTCCAGGAAAGGACCCCTGAAAGACCCCTGTTCCTGGAAAACATTCTTGCTGATGTTCCTTAACTAAACGGAACCCATAAACTTCCACAAAAGCTGACAGAGAGCTTAATCCGGAAAAAAAAGGATTACAGGCAGAGGGACAGTTGCACTCTAAACAGAGGAGGCTCTGAACTGCAGGGCAACAAAAACAATGCCCAACTGTTATCACGAGCGGGCAGTTCTGCCTGCAGTTCACCCCAATTCATGGCAGCAGTTTACAGTTGGACAACAGATACGAGGCGGTCAGGCTATCAGCAAGCACGTTTAGACATGATTAGACAGGTCGCACGTTTCTGTTGAACTTAATGCAATCAGTTCAGAAGAACGGCTCAAAAACAACAACTAAAAAAGTTCGTTTTCAGTTGACTTTTGAAGTCCAGAGGGACTGCTCTGCAGGTTGACATGGGAACACTTTACAGCAAGAAAGCAAGAGGTGTACAACAAATACATGCCATATTATTCTTAACCAGATGCCAGCTCGGAAAACAAAGACGTACATGGAACTATTTGTCTGCAAGTGGATGCATCAAGCTACGTACACATCGGGCTTTTGATGCGGGTCCAAGCACACGCTGAATTTACATTCTTGAACGCACTTTTATGATGCGCTGTTGTGACCCAATACTAGCGTTTGTACCTACATCTTGCTCCAGGCTCTTTCTATCACAGATTTTCTCCGATATACAAAAGACTTCTGATGAAGAATTCTGGCTGTACACAAAATGCAATTATTAATTTCTCCTCCGTGATCGATTTCCAAACAGAAACTTCTATTCTTTAGAAAAAAAAATGTAACCACACGTCACTACCCAAATCCATGTTCTGATAGGTCAAAGTTCAATTGGTTTGACTATACATAGCATCAGCATAGCATCTGATTGGAGCTCGTGACGTGCACAGCACATTTTTTAATTTAAATGAAGGAACACTCAGAAATACAATTCTGAATTTAAATTTCTTAATATATGTCCTCCATCATCAGAAAAATGTCATGGGATCATGTTAATAACACCAAAAACATTTAAGTTAGAAGGAGAAACGCACTTATTTCGGCTCAGACTTTCTGCCTCAACACTCAAAGATACTTTGTGGAGACGGAGCTTCTCACACCGCAGGTAGCGTGGGATGTGAGTGACCTGTGCAGAGCCTCCAGCACACAAGACCACCCCAACACAATAACTCACAGAGAGTGGAGTCGCGGCTCAATACGATGTGGTCCGTTAGGCCTCCACCTCAGACATGACCTCTGTCAGCCAGGATCGCTCTGCTGAGCCTCCACTACTTCCTCCAGATAGCGATCTAAGTGGCAACATCTGTTTTTGGAGCTGGATTTACTGAAGTCAGACAGGAGCATGGGGTCCCAGGAGGCTCCTTGTTGGGTCTAAAGGACACAGCAGCTTACACAAGCCATAAAAGCAGCCATGCTGGACATAAATGAGAGCTTCGCTGGATTGAAACAAGGCCGTTGTGGCGTGTGGAAAAAAAATCTTTAAATGACAATTCCAAAACTGGAATTTAATTAGAAGTCCCTCAAATGAGAAACCTAAACCCCACATAGTAGGCTGATATTTATTAAAAAGAAGTGAATGATTAACCTGCATGGAGAGGCTTACAGTGTTTTCGTTGACCTTGTTTTTTTCTTCCTGAAGCTGTCGGTGAGGCTGAAGGTGCGAGTTAACCGTCCGTCACCAGTCGGATTGTAAAGTTGGTTGAAATATTACTGAGTCTCAGCTGCCGGTTAATGACTGTGATGCAGCAAAAAGGGGGATTCACAGCAACAACAGAGGCGGGAAAAGAAAATATGACCTTCAATGTTTCAATTAAAATGTTAGGGTTTTTTTGTTAAATGTGCAAAAAGCTTCAAATTAACATGAGATGAGTAAAAAAACTGCTCGATTGAAAAGAATCAAAGTTTTTCTGCCGGAAATGAATTTTCAAACTATGAAGGTTTGAAACATTTTAAACCATCACAGATCATTTCCATGCACATTTATTTATTCTTTAAGGATTCATTTTGGAGTAAAAAAGTCAATCATAACGTTTAATGAAAGTATTTATGTATCCCTATTGGAAATGTGTGTTGGTGTAGTGTTTTAAGTAGTAAATAAAAAGTGGAAAAAGTCTCATCCATCCCTTTTATCCCCATATTTTCATTGATTCCATCCATTCCAACAGTCCATTGGTTTTCCTTTTCATTCATCCATTATTTTTGTCCGTTTATCTAACCAGTCTTCCTTTTTTATCCAACTATTGCTTTCATCTTTCATTCTCTATCAATATGTTCATCCATCCTTTATTCCTTTATTCTTATTCCATTTATATCCATCTATTCAATCATGCATTATTTTTCCCATTCATTCATACATTTTCTGTCCATTCATCCAACAATTTATCCTTTTTTTATCCAACTAATTTTTCCTTGTTTATTGTCAGCTGTCCATCCTTAATTCCTTCATTTTACTTAATCAATCCATCACTTTTTTGCTCTATTTCTTAAATTCTGTTGATTTTATATTTATATTCGTTCATCCAACTTGTCTTCTATTTTACATCTTTTTCCCATCTATCAGTGTTCCTTCCATCATTCCATTAGCCTTAACGCCGTCGACTGTATCTGAAAACTGGACTAAGTGTGACGTCACCCATGGAAAATGGTTTACTTCTGGCTCCAACCAAATGATGTCAATTTGGTTGCCATTTTTTTCCAACACAGAAGCCCCCATGTTTGAGCCAGACGTCGTCAGTGAGCGATGATTGGTTCAAGTCGGTCTTAATCTTAATTTCTACTCTCACCAATCAGGAGTGAGCTTGTTGGAAGTCCACACCCCCCTGCCACCTGAAAGCAAGTTTTGGGAGAATCTGTCACTCAAACATATTGTACGTTTGTATTCTGATTGGTATCTGATTGGTCAGTTTAGAACTTAAATAACTTGCAATAAAGAAAGAAATGAAAAAAATAAAATAAAATGACTGAGTAATAGCTGTGTATTTCTCCATAGAAGTTTATGGGATTTCAGCGATTTGGGTAATTCCTGTTTGGAATGGTGATGGTGGGGTTGGGGGGGTGGGGTCCAGGTCTCATATACAGTAAACATGTGAATATGATGCTAACTTTTTCCTGCAAAAAATGAATGGTAGTGATATGTTGTGAATTAGTAACATGTGGCATGAAGCGGTTAAGTGTTCTTAATAATGTTTTGATATCCATCGATACTCATAATTCTAACCAGTCACCCATTTTCTGCCATTTTTTATCCATACGTTCTGGTTTCATTTACTTCATTACTTCATTCCTGTTTTCTATCTTTCTTTTTTCCATCCATTCAGTTTGTTTCCTCTCATCATCGTCTTCCTCTTTAACCATTTTTTCTTCCTCATGTTCATCCATCAGCGACTGATTGTTCCTCTACCTGTCTAGTGTCAGTTTTTTTCTAGTTGAAGACCTTTAACAGTTTGCTGTTCTTGTGTGTGTACACACGTGTGTGTTTTGTTTGTTTTGTCCACTTACAGAAACTGTCGTCTGCTGTTTTTGAACCTCCCGTCTGAGCGCCGGACGGAGGAACAGAATGATGCAAGACTGCAGTGTTTGTGAAACAAAGCTGAGAGTAAACTGTGCCGCTGTTTAGCCTAAGCAGCAGATGAGGTTAACTTTGGTGTTTTGTCTGACAACAGTCTCCAGCCTGAGATAAGTATCTGTGGACCGCAGGAAGTGGGATGAAACCCGGCACCCTCCCAGCCCCAAACACAAATGAACAACAGGCAAACACAAGCAGTCCAAGGAGGTGTGCAGGTGTCACAAGGTAACAAATGGCTCCTCTGTGAACTGCCACCCCTGCTGACGCGGCCTCCGTAAGGCATGACCAGCGGCGCTCCGGGGACCACGCAACCAGGTAATGAGAGGAGGCAATGGAGCTGGCAGATAAGGGCGAAAAAACTCTGATGTGGCAACAGCGTCTGTTAAAGCAAGGGAAGCGTGTTGTTTTCAAAACAGGAGCACAGGTGGCCGCTCATGAGCGCATGCATGTTCATATGATCCTCCAAACTGTTGACTTTGCTCAACGACTCACCTTCAGGACAACAGCGCAGGTTGACTCTGTTCACAGCTGCTCTTTCACCTACAAAAACACAGAAATGCAACGTTTTGACTTTTAATACTATGACGCAACTTTTCCCACTCAGATCATCTTTTGAACTGTTGTAGAAACATTCGCAGTGGCTTTTTAAATATGATTTTGCCATTTTTAGCCAAAATAAAATTTAAAAAACCTGTAATTTTCTAGAGTTGTATTCAAGACTGGAATAGTGCGGACCGAGTCAGCTGAATTTGGTCCGGGTTGAGTTCTGAGCCTTGCGTTTGGTCTGTATTCAGACAAGCAGATTTTCCTGTTTCGGATCAAAGCTTGTGAACAAAAGAACAGGACTACAGACCTCTTTAGTCAATGGCCAGGAATTATGATGGCGTGGCAAAGCAATGAGAGAAAGAATAATGGAAGTCCTGTGCTTGACTATCCCAGTTAGGATGGCTCACTTATTCAGACTTTATATTCAGACCACGCTGACCAATTTTAAACATCTGTGTCAAGCTCAGGTACAACACTTGTTGTGTCTGATAAACCATGTCTCATTGTTTACTGCCCCCTTTCCAATATTCATGTCATTGAACAACAGTAACAGGTTACCATAGCAACTCTAGCCTATATAACCGATTAGTTTATGATAGATTGTCGGGAAAACAGTGAGAAGGACTGTGTATCACGCTAAAAGTTGTTTCAACCACATTTCAACAAGTTGCTGCATCTCTTCGTTGCTCCACTATTCTGTTTACATCACTTAGTAACAGCTAAGGTGTCTGTTTTGGTCCAGTTGTTCTGTTCCGAGCATGGAGCCTTTACAGAACTGAAAACTCAGAGCAAACCGGAGGTCAGTCCGATTGGAAACAAACCAAGACCACTGCGAAAGACCAGGGTCCGCTTGAGTGTATTCAGGCAGAAAATCCGTGGTTCCACAGAGCGGCAGGAGTTCATTAGAAATTCGCCTGGGTTGTGCAAGACTTATGAGAATAGGCCTGTGCTCATATCCCATCATCCCTTTGTCTACACTCTCTCCTGCTAGCTTGGTGAGCAATTTTGGGGCAATCCCAATGTACCAGATGAGCTTGAGGCAGATGCCAGTTTGGAAAAGGAAAACAAAGAAGTGCATGGATCTATTTGTCTGCAAATGGATGGATCGGAATGGAGTGGCGCAGTGAGCTTGTATAGTGCCAGTTGTAGTTTGCACGTAACAAAATACAAGCTTTTTCAATCTACTTTTTTTTTGTCTCCTCTATATTCACTGCAATTTAAATGAAGAAATACCCAGAAATGCCATCAGAATGTTCTTGATATATGTCCTCTATTATGAGAAAAATGCTACAAGAACATGTAAAAAAAAAACAATTTTTATTGGAGTTGGTCTGAAGGAGGTAACAGTAAACAATGGAAAAAAGTTAGTGAACCTGACCTATAAAGTTGGCTCAGAAAAACCGTCCTCTGCTTATCTCCATAAAGCTGCAACTTTAAACTTTATTGTTTAATTTATGAGCCAAACAGCTGTAATTGGTAGAAAGCCATGCTCACAAATTTTTTAGTGATTCTTTTTTCGCTTTTTCAATCTCACAAATGAATGTTTGATTTGACGCCAGCAAAACGAGCCAGCATTTGTGTTTTTCAATCCAAAATCTGCACTAAATGAAGTCTTTAGTTGTTGCTTCGGGGCTCGGAGCAGACGAAGAGGATGGAGGAGAAGATGAAGGATCTTTTAAAGATGATTGGAAATGATGAGCAAACAGGACAGCAGTTTAATGGAAAAGACAGAGATGAACTTGGCCCATTTCGGATTCGACGGGGTGTCAGGAATTAAAGGCAAATATTTACTCCCCACCCTGCACTCCCATAGAAATTGCTGCTGCTCTCCTGCGGGGATGCGCGGGTCAAGGACGCCCTTGTGAGACCGATCTGTTGTGGATCCAGTGACAAGGGGGAGATCTGTCTGACTGGAGTGTGAATAAAACATGCAGAGGCATGTTGGTGGTGACGATCGAGGAGGCTCCCTGCATTATTCATGCGCGGCAAGTGAAGATGAGGAGCTGATGGGGGAGGCTGAGGTTGTAAAGGAGGAAGGACGGGGGGTGGGGGGCTGAAGGGAGTAGGGGGGGGGATGCGCACTGCCGGGGCACGTAAAAGTGTAAGGGTGTTGGCGGCTCGTGAGGAGACAGCGACTCTGCAGTCACCCTGAGGCTGGTCTTCCTCACTGACAGCAGTCTTCCTCAGAGTGAAACTGACACCACAATTTATGGCTTTCACACGTTAAGCTGGCTTACTCCACTGACGAAGTTAAAGGGAAGGATCAGGATGAAGTGCAGCCACATCCAACAAATCGATACCTGTTAAAAATCCACATGTGCTTCCGCCAGGGATGAAGATGGGATGGATGTTTAGCAGCATTCGTGTTTTCCCAACCCTGCTAACCCCAGAGTGAGGTTCTCCCATAAGAGCTGAATCAGTGTTTTCCCTCTGCAGCGCCGAGCAGCAAATGTGTCCCAGTCAGCAGCTCCTCTCCCAGTCAGAGGGAAGCTGACAGACTGCAGCTGCCAGCCAAAGCTGATGCTACTGCTCCACCTGCAGGCTCGCCGCCACATCGAGGGTGTTACGCAGTGGGTGTGGGGGAGACAAGTTCTGCCATTGGGAAGTTTCCTGCAAAGTGCTCCATCAGTCGTGTCACGACAAAGACAATGTTGCCGAAATCTTCTCCCTGCAGGTGTAAATGCATGTATTTTTTGCGAGGGGTGGGAGGGGCGACTGCAGCTGCAGTTGCTGGTGTCCATTCCTCCTGTTTGTGACACACCCTGCAGAGGTCAGCTACAGGCATGCTGCAAACGAGGGCTCTGCAATGCAACACAACACAGGATTGGGTGTTAAATGAGGTTCTCAGGGCTGCAGCTTGATGCTATTCAATCGGATTTTATGAAAACATTGACAAGTGTATTTCTGCTTAAACTCCAAAAACAACTTCATTTATTTCTTCTGTTTTAATGTTTTAAAAAAGTTCTCTGTGAAATAACTTTTTCAGGTTTTTCTGCTCCCTGTTTGGAGTGTGGCTGCGGACACTTCTTTCTCTTCACCTTTGTGCAGCAGAGCTTGGCTGCAGTGATGTGGATCCTCAGCTGGAGCTTGTTGACTGGAATCAGCAAAGCGCTGCACCGACACACCCTACCTCTCACGCAGCATCTCTGAGCCTCTGTTCAAACACTACAACTAATAATAGAAACTGTAAATGTATTCCAATAGAAATGATCATTTGAAAATATTCATTGTTCTTCATGCAGAATCCAGAACCCTCTGAATGTTTGATGGTTTCTGAGTCATTTTAAACAAACTTTACTCACAGATCTCAGCAGAAGTCTGTTTTTTCCATCATGATTATTTATTTTATTAAAAATGTTCATGTTGTAAAAACAAATAATTATTGACCTCTAACTTGAGCAGTACTGGAGCTTAAACTTTTGTTTTATTTGTCGTTTTTTTGATCCAGATAAATCCCCTGCAGACGTATACAAGTCATGTCTGAATGTAACTATTGTCATGATAATATATACCGGTATATATAAGTAAAAAGTCTAAGTGTGTATGGGTGTGTGATTGTGGCCCCTGCGACAGACTGGCGAATAGTCCAGGGGTGTCCCCTGCCTTCGCTCATGCGTGACCGGGATGGGCTCCGGCAACCCCGTGACCCCGAAAGGGATAAAGCGGTTTGGAAAATGAATGAATGAGTGAATGAATAAGTAAAAAAAATGCTTACTCTGAATATCTGTAGACATTAAAACCAGATTTACAAATGTTCGACCTAATCTTACAAAATAAAAAAAGACCAAGGAGACCTAAATGAAGGAAAATGGCTTTAAAGGACTTTTCTGTCAGATACAACAGAAATGATGTTACAAGCTACATTCACACCAGGGATGTTTAATATTGCACTTACAGCGCGTTCTTGAACATGTGTTTAGCGTATGGTGTTAGCACCGTACAAGCAGGGAGGGGCTTCTTCTTCCATCTATACATCACTAACAAATCTGAGTCCCTGACTGGTCAAAGTTCAAGCTGGTTTAATTTTCAACATGTGTTTTGTACGTAGAGCCTGAAAACAGCTGTAGAAACGTGCATAGCAATGCGTGAACATGAGAGTTTTGCACGCAGAAGCACAGAATGCGCATTTGGGCGTTGGTATCGTTTTTTTTTTTTAAAGTGTCCAGGGCAGTGTGAACGTAGCTTCACTTGACTATTCAAATATTTCCTTGTGGTGAGTAGTGAGTACTGCAACAGTGTGATCATCTTACATGAGAAAAAGGTCACCAGTTTCAGGAAAACTCCAAACTCTGCCCTCCTGGAGGAAAAATTAGTTTCCTTAATACAGTATATGACACAATTAAAAAAAACTTTATTCATAATATTCCTGTTACCGTACAAGGGATGAAATGGGTTTGGAAAGTGGATGGATGGATTTAGAATATTGATAGTAAATGAAAGTTACTCTTCTACTGGGGTGAGGACTGTGAACACAGACCACAATAAAACATCGATTCTTTCTGTTTATGTTACAAAAAGACATTTGTTTTAATTATCATGCAACCATGGAGGTCTTTCGCAGGAACAAACTAGAGCGTTCAACAGAGAGGGAAAAATGCTTCGGATTTTGTATTAAAAGTGACAGTTAAAAGCTCACAAAACAATAAAAAAAAAAACACCATTATTTCAACTAATCACAGTAACGTGTTTTATTTGTTTACTTTTGTTGACTAGCATTCAATTAGGATAATATTTCGTCCAACTAATCAAGAAGCTTAATTGTGTGACTTTATTCTTTAAATCTGTGAGAATTGGGACTTAATTTAGGTTGATGTTTTTGTTCTTAACATAATTAAGCTTTTACAGTTGTGTTTTGTCTGCAGATTATGTTTGGTTGTGTAGTTTTCTGTTCTTCCCCCTGTGTACACACTAGGTTTCAGTTTTCAGTCGCCACAGCTGCTTTCTAATGTTACCACACACCTTACACACATCCTCAGTTTGGCTGCAGATCTTCTTGTCTTCCCCTTTTTCTTTAATCATGATTCCAGTTTTTATGCCTAGTTATGCTTTTTAGTTCGTTTTTTAAAATGGTAAATGGTTTATCCATGTATAGCACTTTTCTGCCTTGGTTGAAGGACCAAGGCGCTTCACAGTCACAGTTCCATTCACACACATATTCACTGAGCCGGGAATCGAACCTGTAGTCTTCCAATCAGAGGTCGACCGCCCTGCTGCTGCACCACGGCCACCCCATTTTAAAGAAATATATCCTCGAAACCATTAAGCTTAAAAGCAACATTCCACAAAGTGGCAGATAGTTTATAGATAACTGCTTTTATCATAAACTGTGATGATTAATGGACTGCACTTTTGTCCAGAACATAAGTGTTGCTTCCACAGCTTTAGCTTTATTTAAACAGATCGGGTAAAGCTAAATATTTGCTGTATTACTGGTTCATCAAGTGTTGCCACATTCACAAATCTTCCCCTGCAGATTTCAGGCACAGTCAGCTTCTCGGACCTGTCGGATGTTACGAAGTGACAGGATGGCCGGAGTAAAACCTCAATTGAGAAGACTGTAACCGCAGTTGCACAGTCATCAGGGCTTCATGATTCATAGCCCACGATTTATGGTCAGGCAGTAGGCAGAAAACGGTCGACTTCCCACAAAACCTCCATCTGAGGAAATTGCAACACACAAAGTGGAAGTGGAATTTGAGGCTTACAGTTTTAAACCTGGACAGAACATAACTTGACTTTACTCTGATTTTTATTTTCACTTGATTGGAGTATTTTTACAAATTTTTACATTACATTATACATTACATCCTACATTTCATTCAAGCTGCATCTATGCACACAAAATAACTTGCAAATACAGGTTAGGTTTATGGTGCAACTCTGTTCTTACGCTGCACAGAGTCACGGTAGATGTTCTAAGAGGCTCTTCTTGCAGAAAATGTGTTTTCAAAAGCATTTTTGTACTGTAAATAATATTTAAATGAAACTAGGAAAGACAGTCAAATACATTCTTAATATTCCTGTTTGATTGTTTCAAAAAGGAAATATTTTGAAGGTGAATTCAGTAAAATAATTAAAAAGTTGTAAATCTATGAGGAAAGTTACAATATAATATTTTTGAAAGCAATAATTCAGAAAAGAAAGGTTTTCATTTGGTTTTGCTTTGTGAAAAAAGGATAAAAAGTGTTTAAACATTTATTGTCCTCTAGCTTTTTGCTTCTTTTAAAAAGTAAAAAAAACCTTCGCAAGCAGATTACATAAAAATAATTAAGTTTAACATAAATTATTGCATTTAATCAAATCTTCTGGTTCCTAAAGTATTTGCAAAAACACCAAACAATTTAACTTTTTATTACAGCTGTTTTAAGGTACTGTTGCCAAAAAAATGACGTTTAAAAAAAACTGGTGGCGAGATCCTAAAAAAAAGCTTGTGTGAGCAGAAATGTATCTTTGCATGAATCTTTCATTTATTTTTCCACTTGTTTAGTGAAAGTCATTGGATCACTAAAGTCATCAGGGCTTTTCCTCCAGGGATCATAAATATTTAAGTTAAATTTGATGGCAGCTTATCCCGGGATCGCTGACATCAGCTCAGAACAAATTACAGCTGACAGACATCATTGCTGTTGATAGACGCAGACCTGCCTGCAGCAGAATGAGGGAGAAGCTTCAGATCTTCCAGAAGTTTGAAAAGTTTTTTTAAGGGACTGGGAGGAACGCTGTGACTGTGATTGCTGTAACTTTCAACCTTTAAAATGTAGCTTTAACTAAGATGTTGAGGTCAACCACAAGAAATACTTCAAAGAAGTAGCGGAAAAAAGCAATAAACCACATAAATGTGAGTGTTAACCATTGATTGTATGTGAGAACTGGACCGAGTGACCCCGCCCCCTGGCAAGGGGAGGAAAATCATCATCAGACTGCTGCCCTCAGATGGATGGATGGATGGATGGATGGATGGATGGATGGATGGACTGCTTTACTGATGACATCTGGCTCAAACATGGTGGCGTTCGTATCCTAAAATTTGGCAAATTAATTGACATCATTTGGTTTGAGCTGGAAATAATCTATTTTTTATAAATAACGTCACACTCACTCGGTCCAGTTCTCCTATACAGTCGATGGCATTACACCAAAAATACTCACAGAATTATTTAAATGAATGCATCCATTCTGAATCCACACCGGTGAATGGTCATTGTGACAGATATGACTGAGTAATAGATGTTTTCTTCTCTATAGAAGTCTATGGGATTTTGGCTTGGTCAGCGGGCACTTCCAGTTTGGAACGCCAGAGGGGCAGGTCACTCGGTCCAGTTCTCATGTTAGTGGGGTTAAGGAAAACGGTGGAACTAAAACAAAATGTGAAAGGAATAAAATTTATAAAAGTAACAACAGAGATCAAAAACCAAACAAATGTATAAATAAACCTTAATGGGTGAGTGTAACACCCCCCCCCCCCATAAAAAAAATAAAAACAAAGAAGTTAAAAAAAGATAGAAATATAAAACATTGTAAATATTTAATAAAAATACTTCTAAATTTGAGCTAAAAGCCAGATTAATCTATTAAAATAAAACAGAAAACTTTTGAAAAGTTTCTGAAGTCAAAAGAAGAATTACATTCAGATTATTTTATTCCATTTCTTTGCTTGTGGAGCATATTTCAATCCTCTGCTCGGTGTCAAACTTTGTTCAGGGGACCTGCTCCTGCGCCTTTTCACTGAAGCAACACTTTCACTGACATTCAGTTCCTGATAAAGTATTGAAGCCAATCTCCCTATCTGCCCAACAGACCCAGATTACTGCACCCACGGTCGAGTTTTTCTGGCGTGAAACGTGATCCTCAATGAGCCGTTGATGTTTTGACACGACTGATTAACTAAGACTCCCCCGATTAAAGCAACGTGCAGGAGGAAGTGGGATCGGGGGGTGGGAGGAGGGGCTTTGCATCTGTGTCAGTGTGTTTGTGTGTGGAGGGGTGGCGGTCTCAGAGGATGGCCGTTGTCTTTCTCAGAAAAGTGAACTTGTCTCACCCATGAGACAGATGAGCAATGTGTTAGGGCCTTGTGGTTTATGGACAGAAGCCGGTTCTCAGGTTGGGGGGCTTTCACTGGAATAGAAGAAGAAAAGGCTTTACTTGGAAATAACTGACAGTTGTGCCAGCTCGCTGTGGTGCAGTGTACTCCACAGATGAAGAGAAAAGAATGATGAAAAACACGGGGGGGTCGGGGTCCTCCAACTGTTTGGAAAGTTCAACGTTTTTCCCACCTTTAAAGTTGGTTATGAAAGGATATTAGCAGAGTGAAGCTACGTTCACACCACCATCAGCAACCGACAGCTTCCAATAAAAAGTCCATGTAAATGCATGTAAATACACGTTTTCAGGGTCACCTGAAGTTACGCACATTTTTAAGAGCATTTTGAGCTCTACATGCAAGTTCTGTTAGTTAAACATGTAGAACTTTGACCAATCGAGGACTCGGGTTTGGTTGTGATGTATGGAGGGCGTCCCTTTCAATTCACGGTCTGAAAATGGATCAAAACTTGAAGGAGAATTTGGTTGTTGTGGTTTGTGCA